>JAOQGH010000012.1:52306865-52359232 GCA_025769975.1 Gallinago jamesoni
CCAAACTAAACATGCCCAGTTCCCTCAGCCTCTCCTCATAGGACTTGTTCTTCAGACCCCTCACCAGCTTCGTTGCCCTTCTGTGGACATGCTGCAGCACCTCAATGTCCTTCTTGTAGTGAGGGACCCAGAACTGAACACAGCACTCGAGGTGAGGCCTCACCAGTGCCCAGTCCAGAGGCACCATCACTTCCCTACTCCTGCTGGCCACGCTGGTCCTGACACAGGCCAGGATGCCGTTGGCCTTCTTGGCCACCTGGGCACACTGCAATAGAATACATGTCTCAACAGCAGGGTCACCTGGGACCTGGCTGATTTGCCATATGCAAATCTCCCTGCCCACTACCACTGAACATCCCTAACTCTGGCTCCTCTGCATCTCCCTACCCTTAAGTGTTCACGGCACCAAGCTCATTGGTGAGCCTAGTGGGGACAGCTCTGCTCCAGCCATGGAAAGCTGCGGGAATTCAGCTTGACACCGCTACAGCATCCCTGACCAAGCGTTGATTAATGTCTTCTACCCTTGGTACCTGAGGATAAGAAAAAATTAATTAGGAACTAATGTTCCTAATTCCCCTGACACATTCTTCTTGGAGGATGTATTTGCATGTCTTCTGCCAGAATTCTGTTTTCTGCACTGAACCTTGTCTGGTTTTAATCGCTTTTCTAATTCTTAGTTTCAAACCTGTCATTCTAGTTCTTCAGGTGCTACTATTTTTTTTATTCTATATGTTCTTTTAAAAGAATTACGCTACTCCAAAATGAATAAATCCTTTTTGCACCCAAGGACTATGGAAGACTGCAGTACAAGTGATATTCCCATTTATACAACTCAACATATGGAATTACAGTTCTTCGGGGAATTTTCAATCAAGTCTTGTGTGGATGACTCAAATCTACCACATTAGCTTGTGTAAAGATACTCCTTTTTTTCCATTCCAAATATATAATTTACTAATTTTCTATAGATGAAATGTTTGAGTTTTCTCTATAGCTATAACCCACTTAATGTCTTTCTTTTACTAAATCTCATTATATTAATTCTAGCATATCTGCTCTTCAACTTAAAAAAAAAAATCTTAATTTTACTTGACAAAACTAAGGTAAATTGACTTTTTTAAGAAGAGAAACAGTGGTGAGATATTTTGTAGTTATCCAAGGAAAGTCTTTAGCCCATTCTTTGACTTGCTGAACAGGTACGAATGCTTTTCTAACTTAGAAGTATGTATGTGACGGTCAGAGAATGGGCAGATCATAGAATCACATAATGATATGGAGCTGGAAGGGACCTCTGGAGATCATCTAGTCCAAACCCCCTGCCAAAGCAGGTCCACCCAGAGCAGGTTGCACAGGCATGTGTCCAGGTGGGTTTGGAATGTCTCCAGAGACAGAAATCATCACATTCAGTCTCCTGAAATCACAACCAACCATGTAACTGCCCACAAGGATACAGAAGTCTCCTTTTATGCACGCTACAATTCACACAGGTGCCCCCAACACCTACAGAGCAAAACCATTCATCTGTTGGCTCCCTCCAGAAACACGAGATCTGTGGAATGAAAGTGTGTGGACAAATACAGGAAACAAAGTGTCCCATCCTAATTAGAAGGGCCAAAACATTTCAGCAGCTCCTCTCCATGAGACTTGGCCATGCAACTGCCTATCTGACGATCTCTGCCCAATGGGGTGAGTTGTGCAACCAAGGACCTGAGAGGTTTCCCAGCATCACCAGGAGTGACCTGCCCTTTCATGGAATCACAGAATCGTTAGAGTTGAAAGGGACCTTCTAGAGATCATCCAGTCCAGCTCCCCTGCCAAAGCAGGGCTGCCCAGAGCACATCACTCAGGAGCATCCAGGTGGGGCTTGAAGATCTCCAGAGAAGGGGACTCCACACCCTCCCTGAGCAGCCTCTGCCAGGGCTCTGCCATCCTGACCCGAAAGCAGCTTTTCCTCATATTTCAGTGGAACTTCCCATGTTCCAGCTTGTGCCCATTGCCCCTCGACCTGTCACTGGGAACCACTGAAAGGAGTCTGGCTCCATCCTTCTTCAACCCACCCTTTAGATATTTACAAGCATTAATAAGGTCTCCCCTCAGCCTTCTCTTCTCCAGGCTAAAGAGTCCCCGCTCTCTCAGCCTGTTCAGGTCACGCTGGATTCCTACCACAATCTTTGGTCATTCCTCAGAGGAATTCAGAGAGGCTTTACAAGTTACACTTTAATGAGAGTAACACATTGTTTTGGTTCTTGGTGAGACTAACCAAGGTCTTTCCTACAATATCAATACAATTTTACAACTCAACAAGCAGGAGTTGCCCAAGTTTCATTTTGGCATCCTTTGAGGGATAGCAACACGCTAAAAAAAAAAAATAATCCGGGATCATTCCATCTTTGTTAAATAATTCCTATCACAAATTACCCAGACTGATGGAAAGACAGTTTTGCTTCCTTGCCCTAATACCTGCATCAAGAGGCCGTTTGAGGACTTCACTCTTCCGATGCTTAAAAAAAAAATCTCTGCAGTTCCAGCCTGAAACAGGAACTGCCGCCATCTGTTTGAATGTGTACTACTTAGTTTAATAATTTTGATTATTGTAGCTCTTGTTTTTCTTAAATCTCTTGGTATTTGTACCATTTCCTGACAGCACTAAACCCACTGTCCCTCACCAAGCAACCTGTGCTGCAGCCAGTACCGAGGGCTGCTCAGTGTCTGCCTCATGAACACTATCAGCACATCACAGCACTTTTTTTCAGCTACTGAGGGCTGAGGATGTGGTTTCTGACCTCTTGTCTCTATTTCACAGAGACATTCATGGGTACAGATCCCGCATTGTCTGCCAGGTAATATTCTGGCCTTTGATGCCAGAAGCACGTAGCAACGCTAGCAGGTAACGCCAGCCCTTCACATAAATGAAAGTCCTTTGTAGTCGTACAGCAAAAAGTCACAAATCATTCTTCCCGTTGTGGACCACTGATTTTACAGCTCACAAAGCTATTACGAGCAGAGAACACCCTGAGAAAACAATCTGGGAGGTGTTTCATGGGGATTTGGGGATGACCCGTCTGATGTCCCACATGTAGCTCGTTGCCATGAAGCCCGGGGACCAGGTGGATGAAAAATGCTTTCACAGTGTTGGATGCTAAAATCAAAACCAATAACCAAACCTCATTTTGGAGAGGCTATAGCCTGCACGCTGCACAGTACACACTCAGCACTGCCAGAGAGCAGTTAGATAAAAAAAACTAGCAAGGGAAGAAGTTATTTTATTTTTGCCTAGGATATTGCCCTCACTGTTGTCCCCATCTCCAAAGCACACAATGGTAGCCATGCCCAAAGACAAGCTCTGTTACCAGGTTGACCACAGACGCATTTATAAACACAAGAAAAGCTGCACATTTCGTTCTCACAAAACAACCTCAACAAACTTTTTCTTTGTTTGTTTGTTTTCCCCAGTCCCAGTGTTTAAACCCAGCTGCCATTCAGGAAATTAAATTCAATACCCGTGATGTGATTTTTGAAAGAGCAGCTTTTCAGCAAAAGGGAGCTAAAGTATATCCAGTATTTCTGAAAAATCAGACTACTTCATTTGAGTGTCTGTCTGACACGGACATAAGCCTAAATTCATACACCTGTTGTGAAAGCCTTGACGGCAGGCAAAGAATGCATAATTAATATAACAAGAAACCAGGAAATGAATATGTTAAAGTTCCTACTGCAGTTTTAACTTCGTCCCAACACACAGGTCTTTTGTTGGCTTTCTCCATAGAGGTGAATTTCCTGTTTTTCCTGGTTAAATGTATATACCAGAAATTACTCATTAAATGTCAGGAAATGCAGTTTGACTGAGTTAACCATGTCGCTGGAAAAATCCGGACAGAGCAAATTATTTGGTGTTACTTATTTAATAAGATTTAACCTCCCTTCTCTCTTTATGAATTGTTCACCAACAGACTGTATTTCTACTAAGGATTTTTCTCCTTGTTCAGAAGCAGCAAGTAAATGACATAAGTGATCATATTCACTGAGAAAGTGACATCATTCAGAAGATGTTCTTGACTCCAGCTTCAGATAGTTAATATTCTCTACCCAGTCCCCGTGCAGAAGTCCAACACAGTGTTTTTCCATCAATTAAGTCCCACTTATATCTTCAAAATACAAAATTTAAACATGCAATACTCGATTTTACCTCTGTAAGACTGGACACAGAATTTACAAGCTTCTGAATACGTTCATTTTAGAGCCGGTGTAAACCTTAGCAATGGCCTACTGAGGACGTCAAGTGCAAATGCCCAGATTACTATAACATTCACATGTATTTTTGCAAACGGACACAAAAGTGGAATTTCCTAGGTAGCAAATTTAAAACCCAAACCCAAGGTCCTGTTTGATTCACAATCCTGTGTCGCTCGTAAGAAGCTCCCTTTTATATTTCCTTATCTTTTAATTATTTGGACCATCTTATCTTTGAGCTAAGCAGGGATGTTTGTATATCCCAAAAGGTAGTTCGGGATAGCATTAAAATTTCCAAACACCCTTCTGGAAGTCGAGCAGCTGCACATTGCTGGTCTGAGGTACTGGAGGGGTTTCATTATAGAATCATACAATTGCCTGGGTTGGAAGGGACCTTTAGGATCATCTAGTCCAACCACCAACCTAACCCTGATAAAAACCATCACTAAACCATGTCTCTAAGCACTATGGCAACCCAGCTTTTGAACAACTCCAGGGATGGTGCCTCAACCCCTTCCCTGGGCAGCCCATTCCAATGCTTAATAACCCTCTTCATGTAAAAATTTTTCGTAATCTCCAATCTGAACCTCCCCTGGCGCAACTTGAGGCCATTTCATCCATAGTAAAACTAACTGAAGGTGAAGTGCACAGAATGCTATTAAAAAAAAACTACAAGGAGTTGTGGTTTTTTTAATAAAGAACAATTGTGCAACCAGTGAGCAATAAACTCAGGCAAAATTTGGTTTATGGGCGATATATTACTAAATATCCCACAAATACAATTTCTGCATATGGGAATGTATGCAGAGATGGAAAAAAAACAAAACCCAGCTTGCAGAAATGGGTATGTCGTCAGAGATACTATGCTATACGAACTGTTTATTGGAACTGTGTCCCATGTCAATACTGAGGAAAATAAAGACTGGAAAATAACTTTTGAATTGAATAGAGACCCTGTCACAGTTAAATTTGATACTTGGAGCCCAAGCCAACATACTGCCAGGACAAAAAAAATAATAGTAGTATACAAGAAAATCAGGAAGAAATCCAAGATGGAAAAAGTAAAAGTTAAATTAGCATCATACGGCAGAGAGAAATATCAATAATTAGGCAAATACATAATAACCCTATGAAGTCAATTACTTTTATGACAGTGGGACTGGAAACACAGGCAGTTTTAGGGCTGAACATTTGCAAAGAATTAAGACCGGTTAGAACATACAATGGGTGCTGTGTATGATCTAAACAGACAATAAGAAACCAGAAGAATTCAAAGATATATTTGATACAGCATATTACAATAAAAAAAAAAAAAATTATATTTTTTTCAACCTGAGGTAACCCTTTCCTCCCCAGTCATGGTTACACCCAAATAGTTTCCATTCAGCCTCTGCAGGTACTAACATACACAAAAACTGAAGAGAAATTTTAAGTCTGCCACACGAAAGCATTCACAAGAAGGCAAATACTATTATTGTTACGAGTTTTGCATTTTCCTGATTTTTCTTCCAAACTGAGCGCTTTCGGAAAAAAAATCTTAAATAAATTTTCACTTCACAGACGGTTGGACAGGCAAGAAGTGATGGCACCCAGCCCCATTCAGCAACCCCACGGCGGAGCTGGCACCAGAGCACAGCCCACCTGGGGTCCTGGTGTAGCGCGGGGTTCACTGAGCAGCGGTAGCAACTGGTGCTATCCTAAAGAAAGCGACTGCTTTCTTGTGTCACACAAACGCCACCACAAGCACTGGAAATCACACAAACGCCTACATATTGGGTGGATGCTGTAACCGCCACCACAACTCCGAAAGCAGACGAGTGGTGGTGTTGTATCTCCCTGTTTCTCATGCTATTTTGATTAAGCTCTTGTAAGTATTTTCTTACTACTAACAAAATAAGCTACCCATCAAGATTGGAATTGATTTTTTTTTTTATTAGAATAAATATTTTAGGTGCTCACCATGAACTATAGCACATTCCGTTACAAGGATCCTGGAGTGCTTGTGCAATTATTTACAAGAGCTGCTCCAAGGTCTGTGAAACTCACAAGTATCTTTACATTAACTTCATGAAGGTCTGGTTTAAACCAGATTTACTTATCCTCACGTTTTAGGTATAGCAGTCTCCATATTTTACCGATACAAAAATAGAGGCACACACGGGTTAAGGCCAGATCCACGGATGACATTAAGCACTCACACCGATTTTATGTGCGCAGAGACAGTAGGTTGAGTCTCCAAGCCCACGTGTAGACCACAGATTTCCCAAGCCTGTAGATGATGACTTCTGCCAGCAGAGCTTTCTTAGGTGCCTGCCATCTCCTCACATATCCGGGGCTAACTCCAGAGTGCTGGGCCTCCCAGCCCCATCACCATCCTTCTCCTAGGAACTGCTCCGCTGATTTCTCATGTAAAGCTTCATCCCACAGAGGCAATCAGAGCTGACCTGTAGCACTCCTAACAGTTAAAGCACAGCCAAAGGCAGCACCTACTTTTTATATACCAGTCTAACAGTCAGAATAGGAAAGTAGGTTTAGAGTGCAAGACCCAAACCCAACACCTTCCTTAGCAATTTCACTATGATGGATCAGTCTCCCATCTTCCCAGAGACACGTCCTACCCACCCAGCTGTCAAATCACACTCACTCTCCTTCCCTGTGGGTCTGAATCCTGTCCTGCCAAGCTGGATGTCTGCCAGGAGGGCTGGAGAGTACTCTTGTGGCCATAGCTGATAGTCATGCAGCTGAACCACTTCCTGGAAGGTGGAAGATGTTCATGGTGGGAGACTTTTGGTAAGAGACCCAACCACTAGTGGTCTACATGAAGGGGTAAAATTGTGGGACCAGCTGAATTTCCTGCTCTATTTAAAACAAACATGAAAGGAGGAGGGAAGTGGATTTGCCTCCATTTGGGAAGGAACAATGCAGATGCTGAACTCTAGAAAAGGCTGCAGGGCTGTAAATCCCAATCTGACATAGGTCCTTCCATATCAGTCTACACTTGATGCACAGAAAAGGAGAAAGTTTAAAGACATCTCACTTCCCTTTGGCATCGGTTGCCCGGGATGCTGGTATCAGAATTATATCCCACAGTTCCAGATTCTCTCCCAGCCTCCAAAAAGTTCAGAAACAAGGGATCAAGCAAATAAATACTGGGGTGTAAATCCTAAAAACCAAAGGCAGCTTTCTGACAAAATCAAAGAGCCCAGAGTATCACCTTGATGTGCTTGCATTTAGCCTTACATCCTAATCAGTAGACAATCAGTCCTCTAAACACAGTTAGTGTATATTCAATACTGAACTGTCACCACGTAATGGCATTACAAAGGAAATATAGGACTTATTTGTGTGGTTTCACTTCATTGCTACCTAAATTCCTGTCTGACGTAATACGCTGGAAACACCTCCTTGCAAGATGACAAGTTCTCCTCCAAAGTAACACCCAACCCAAGGAAACCATTTAGGAGAAATTAATATTTTGTTCAGCAAAGCTATCTGACTTCTTTGCTATCTGGGTTGCAGTTCATCTTTAGAGAAGTATAAAAATTACTTAGATTTTGAAAGCTTAACTTATTAAGTCAGTGAGAAATAAGGCTCACTCAAGCACAGAACAATTCCATCAGTAGTCAGAACAGATACTTCACCCCACCCCGTGTTTAATTTTATTCGGTGCATTCGGTACAAAGGACAGGCAAGCTTTAAAATGCTAAAATTAAAAAAAAAAAATCACACATCAAACCACACCAAAAAGAAAAAAAAATCTAAACCAACAAACCAAAACATCTAAGCCAACACATATTGCTGAATTAGGAGCTTGCAATGCATTTCTACTTAGGGTCTCTGGTAACTTAGCTTTGACTTTTTATTTTTTTATTATTTTTATTTAGAGAGGAAAGACCAAATTCCTTGAAAGGGAAGGTCTGGTTTGAGAGATTTTATTTAACATAAATGCTGCTTTTGCAAGGTCCCATATCCCCATGCTTACCTTTTCTACCCACAAATATGCCTAGTTCCACACCTCTGAAATGAACCTTCCTCCAAGGTTCAGTTCAAGAGTCCAAAGGATGCTCACAGTTTAAGAATTAACTTGTAGCCTTGATACAACTGTGTGATCACCTGGTTAGCTCTACAAAAATCCCTATTTCAGGGCCACTTAAACTAGGGGATCCTAGCGTGTCGTGATGCATATCAAGAGTAACTCCATCAACTTCAGTGAAGAAACACTTCTGTAAAAGTCAAGTATGTACCTGAAGAGTTACACATAAAAACTTTTCTACAGAGACATAAATATGCCTGAAAAATTAACTTTTTGGAGATTACCCTTGGAGTGCTACATATACTCATATACTCAAAGGACAAATATGAATGCAGCCGCTGCATGTATGAATAACACCAAAAAGCTGATGCTGTCAAACAGCAAAGCTCAGGTTATTGGTTTGGTCTCTTTTCACTCTTTTCATAGACAAAACCAGAGGGAAGTTCTCCATGACAAGTTCCGTTGCAGGCAATTATTGGTCTGATCAATTAAACAAAGTCACTGTGCCGTTTCTGAAAATGGCAAATAAAGGAATGGAAGAAGGTTTAGCTGGAGGAGGGAATGAGTATTTTAAATCACTTTACTCATCAGAGTAGAAGTGTAAATTCACAATATAGGGCAGAACTTCTCATGTCCTGTACATTGACTAAAGACATTGAAACAAATTGCTACAGACTTTGAGGAATTTTTTTCCACAGTTTCTGGAAAGGAACTTTTTTTTTTTCTGGAATACTGTCACACGTTTCTTGCCCTTCTGCATCAAAAAGAAAAAGAAAGCAAAATGTTGAAATTGTTTTATTAAAAATAGAAAAGTCTGGGAGAGAAATTACAGAAATAATTGTAGGGAGCATTTTTAATGTATGTTCTTTTTAATAGAAAGACTATTTCAGTTAGCTTTCCTTAGGTTGGGGCCCCAATCCCTGAAAAATGTCAGTACAACACAAGCATCTGTTCCTAAATCCAGGCAAATTGGGGTTGCCTGGTATTAGCTTTGGAGGACCCAGGAGTTAGGATTCTTGGTTCATATCCCCTGACTACCCACTTATTTGCATTGGGCAGATCTCAGTCTTTCTGTACCATCATCTATTCCCAATAAGGAAGTGGAAGCTTAATTAGGCACTGGAAAGTTATTTTAGTATCCCAAGTGGATGCTGTCATAGAAGGAAAACGTAACTTTCCATTGAGAGAATGCAAGAGAACTCATGCCAGCTTGTTTCACTCCTTTCCAAGAGGCAGCTGTAGTCCCGCTAACTGGCTGTCGGAGTGGAGGGCTTTGATTTTGGAAAGGGCACCAGCAGGACAGCTGCAGTCTGCACGGAAATCCAAAGGATGCTAACTTGGACCTAGCTGGTGGTCATGTTTTCTTTGATTCTGGGAGATTTCATCTGCTGCCATCTCACACAGCCCCATGCAAAGACAAAGGCTTTTCATCATCTGAACATTGGTCCCTCCAGGAAGAAATTAAATTACCTGCCACAAAAAGGGACAGCTTGGAACTGAGGCTGTTTCTGTACTTTTCAGGACTGCTGAATATGTGATTTGAAGTGCATGAACAGCAGTTAACTTGGTGGCTGGGTTCCCTGCATCCCTACCTGGCCACATGCAGACTGGTTCCTGTGCAGCACTCTTCCACCAGTGCTCAGCTGGCACTGGATGCAGGACCACCACCCAGTGAGAGCCATAGCTGGACTCCCCTTGCCCCCAGAACTCTCTGCAGGGATAACAAGGGAAAAAACTCCTCTAAGCACTGTGAACTGTGCTCACCAGCAAGCCAGAGGAACAGGTTATGCTGTTCCACCTTATGCTGAAGGAGAGAAGGGGGGAGTCCCATCTGCCTCTCTCTCTTTGGGACTAGGGAAACAATGAGAAAAGCAGTCTGACGCCTTTCCTCCAAGCATGAGGAAAAAAAGGCCCAACGTGCCTTGAGGAGTCTTCAGCTCCAGAAAAAGCAGCAGAGTGGTGTGAAAGGGCAGCTGTGGGTGACAGACCGGAGGTAGCAAGGGTAAGAGCTGTTCCAGTGGGACTGCCCAGGCTCTCAGGGAGAGCTCTCCGGGCACAGCCTATTTTTCCCCTACAAACAACAAAAATAATTACACAAATGACAGTATCCCCTTCTCGCAAGTTTTGAATCAAAATAAACCAAACTCCAGAGCTGCTTTTCAGCCGCCTCTGTTCTCCTGGTGCCAAACTCTCATACAGACTTAATTTCCATTCTCTGCTGCAGAATGAACCATTCAAGGTAATTAGCTATTCTTTTTCCTTTCCTCCCCAAAACATGGAAACTCACATAAGAGGGAAGGGCAGAGGGAACTCCATGAGTTTTGCTGCTGGTCACGTAGTTTGTTTTGCTGATTGAGTCACAGCTCTGTTTTCTTCCTGATGATGTTTGTGATTGTGCACATAAAGGCAACAGACCCCTCATAATGCCCAGGTCCAGAGCCCTGGCCTCTATCATTTGCCACCAAAATATGAGGACTCCGGGTCCCCTTCAGAACCGGCACTTTCACACCTCATCAAACCTCTAGCCCTAAAACAAAAACCTGATAAAACAAAGCCATTTTTGAAAAAGGTTTAGGTAACTTTTTCATACTTTCCCTTCCCAGTGCTACCTTATATCACTGCAACATCAAACAAATTCCTGGATAAAAGAATAAAGGCAACTGCAGAGAAAACACTGAATGGCATACAAAACTGAGGAACGGCTGGATGAAATCACCCCTGAATAGGAAAAATACATGGACATTTGTTCAATATTCTTGAGCTACTTAATAGTAGTGATTCCCAAAGACTGCTCTCACTTATACTCAGAAGATTTTTCCACCCTACAGTTGAGAAATCCAGTTACCTGACAAAAAGGGAGCAGAAAAACTTCCCTTCTAGTACCAGATCAAGCACAGAAAGTGTTTGTGGTCTCACGCGCCTCCTTCCAAGCCATTTGCCTCACCCCTACTCTGTCTCTCGAGCTGCAAACCTGGGTATCTTCTCAGTTCACCGCCCTGATTCCTCTTCCTTGCACTGAACTCTTGAAGGTCTTCCACATTAGAAATATCTGTGTGTTTAACTTGGATGTGTCCTCATTTATCTAAAAGAATTATGGAGAGCTTGAGGATGTCCTTGTGAACTGAAGAGACAGAAATGCTAAGCAAGTTATCTTTTCCAAGTTGTATTCACTCATTTGTATGAAACAAAGTCTAGAAAATACGTTCTTTCCCTCTCCGCCCTGCAGTTTTTATTACCTTTATTATTGTGGTTCACTGTTTCCTTAGGAGTTTTGTGGTCCAAATAAGACTCACAGCTTCAGTGTAAAGAACAGAAAACAAACCTCCAAACTCACAATTCTAAAAGCCACCTTTCTTTCCTTTAGAAAGACAAAACCTGGTGACTCTTAGAAGCCACTTCAACTCTCTCCCCCTTATTTGCAAATTTCTTTTGTTTCACCGGTACGTTTCTGTGCTCCATCCTTACTCAGTGCAGCAGAGAAAAAGTATTAACAAGCTACTATTAATTTACACTGATTAAGGAATCAATATCTCTACAAAATGAGCAAGCTGCCATTTCAGCCTGTGCTCCTAGTCACTCAGAGTAGTTGCACAATGCAAATGATCTGTTTTGCCCTCTCTGCCTTTTCTGGTCACTGGGAAGGCTGAGTGTAACCCCCAATGGAGGTGGCTCTCCATCAAAAGCCAAATGATTGAATTGGTCATTTCCTGTTTCTACGTTTACACTTTCTCCTTGGAATTTTATTAATCTCTCAAAGGAGCTCTTGGACCACGTCAAATATGAAAATCTAATGTTAGATTTTGAGGACAACAGAAGAGTCATAAGAAAAGGTAGGTTTAGTTGCTGACCATGACTGTTGGTGGCAAGGTTCCATGTATCAGAGATGCTATGGGGCGGCATAGAGCAGATCTCTCCTGCTTTCAGAAGAACAAAGTAATCTTGTCTGTCCAATGGTGTTCTGCTCTATAATGTGATTTATATTTAAAATGCTATTGCCCAGGAAAGAGAAGATACTGTGTAACACCCAACACAATAAATTCCACAAGATAAAGGGAAACAGGTTGACATGGGGAGTTACTCGCCCCATGCTGTTAGCAAAGGCAGAATCATACATTGCTTTCTGTGTCTAAGCAGTAGCTTTTTTTCCCCCCATAAAAACACTTGGTCCTGTAACAGAACTTCATTTTCCACAGGACACCATTCTCCTGTCTGGTTGAACTGGTGCCATTCATGATACAAGGAGCCATCTAGAAGGGGAGTGCCACTTACAGAGAAGAAAGGCTACAGGATGCTGCAGTCCTTGGACTTTGTGTCACCGTTTATAGAAAGGCTCTCCTCACCCTGTCTGCTACTGCCCACAGGGAAGAGAGAGGGGAATGCTTCAAGTGCTCCGAATCTTCAAGTTCACCTGAGTCACATTCAAGAATATGAGTCAGGTGTGGGTTTTTTTTCTCAAAATGAGCTTGAAGATTCCCACAAGTTTCTGAGCTAGGGCTCCCTAGATCCCACCCAGCTTGACAAAACTGCAAGAGCCGACATGTCTTGCAGACCAAGCAGAGAGGTACGGTATGGTGGATGCCCTATTAATTATTTTTACAAGTCCACTAGACCAGGAACTCATAAAGGGACCCATTTTTACACACCACGCCTGTGTCTCCCTCTAGAAGCTATGCAACTCCAGAACGAGCTTTGTTCAAGTTATATATTTCGGCATGGGAGCTTGCACACAAAAGCCTGGAATTCTAGCAAATCTGTTCCACTAGACCTCTTCTGGGTTGCTGCATCAGGCTGCCAAGTATGTGGGCTCAGAACTGAAGCTACAGGGAAGAGAAGGGACACCATATGTCATCACTTGAAATATCATGCTATTCTTACCATTCAGCCTCTTGGGAGCTCCTACTTTTAAAGCAGCATTTTCAAGAAGAGCTGCAAGCACATTTGCGGGTAGAAGCCCAGTGATAGCTGATCAAACTGGTTAATTAGACATCTACATAAACGTAGTTGTGGATGCAGGAACTGCACCCCATGCTCAGTCCCACTTGAAACAAGGCTAAATATGGGAAGCAGAACGGATCAGAAAGCCCATTGAAGCATTACCGCTTTTGCTAAAAGAAAACGTGGATTCTGCCAAATGCGCTTTCCATGAGAAAGTTTTGATTTTCTCAGAAGTTTTTGATTTTCCAGCACAAAAAGTAAAATTTTTAGCTCCAGGATAAGCTAACCCAAATCACGAAAAGCGGTTGTAACCAAAAAAAAAAAATCAAAAATCACAGTGTTTCTTTGCAGCCTCATTTTCCAGTCATCTTCTCAGTCCTATTGTCTCACGGGAGCAGTAACTCAAGTGCTGTGAGCCCCCCTTCTTCCTCTTTGGCTCTTGGGCTTGAGCACATTTTCCACAGTGCACCACAGTATTCTTTTTATTTGGACTCCCGCAGCTCATGATGGAAAGAGTCATCTGAATGGGGAGCGCCAGCCCTGGAGGAGAGCAGATCACGAGAACCGCAGCTTCCATGAGTCACCACGGTAGATGCATGGGATACAGAAGACGAGGCCAGCAACTTTCAACGTTTCCCATTTAAAAATTGCTTTTTGTCCTTGAACAGGAAGAGAACTCCAGAACCTTTTCTTTTTTTTTTTGTCATACAAATTCACATTCTTAACTGTCTCTAATCATATTAAAAATTAGGTGTATTGCATGGCCTGCTTCCTGGCCTCTTTGAAGCCTCTGATTCCTCAGCCTGACTCCATCAACCCCGTACCATATGTATCTGTGACAAAATTACTGCTTTCTTTGTTTAATGATATACTAGCAGAGGAGCATCTGGCAATGTGGTTTGGGTTTTTTTGTTTTGTTTTGACTGGAAAGAACCCTCCCAAATATACCAGTCAAATCCAAAAAGACATTAAATCAGCACTTTTTCAACTCACGCATAGAAGACGAGGGAGGGTTTCCTGACTCATCAAGTGAGGACACGGGCATCTGTACACCAGCAGGCAGGTGGCTGTCACACAGTGACTCCACGGCAAGAGGGAACAGGCTCCCCTCCGGCATCACACTGCCCTGCCACGCACACTGGGCCAGCTGGTGGAGAAAAGGTCTTGGGTAAAGCCACTCGAAATGAGATCCATCCACATTTTTGGGTCAGTTTGGCAGGAGACAGGGCTCCAGGCCTTCTGTCACGCGCAGTGCTTTTTCCTGCACTTAGAAGAAAGCTCACCGACTCCCCGTGTGTGCAGGATACGTCCCCTCCTCCTTTTTATCATTCCGTGTTGTGAATGCCCTGTCAGTGAAATGTGCATTTCAACAGCGACTCTCTCATAGCTCCCCTTATCTTTAATTTCCTTCCACTATAGTCTATTTTATGGTGCCTTTCCTTTGCTGGCAATTTTTTTTTTTTCTCCGCTTCTCATTTCAGCTGCAATGGCCAGATCAGGATCAAAACTTCTCACAAGTTTAAGGGAGAGTCTGGAGACAGAAATTGTCACACAGGTCAAAACAGTGATGCAGGTGAGGGCAATAAATGTGTTTGCCCTTCATGTTTAGTTTAGCCAGACCCCTTTTCAGCCTTGTGCTCCGTGACTTCATTTTCTTAATTATCCTTTTTAATTCCGCCCTGCTAGCAAAAGGCTCAATCCAAAACGCAGTAGGCCAGAGTCTTTCCTTCAGATTAGGCATGAAGAACAGAAGCAGTAGCAAGCATACACTTCACCACTGATTTTCTTAGAAAGTGGCTGTTGAGGAGGAAGGAAAAGCCTCATCCCCAGACAAAAATGTCACCTTGCAGGCCAGGGCAGGAGCTGTCTCCCTCTCCTGCTTGGGTGCTGCCCTCTCTCCTGGGTGGCCACCAGTAGTGGAGGGGCCAAGCAATGAATTTTCTGTTTCTAGATGGTTCCCCTCCTGCCCTCCAGCAGAGGCGCAGTAGCAAGGAGGATGAAGGGGCAGGAGGAAGAGGAAGGGCAGGACTGCCCTGGCCAGAGAGAGCCTGGGCTGTGTTACAGGGATGGTGGCATTATGGCTTGGCATCAGGGAAACACAGCAGAGAAACATTTGAGGGGGAGAAAGAGGCTGAAAACTTCTTTCTCCTCAGTTTGACTGCTGCATAAGGCATCCCTGGCCAACGTCTCCAGAGCACATTTTTCCAGTTTATAGGAAATTAAAAAAAAAAAAGTTTAAAAAAAAGGTTTTCAGGCCAATTGGACCGAAGTCAAATTTCTAAAAAAAAAAAAGAAATCCTCACAAACTGGAAATCCTGCTTTTCAGCCAGCTCTGAAAAACCCTAATCAAATAGTTTGAACAATCCATCAACTGTAGGTTATTTACTCTAGCAGTACACACACACTTCTCCTATTGGAAACACTTATAAACAGCAAGTACATTCACAGAAACTGGGACCGGTTCATGGATGATTGAGTAAAAAAAAAGGTGGGATGAGAGGGGAGTAGCTGGGTGGGAATACTCAAGGAAAATTCATCTCTGAAAAGCCTGACGATCTCCCCTGTAACTGAAAAAAAAAATTTCTTATGAATGTCTGCACATTCGCACACATCACAGGAGGTTCGTCATGCAAAGCTTCACATTTTACTGCTCACGGCAGGTTAGCCTGAGAAGGCAACGTGGCTCCTATTTCAGGCCGTAGGGAGGGTCGCCTTGTAATAGCACAGAATGTAATGGGTTTCATTGCGCCTGGGAACCCAAGAATTTGACCTTTGAACAAAATAACATGAAGCAAAAAGAAGAAAAAAAAACCAACGGCGTTCCGATGGGTTAGGGTGAGCTAAGAGTACAGGTGGCGAGGGAATGCTTTGAACGTCGTCCGTGTGGCCTCACTGCAGCTCCACAAGGATCAGGCCTTCCCACCTTCGAAGAAAACCTGTCAGCGTTTCAAATTTAGGGAGGAAAAGAGGAAAACCTGTTAAGAGTGGTGCTCCAAACTGGGATGTTTGAGGAGCCGACTGAAGATCACGAGACCAAAAAAAAAAAAAAAAAAAGGAAAAAAGTTAGATTGATTTTTTTTTTTTCTGGGGTTGTGGCTATCTTTAGGATGCCCCTGGGTCATATTTTCAAACTTCTTCACAGCCTGAGGAGTAGAAATTTACTTCCATAAAAATGAAAATTGAGATTGTCACCTAATTAAATGTCTCCAGGAATGGGAAGTTATAGGAAAAAAACCACCAAGTATCACGAGACTTGCGATAAAAATCACAGGATTTGGCAACGCTGATTTAATCACGGGTTAGGAAGTGATAGCACTTGTTCTAGCTGAATAGTAAAAAACAAACAGGCATAAACCTTATTCAAAACTATTTTGCAGGCACGACTGCCAAACTGCAGTTGGCTGTGAGTAATACTATTCATTATTTCAGAATATTCATATAGCCAGTAGGTATTTCTGGAAATCCTTGAGAATCCTGCATTCTCCATAATGCCAGAATGATTAATTTGTATTGAAATTATCCATTTACTGTTTAAAAAAAAAAAATAAATCTGAGTCACACAATCAGCAGCCAGATACAATACCGTGCTATGAGTTTAGACATCTAAGACGCATTAACAAATAGTCAAAGGAGGAAGTTTGCAATCAAACCACAGGCTGAAAGTTATGCAACAAAAACTGTTTAGCTGAGAAGTGACAATAATTAATACCTTTCTCAAAAAAACAGACTGATTGCAAGAGGGTATGCATCAAAGAAAGACAATTACATTCAGAACAAATATTATTTAAAATTAATATTTGGGTAACCACAAGATGCTAGTTCTAACTACAAACAGATAAACGGGGATGCTCTTCTAGACAGAATATAAAAAGATCTCTAGTTTCCACTGCTGATTTAAGACCATCAGTTTAGTTCTGCTTATACAAATGGATGAGGCAGATGTACTTCTGGTTTTGTCTGTCTGTGCAAACTTCCCAGTAGAGCTAGATTTGCAGTTCAGCGTAAATCTGAAGCAAACAGCACACGGTATGATTTATATAAAGGTTATCGTTCAGCCCAAAGCCTGGCATTTAATTGATATGCCTGTTATTTAGATGTATTCAGAAGCCTTCCAATGCATATGGGTTTTTTCCCCTCGCAGTGACTGTATTCGCAAAAGAGATGCAAGAGCCAGATCTTTCCTATTCCCCAAGGTTAAAGGAAAAAGTGAGATGTCCTTTGGTTTTTCAACTCCTTACCCATATAGAATAATTCATCTGCTGATATTCATAAGGTGACTTCCACCAGCAAATGTAAAGATGTCAGGAGGAGAATTTTTAAGCACATATGTAATTGTTTATGATTGGTATCTGCTTTTATTTAGCATACTTGCTAGCGCTCTCTGTTCTGCTGCTAGTCTGTAAGAATCTTTCTTGACCAAGAAATCTGCTCTTTAGGGAACCATATTTCATGTTCTTTCACTCTTTGCAAGCTCTGCCATAATAGAATCAATGTATCAAATCAATCCCTCAAAGCAGCCGAACACTCGGATGGTAAAGGTAGGAGAAGGGAGACGTTTTCTAACAGAAATTTTGGCAGGAAAGGATTAATGCCTGTTTGCCCATTTCCTATGTTTCTCCCTCCTTCCACACAGTGTGGGAGAAGCAAGAAACAGAGAAAGCGTCTTGTTTGATCCCTGATAGTGTTGGGTTGTGGTTTATTATTATTTTACATCAGAAAGTCTTGATGAGAAAACCCTTTTGAGATTTTTAAAACCACGAAGTCCCCTCAATAAATACATTATTTAAACACATTTGTTGCAGCTCTGTAAGGCCTTGCATTCCTTTGCACCGCAGGGCGAGCAGGACAGCATCGCAGGGTGCCGTCGGAGCCCCCCACTGCTCCTCCAGCCCTCCCCCCCATTGAAGCCCAACTTGGAAATTTTTGGCGTACGGGCAGACACAGATCTCCAAGATGCCCACTTGGAGAAGGGGTGCACGGAAGAAAAAACTTGTCATCCCACCCCGTTTGCTTGCACTGATCGGCAGGAAGGGGGGCTCTCCCCATTGTGTGTCCATTCTCCCCCCTCCCAAAAAAACCACAACCAAAACCCAGCCCTGGGTGCAATGAACTCTCCGAGTTGCCTGACCACGCTCTCTGCCTGATGCTTGTCAGTATCGTGCCTCCCGCAACCTGGAAGCAGCGTTGACTATCCAATTTAAGGATGTTTGGGGGAAGCGATACAGGGTAAAGATCAGAAAGGAATGATAAAGTCAATTCCTTGCCCTGCAGCTGGAGCTGCGCAGGCAGAGCTTCTCTCTGTTGTGCTGTCAGCACCCTCTAGGGGCTCAGGCACCTCACAGCCTCATAAATTAAAAAGAAACAATAACTAAAACCCTCAATCTTAAGTGCAAAAGGGTAGCTTGCACACCTTATGCAGCTGTGCGACTGTCCCAGTGCTGCCCGCTTGAGTTATGGCTCACAGTTCTCATGGAAAGCTCTCACAGTTCGTGACCCAGGAGGTCCCAAACATATGATTTAATTGAACATTAGTCAATGTTGAATTTTCCCTTTCCCAACGCGTCTTCTGATCTACACCACATTGCCAGTGCCTCCCTGAAGCACAAGGGAGGCACAAGGCACCTTAATGCAGGGTGAGGAAGGGAAGAGGGGAAACGGTGCTCAGACTAGAAGAAGCTGCAAAACTGAGCAGATGTGGCCTTTAAAGATCCCACAAGCTCAATCTCAGCCTATCACTCTTAAATGACTGTATCTGACAGTGACAAAGGTCTAAGCCACCTTCCAGTCAACACACTTGACCAAACTGGCACTGCCTTCAAACTCCATCCTTCTCTTCGTAACCACAACAGAACAAACTTATTTACAGCAATCCTCACCGAAGAGCTTTCACTTTACACACACCTTCCACTACAGCTTAAATCTTACCCTTCAGGCTGTTGGATCCAGAGCTCCTAAATCCCACAAAAGGCTTGGATAAAGCCATGACTTATGGAAATGAAGATTAGATACCCTACTGGCTTTGGGGAAGGCACGCTACCCTGATGCGTTTATGGTCACTGGTTACCCAATACCACTGTACTCCCTCCTCTTCATGGTAAAAATTGTTTGAATGATGCTTTTATTTGGAAAACAATTGCTCTTATAAATTAATCACTGTTTGAATATTCATTGCTTATTATTCTCTTCACCAAAAAAATTCAGGCAACCAATCAAGGACTGGAAGCAAAACAATGTGCCAGATTTTTCTGTTTTTTTTGAAGAGTAACAGAGTGTAGCTGTGTATTGATTCATTCCTGCTAAGAACAAGACTTTATGCAATTTAGGCCGCAAACCACTCATCACAAACACCAAACAACTAACAGATGGAGCGGGTAGTCTGCAAACAAAGCAGAGGTTGAAATCACATTCCCCCAAAACAGTCTGGCAAAAATCTGTTGGAAACAGGATGTCTTTCTGCGTGATTTGCAAAGAAAAGAGAGGCCTGAATTAGGGAACAAATGTTGTAACACCCTAACGAGATCTACATACTAGATAGTGTGGCTCTTGCTTTCCTTCAAGTTGCAAGACTGGATAAGCAATCCCAATTTTATGCTCAGGCAGGAGATGGTACTCTGAAGACTTTCTCTTCTTTGTCCCCACAGCTACTCCAAACATACTTAAGAAAAGGCAATAGGAAAACTCTCCCAAATAGTAACTTGTACTTCTTACAATCCTGATAGTTGGCAAAGTCTTGTCTTGTGAGCAGCCTCAAGTTAGTTCAACACCATGCGAGTGCCCAGCCTTCCTCCTTTTCCATTTCTTCACTCCAGAACCAGGTAGTGATGAAAGAGAGATGAGCTTATGATTAGTCAGAATAAGTTTGGTACCAATCAGATAGCTCAGTTCAGGCCTTTACACAATAGTACTTTGTCCCTTGGCCAAACAAGCACCCAGACACAAAACTGGGAGAGATACTGCTCGCAAAGAAGAAATGACAGTTTGGGGTCCTATTCCAGATGTATACGAGAAACTGTAATCCACCAACAGAAACAGAGAAGAATTCACTCTGCTACTGCTCCTATCTTTGCAAAATCCTTAGGGCAAGAGAAACCTACAAGAGGATTGTTGTAGGACAGAGCCACAGAATCACAGAACAATATGGGGTTGGAAGGGACCTCTGGTCCAACCCCCCTGCCAAAGCAGGGTCACCCAGAGCAGGCTGCACAGGAACATGTCCAGGTGGGTTTGAATGTCTCCAGAGGAGACGACTCCACCCACAGCCTATTCCAGGGCTCTGCCACCCTCACAGGAAAGAAGTTCCTCCTCACGTTTAGGTGGAACTCATTATGTTCAAGTTTGTGCCCATTACCTCTTGTCCTTATTCTTGAAAGCCATGTAATGCTTAAAAAACAACCCATAGTGTAGAAAAAATACGTAGACAAAGAACTGTGCTGCTACCTTGTAGATCTGTATCACAACATCTCTGTCTGTGCTCTGCAGAAGCACGCACTGGTTCTATCATGTACAGCATCCTGAGCTTCAACTATCTGGTTCTTAGTACACTGATTTCACCCAGCTCTCCCAAAGAAAACCACAGTCATCAATACCATGTAAGAACTGAGACATTTCTTTCAGAGTCCCTCATCCAAGCCCACGATTTATCCCATATTGCCTTTCCCGGCAGAACAATCAGGCATAACGTCTATTAATAACAACAGAGGAGGCGGAAAAATGTAACAAGAAAACTGTACCAAACACTTTATTCTACCTGGGATGTAGAAATAAGACCTGACATAAAGAATAACTGCAATGAGCATATGATTTATTGTTTATACCATGTCATAAGACAAAGCTCTTAGATATTAGTGGCCTAATAAAGTGATATAATGCTTGCTATGTGTTTATCCATGTGTTAAATAGATAGCACAGTTGACACCTAAAGCACTGTAAGAGAAGCAATGGCTACAAAATCAGAACTCTGAGAGGTAATAGCAGAATTTGTTGCTAATTCCATCTCAGGAAATAAGGAAACACTTTACTTTCCAGTAAAATTCAAATATCTGCTGAATTAAAAGATTATTGGTGACAACATTCCGATACTGCTTTCCTTTCTTCCCCCTTTTGTGGGACAGGACGTGCATTAGAGAATTCCCAGCCTGATATAAAACTCTTGCAGCACCTCAACACAAAAGAGGCTCAAAACTAGAAATTCCATTTTGCAAAGAGGTTGTGGCTGTGACATTTCTTCTGATGGAGAGTGAAACCTTACCAAGAGGACAACCTCACAACGCAAAGTCCAGCACTGCCCCTCTGAGTTACTGCATCTGCCGGCAGCCTGAGTGACTGCAGGAGCTGACTCCAGCAGAACAAAGTGTCACCATCGGTGTGACTTTCAACAAAAGCACCCTAAGAGCAAGAATACTGCCATTGTGAGACAGAGATGTCCGTTACTGAGTTGAGCATTATACCCTGGAGTACGATAACCTTCCGGACAGAGATATTTGAAGTTTTCTAGTAAATGCAAACATCATTATAAAAAAAAATAAATCCCAATTCTAGGGGTAGCCCCCATGACGGCCCAAGCCTTCTAGATAGCACAGAGGTGGCACCAAATGACTTTTCAAATTCAAAACTCAGCCCTAAGTCTCAGGCCACACACACTGGAATTCATGTGGACTGAAGTCACCTGACCGCCTTCAATGAACAAGCGTTCAACACACTCCTCTACCCAGTCCTAATTTTTGGGTAACTGGTTTGAGATTAAGGCTTATTCTGATCCTTCACAAAGAGTAATGCAAACATGAAACTAGAAAGGGATTAAAGCCTACTCTCAATGAGCAAGAATGGCAAAATCGGGAAGCGAACACATCAGAGGTGAACAGTGCCTCACTTGGCATCCTGACACATTCTCGCAAAGAGGAAATCCAATCAATATGCTCAAGTTTTCCAGGATACAGTCATGAAACAGTTGCAGACCATACCGCAGTAGTCTCCTGCGTCTCATGGATTGTCTATTCGTATAAGAAATCCCCATGACACTGGAGACCAGTCTAACTCTATTTTTCTTCATATCCGTAACACCCTCTAACTCAAGTGGTAATTTTGCAGACTTCGACTTGCCCTAAGTAACACTTCTTCATGTCATGGGGAGACAGAAATACCTCTTCTCAGCAAGCGCAAATTAGCAAGAGTCTGTCCTACCAAAAGGCACAGCCTGCTTCTTCCTTCACTATAATATTTATATCTGTCTCTGAAACAGTTCCTTTCGCTGGGAGCAAAACTCCAGCTAGGCAAAGCTCTGGGAAACTGCCACATGCTCCTGCAACTCTGTGTCGCACATAAAATAATTCAAACACACTATTAGAGTGTGTAATTTAGCTCGTATGTAGTTCGAATGCGCAGAGTTTGCCAAGTGACTGCATCCAGCTGGAAAATCAATTTATATATGCCAGTTTAATAAAACCTGAAAGTCTTCCGCAATACACGAAGAAATGTTAGACAACGTTGAAATTGTACATTATGTAAAACCAAACATAGCTGTAAATTACAGGCTGAGTGTGAAGGATCATTCGTGCCCTGCCAAAATTCATAAAAGCGGTCGCCAATTTGGGGACGGAGGGGAAAACATACCGTAATAAAATGAAACTTTGTACAACTCCAAGTATAAGCTTCCAGGGCCAAATTTTGCCAGAAGAAACTTTAAAAACAAAATAGACTTCGGCCTTGAGCCATCTCTCATTGATTTAAATCTGCAGTAGTCAGGGGCTACGCTGGTGCAAGTGAAAACAAAACACAGGTGGTTTGACGGTGCAGAGGTCTTTCTCTGTCCTACAAGTGAGCCCAGAGCTCTCGATCTGGACGAACCATGTTGTCTGTCTCCTGAGTTTCCCATTCATTCTCACTGTAGAAAGCGTTGTTTTGTTGTAAATGAACTGCATACTCTATTGCTATGTGTGTACAAAATCAGCCCAAGCACTAACTGACATCCAGCTGACATCCAGAGATCCATTCTCTGCCTCTGCTTTGCTGGTGACAACCCAGGCAGCTTGGTGGGAATCACAGAATGATAGAATTGTCTGGGTTGGAAGGGACCTTTAAAATCATCTAGTCCAACCACCAACCTAACCCTGATTAAAAAACCATCACTAACCCATGTCTCTAAGCACTATGGCAACCCCTCTTTTAAATCCCTCCAGGGATGGTGCCTCAACCCCTTCCCTGGGCAGCCCATTCCAAGCCTGAAGAACCCTTTCCATGGAAACATTTTTCCTAATCTCCAATCTGAACCTCACCTGGCACAACTTGAGGCCATTTCCTCTTGTCCCACGGCCTGGGACTTGGGAAAAGAGACCGACCCCCCCCGGCTATGCCCTCCTTTCAGGGAGTTGGAGAGAGCCAGAAGGTCTCCCCTCAGCCTCCTTTTCTCCAGGCTCAACGCCCCCAGCTCCATCAGCCTCTAGATACTGCAAAAGAAGGAAGCCTATATGGTGAGTAAAGCACAAAACTAATGTACGCTTGATAAGTTAATTGGGATAAACATATAGGTTGGTTTGGTTTGGACTATGCAGAGATTTTCCTATATGTGCTATGTTGTTGCTTGCTAAGAAAATTATCATTTAATAGTTCATAAGTTCTAGAAACACATGGTTTTCCAAACACTCATGTCAATCATTCCACAGCAGCATGTGCTAACAGTGCACTAATTTATATGAGTAGAGCCAGAACTGGCTTAAACCTATCCTCAGTATTTTTTGGTAATTTGTGAACGAGTTGGATTCATTTTTCCCTCCACAAATCATCAGGATGAATGGCATTTTCCATTATCATTAGAAAACGAGTCCAAGCATAAATGAGCCTTAATTTCAGGGATAATGGAGAATAAGTGTGTGCTCAAATACTTGAAGTCAAACACACCTTTGCTTTTAGCTCTGTTTGAATCTGAAGGTTAAATGACAAACGAGAGTCCCAGCGCGCCCGCCAAATCCTTCCCCGAGTTTTATGCCATCATGTGAGCCGACTTTCCACCTTCAGCTCCAAATACGAGAGACAGGCTCCCACCGCTTTTGCCTGCCTGCCTGGAGCATTACCATCCTGATGGCCCAGCTGCCACCAGAAACATCTGCACATCACCACCACAAACCCAGGATGACAGAGCAGTGACATAGGGTCACTGGCAGAATTTGCTTTAAAAATAGAGACTACAGCAGGGCCCAATATACATCAAGCCTCAGGCAGGAGAGAGTCCAAAAAAGAGGAATCAAGATGGTGAAATGCCAATACAAATATATGCCAATGGCAGGCAATAATGCTAATTTAAGCCCAGACAGTGAAACTTTGTAAGACATTAGGGGTCAATGCCACAAGCTTTACAGGCCTACTACAGCCTGGATGAGTACCTGAGGCAAATCCGGTAACCTAGGTGGTTTACAAAGAGTAAACTCCTGATACACATTACCCAAAAACAAAATGCATGTGAAAATGACAAAACAATATATTCACGATGCTGTTTGCAAGAGCCCAAACTGCTTGCAAGTTACCAGTCCTTTGGTGCTTCTGTGTGTCAGTCTAAGCAAAGCCTAACTTGAGCATGAGCTCCCATCCTTACCAGCTCTCCCGGGACCAAACATGAGCTGTTCTCGGTCAGGGAGCCTTGACTGCTCAGCCAGGAATCTGAGAATCACAGAATGATATGGGGTTGGAAGGGACCTCTGGAGATCATCTCACCCAAACCCCCTGCCAAAGCAGGTCCACCCAGAGCAGGTTGCACAGGAATGTGTCCAGGTGGGTTTGAATGTCTCCAGAAACAGACTCCACCACCTCGCTGGGCAGACTTTTCCGGGGCTCTGCTACACTCACAGGAAAGAAGTTCCTCATGTTTAGGTGGAACTTCTTATGTTCAAGTTTGTGCCCGTTCCCTCTTGTCCTGTCCCTGGGCACCACTGAAAAAAGACTGGCCCCATCCTCCTGACAACCACCCTTTAAGTATTCATAGGCCTTGATCCGATCCCCCCTCAGCCTTCTCTTCTCCAGACTAAAAAGACTCAAGTCCCTCAGCCTTTCCTCATAAGTGAGATGCTCCAGGCCCCTCATCATCTTGGTAGTTCTCTGCTGTACCCTCTCCAGTAGTTCCCTGCCCTTGAACTGGGGAGCCCAGAACTGGACACAGTGCTCCAAGCCCTTCGCTGCCCTAGGGGTTGCAGCCATGTAGGCAAAACCAAATCAGTTCTCCTCCGAGGAATGTATCAATACCCGTTATGTCCACGGCACGCTCCTGCCTCTTCTAACCAGCACCATGAACCCACAAAACATCACACCTGTACTCACTACACCACTTTACACGCTTCTGGACCGGGGTGCAACTTATACCACTGCAGGCTCACATCTTAACCTGCAAAGGGCAAGTTCTGCTCACAGTAGCATCAGTCTAAACTTACCAATTTCTGAGTATATTGCACTGTGTTAAGGATGCATTTATCTCTGCTTTAAGTCTTCTGGTTTCCTTTACAGCATCAGTGCACTGCCATTTTCAATTCTCTCCTGAGCAGTTGATTCAGAGAATTTAGGACTGTTGAAAAGTTGTGCAAAAAAAAAAAAAAAAAATAATAAAGGCTGAATGGTTTATAAATCCTAGGAGAGAGCATAACTGCCCAACATTTGTAGGACAAGGAGCATTCTTTACAGCGGTTATTTTATCCTGTGATTTATACTGGTCTCCTCCATCTATCACATGGCTACAGCGTTCAGTTCTGCCTTGTAGGAATTCATTTTGGCCTCACACTACACTCTCCCTGCCAGAACAACACTTGCTTTAGGTTTCCAAGCCTTCTGCATCTTTTTTTTCTGTGTGACCACATCAACAAACAGTGTTGAATTCTATAGATGCGTTTGTTCTGCGGCCCTTGAGGTCATGGAGTTACCTTCTCTGGAGATTTTCAAGACTGGCCTTGATGCAGTCCTGAGTGATGTGCTCTGGGCAGCCCTGCTTTGGCGGGGGAGTTGGACTAGAAGATCTCTAGAGGTTCCTTCCAACTCTGTCGAATTCGTAATATGACAGAGGTTAATATTATTTCAGTGAGAAACTGAAAGCATCCCGTGACAGTATGCACTCTAATTCAGAGATTTCAGGTAGAACTCAACAGGAAAGTTTGAGTGTATCTTCCCTCAACCTTTACCCAACTGCTGAGATGAGAACAGCTACAAGGCCCAGGAAGTATCTGTATCCAAGGCCTGAGAGACCTCCTTACACAGATTCAAATCCTGAATGTGATTGTCTCTGAGCTTTGAGGACATTCATAGTTTCTAATACAGACCAGTCTTTTGGAAACCCTAACCTTAAGTAGAATTCAGCTCCTGGCTATTAAATTCCTACCATGTTGCCACACAACACATGGATAGATAGGTCTGATTTTTATTTTTTTTAAGCTGCTCCTAAATTTAGTTTGTTTTATTTTAAATACCAGCCTGAAATCTTGACATTGCCAAAGTTTCTCATGTTATCCTCCCTCTCTGGCCAGAGTGAAAACTGCGTCTTCAAGTACATCTCCCAGCATGACTTCAAGTAGAAGCCTGAGCCAAACCCCTGTCTTACAGCCCAGGCAGGTGGGAAGGATCACTTGCACCTTCCATCAAATACCAAAACACCCACACAGGTTTTCCCTAGAACAGAGTCACCACCTGAGGGTAAGCAGCCTCTTCATCCCCTGAAAAAGTCGATTAGTCAAGCTTTCTTCACAAATCAACTCAGCATGTGAAATCTTAAAGGACTTGCTTCTTAGATACCAGTGGAAATAAAATCTGATAGTAGCCTTCTCCTTAACCCAAAACCAACAAAAACCACCTTAATTGTTTCCTCTGCAGGAAGTCCCTTTGGGGATAAAAGAAGTCATACAGGATTTGGATCACTTCCTGGATTTGTGAGCATCTATCAAATGACACGCAGCGGTAAAGCCAACAGCACCCTGTCCCCGCTCCCACGTACAATCCAAGAGAAAGGGGAGAGATTCAGAACTAAGGGATTTGGATTGCCTCCTCCGCTATTCGCAAGGTGAGGAATTATTTGATATGTAGGCCAGCAAAAGGTCCTTTTTCCTTCGTCTAGAAAGACTCATCCCGCTAACACGAACAAAGGAGGAGACAGAAGTTGCAACGCATATTAAAAGTAACAGAGAAAGAGACAGACACAGCAGGGAGAGAGTTGATAATGCAGATTGGGGGGGGGGAAGAAAGGATAAAAAAAAGAAAAGAGAACTTCTTAAGATTCTTTCTAAGAAAAATGAATCTTCACTGTACTGGTGCTTTTATTAGAATGCCTTATGCTTTTTTTTTTGCTCTTTCTTCCTGACACAGTAAGTTATGTTCAAGCTGACTGTGACACTTTGTCAGGGCGCCGCATTGTTCTTCTTCCAGACAGCTCCCTCCCGACCTCGGCGCGATGCTCCAGCAGCAAAGTGTGATGGCACCTCCGAGGGCTGAGGATGCCCACAACTCCTAAGGATGATTAGAAATCATCAACTGCAACCGCATTCAGCCCGCTTGCCTTTACAAATTCAAGGGTAAGGACATAAAGAAAGGCTGACAGAAAACAAGGTGGGGCAAAGAAAAGCGTCAAACCTTTTCACGAGAAAGCTGTTCTTCCTACTTAACATAGTATATCAGAGATAGAGGAGGTACATCTTTTTTGGAGCTTTAAATGTTCTACTTCCTTGGACTGTGCCAGAATTCAGCAACTGCAAACATGCAACCACTTGCAATCCCATTTTATTATAAATGTGACAAGGTGCACCAAGCCCAGAAGAATGACCTTTGCTAGCTTATACTATGCAAGCAGAAAGTCTTTGCAGAATGGCTCATTTTGCTCCAGATCACAGTTCTGCTCATGGATCTGAGGGAGGTGCAAGCTCACACATGTCTACAATACTCAGCTACCGATGGTAATCCTGTCCAGCAGCACAAATAGATCCAAGAGACAGAGCAGTTCCTAAGCCCATGTCAGATGCCTGAAGTTGGATAGTGTAAACACCTGTCCTTCTAAAATTGGTCAGGATAGAATCTAAGAAACATCTACCAGGCATCCTGAGCATCATTTTTAGCGTGTTGTGGAGCATAGCTGAATAAGGACTTGAAATCAGATGCAAGGATCCACCGGCGTTTCTGCCGGTGAGAGGGTGATTTCTGCCCTAGAAAAGGCAAAGGATACAGTCACGCCTCAGCAACAGTTCTGGTCATCACTGCCTTCTCTGAAACAGAAAACCATGAAAAGCAGAAACTGGTGTATTAAATTGCTTGTGCAAGGAGAGGATGAAGTCTATCTAGACAGACAGGGTCTCCCACAGCACTGCTGAGACACAGATATTACACTGCAAATAGCAGGAAAGAATGAGACTGGTGGAAGAAACCCAGTCTCTTATGCCCAGAGTTGGCTAGTATCCATTCAGACAGAGAAGACAAGCCCTGGACATGCTAAGGTTTTCCACTGGGAATCATATAAATCAGCATCTTCTCACAGTGAAAGGTTTGGGTTAGATCTAACCAGAATTTTAACTCATGACTCCAAGAATTCAAGACTCCAAGATTCTCTTACTCTAGTTAAAATTCTATTAATTAAGCTATCCCTGAAAAAAAATTAGAATTATTTAGCATCTAGGAAGATGGAGACATGCTGACAAAATGCATCTCAGGAGAGTCTGTGAATAGACCCCAAGCTTTAATGTACCAAAAGTTTATATGCCTACAGAAGAGACCAATCCCCTAAGACTGCAAATTGAGAAAAGGGGATCCTGAAAGAGCAGGGTTTGGGGGAGTATAACACCCTGTCGCGAGAGTTGGACCACAAAGCAGGAGGGAACCTCCACTACTTTGGCAACGTGAAAGGACAGAGATACAAAAATGTAAAAGCAGCGCCTCTTCTGCAGATGGGAAATACCAACCGAGCACAGTGGAGCCCACTAATACACTAATACACCAGAGGGCTTCTGATAGTCTCTAAGTCACTGCTCCCACCCCTAATGTGTACACTGTGTGTTAATACATTTCATACGTTTTCTTTGGCAAATTTAATGGAAACAGAGGCTTTCAATGAAAAGGCTGACTGAGCCAAAACTCACAAATACCCAGCTATATTGTCTACACACTCTTTTCTCTTATATCCCCCTGCCCTCCTACCCACCCCCCGCAAAAAAAGAGCATTGAAGTGATATTTTTTTCCACTTGGCTCATGGAAGGTGAGCTGATCTACACTCTGAAGTTCTATATTGGTTCTTCTTTTATTTTTTCAGAGACCAAAAAGGAAAGGAATAGAAGACTGCCTCTTTAAATGAAATATGCCCCTGTCAAAACAATTTAACAAATGGAAAAGGCATGCCCATTATGCTAGCTTTCCAGAAGTTCATCAACCTCACTGTTAAATGTTAGCATGTAAGAAAAATTACTCTATTTGTTCTTTATGGTTTGCTCCCAAGATCAAAGTGCTGTGGGTTGGAGGGTGTTTGACATCCAAGAAACACTCGTTGCTGCAATATTGTCTGCAGTGTCTTTTGTTAGTTTTGTTTCTTTATAAGGCTTTAAAGAACAGCAGTCAACACTTGCAGCATGCTGGCATCCCATCAAATGACAAACTCGTCCTTTCAGAGCACATGGAAGGAGAATATTTTTACGATTCTTATTATGGTTTTCTTTCATTAGGTCCTCTGATAGAAGTAACTGGAAATTGTCTTGCATCCCAAACTCCTTTCACTTGCAAGAGATTTGTCCAACAGTGAAGTCAACACTATTAATCCTTTATTTTAAAGAGGAATTAGAGCCTTATATAGATAAATCCAGCAGTTTGTTTCAGACGAATCTATAAATCATTAGAGGTTTTGTTTTGGGTTTTTTTGAAATACAGTTTGTTGTCCAACGTACATTTTTTCAGTAGTTTTTATTTAGCTCCTATCAGATGGTGGATGATATTCAAAGGGCTGAAAACATGTGTCAGTAACATTAAACTGCTTTATTTAACCAAACCAGTTCAACTGACAGAATTAGCTTGCACAGATTGTTTCAGTAGAAACATTTCAACACCTATGACTCGGTTTTAGAAAAGCAGACTTTCAGTCAAGTTCAGTTTGCTGAGCTGAGCTAATGGGATTTAAAAAGCATCTGCTCCAAACCCCACATCAAGATAAGGATGGAAACTTTTGTTTACTTCTGGAAGGTAACCACAGTTACAAGCACATCCTGCTGTCTGCAAGCAGTCCATTTATTCAAAACAATGACTCAAATGGCTTCTCTACAAAATAAATAACAAAATAAAAATAAAATTAAAAAAAAACAGGAATAAAAAAAAAGAAAGAGAACTCTGTATGCCCTAATGGCCATAGGCCTAGGATGACCACCTGGCTCAGGACATCTAACTCCTGTCTCTCAGGACTAGCCTTTTATAAATTTACTAAGCTTCATCTTTACTTCTGTTTTATTTTGCTCCCCAACTGCTCCCATGGAGTGTATGTTCAGAGCTTGGATGCTCTAACAGCTAAGAACTTGTTTCTGAACCGCCAACTGAAATGTACTCCTAGCCAGTTTGTACCCCTCTCTTCCTCTGCCAACTTCAGGTTAAAAAGTTATTTTCTGCATGATGTAAAGACAAAAAATTGTGTACCCTCTCAGGTTTTGCCTTGCTAAGTTAAACATGCCAACCTTCTCTAGCCTCTGCTTGTAAGAAAAAAATTCTCCATTCCCTTGGTCATCCCTATAGCCTTGTCTATGCAAGCTTCAGTTCCATGTCATCTTTCTTGAACACTGCTAGTCAAAACCACGTGGCATCTTAAACAAGGTCTCATTAATGACTCTCAGATGCAGTCAGTAATTCTTCCTTATCTGGAATTACCTTTCCTGAGACATCCCGGGATTGCATTTACCTCTTTTGTATCTTCGCAGCTTACTCCCAGCTTGTGATTGAGAAACCCCCATGTGCTTCTTGGGCATTTCCAGCTGATGACATCCCAGCTTAGAGCAGCATGTTTCAGTGGGAGCCCCCAGATGCACAGTGTTATCTTTTGCACTCATAAGACTGTAGTCCTCAACATCATCCAGCTTTTTCTGTACACTATCCTAAACCCCCTTTACACTGCTGATGAGTGCCAGCTTTGTGTCCTTGATTAAATAATTATGCAGAAGCAGTTCCCCGGGGTGAACTGCCCCGAATATAATAAACAAACAATTAAAAAAAAATTAAAACTTATTCTGTGCACCCGGTACGGCCTGCCCTAGGTACTTTTCAAGTCTATAAGAAGGACAGATGGGTAAACCGAAGCTGGGAGAAGACAGAGAGCTACAACCACCATTAATTAGATCACTGCTTTTAATGGGGAACCGACAGCAGTTTTCCCCTAAGGCAGCACAGTGGAGGCGAATGGAGCAAGACAGGCTGCGGTGGGACAGAGGACAGAGTTGCTGATGGGTTCAAGAAGGTTACTCCATAACAGGCAGCATGAAGGACCAAACAACCAAGCTTGTGCAAGAGGATAAAAAACCAACAAATTATATCGATTACCTGACAGAACAGCAAAAAAAGACCAAAGAAAGCGAAGTAAATAAGCAAAGCAGGGAGGAGCAAAAATACGTGGATTTTAAATGAGAAGGGAGAGTTTGAATTAAACACTGATCAAATACAGAAAGCTGAAAGAAAACTATGACATAATCAAAACGAAAAACAAAGAAAATATTTTTTTTCTACTGAAACCACATTTGTAATGAAATATGTTGGGAGGAAAAGACAACTGAATCCAGGAAGGTCCAGGGAGATGGGATCTCCTCACCAAGCAGGGGGCAGATTCATGTTGTTAAAGCAACATATGGAAGGTTAAACAGTATCTTTCATTTTAAGGTCCAAGAGAAAAATACAGAAATGAAATCTGTTAAGGACTTGAGAATCTTTTGGGAACAGAAATTTCCAGGTGGAGAGGGAGAGGAAACCAATGACATGTTAAAGCAAATACTGGTATCATTTCTTCTCACCTCAACTAAAAGCAACTTTTTTTTTTCTTCACAGCTAACCTACCTTCTCCTGACCTCTTCCTGTGGTAGCAAAGAGACTCTTCACTCGGCAGAAATTGTACCCACCATACAATGCCTTATAAAATGGATGTCAACCATATTATTAACGTAATACTGATGTTACGTTTACCACCAATCAGTTAATATTTGAAGCGTGCTATCAGCTTGCCTACCAAAAAAGCTCTGATTTATTAAATATGCTCGTCATTTTCTTTCAAGCAGAATTCCCAAAATACATTCATGTTTTAAAACTGCCTACTAGAACAACGGCAGAGAGACTTCTGCATGAAAGCCTCGTAGGCTTCTAGCGCTGTCGGCTTTCTCAAATAAATAGCAGACAAATAACCCAGGAGTCCGTTGACTGCAATGGGGCCCCAGTTTTCCAGCTGAGTACTGGAAAGCTCAGAGATGCATCTAAGCTCTTACCGTGGTGGAGCTTGCCATGGTGACTGGCTGCAAAGAGATGGTTCCCTCATCACCCCACAGAACAAGCGATTCCCAGTCAAAGAAATATTAACACAAAGAAATATTAACATCAAGAGAGGAAACAAACAGATATAGAATAGAAACAACATTGTTTCTGATAGCCTTCTGGGTATCCTGCCTAATAATTAGAAACTTTACACTTAAACACATACAAATTGCTTACTGGGTGGTAGTTTTCTACAGTCAAATAAAGAAAGTGACAATAAACTTCCTTTTCTGTTACTAAATGTTAAACTCACTCATTTGGATGGGACAACAGCAAGTGCATGTATAGATGAAATGAATATATATTTCAGATAATAGTGGGCAATATGCATCTGTTTTTAAGATACTAATTTATATATTTTAATTCCACATAGAATTTTTCCTAGGTTTAATGAAATATTCCATAGAATATATTGGGTAATGTAATATATGTATAAATGTAAATGTTATTTAATCTTTTGTACAGGCGCACATTCTTTCTACTTTTTAGGAGAAATTTGTACTACATTTAGACTGCTCTTCGCATAAATTTCTACATTTTTGTAATGTCAATATGAATAAACGATGAGATGCTTAAAGACTGAGTGAAAAAAGTTCATACTCTACAGCTCCCCAAGGTATTAAAAACAGCAGTCAGGAAATGAGCTAACAAAAGCCCACTCTAACATTTAAATTCTAGTAATAGCAACACTTAACATTAAAAACTTCAAGTAAAAACAACTATGATAACATAAGCAAAAACTCATCTAGAAAAAACAAACAGAAGAACATGATCAGTTTCACAAAACATCACAGATATAATGTGAAACTCACTACCCACTGGTTTTGAAAATACTGAGCCAAACAAACAAGAGGGAAAACTCCCAACCATTTCTCAGAAGGCAGTATTTTACCTCAGACATACTTTTTAACAATTTAGGCAAAAAACTTCATTTCCCCTTACAAGACAGAATATTGCTCACTTAGTAGTTGGCTACCCAACATCTCCTTCTATCTCCATTCTGTAGGCAGAGCATTAATTTCTTTCTGGTACCTAGTAAAACTCCTCATGACTTGGCTGAAACGCAAAACGCCACCCCACTTTTGGGGTGCTTTGACTTGCTCATCTTCTACTTCTTGCCTAGTACATTCACTGCAAAACTTTTCCTAAATTTCAACAGTTAATGTCAAAGCATTGAACACATCTAAAACACATCCACCGCAGCAGCCCAGAGAAAGCAGGTCAAACACACAGTCCACTGTAATTCTTCTAAACAGCCCCCTGCCCAACATATCTCAAGCACCTACGTTTTCACACTGAACTGGCCCCAGGCATGGCAATCCCGTTCTCTAACCCATCACACATCACCACACAGGGAGGAACAAACCACGGGAATGAAGACAACTGAGCTACTCAAAGATAAAAAGGCAATTCAAAGAAACTTCTCCAAAATATCATGTACATGAGAGTTATAAAAGGTCCAATGAAAGAAAACCTGGCATATGTATAACATAGTGCTCACAAAAAGACATTCCAATAGCATCTTCTTTCATGTCTCTCTTCTCCTGTACAGTTCAAAGCATTGAAAACAACCCACAGAAATAAAAGAGCAGGGGGACAGAGGGGATCAAACTCATCAGTGACATGAAATAATTTGATTTTATGTCTAGAACTTACCATTACACTCATCTAGTCTGACTTCTACACAAACAGTACAAACCACCGAATTTCACACACAAGCTCCAGAATTTAATCAATATCTTTAAAGGACTCTGCCAAAACGCCTTATAGCCTGGAAGGTCTAAGCAACACATCAAACAAAGCCATTAGATTTCCCTGACTGCAATTACAACTAATGCCATTGAATTTTATCTGCAAACAGCCACTTTTAAAGTAAAAAGAAATGCAAAGCTAATGATCTGAATCCTGCTCACTGATGTATGGCTTGCAGTTTCATTCAGAACTTAAAGACCCATAAACAGTCACAAGTTAAAAATTTCAGATCTTTGGGTGAATGCATACCTTTATTCTTTTTTCTTCTCCTTTTCTGCCTTTTCATGAATCCTTATTCAAAAGTGACACATTTGTTCAGTTCAGGGAGATTCTTCTCTCTGGAGGGGAAATAATTTTTATCAGTAAGACTCCCTGGTGATCAGGTAGACTTGGAACTGCTGTTAATCAGCCTTTTTGACATGGTAGCTTGAATAGCACTTCCCATGATGCTTTGTGTGCCTACCTTAATTCTTTCCTTTTGAACTCACCATGACTTATAGGTGTCTTTTTTTCCTTTTGTGTGTCTGAAGTTATCCCTCTATTAACTTTAATTGGAAAGGTACCTTTTGTTCCCCAAGAGTAGTCATATACTAACCACTGAACTCCCTAGGCTCAAATTTCTGGGGTAGCAAGAGTTCAGTTTTCTGATAATTCAAAAAAAAAAAAAATTCCCAGCAAAAGATTTGATGCCTTTATTATTGCTAATAAAATAAGTGATATTTACGCTAAAGATGAACTGTTGCATTCATTTATATCAGCAAATACAGAGGCTTCTACTGCAAGTCATGGTGAATTCAAAATAAAGTAATTAAGGGCAGACACACGGAACGTAACAGAACACTGACCCTTGTCATCTGCAAACTGCAGTGAAATGTATGCTGCTAAAAATAAAAATAAATCGCCATTTCCTGATGCACTGGGAGAAATTTAAGACCTTTTATAGAAGCAGAAGCAACAAAGTTTCTCTTCTTACAGATTTTGTCTTCTCCCAGACTCCACTCACCTGGTCTCACAATACCACTGTTGGGAAGAGGGAGGATACACCTGGACTGGTGTGCACCTCATTACACTCCAATTAGCCATGCAGGATACCTGCGTGGGGTGGCCAGGTAGTTACCGACCATAATATGTAGCAGCTGAGCTCCCATCCTTCCCTCAGCATCTGTTCTCATTAGGGAGGTCTCCCCTGTCTCCAGGCTTCTTTTAGGAAATTTGTCAGAGCTTTTGAGACTTCTGCTGCTCTTTCAGGTCTAGAAGAAGCTGCTCTGAGACCCTAGAAATTTCTGTGAAGGAATAAGCAGGCAGGCACGTGCTTTGGATATGATATGTTTTCTTAAGAAACCTAGCTAAAAGTACGATATCCTCATGCATTTTTGTTGCATGTTGGAGACATCTGTTCACATCTATTTCATGGTCTGATCACAGCCAAATAAAATGCTAAAGAAAAAAGACTGGCCTTCAAATCAGAAGAAATGTTTGAACCTTCACAGAAAGCTGAGTCCTTATCACCTTCATGCTGTTCAGCTGTATTTATCCACAGAAAGATACCTAAGATTCATCTCTTCTTGATTTCCTTTGTACTACAAGAAGAATTTGGATTAACAAGGGCCCACCAGTTCAAAAGACCGTGAGCTATAGGGGCAGCTACCTCCCTTTCAGTACAACAGGTGAAAAAAAAAGAAAAAAACCCCAATAGTGTACCAAAGAATAGCATGTGGTTAACGGCCCACCCTTACACGTGCACAAAATTTTGTCAGCCAGCCAGTTTTAGAGCTGAGCCATTTCTTTCTGCATAGGGTACCTGGAACCCTTTTTGTTTTCAAAGCAGTCATCTTAGGGCAGCTAGGGATAGTAATAATGCTTCAAATAAGTGATAGTTTAAGTAAGCTTTCTCTTAGAAGCTACTGGCCCTCTGTCATACTCCTTTAGACCTGTCTGTATAGGAGACAATCAAATTCACTGTGTTCAGTATGAGGTCTCTCTGCATACCTTTCAGGAGTGACAAAGAGAAATTAACCTCCACTGTACAGGCCACCTCCTTTCTCAGCTGCAATTAAGCAAATCATTTCACCTACTCTCCTAATGAACAATTAGCTAAGGTCACAAGCGGATGTGACTGAGCTGTCTACATGCAGCATTGTCCAGATTAAATATACAACCACACCTTTAATACTCAAGTGTTTTTCTCTTCTCCTCAATCCCTGACTGACAGCAGCCTAAAATGCAGGTAAAATTTAATAAAGTTTTCAAATGGCCTAGTTCAGCGTACGAAACTACCTGCACTTTTGATTCCAGCCTCATTTCCCCTCTCCCTTTTTAGCATTGGCTGTGTGTTACAAACTCAAGTTGTTGTACCCTCCTAAGAATTACTGGACAAAACTCTCCTTTGCAAAAAAAAAAAGCTGCCAGACCATGGGATAGAGTTAAAACCGGGTCCCTCCAGGTTTGTTGCAGCTGAGTCTGGTTATTTCCAGCAGACAGCCAGGATGCTGCCAGGCACCCTCTGAAGCACACGCTTTGCATACGTGTTGGCTCAGGAGCAACCAGCACTGGTGGCAGGGCAGGGGTCCCCAGCACCTGTCCACAAGGCAGCCAGTGCAGGAGGGTGGCTGACCTGCCAGCACCCCTCCCTGGGCTTCCTTACCAAATATTTTACTCACATCATAGTATCATATAAGCATTCCAGGCAGAAAGGAAGATGGAGAGCGCGCTGCCATTTGAAGTGACCTGGTGCCCATGAAAGGCATTGGCCAAAGTGACCCACAGGCAGAAAACTCCCATTTATTCACCTAAATTATAGAGCAGGCAGCTGTTCGCTCATCAGGACCCCAAGAGCACATCAATCCTGACCTCAAAGCAGTGCCCTAGGAGGAAAGACTGCTGGGGTACCCCCTTCCCGAAGGCAGACCCGGCCAGCCCTGTGCAGCAGCTACAGCAACACATCCCAACCCCGATAACCGACTTACCAGGCCCACGTATCAGCCATGTGGGAGACACCGTGGCTGGACCTTCATTCCCTTGCTTGCCTGTGGTGAGTTGACCTTGCCAGGCACCTATCCACCCAACCGCTCCCTCACTCCCCACCCTCAAAAGGACAGGATTTGAGGAAAATTAATATCATGTGTTGTCAGTTAAAACAAATTTGGATGTTTTGGATGGACAAAAAAATCAAACCACCACCTACCTCCCACCCTCCTTTTTTTCTCAGGCTCACCTTCACTCCTGACTCCTCTAACCCCCAGCCTCTGAGGGATGCAGGGGGATGGGGAACGGGGGGCTGTGGTCAGTCCATACCAGCTCCTCTCTGCCGCCCCTGCCCTCTCAGGCTGTTCTCCTGCTCCGGCGGAATCTCTGTGGTGGGGGGCGGCTGGAAGCCCTCCTCTTCCTCCTCCTGCTCTCCCCTCGGGGCTGGCAGGGCTGTTCCTCACACTTTTCCCTTCACCACCGGGCAGCCTCTGCCCCTCCTCGATGGCGCTTTCCCACCGGCCGCCCGAACGAGGCTGAGGGGCTCCACCCGGCCCGGCGCTGGGCTGGGCGCGGCCCGGCCCGGCCTCCCAGGGACCTCGGCAGCCCCTCACCAGCTGCTAGGCCCCACCCCGGGGCCGCGCTGAAGAGCCAGCACGATAGCCAGCACCTTCTTAGTGGTATCATCAGGCCATTAGCAATAAGGCCTGCGGAGCCAGAAGGGTAGCCGGTGGCCTGGGGCTAGGGCGGGCCGCTCCCGCCATAGGCCGCTCCCGCCATAGGCCGCCTGCGGCCTGCTAGCACCCAAGCTGCCTTCTGTCAGGTGTGGGTAGGGTGCTGACAGAAAAGCAGTGCGGAGGCAGAAATTACATTTCTTAGACTTGGCGTTACGCTTCCCTCCCTTCCTATTCAAAAAGGCAGCACAAACAGAGCTTTTTTTACCATATAAATAGGTTTGGGGGTTTTCTTTGTTTGGGGGGGGGTAGGCGAAAAAAAACAAGACGTGGCAGCTTTCCTCAGTGTGATTCAACTCATCAGGGGAGTTTCTGGGAAAGCAGAAGTGCAGGAATTTTGGCCCTTAGGAGTGAAGTAACAGGCAACAATCAAAAGTGAATGAAAATGACCATGGAGCTAAAGGGAGATGCCCTCGGCCACAAGGGCACCAGGAGCCCTCTCTGCTGGGCCTGCATGGCTGCCCAGTGCCGGCACAGAAATCAGCTCATCTCTATCCCTCTGACTTCGAAATCATCTCCTGTCCCCAACGTACCCACTGAGTTCCAGCTGAGCAAGCAGGAGATGCACACACAGACTGCTTAAAAGTGAAGCCAGGCCTAGAAGTCTCTATCTCTAAGAGCAGCCGCTTGAGCACAAGCAAGGCCATGTGGAGGAGGGTGGAAATAGTTTTTCCTACGTGCTTTTCCTGGGCTCCAGGGGAAATCAAGTTGTGTCATGAGGGAAGGAAGAGAAGGAAGCCCCTGACGGAGATCATGGCTGGAAGACGTGCTGGCGTGGATGTCACACACGGCTCTGCTCCTCACCAGCCAGCTCCCCAGGTGCCAGCAGTCAGCATGGAGTCCACGAGAGAACTGCAGCATCTGCTGGACTATCTTCTTGCCCTCATACCCCACAGAATTTCACAGAATGATATGGGGGTCAGAAGGGACCTCTGGAGATCATCTAGTCCAACCCCCCTGCCAAAGCAGGTCCACCCAGAGCAGGTTGCACAGGAACGTGTCCAGGTGGGTTTGAATGTCTCCAGAGAAGGAGACTCCACCACCTCCCTGGGCAGCCTCTTCCAGGGCTCTGCCACCCTCAAAGTGAAGAAGTTCCTCCTTGTGTTTAGGTGGAACTTCTTATGTTCCAGTTTGTGCCCGTTCCCTCTTGCCCTGTCACTGGGCACCACAAAAATGACTGGCCCCTTCCTCTTGACACCCACCCTTTAAGTATTTATAGGTGCTGATCAGATCCCCCCTCAGTCTTCTCTTCTCCAGGCTAAAAAGACTGAAGTCACTCAGCATTCCCTCATCAGGGAGATGCTCCGGGCCCCTCATCATCTTTGTAGCCCTCTGCTGTACCCTCTCCAGCAGTTCCCTGTCCTTCTTGAACTGGGGAGCCCAGAACTGGGCACAGGACTCCAGATGGGGCCTCCTCTGGGCAGAGCAGAGGGGCAGAGTAACCTCTCTCGACCTGCTCGCCACACTCCTCCTGGTGCACCCCAGGATGCCATTGGCCTTCTTGGCCACAAGGACACATTGCTGGCTCATGGTCATCCTGTTGTCCACCAGGACTCCCACCTTCATTAATAACTTGCAAGCCAGGTGCCAAAGAAAAGGCAACTGCCCCATGGAAATCGCTCTCTAAAAAAGGCACCAGAGGTCTCATGGGTGCAGAAAACACAGCCCGCTCTGCAGCATTGGGCGGCCCCCACCCCGCTACCAGCTCCACAGCTTGTCTTTGAAACAGGCTGATGACTGATTATGGGAATCTTCCCCATGCAGTACCCCCACACCATGATATCTCAATCATACTTCCGTTTCTTTTTTAAAGTAAAAAATGGTTTTCCTGGCCCAGTATGTTTATCAGCTAGAGTCTGAGCCAGTTATCTGCACAGGTTTACAGTATGCAGCCTAGAACCGTTAGATTTCTATCACATCTTATGAAAATCATACACAGCTTACTCTTGTAGCTGTATATTACAAGGTAAATGTGTATAGAGAGACTGGTTCTCCTTAGATTACTATCTCTGAATTGATGCTGTATGAAGCACAACTGCTTAAAAGGTTATAACTGATGTAATTTTTGCCATTACAGGTAATTTATGGCTCCTGTGTGTCTGACTTGTCAAATCTTCTTAGAGAGATCAAACAGGGTCTGTTTGTCATATGCATTTATCTAACACTTGTTCCTCTGCAAGCTTCAAAATGCAATAGTTATTCTTTTCTTAGGTGTCAATTTTTTCCTGTACGTCTTGCCTCTTAGTCCTTGTAAATGTCCTCCTAATGCAAAACGCAGGGGTGCTCCAGCAGCAAGTACGAGCAACGACTACCTCTCTAGGGGCATTTTTAAAAGTGAGATTTATTTTTTTTTCCCTAAGAAGGGCTCCGGTCCTTCGGAGAGGCCTGAAGTTGTGCACACAAATGTGTTGGGGCTCCGGCTTTGCCTCAAACCCTGCTGCATTATTTTCCCCTCAACTTTGCATAACTCTGAGCTGATCTCTGCCACTGGGGAAGAAATTCATCACAAGAAGTCCTGGAGAACAAAATAGCCTTTCATTGGGTAAGGCAGGGGGATACACCCCTATCTGTGTGCATCCCCGGGCCCTTCCTGCACATCAGCCCCCGCTTCACCACAAGGCTGAGGAATTAAGCCCTGCGCTCATGTCCTGCCAGGTCTCCTTTCTGTTTCCTCGTCTTACCTTGCTGGAAGTTCCATTCTGCTTTACATGCTCAAGGCTAGACCCCAATCACTCTCAACATGACAAAAGTTGTGATCGTTTCTTGTTTACTCTGCGCAGATTTCACAACAAGCTGAGCTGGCATAAAGGTTTTCCTATCCAGAAGCACAGGAGGGCTCGATGGCAACACCCACAGGACAGCCAAAGGTAACACAGAATCACAGAATGATACGGGGTTGGAAGGGACCTCTGGAAGTCATCTAGTCCAATCCCTCTGCCAAAGCAGGTCCACCCAGAGCAGGTTGCACAGGAATATCCTGTCCAGGCAGGGTTTGGAATATCTCCAGAGAAGGAGACCCCACCACCTCTCTGGACAGCCTCTTCCAGGGCTCTGCCACCCTCAAAGTGAAGAAGTTCCTCCTCATGTTTAGGTGGAACTCCTTATGTTCAAGTTTGTGCCCATTCCCTCTTGTCCTGTCCCTGGGCACCACTGAAATAAGACTGGCCCCATCCTCCTGACACCCACCCTTTAAGTATTGATAGGCATTGATCAGATCCCCCCTCAGTCTTCTCCAAAGCTCTCACAAAGCTCTCATATTCTGCCCACACCCTGCTTTCTTCTAGCCAGGTAAGAGGAAGGAGGGATGAGAGGCACACTTTTTGAGGAGGTCTGAGTATTTTGAGAAGTGTTGGTCTGTATGAACCTCTCCAGCAGAGCTGTGTAAAGGACTCACTTCACGTTTCCCCGAGCACAAATCACTTGGAAATGAAAGGATGAGCCTCTGTGTCAGGCACAGGAATCTCCAGGCTTCCAGAGAGGAACGGGCACAGGAGAGTTCAGCTGTGGATTCCGTCCCACACAGCCCCACAGGGTGCCGCGGGGGAAATGAGCCATGATGAGAGGGGCTGTGTAAAAGGAGGGTCCCCACTCCCCACTTCCCGCGCAGCACATCCCGGCTGTGCCATCATGTCCATATGCAATACACCACGTGGGAGTAATGTCAAAAGGCAAGGAGCCCAGCAGCATTCAGACACACGTTTCACATTTACCCATTCTGCTGTCAAAAAGCTGCATTTCTCAATGGCTATGAAGTGTGAAGTGTCTGGAAAGGTGCTCACTATGGAGGAGAGGAGCTTTGCAAGTTTAACTCTACGTTAGGTCTTACCTTCCTGTCAGGTATGAAATGGCAAGACACACTTAAGCAGGGAGTATGATAGGAATCCTACAGAGAAATAAATTCAATAAATAACATTCAATAGTATATAGATATATTTTATTTATTCAATTATAAATAAACAGAAAATAATAAGTTCTTATTTCAATAATAAATAAAACTAAATAGAATTAGAAGAACTATACTCTGGTGAAGATCAGGTCCTTTGAATAAATTGATTGAATTAGGTATTTTCACTGACACATCGCCACGTTTAACAGGGTTTATGGTTACAGAAGTTTTGTGCAGTAAATGGGAAATATCCTGAAAAAGTACAAGTGATCCTTGAAACCATATATGCAGAATAGAATCTCAGCTGCAAGCACACCCAAAATCTAGCATTCTTAAGATCCAAGGATTTGGCCCAATGACACGACACTTATTTGAGAAATGCCAGCCTTTGATTCAGAAACATCTAATGCCTGCAAAAAGTGTTCCTCATATCAGAGAAAACTTTGGTGTTTCCAATTGCTTGAAATGACTTTAATGTAAGGCACATTATAGACACACAGAATTAAAGACTGACAAGCAAACATAGCAATAAATTATAAATTGCATTCGCATGTTATAAATGATGTACATATTCGACTACAGAAACTGCAGAAGTATGTTAGATGCAAAACGTCACTCACAGCCTCATAATTAATAGAACTGGCACCCCGCTGAAATATCACCCAGCTCCGTGGATGTTTTGCATCCACATTTTTGAATCTTTCAAGACTGTTTGAAAAAAATTCAAATATATTTATTCAAAATGCATTAAAAGCCTAGTAAGTGTTATAATAAATAAATTGCTCCTCCACAGATTAACACTCGCTTATTTTACCATACTGATAAAATCTATCATCTCCATCTCAAATATTATTCAAGCTGCCTCAGGATCTTCCACTTTTTCTTTTTTTTTTTCCTGTTTGTTTTTTCTTTCTTTTTCTTTCTTTTCTTCCCAGTGCCTTAGATGAGGATCTCTCTTTATCTCTGCCCCAAGCTTTATGCTATAGCGGTCTTGAATGGCATATCAGAGTCTATTTCTGAGTACTGGAACAATGCTTCTGAGAATCTGTATTAACATTCTGGCACTTTCCTCTTAGGTGAAATTTCTATGCGCTTCAGACAATAGACAACGTTAGGAGAGTTGGACAAACACTAAGGGAGAGCAAGATTCATCTGATCTTCTTGGACACCGTTTCAGTACCGCAAGCAGAAGACAACAGAAGGCAGACATACCTGAAGAGTCAGCTACAAACTAGAACGGAGCTGTAAGGTTGAAGATTTTGTGAAACAGGAAGAATATCATACTTTGTCTGGACAGACTGACCCATTCAGCGAAACAAAAGGCGAAAGTAACAAAAAGAACAAGCCCAGGATTGTGATTTTGAGCCATATTACTCAAAACATTAAAAGAGTATAAAATAATTTCACTGCCTACATCTGCATGGTGCTGGCCTCTACAGTAAATTAAAAAAAAAAAAAGGAAAAAAAAAAAGAAAAAAGACAAGAAAGATTTGTTCATTTATGAGCAGAACTACAGCTTTACTGATATTATCAACACTTGCTGGAAACAATCTCCTAACGGGAAAATGGAATTAATGTAGTTTGTAAAAACATACTGAGGAAGGAGCTAGTGCTCTCCTTCAAACAAAATTGATTAAAGGAAATCCATGTGTTGTGCCAGATGGACTTCGGCTGCTACGATAGTTGAGCACAACAGCCCTAGATAACGGACTTCATGCATGCGATAGAAGTACCAAGAAGATATGATGCAGTTGATAACACTGACTTTAATTGACGGCATTAAGTTTCCAAAAAGTTTTCCTGACCAATTTTAACTCCAGAGGGTTAAAGCCTGTGCACTACCTGCAGTCTTATGGCTGGGTGTGGTGCTGGATTGTGCTCAGGATATCACCACTAAAAAACTTCTCTTAGATGTTTTACAGACATAAAGCATAAAAAATATTGATAGAGAGCCTTAGTAGCACGTGGCATCCATACTGTGTGGTTTTTTGACAGCAACACCTTCAGAAGCAGAAGACAGGCCCCCTGATTACAAATAATATTTTTTTTTTTTCACCACTGATGCATTTACAACTTCTCCACAGGCAGGCAGGCCCAAACAATTCATTCTCTAAGCCTCCTGCAATTTTCAGAAACGCTTTGCTCACTGTTACCGCCATAACCCTTCCAGAAGCTGAGCATTAATTTAGGTCAGGGGCAAAGAGAACTTTCAGCTGCCTTATTCATTAGTAGTGGCACGGGCTCATTTTCTCTAAAAACATCTTGACAATTACATCTACTGAAAAAATATACTTACCTTCCTGTGAAATAGTAGCTTTTTTTAAAAAAAAAAAGTTTCCATGAATTAATGCACTCTGCAAGGGTTAGAGACCTTACTCTGAAGGCACTTTTGTTTTAAATCAGGGGCTTTCACTCTGGGCTTGATGGACTTTGACTCCATGAGGTCCGAGACAGGTGACTTAAATAAGTTGTTTCATATGTGGTACTCAGCGATCTATGTATTAAAAAGTTTATAATGGGAAACGTGTGAATCTGATAAGAGTAAAACCTACTGATTTCTGCCATCAACTGGAAGTCTTAGTACAACTTACAAATCAATGCAATCACATTAGTCCCGGCCACCTCAGCAATATTGGTAAACCAGAGAGTGCAGCCTCTGTCAAGTCATTCCAGAATCACCGTTTGTTTGTGTTAATGCTGCCTGAGAACAGGATAACAGGCAACGGGGAAGAGAGACGAAACGGCAATGAAAGGCAGCGTCCCAGATGTCCTCTCTGACCATACCTCAGCTGCTACCAGAACTGGGGAGGAAGGTAGCAAGAGAAAAAAAGAAAAAAAAAGCAGAAGGAGCCACAGGATGTGTGCTTCAAGGAAGAAGCATTCCCATTTCATTCATTAGGTAAATTGTGATCTGTCAAGTTGGTTTTCTTCCTAAAATGCAGCTATTTTGTTACATCCCTTCCCCATCCCTGGGCTTTTGCTGGCTTTGCTCCACGTGCCACAGTGGTTACACCAGGAGTGCTCCTGGCACAGTGACTCTCCTCTTTACCACAGACCTGACTGTCTCTAAGGGGATCTACAAGAACAACCCTAAAAGTAGAAATAAATAATACCTTCCTTGCTAAAAAGACTCTTTTTCAAAGCTACCCAAATAAATACAACCAAAGAACCGTCTGAAATATTGGCACAACCTTAGAGAGTTTCTAGTAGGAGGAAGAGAAAGAATACCTCTTTTTAGCTATCTTGCTTATTATTCAAAAAGTCAGGGTGAAGGGTAGATCTGTCTGTGTCCTCCTGGTACCACCGTAGGTCATACAGTGCCAGTACACTCAGGGCAACCCCTACCTCACAGAGCAAATTCTGCTCCTGCACCTGGACTGGTAGATCCTAGCAGAAGAACTCTGTTATACCTATTTTCTCCAAATCTTAGTTTGAGAACAGTTCCCTGTTTTTATTTCAGAGTTGTACGCCTTCCCCACAAAACCTGCTGCTTCCTGGCATCTACTGAAGCTGGAAGAAGCATTATTTACACGAAACAGACAAGACTTGGGGGCATTTTACGCCCCCTCCATTTCAGTATGAGGTCCCTGGTAATTGGTGCAGTTCCTGTTTGGGGCTGAGACGTGTTTCTCCCTGAAACCAGCTACTAAACAATGGCACTTCTCCCACCACAACTCAAAAATCAAAGCTGGTGCAGGCATCACCCTGAAACGCACCTGAATTTCACAAAGCCCTTCCCTGACACCTATCAGGTACGGGACCCAGAGGCTCACAAAGGAAGTATCAACTACTCAGTCCCAAACTTTTATGTGTGTATTTGCATCTCATATTAACAACATCCAAAATATTTTCCCCAATCATTCTGAAGGTTGTCTTTTTAAAAATAAAAAATGTGGAAAAATAAAAAGAATATAAAATGAGAAGCAATTGTTGCCCTACAGATAAGGACCCTGGGGAGAGCTGTTATCCCATTTGTTATTTAAGATGCTTGGAGAGGAAAGCACAACAGAAAACTGGCTGAAGTTTGCCTCTTTTTCTTCACAGTGAACAAAAAATACCACTGTCTGTCACCTTCAGCGTCTGGTTAATCACAGGCATCCAAGCATCAGGAAATAAGCTGCAACAAATCATGAAGTTAGCTTAAAATCCACCCGATTTCCTAAATTCCAAGCACAATAAAGGTAAGTGGGATTGTCTGGATATTTCTGTTTTCAATTTTTGGTCTTTTGAAATCTCTGGAGTTCTTCACTTTTCCAGTTGTTCTCTGCAAGGCTGAGGACTAGCCATTTCTTTAGTAGATCTGGATGTCTAAAAGGCCACCTTCTTATGGGTGCAAGACCTGCATTACCGCTCAGTTAAGCTACATACAGCTATTTCTATTTCCAAGGTTGCACATTTTTACATCAGAGACACCCTGTCCCCCCCACCCCGTACACTTCAAGCGCTTTAAATGGTTTGACTGAGTTCTCATTGGGGATTTCTCACAGAGAATAAATCCAGTCTCTGGGAAAGTAGTGGCAGGGAGCAGCAGGAGCAGGTCTGGGCCAGGAGTGGAGACAAGCCAGGAGCCATGGGCGACCCAGCACCAGCCGTGCCCTCACCGACAGGGTGCAGTCCCGCAGGTGCCCCACCACGGGGCAGAGCCAGGTGGTCACAGCAAGGAATCCCATCAACAGCCTCAAATAAGGTAAAGAAATCAGCCAGTTCCACGGTCCATCCAGCAGAGAAGGGCAAAAGATGGGACTGGAAACAGGACTACAACGTGAGTCCGTCCAGAAGGCAAGGTCAGAGACAGACATGCCCCCAGCATGGCTCAGGCAAGGACTGGGTCAAAGAATCACAGAATGGTTAGAGTTTGTAATAAACCTTAAAGATTATCGAATTCCAACCCCCCCTGCCCTGAGCAGGGACACCTCCCACCAGACCAGGTAGCTCAAAGCCCCATCCAGCCTGGCCTTGAACCCCTCCAGGGATGGGGCAGCCACAGCTTCTCTGGGCAACCTCTTCCAGGGTCTCACCACCCTCACAGCAAAGAATTTCTTCCTAATATCTAATCTAAATCTCCCCTCTTTCAATTGAAAACCATTAACCCTCATCCTATCGCTCTACTCCCTGGCAAAGAGTCCCACTCCAGCTTTTCTGTAGCTCACTTCAGGCTCTGGAAGGCCATTATAAGGTCTTCCCAGAGCCTTCTCTTCTCCAGTCTGAACAACCCCAGGTGTCACAGCCTGTCTTCATAGGAGAGGTGCTCCAGCCCTCTGATCATCTTCATGGCCCTTTACTGGACCCATTCCAACAGGTCCATGTCCTTCCTATGCTGAGGACTCCAAAGCTGGACACACTAGAGGAGAGCAGAAGAGTAGAATCACCTCCCTGGACCTGCTGGCCACGCTTCTTCTGATGCAGCCCAGGTTGTGGTTGGCTTTCTGGGCTGCCAGCATGCACTGCCAGCTCATGTTGAGCTTCTCATCCATGAGCACTCCCAAGTCCTTCTCCTCAGGGCTGCTCTGCAGCCAGCCGTTCTCCACCCAACCTGTATTTGTGCCTGGGATTGCCATGTCCCAGGTGCCAAGCCCTGAGCTGCAACAGGCCTCCTGGGCAGAGGGTATAGGCTGGTCAGGGCCAGTAACACTCATTAGTGCCCAAAGGAACCCAGACAATTGTAGGCTTCAGGGGAAAGCTCAGGCAGGGTCTGACCCCATGAAAATGCAAGAAAATGCTGCCATTGACTTCCACAAGGTCAGGATCCACCAGATGTCTTTCTTTTCCAGGTCTTGTGACATGGACCTCAAATGCCCTTGGGTCATAGCAAATAGATAAGAGTGATAAAAGTTAATCAAAGCCATGCAACACTCGAAGCACTGCATACTCACAGCTGCTAAGGATATTAGCACTGTATCAACCACTAACAAAATAAAAATTGCTATTGTGTTTCTGGCCAGCACTGGAAGGTTTTGAAGCTTTTTTTCCAAAGGCTGGCTGCCAGCAGTGCCATGGGAGCGCTAACACACTGCCATTTCATTTCGAGGCTAATACTGAAATATAGTAAAAATCTGCATTTATACAGAGCTGTAAAGGCCAAAGAAAAGATTCCTCTTGCTTTCAGAGAGTTTTGGATCAAGCAGCTTTATGCATCATTTTTGTGTGTGAGAGTGATGTTGCCCTCTGGTGGGTAACCCACAACCCGAGCAAAGCCCATGCGACGTCTCAGCAGATTCAAGCACAGCTTTTGATACTAGAATCCTTGCAAATACCAGGTGAACTAGCTTTGCCGCACGCCGAGGAAGCAGGAGTTAGTTAGCCTCTTCTTACACGAGACAGGAGGGACAGGAAGGATGCAACTTCAGGCCTCATTTCTTTGTAGAACCCATCAACACGCAGCACAGAATCAGCCCCATCCAACTTCTCCAAAGTCATGTAGAAAAATCTATGGGAAAGTTAAATAAAAATAAAATTTAAAAAAGTGAAACTCCATGTTTCATGACCCTCAAGTTTTAACCACAAGACTGAAAGAATAAACAATCTCTCAAATACTTACATTTAGTCCTTAAAACCGCTAAACACCGATTATATTCTGCAATCTGTGTCTACATTAATTCTCACCTATATTCGTTTATTTGATTTTTTTCTCCTTTCATGGAATCAGATTTAATTTTTCTTAAGTAACAGATAAATTACTAGTGTCTATATTATCAGCACCCTATTAAGAGCAGGAATCCAGCTCGATGCCACTGGGACGTTGTAACATTCCTATCTCATCAGCGATCAGACTAAGGTCTAGGGAGTGAAATTTATCAAATCCCATTGTACAGCGTATCTGGAAGGATGATAAACATGATTAAAATTCATTTCACCAACACAGTTGCTCATATGTATTTGATGTCCTTTTCCTTGGAATGGTTAGACAAATTGCACAGTTCCCTAAAATGAAATTCACTCTTGGATTTTATACAACGTGCCCTGATAATACAAATCAATATTTTGACAAAACACATTTTTGCCTGAAAGATGGAGTATAATGTGTAATGAAATACATTTAAGTACTTAATAATTTATCCTGAGAGCACAAGGCATTTGACCAAATGTCGTACATCATTCCCTAGAAGACTAGGCAGAATATGTAATCTATACTCCTTCAAGAAGAAACGGCGTTGAGAGAGTGCGCAATTAAATGCTTCATATTCACAGAACATTTCAAATTAAGGATCCGCATTGTTCTACACAATTTAACTGCAAGATCACGTTTTTTTTTTTTCTCAAACACAACACCATGTTCTCTAATTATGTTCATTTTTAAGATAGAGTACATTATCTTCTGTGTGTCAACTTGCTTTTACCATGGACCTCACACAGCTTGTTAACACATAGAATCAGAGATACACACTCGATCTTAGCCAAAACGCCGAGAAGTGTGAGAGAGAGAGATATATATTTATAATGCACATATAAAGGGAGCCAAAAAACCCCAAAAAAGTTTGTGTGGACCTTTCACACGCTGCAGTGACTCTTGCCCAGCATTTACAAGGAGTGAGACGGCTTCCTCTGGAATCTCCACGTCCTACACCTGCGTGGCTGTTCACCCTCCAGGAGCTCGCTCCCTATGGAGCACACAGCAAAAACTTTCACAGGCAGCAACATCGCAGACAGAAACTGAAAAGTTGGTAACTTCACATGTGCCAGTTCCTAAACATGGTGTGGCCCAAAGGCCAGATTCTCCTTCATTTCGCAGGGAAATACTTCACCCTACGTATCTTAACGAGTCTTGGCATTAGGTGCTATCTGCACGGTCGGGTAAATACCCGAGCAGTGATTTAGCCTCAGACTGAAATATGAGCCAGAGGAAGTAACGTTTAATGGGAATCCTCAGTAACTCACCAGGCAAGACTCACCGATACGTGAAATAAAAGTAAGCCATTTTGCTTACTAAGGTTTGCTCCGTGTAATAACGTGTCTTATTGCACTCTCATTTACTGCTCTCTTGGCCGAAACAGCCCGGCCTTCAGTCTTTACAAGATGTTTATCAGAATTCAAGACCTAAATGCCCCGACCATGACCATTACGCACTAATTACAGAATCCTCATGATTGGAAAGGACGTCTGAGATCAATTGTTTTTACCGAGGCCAAAACACGAGCATGTTCAGGTGGCACGCGAAGATCTGCCGCTAAAACATTTCCCACTTGGAATGTAATTGTTCTCTCTCCAGTTCGGAAGTAAGCGCTGAAAAGCAAAACCCTACAGATGACACACTGAGTCTTATGTTCACAGAAGGTTAATGTATTTTCCATCCACGGCGGAACCGCTTGTAATTTCTAGGCAAAAATTCAGCCCGGGTGTGAGCAAGTGCAATTCTTATTGATCTCAATAGGAGATGCACTCATTTACAGCGGGGCTGGGTTTTGGCCTCACGTCTGTTTAGCACGAAAATGAATAATGCTACAAGACAGGGCATAGGTTCAGTACGTGTTGAAAGCTTTTGCATGTGAATATTAAAATAGCCTGCCTCCACAATAGGCAACTATTTTGGGCTGGAGAACACAACATGCGCCAATCTGAGTTGCATAATGCTTTGCATATCTCGGGGTTCGCCACTCTGAATAGTTCCATACTGAATGGCTGCTTAATCTCTCCGGCACAGTTACTGTATAGATCCTCTATCTGACGGCACAAGGCAGCGCTTTGCTCAATAGACGAGCCCTGTATTCACTCTCAAAAGCACGAGCCGGGCTGTAGGAGACTGAGGCAGAGCTTTGCTTCAAGAGCCTTGTGGCTTACGCTATTTTGGTAGGAGTTTAAAGAAAAACACTCGCATTTTTTTGACACATTTGGTTTTCGTTTGTTGGAAAGGGTTTTGTAGCCTAATAAAAAGACCTACAGTTTCATAAAAGGAAGTTAACTGGTTGTCTTTGGGCAGTAGGAGACTTTTTCATTTATTACTGGGTTATTTTAAGGGCATTTACTGCAGTCAGCCCATGAGCTCTGTTATAGAACTGATTTGATTTAGGATCTTTTTTAATTACACTGTGTTTTATTAAAAAAAAACACACAACCAAACCAAACCAACAAATGTCAGTGTGAAAATACTGGATCTGTAGCCTTTCTTATTACATTGCAGTGGCCTGGAAGGCGGAGCACTGCTGCTGGACTGGCTTCTAGGTTGTCACATTGTCCACTGTTCATCTGCCTCCTGGCTGGCAGCAAGTGTCCCCAGCAGGAGCACGGGTTCAGGGTGCTTGTGTTCCCAATTCCAGCTCTTTTTCCAGCAGCTGGAAGGTATCTAATGTACCAATACACTTACACCTTCCAACAGAAAGGAATGTGACAGCCTTATCTCACCTTCCAGCACTCAGGCCCATGGGGAAGGCAATTTGCCACTCTAACTTTGTGTTTTGGCAGGGGGACAAGAAGGGAAGTAACATGTCCACTCCTGCCCCCCCGCTGACAACGTGCAGACCTCAGGACGGCCATAAGCTACCCAATCAGCCACAGCGCCTGCCGTGCTCCAAAATAGACTCCAAAGGCTTTCCTGAAATGCATGATCACAGCACACAGCTCAGGAGCAAAACACACGCCTTTTTGTAAAGCTCAAGGAAACAAACATACGCTGCGCTCTAAATACGTTTACATTGCCGTCTTCTTCAACACAGCACGGACAGGCATAAAACACTGGCAGCCACTATTCACCTCACAGGTATAACGCAGGATAACAAATATCTTGAAAGTTTCATTTCCAAGAAGCCAGCTTATTCTTTCCTTCCTTTTCTAACTAGACTTTTCCATATAATGTATACTATCTCAATAAATTCACTTTACAGTTATGACTAGAGTAGCTATTCAATGTCGAGCTGTATTAATTCAAACGCTCGTCAAGGGACAAATTAAGATGAGGATGTAGTCCAGATAACTACAGTAACAGCCCTGGGAAGGTATAGGAAAAGCTGAATGCTTTGCTCAAACCCTTAAAGAGAAAAAGAAGGCAGAAAAAGAGAAGAAAAGAGGAAAAAGAAAAGAGAGAAAAAGAAGGGGGGGGTGTGAAGGGGGGAGAAAAGTCACCCAGGACCTATTTAACACGGAGTTTAGACACTGAATCCACAGTCGTGGATCTTTTTGCTTCTGCCTAATACAATGCAACTTTTGGTGCTGCTTTCTCAAATCCTGTCCCACCAGGCAGCATCACTGTCACATCTTCTCTCAGTCGCATGGGGCTGGCCTCTTCTTCCAAGGGAATAACGACAGGACCAGAGGAAATGGTCTGAAGCTGCGGCAGGGGAGGTTTAAATTAGATATTAGGAAGAATTACTTTACTGAAAGAGTGGTCAGGCACTGGAACAGCCTGCCCAGGGAGGTGGT
>JAOQGH010000012.1:52370216-52395924 GCA_025769975.1 Gallinago jamesoni
GTTCCTTGGGAGAAGAGACCGACCCCCCCCGGCTACACCCTCCTTTCAGGGAGTTGGAGAGAGCCAGAAGGTCTCCCTTCAGCCTCCTCTTCTCCAGGCTGAACCTCAGCCTCTCCTCATAAGACTTCTTCTCCAGACCCCTCACCAGCAGAGTGTGGAAGTCGGAAGAGGTGTTTTGGATCACTGCATCCAGCCCTGAATCATCCTCAGGAGATCACATCATCCCTTTCATACACCTGTCATGTCTCATCTTAAAAAAAACATTTTTTCTTTTAGTTCACTGTCCCCCTCTGAAGGCTCTTGAAAAATGTCCCTCCTTTTCCCTTTTCCAGTCTGGCATTGGGAAGCCAGGACATCATGGGGTCAAATATGCTGCTTGGTAAACCAAAGATCTCAGTGGCTGAGTAGGGTCACACTATCTCAGAGTAAGCATTTTTGCCCTCTGGCAGAAAGCTAAGGGGCCGAAGTTTTACAGATAAGAAAATACTTCTGTCCACTCCATCCTGACAAAGTACAAGTGAGCTCCTTCCCTCCTGACCTCTTTCAGATGACTCTCCATGGAAGGGAGACTAAAGCTGTCTTACGAAACAGTGACAAACTTGCATGTAGAAAACAGTGACAGGAGAAACAAACACAGAAAGGAAAGGCAGAAAGGACACGATGCTGTTTGGACATGAAAGGATGTGGAACTAGAATTATCATGTTGATAAAAGCAGGAAAAATACCCAAGCCTGCATTTCCTACAAAACACTCTACCAAATCGATGCATTGGCTAATCCCATTTGTCTGTCTGTCCCCAGCAGAATACCACTGCAAACTGCACATCTGCTTTGCTGGCTCATACCTTCCTGCCTGCTCTCAAATGTCAGTCCTTGGCACCACCAGTAACTATGGACAAGGCTGCGGCGCCGTGAGAGTTTCCAATAAACAATGAGGCTTAGAAGGAAGCCCAGAGTGCATTTCTGAGCTGTAACCCTGCAATCCATAGCTCACTCTGGTGCTGCCAAACCCACTAGTGCCAGAACCTGCACAGGGGCTCTTCTGAAATGGTGTTATCATGTCTAGCCTAAATCCACCACCATCAGATCGATTTGGACTCCTTACTGCCAACTTGTTCTTACACAGACAAAGAAAAGAGTAACCACAATCCACCATTTCAATTTATATCTTTCCAGTGACTTCTGGAGCAACCAGATGAGATCAGCTGAGGCGACCAAGCAGCTCATTGCCACTGACATGCCTCTGCTCTTGGCCACGTGCCACCACTGCTTCCCTACATCAGCTTCAGTGCTCATCTGACAACTACTGAGGTATTTCAATTCTTCAGTCTAGCAAGAAAAGAAAATTTTCTGCCACATCAGCAAGTTGATTCAGCTCCCCAGAAGGCAGTTGAGCACCACTGGTGACAGAAAAAGAAAGCAGAGGGGTACAGAGCAGAAGGGGAAGGGGAAGGGGAATCAAGACTGTCTTTTCGCGTATCTCTGTTTTGTTAGTTAAGCTGATTGAACGGTCTTTTATTATTTTACCCAGGCTCAATCCATGGAAGTCACAATCCAAGCCAATTTATAAATGTATCAAATTACACCCCTCAAATATGTAAAGGCTTTTATATCAGTTCAGGTGTAACAATTCAAATTTACATCAAAATTTACATAGTCCAAATTAGACTATCCTGAATAAAGGGCAGAAAAAATAAAGAACCGTAGAGTCACAGAATGGTTGGGATTGGAAGGGACTTACAGATCATCTAGTTCCAACCCCCCTGCCATGGGCAGGGACACCTCCCACCAGAGCAGGTTGCTCAAAAGACCATGTGCTCAGTCTTTTCTTCATTCTTTCAGTTGGTACAATCAACAGGGAGTCAAAGTGAAGTGCTTAAGCAATGTGGAAGCTTTCTACAGAGGAACCGAGGGCTACAGAGCTCCATACTGCTCCCAACTCACCGTATTCTTACAAGCAGAAAGACTGAGCAGAAAAGGCAAGGTATAAACCATCTTTTCTGTCATTACAGCTTTAGAGGAGCTGCCTCTTATTTATCTACAGTATTTTCATTACATTCATCTAATAACATTACATTAGATCACCCTATTTAATGATTAGGTGTTACAGTACCTGGTTGTTAAGTAGATAGCACACAATTCTCTTTGGAAGTTGCATGATCCACTCCTAGGAGACGACCATTTCAGTAAAACAGAGTCAGATCGTTCTCTTCCACACAATGAAGTGGCTTAAAGCTGCCTTACTTGAGCAGTTGAATATTCTCCTTAAAGAGTGGACCTCTAGGTTGATTTAGCCTGCAAAACATCAAAGGCAGCTCAGAAATGTCTTTAGAAATGAAGACATACAGAATAGGTGACTTCTCACATCTTTTCTGCAAACATCATATCGCCACGTTGATTGGCCATGCATCATGGGTTAATTTCTCAACCATTTCATTAACTTTTCCATCATTAGCGCATGGAAATCACTGGCATCAGATTTTAATAAATGTAATAAGATTCCAAAAGCACTTAATTTTATTGGAGAGAGACAACGCAAATAAGGTCTACAGCACTCAGAAACAAGTGTGGGATTTGAGCCTTCCAAAACACCTCATTAATGACAACTAGAAAGAAGGGCTCTCTATGCTATATGGTTTCTTTACCTTCTCTGTGACAGAAGTGGATCTCAACTTTGCACAGGGCTCAAGTGAGGACAGCAGGACCCGTTTCAACTTTACCATTCCTGAGTTATTCTACATTGAACTGTAGATGTGGCCTAAAAAATTACACACCCAAACCACCAATTCCTTCTGACCTATCACAAATATCTTAACTTTCCATAACATCTTTCTCTCTCATGACCTTCTTTACCTCCTCTTCATGGCTCACCCACCCCCTGTCTCTGGAAAAATTGAAACAAATGCTTTATTTTGAAACATCGTTCATTCACTCTTGCCCATGCCTCAGTATACCCAGCTGTGAAGTGATAAAAACTTTTTCACTTTTATAAATTACATTGGACTTCTGGGGAAAAAATGTGGCTGAATCCCAAGTAACACTGAAAGTCTGACCTGAATCACAAAATATTCTTTCAAATACTCATATTTAGACCTTCTGATACATAACTCAACCTATCCTTAGCTATTCACAAGAGATCCTGGCTTTATATTTTTCCAAGATTCTCCAGAAAAGGCCAAATTTGCTACATTGACAAACCAACCAAAAAAATATTAGCTCCGTGAAGCTTGCTGGAACATTAAGCATTAAGTACAAACCTCTTCTTCTTACTGTGGAATTTGACTCTGAAGAAACAGAATCTTTGACTCTTCCTTTTCTTCCATCCCATCTCCATGAAAAAGAAGAAAACTCTGCAAAATACAAATAACATACCTGAAGGGACACTACCACAGATCCTTTTCCCAAAACATAAATAATTATATCTGACACAAGATGCCCTAGGGCACTTACAACCCTCAGCTCAAAAGAAAAGAATTAAATAGTCTTAGCAGCTTTCACCTTTCCAGAAAATCTGGTCCTTGCTGCTAACAACAGCAACAAAAAAAACCCTTGTTTTTAAAAGAGTAGTTTCTGTCTTGTGTTGTGCAATCTAATCTCACGGGTCTTCAGCACTGAATCTACTTGCAGAAATTTAACAATTTCCCAAATGACTTCTGTTGGTAAAATCACAAAACCAAAAATTATTCTGCAGCACCTTAAAAAAAATAAACAAAGCACAACAGCATAAGAGTTTCCTTATTGCTCAAACAGCAACGAAAATAACCAGCTGCATTTGGTTTTAAGTGTTCTGCAGCTGTTTCAGATACCAAATTACGATCAACACCTTTCCCTCCTACACTAGCCCAACAGAGGATACCAGTCAATACATTTAACTTAACCCAGTCCAACCAAGGATCCACCTCACCTGGTGACCTGTTTGCAAAGGTAGCCATAAGCTGGAAAGTAAGAGAAAAGTAAGAATTTAGAACAAATCTTTATATTACATGCATATAAACACATGTACTATGTCAGCCTCCAACTAATACACTTTCACTTTCCAGCTACTTATGAAGATTATCAAAGGCCAGGCTTGATCCTATGATCCTATTTTTTCCTCTGAGGATCTGTTGGGCTGGAAGTTGCTTCCATGTATTTAGTTACCTTCAGTTTTACTTTTGCATGCAGTCCTTCTCTTGAGCCTGTGTAAATTTCTGATAACTAGATCCTTCACCATCTGACAAAGTATCCCTTGCTTTGATCCTAGCTGCACTGAGCTTCATTTCACGGCCCCAGCTTGCTTTCAGATGAAAAAACAACAACATAAAAAACATCTGCTGGGGAAGAAAAGAAATAAAATTAAAAAAAATATTTTAGTATCATTTATCCACAATATTCTTAGTACATGAAAACCCTTTTCATAAATACATTTATTGCATTTACACCTGCGTTACACTTCCCAGGTGGGAGGTGAGGGGGAAGGGAGGCTACATATCACAACTTGCTTCAGTTGCCATTACTTGCTGTCAAAATCTCATGGCGCTGCACAGCACACCTTTGGAACACTTGCACTAGATGGTTGTTAAAAGGGAAAATAAGTAAGTTTTCCCCTCCAGCCACTGCTCAGGCACAGAAGCTTAAGAAGGAAGAATTGTTTGTCTTGTGCCTCCTGGAGTTGCAGGTGCCAGTCTCAGTCTCAATCAAGGCACCCGGACTAAATGGGCATGGAGGATGAGGAGGTTGTCCCTCCACAGAGATGCTATAAGACAGTAGCATCACAACCTATCCTTCTTCAGGGATTAGCCAACAGTTTCAGTCACTATCTGATTTCTATCAGGTATCCTTCAAAGCTCAAATTCAGTTAAGGCAGAGCTCATTTTTATTCTCCCGACTACAGATGCCCTGTGGATACTTGCACAGATTTCCATCAGCTAGACACAAATGAACCAAACATAGCATTATGAACAGTTGGTACAAATGTGCCTGGTACGCTGTAACCTTCTGCATTTTAACAGTGTGACCAAACATCTTCCACCAGCCAAGAAAGGAAAGTGGCAATCCATCTCCAAGGCATGAAAGCCGTATTTGCTTCTCCCTAGAAGTCGAATATCAATACATAATCTGGACAACTGAGTCTCAAGAGACCACAAGACTAAAAGGAACCACTGGATAATCATACCTAATTGGTTGGATTTTTTTAATCCATCAGGTTTTTAAATACCATTCAGTTTCTTCATAGTAAGTTCAGTGGTTAGTACCTAAAACATTCATTTTGTTTTGCTATCAAGCCACAGCCTCTGATTATGCCTCTGTGCCTGTCACTACGGGTCCAGCAGAGGACCACGATGATGTTCAGAGCGCTGGAGCACCTCTCCTATGAGGACAGGCTGAGAGAGTTGGGGTTGTTCAGCCTGGAGAAGACAAGGCTCCGTGGAGACCTTATAGCAGCCTTCCAGTACCTGAAGGGGCTCCAGGATGTAGCTAAATCCAGTAAAGGTGTAGCACACCTCCGTCCTCATCATTACTTATTCTTCAGGAATCTCATCTCACTTGTTGGTTTTTCAGCAATGTTAACTGTATTTACTTTCAGATCACTGAAAATAGTGACAGGCTCTGTCAAACCAAAAAAACCCCACAAACACAAACCCAAAAGCCCAAAACAGTAAGGAGAACTCCTACTCAAAAATTATCCCTTCATTACCGTTTTTTGAGACTTCTCCTTAACAACTCCTAATAATATGACTGGCAGCAACTGTCCAACCAACCAACCTGCAACCCTGCCCCAAAATGCTTAAATTCCCTGCTTCCAATTTGTTAGATACTGTCACAACAAAACAAGCAGAAGAGATCCGTGAAGAGCAAGATGGGCAACTCTGCTCACTGAGCATTGTGAAAAAGGAAGAGAAATATTTTAGAAACAAATCTGAGCTCCACTGAGGGAGTAACTCGGCAATTCCTCTTTCCTTGCACAGTGATAATTCAGTAGGAGTAGCAGAATCTGCGGCATGTTTGTTTGCTCTTCCTCCACAAATAGCAGGTCCACCTCCTCATGAGAACAACTGTGTGTTAGAAAAACATCTTTAAGAATGCAAAGCAAGAGTTCTTAGCCTATACTGAGGAATCCTGCTCATCACAGATAGTTATCTGCAGATTTCTGACCTGTGCATCATGCTGTTACCTCTTACAGGTGAATCCGCGACAAATTATTCTGTTCACATTTGAAAAAAAAAAAAAAAAGATGTTACATGTCAACCTCTGATTGAAACTAGTAGCACAGGAGAAATCTGCTGCAGCAGCCGTGTATCTGTAAGTATTCAGGGGCATCAGCTTTTCTTTTTCACTTCAAGATAAAAATACAATCCTTCTGTTTCACCATAAAAAGCTTGATTAGAAGAATAATGCCTCAGGCAAACCCTAGAGGTAAAAGCAACTTGAAAGAACCACTGTGCTGAAAAACTAAGCTGATGCAATATTAAACAAGTGAAATCAGCAAAATGGGGAGGGAGAGGAGGGGAATCTTAGAGAGCCAGATCCTGAATTCCTTTACATAGATTTGACATTAACATAATTCTGCTAATTATAGCGGAATTGCTAGTTATAGCAATTACACCACTCACTGATATGAACGTAATATACAGAACAAGGCCCAAAGTTCTTTCTCTGTATCACAGAGAATTGAATACAGAGACCAGAGGTCCACTGATGTCCTGGCAGACCCCCAAAACATAACTAGCCCCATTACATTTGCCACGACCTCCAAATGTCTTGCCATAGAATCACAGAATCACACGGGATTGGAAGGGACCTCTGGAGATCATCTAGTCCAACACCCCTGCCAAAGCAGGTCCACCCAGAGCAGGTTGCAAAGGAACATGTCCAGGTGGGTTTGGAATGTCTGCAGAGAAGACTCCACCACCTCCCTGGGCAGCCTCTTCCAGGGCTCTGACACCCTCAAGTGAAGAAGTTCCTCCTCATGTTTAGCTGAAACTTCCTATATTCAAGTTTGTGCCCATTTCTTCTTGTCCTGTCCCTGGGCACCACTGAGAAAAGCCTGGCCCTATCACCTTGACACCTTCCCCTTAAGTATTTATAGGCATTGATCAGATCCCCCCTCAGCCTTCTCTTCTCCAGACTAAAAACACCCAAGTCCCTCAGCCTTTCCTTGTAAGACAGATGCTCCAGGCTCCTTATCATCTTTGTAGCCCTCTGCTGTACCCTCTCCAGCAGTTCCCTGTCCTCCTTGAACTGAGGAGTCCAGAACTGGACACAGTGCTCCAGATGGGGCCATAACCCACTTCCCCACTTAGTATTAAGTGGTGATGTGGAAGGTGGTAGGGAACTGCATCCATGTGAACTGAGCATCTTTTCTGCACCAGAAATGGCCCTTGGAACAACGATTGTGCTTTGCTGATTAAATACCACAGAAGAGCTGGCTCCACAGATTTCTGTCCAAACCTTACAAATGCATCACTTTGGGGCCGAGATACGGCCTGAGACATCACAGGCAAGATACACACATGCACAAACACACAAGTTTCCCCCAGTGAAAAAGGAAGTGTTCCCAATGAAATGCTCAGCCAGCCTTGACCAAAACATCCCAGCTCTTTCCCACTGTTATTACTTCCTCCCAATACAGAAGCCAGCTGCACATTTTTTAGTCACACCTCACCTTTCACCTGCTACTGTGAGGCACGTTCAATTTGTCAAGTGTCATATCAAAGGATTTTTGGAGATCCTCATTCAAAACCAACAGGACCGATTGCCTTGAGAAACCAGCATTGCCAGAGGCACACGGTGACACCACCATCAGTGCCGCTGCAGTCTAGGGCCACCACTGCCCCACGTCTCTGCCCCCAACGTCCTGTACTGCTTGCGGTAAAGGTTATCTCACCCTGTAGCAAGGGGCAGGAACTGACTGATTACAGTCCTCAGTTCATGTTGGGAATGTAATTTAGATGTTGTTTTTTTGCAACCTGTTATTTTGAGGAAGATGCCAAAGATGCGCAGAGGTATCAGCTTGCCTTTAAATAGCCAGAACTTTCTGCCAGCTACGTACTTCAAGCCTCACTGCAAACACTGGTGTTTAACTTGGCTGTTAAGATAACCATGCTGAAAAAGATGACAATCCTTTCAGTGCTGCTGGCTCTGGTCCTGGTCGATCTGCTACAGGCACAAGGTGAGTCAAAACCATATTGGCAAATCAATCTTTGTCAATTCGAAATAAGATTTACCTTCCAGAGTGGGCTTATTCCCACGTTTATTTATATTTTCCTTCCTCAAACTTTCCTTCCTTGTGCTCTCTGATCCATAAAAGCAACTGCATACGTTCTTGGACACCCCTAGAAGTAACTTCGCTTCTCAAACCATCCTCCTCCTCCATGTAAATTCGTTTTATTTGTAGGTACCCCGGTTCCCCCTGTGATGGAGGCAACGAGCGTGGAGCAGAGCAGAGACCCCAGCATGCAGCCAAGCACAGAGCTCCCCCTGGACTACAGCAGAGAGCCACACAAGGAGGACGGCATGCCTCAAGTCGGGAACGCCGGACTGCAAGAAGGCGAACAGGCAACCTGGGAGCTGAGCGGAGAGCCAAGCATCGAATCTACCCCGAAGCCGAGTGAGGACCCAAGCAAAGAACCAACCCAGGAGTCAGAAGCTGAAGTATCTGGTAAGGCCCACTCTGTCTTTGGTTGCCCGCATGCTACCGTTATCTCACTTAATTTTGTTACTACAGTGCTACTATCCTTCCTGTACTAATGGGGCAAAAATTTAAAATTACTAGTTTTCCTTGTAGCCGGTTTCTGGCAGGCTATCTGGCATGCTAGAGATCTAGCCACCTTATGCCCCTCCCCTCCTTCCAAAACCATAAATAAATCGCTAGTGATGGAGGGGAAGGGAAGACTCCTTAAGATAAATTGTGTTATTATGGCTGAGTGCATTTTACAGCTGTATAGAAGGTCAATCCTCCCCTCTCTATGAAAGGGGCTTCTCTCGTGGGTTACGTTAATGCTGGCTTATGATGAGCATTTTTACTGTGGAGAAGAAAAAAAAAACAAACCCAGATTTATACGGTGGAGTTTCATTGTTATGAAGCCCTGTGGTCTGCCTGAGTGACATCTCACTCTGGTGAACCTCAGCTCTGTAAAGATGGGCGAAATTATCCCCTACAGAATTAAAACCCAAAGAGGAGTCGGAAATTTGGTAACTTCAAACCAGCAGAAGCTCTGTCATATCATCCTTTCACACAGAGCTCTCACCTGCAAGGAGGTTGAGCGATACATCACCTAAATATCTCATCTTGTACAGTATTATATTTGAAGGCTCTACCCTTTGTCCCTTAGAGCTATCAGCAGCTTCTCCACTGGTCACAGCGCATGGAAGGGGATGCACCGAAGAATTATTTTTGCCCCACACTCACTAATTTCTGCCGTGCTTTTAGTCTGGATAGCAAACCAATCTGACACTGACTTAACCTTCCGTATTCCTTTCACTCACATCAGCTGCCTTATCTTTTGAGATCGTTCTCCCCCAAAAACAGTTCCTTTGAAATGGTTTTGCTTTGTTTCTCCCACTTACTTCAACAGCAATTAGGACTGTGCCTGTGCTAGGAAAACTGGAAGTTAATAGGATCATGTCCAGTGTGGTTTCAGAAAATGGAGCAATCCCTGAAATTAGTCAGCGTTACTGCCACTGCCGTAATGAGGAAGGCCCTTGGGTAGAGTTTCCTGAGCTCACTGTAAACTACCACCTTCTCCACCGTTACCACCAGTGCAGTGTTGAGACGTCCAACCTCAGTAAATGAATGTGATAAACCTCAGGGGGAAAAAAGTAAATATACTACAAAGCACTCGTGCAACTCACTCCTCTAGTCCCTGGATTTTGGTACCTAAATTGCTGTGCCCTGTATTTTCCATGTTTCTCATTACTACGGTGAGCTGCTGCATCATGCAATCAGCCCTAATTAATGAATAAAAGGACACAGCTTCGTTCTCAGATGCTGCTAATTCCTTTGGGTTTCTTTGGTTTGAGGTTTTTTTTTCTTGTTGTTGGTGGTTTTGTTTTGGTTTGGGTTTTTTTTGGTTTTTGTTTAAGAGAGAAATGTCTTATGTAAGACATTATAAGCAAGGATCTTTTAAACGGACAGAAGGATTTTCCGAACAATGAAGGCTTGAGGGTGGCTTTTTTTTTGGTTGCTTGTTCTTTACAATAGTTTATGTAGGAACATGAGATTATGTTAATCTCCACAGTGTTCATGGCAACCAATCTGCAAAACCCCAAAGGTGCAATTCCAAGCAGTTCTTTCAGGGCAGAAGTTTTACGTTCACTCTCTTTCTTTTTACTCTAGAATAAACTGCAGCATTAAATCTTAATGGAAAAGCAACAGCCACAGTTACCTGCAGAGTTGACTTCCTCACAGAAGAACATGCAAGCAGTGCCTGCAGCAAGCTGGACAGCAGAGGAGTTCCTAAAACTACAGCTTGTAGGACATCAGTCCAAGAACCCCTCTGATTCTTGCTTACTTTACCTAGTTAATTAGATAACAGGTGACCTGTGCTGTTTTGCTTCCCTAATAATCTGAAATAAAGAATGTCATTGCAACTACGTGCTTTGTCATTATTGTAAAACCTTTCCTCGCTCCACTTGAACAAAAGATTTTAGGGTTTGTTTTTTTTTCTAGGTCTCCACTCAAAGTTATTTCAAATTGAGCTTGTGTTTTCTTGCTTTTTAAACTGTTGTGACCAAGGCTATACTCAATTTTCAGGAACTAGGAACGGGGTTGTGAAAGTATTTTCAGACAGGTTCCAGAAGATTTCATCAGACTACTTTAAATCTGATGAAGGCATCATTAGAACAGGGAGACAGTTTGAAACACAAACTACTAATAATTTTAGCCCATTAATCTACCAAAGAAAAACATTTTTACACAGCTGTGGCAGAAACACACAAAACTATCTCTGAGTGTCTTCATGGCTTTCAGGTACAATGAGAAACAAATTATTTACCTGCAAATTTTGACAGCCAGAACAACAGTCAGTAAAGAACATACATAGCTGTGTCCACAAATAAGTTTGCTTTTGACTAAACTGTAGAAGGCAAATTAGAAACATGAATCTATTAACAACTTAACTTACCTATTTATTTCTCATATAATATCCAGATGCTTTCTATGCCTGGCATCAATCTCAGCATTCGTTGTTTGGTATTCTTACTGTTGGAGCAAACAGGGCGGGCTGAGCGCTGCACAGAAGAGAGATGCTGGCTCTCCTAGGACACTATGGAATCAAAGAGAGATAATGTAAAATAAAATAAAAGTGCCAGAACAACAAGTTTCTCCAAAACGGTTTAGGAATCCATCTTTGCCAAGGAGCTTAATGCTGAAAACTTTCATGAAAAAACCCAACCAAACAAAACCCACTGCAGCAAATGAGATGTCTCCATATCCTCAAATGCCTGGTGTAGTATAGACAAAGCAGTTCTATGATACTGGAAGGATGAGCAGTCTGGGGTTTCCATTATTTTTTTCAACTTAATTTCAAACATTATTTGGTTTCTTCTAATTACTCATTTGTAATATCATAAATAAGGGAAGACCAATGTCTAATCCCCCTTTTTTAAAATTAAGTAGGAGTTATCTAAACACACCAAACCACAACACGGGTTTATATTTGTAGATCACCAGTAACTTGGAAGGCAATACAAAAGCCACCAAGCAGCACAATCCAAACTCATTTTTTTTTGGTTCCAAGCCAGCATTCAGTTTCAGGTTTCATCTTATAAGGCAATTCTTATAGCCTGTCAGCACGGCACTTCAGTTTGACCAATGAGAAAACCACTGAAGGTAAAAACAGTTGTAAAAAAAGAGCTGTAGAACACCCACATTCTGAGCTTTTTATGGCACCATGCAAAAGGGAGACACAAAATAACCATAAAAAAACCCCTTGAGTTGCACAGTGTCACATAGATAATTTTGACAGTTCTGTATTCTGAAAATATTGCTCATGTGATTGGAAGAAATTGATAAAAGAAAGAAAATGGATTCAATAACAAATACCACATTGTGGGAAAAATGACTGGCAATGAAGCAAATCACCACACGATGGCTCCAGATACAAAGGCTTTTTACACAGAGTTGCATTTAATTTTCATACGAAACTATCACTACAGAACACTTCAGCTAACTCTGCAGCAGCCCAAGGAAATAAATACAGCAAGCAGAGCTCAATCACTTCTAATCCAGGCAATACAGAGGTTACTTGCTTTTCACAACTGTCTCTGGGTCATGGCCCTCTCATCTGTAGTTTGGAGAAACCTCTTTAGAGGGTCCCCAAAAAGATATCCATGAGTGCTGAATGAGATACAGCAAGGACAATGATGGAAAACCTTCTCAGAGTCACAGAAAGGAGCAGAATGAAGCAGGTCTCTCCCATTTACTCATTCAACCCCCCTCATCAAGGTAGGAAGGCTGCAAGCAAATTCAAAGTAACTTAAACATTACAAAGAATTAGTCCTTAAAAGGCCATGATGAATTATCATGTGTGAGCATGCAGAGATGGCTATGGCTCCTCCTCCCCACGGGGAATGCCCTCAGAGCCTGTGCAGAGATGCCTGGGGGCCCCTGGCCAGCTGCCATGGAGTTCTTTCCAAACCCTGCGCAGCACCATCCCCTGCCCTCCCTTACCAGCGACCTGGAGCACCTCTCAGAGCTGGGAAAGATGGGCAGCAGCAGAGCCTGGGACACAGCTGGGCTTCTGCACCTTCTGGACCTTGCTGCTTTGTTTCAGTCCCCGTCTTCTTTCCTCTCCCTTCTTTTCTCTTCTTGTCGGCATTCCCTCTCCCCTCACCAGGCCTCTTCTCTCTTTCTTTTTCTCGGGTTTTCCGATTCCCGGAGGGAGCCTGCCAACCTTCCCATCCCACAAGGTGGTTAGGTAGGTCTAGCTGGGATCCACTGGACAAATCAGTTCTTGATTGAACCCAAGCTGACTCCTTTTACCTTCTTTCCTCTGACGGGCTCCTTCGTTCTTCGGCGGCGCATCCCAGGGGGGTCTTGCGTGGTCTGTGGGGCAGTGGGAGGCAAAGCAGCAGGTGCCTAAACCAGAAGATGTTGGCGTGAGCGGGTGGCAAGGGACACCCTGGAGGACTAAGCCACTGTTGGGAAAATTGCTCCCTTAGCTCTCTGGAGAAGATCCCTTGGGATGGTTTGCATTAGCCCTTTCTCCCAAGGGCCTCACTGGGGAACACAGTGCTCACAGGGGGGGGTGTGATGACACTCAGTTCATTTGGGGGGGCCATTCAGCAGGGATCCTGGGTCCCGCTCCGAGCAGTCTTTTGGAGGCATTTCCTTTGACCGAGGACACAGCTAACGCATCAGATCTGGGCCCCTCAGTTCAAGGACAGGGAACTGCTGGAGAGGGTACAGAAAAGGGCCACAAAGATGATTAAGGGCCTGGAGCATCTCTCTTACAAGGAAAGGCTGAGGGACTTGGGTCTTTCTAGTCTGGAGAAAACAAGGCTGGGGGGGATCTAATCAACGCTTACAAATACTTAAAGGGTGGGTGTCAGGAGGATGGGGCCAGTCTTTTTTCAGTGGTGCCCAGGGACAGGACAAGAGGGAACGGGCACAAACTTGAACATAAGGAGTTCCACCTAAACATGAGGAGGAACTTCTTCACTTTGGAGGTGGCAGAGCCCTGGAAGAGGCTGCCCAGAGAGGTGGTGGAGTCTCCTTCTCTGGAGACATTCAAACCCACCTGGCCACGTTCCTGTGCAACCTGCTCTGGGTGGGACCTGCTTTGGCAGGGGAGTCGGACTAGATGACTTCCAGAGGTCCCTTCCAACCCCATATGATTCTACCACTGGAGAAAGACCCCTTCCAGTTTTACTTACGGGGAACCATCCGGGGGACGGACAAGCCGCACCCAACACCTCGAGAGATCAGAGCAGGCGGCGAGCGGCAGCGGTGAGTGCTGCAGATTTGCCCTGGGACGAGCTGGAGACGGAGAGGGGACTGCCCCGAGAAGCCGAGGGAGAGCGGAGAGACCCGAAGCGAGTCCGGAATCTCGCGAGAGAGCCACGAGGCTGACGTGCCGGGGGCGGGGCCGGGCGTGCCGCGTCACGCTTAAAACGGGCTACAGCGGCCGTGGAGGACAGAGTGTGTGTCAGGTGCGTGTGCCTAAGGGCAAGGGCTGGAATCTCAGCGCGCAGAGCGTGGGGGGAGCGGCCATCAGTGGTGGGTCCCCTCCCGGCGCCTGCAAAATGCACTACAAGGAAGAATGCGGGGACTCAGACCAAGCTCCCGTGAAAATAGGTGTCTGTGCAGGTCTCTGGCGGCAGGGAATGCCTAAGCAGGCACTTGTTCCCAAGGGAGACAGAGACGCTGTCTGTGTGTGGTGTGATCAAATAAACTACCCGCTCAGGCAGGGGGTTGGACTGAGGGAAGAGGTAGAAAGACTTAGAAGCATCAGAGACAGTGAAAGTGAAATAGATTGGTGGAGCTGTACCCTGAGGCATAGGCATTGGGCAGAGGCTCTACAGGCAGTAGATGATCTCCTTTCTGCCACCAGGCAGAAGAGAGGAAACTTAAAGCACAATGGGAAATGGCCCAGTCCTCACCTTCCCAGTCACGCTTGCAAAATAGGTATGGGGCTTTGGAAATCAAGGGCCAGGTAAATGAGGATGGAGAAAAAGATCCATGCAGTGGGTTGCCCAGAGGTAGCTACCCACCCCCATGCTTCTGGACTTCCCCAGCAAAGAACAAAAGGAAGGTAGTTGTGGTGGGTGGCTCCCTTCTGCGGGGAACAGAAGGCCCCATTTGCAGACCGGATTCATCCCACAGAGAAGTCAGCTGCCTCCCTGGGGCCAGCATTAAGGATATACAGAAAAATCTCCCTACTCTGATCCGGCCCTTGGATTACTGTCCATTACTAGTATTTCAAGTAGGCGGCGATGAAGTAGCTACCAGTAGTCCAAGGGCAATGAAGAAAGACTTTAGGGCCCTTGGATGGATGGTTAAGGGATCAGGAGCACAAATTGTGTTCATCTCTATCCCGCCACTTACAGGAGTTGATGAGGAGATAAACAAGAGTTTATCTGCCAGCGGATTAACTCATCCCCTCCAGCGTGGCCTCCAGCAGGAGCAGGTCCTCCTTGGGTGGGCTCAGCAGGTTTGTCCCAAGGCAGATGGCCAGGTTGCTGCAGCTCATCCTGCTGGTGGAGGCAGTGTGGCCCGTGTGCTGCAGGAGGGGGAGCAGCCGCTTCAGGAGGAGGACGTGTGCTGCTGGCAAGTTCTGGGCCACCCCAAGGGAACAGGAGCACAAGGTTAAGAAAGCAGATGTTGCACAGAGCTGTAGCCAAATCTTTCCCAAAGCAGGTGGGAGCCAGTGTCTGTGTTGTGCAGCTTCCCAGGTGCTCTCATCAAGTGCTATGGGCTCCTGCTCAACAGGCAGACTGCTGCCCACACTTACCCTTTCAGTTCTTCCACTTTAGCCTCCTTGAACCTCCTCTCCATGTCTGGCACCCAGTCCTCGTAGAGATCAATGACAAGGAGCTTGGTGGGGATGCTTTGGAGGAAGCTGTGCAATGCCAAGGGCTCCTGCTTTTTCTTGGCTTTTTGATTGTGTTTTCAATGGGGTCTTACTATATTTTATTGGGTTTTGAATTGTTTCTTGATCAGTCTTGCCCAAACTTCTTTCTGTCAGAAGGGAACTCTTCTGATTCTCCAAAGGAAGAGCTCTCTCTGCATCTGGAATGTTTCCAGGAATAGGGCATCTACTGTCTTTGATGATCTGTTGCTCTTCTCTGTGCAAGGCCAGGGTGGGTCTGGCTTTTTTCACCCACCGATGTGTTAGTTGAGGCGAGATGTGGCTGAGGACAGCCATCCCCACTGGCTTTTTCATGCTCAGGCTGGAACAATGCTAACTCCAGGCCCCAATAACTTGGGTGGCACTCCAGGGGAGTCCAAACAGGCTGTGGTGGTCTGCAGTGGTCTCTGGTGTTCTCTGGCATTCTCCCATGGTCTCCAGCGGTATCTGTCAGTGGTCTCCTGCATTCTCTGGCGGTGTCCGGTGGTCTCCCGTGTCAGAGGCTGCTTGTGTCCCACAGTCTCCAGCGGTCTCCCATGGTCTCTTGCAGTCTCCGACGGTCTCTGGTGGTCTCCAATGCTCTCCAGCAGTGTCAGCCATCTCCATCAGACATCTCCTGGTCTGATGAGACTGCCAGCCTGAAGATGGCAGCCCCTCTCCTCACCTCTTCCCTGTGGCTCTGAAATAAAAAACACAGAACCGTTGAGATTGGAAAAGAAACTGAAGCTCATGGAGTCCAGCTGTTAGCCTGGCACTGCCAAGTTCACCACTAAACCATGTTCCTAAGGACCACGCCTACTGGTCTTTGAAGCCCCTCCCAGGATGGTGACTCAAGCCCTTCCTTGGGCAGCGTGATTTAACGCTTGTCACGCCTTTCAGTGAAGAACTATTTCCTAATCTCCTATCTCAACCACCCCTGTGGCAACTTGGGGCCATTTTATTTGTGTCCTGTCACTCGTGCCGTGGGAGAAGAGAGCGACAGCCACCTGGCTCCAGCCTCCTCTCAGGGAGTTGTCCGGAGCGGCATGGTCTGATGCTGTGGGGCTGCCAGGCAGAAGAGGGCAGCCCCTCTCCTCTTGCCCAGGCCTGAGGGCAGAGGAGATGGCCCCCCTTGATGAGGGGCAGGGGTGGCAAGAAAGAAAGCAGGGCTCCTCAGGGGCTTCACAGCCGGCTGGTGCTCCTGCTGAGCCTGCTGCACTGTGCTGGGGATGGCCCACTTACGGTTAGCGTCAGCCGCAGGGCCAGTGCCACTTGCTGGGCCCTGGCTTTGCAGAGGGTCCCTTGGAGCCGGTGGGGGTCCTGCTGCTTTTTGGGCCTGGTGCTGCTGGAGGCAGCCTGGCCACGGTGGAAATGTGCCCCATCAGGCCTGTGAAGAGGGATCCACCTCCATCGACTCCTCTGCCAGTGGGTTGACCTCCATGGGCTCTTCCTTCTCCCTCTTCTGGGGTGGGTCGACCTCCATGGGCTCTTCCTTCTCCCTCTTCTGGGGTGGGTCGACCTCCATGGGCTCGACTTGTCGGTTGTCACTGCTGCTGCTGGTGGTGGCCTCAGCCCATTTGCGTTTCTGGCGGTGTTTGGGCGTTCTCGGGGCTTCCAATGAACCTCTTCTGGCTGGGTCCACTCAGTATGGGCATTCGTCCCACCCAGTGTGGGCACTGGCCTGTCTTTGCTGCCTCCTCCTCTCCCAAGCAGGCTTGGTGCAGGAATGTCTGGCTGCTGAGCAAGCTGTGGGTCAGCCACAGGGGTGCCAGCTTGCCCAATGGCCAGCTGGTGGCCATTGTCACCAATAGACATGGCAGGTGCTGGGAGGGTGGCCTAGGAGGGCCTGCAGGCCCCATGCTGGGCGGCCCTTCGGCTTGCTAGAGAGCACAGCAGCTCCTGGGGCACCAGGACTGCCCTCCAGCTCCCCTCCTGTGCCCAGAGGGTCTGAAGTGGTGGCATCAGAGCAGCTGGTGTGTCCCCTAGTAGTTCTGGCTGTGTCCCCTAGGTTTGCTCTGCCTGTCCCTGAGCACTTGTGCCTGATGTTTTCTCACTATTTACACTCTGTCCCTTTGCCAAAGGGACAGTCCAGGTCTGGAGATGTGGCCTGGAAAGCCCAGTGCCTTTTTTCCCCCATTGCAGTGTCCAGAAGGTGTTGCTTGAAAGCTGAAATCCTGTTCTTCCTCAGTCATCAAGCGTACCTTCTTCACAAGTCACACCTGGAGACAGAACCATTGCTGTTTTCACCTGTTGATTCTCAAAGCTGATGCTGGGGAAAGTATTTGGGTGTGAACTGCAAGGAAAAACCTTTCATTCTTGTTGAGACAAATTTAGAGGAATCATCTGCCTTTTTCCCCTGCAGGGCAGAAAAACAGTCAGCCTAGGGATAGGAAGAGGGTGTTACCTATTTGTTCATTCGAGGTGGCTGTAGTTTCACACCATCCTCTAGCGTGTGTGTTGGAGGACTCAACTCTCTCTCTAACTGTATAGATGTATGGTGAGAAAGTCACTTTTCAAAGATTCCTTTCTCAAGTCTTTACCCATGTGATTTCAGCTCTGATGCTTGCTCTGTGTCTACCATGTCTCTGGCAGCATTTCGGACATGTCTCTGTTTCTCTTGAGTGGATGTCTTCGCTCTGACTCGCTTGATCAGCACAGAAGCATCATAGGAGGAAAACTGCAGCACTTTCCAGGTGGTGTCTCCAGTAACTGATAGGAAGACCTCGTAATTAATGCTAATTTGGCAAAGCTGAAATCACCCCAAAGGAAATTGTGCTGCCTATTCAGATGCCTCTACAGTTCCCTTGACAGACTGCAGGTTATAATGGGACCAAGAACATCAAAACACTGGAAATGTAAGTAGTTATATACTTAAATTATTGCATTTCCAAGGTATGTGCTACAAAGGAGAAGGTGAATGTACTCTAGGCTTCCTATACTTCATTTATTGCAGGGAATTATTTGTAAGAAAGCTAAATTCTCTATATAGAGGTTTTAAAATGTGAACATATTGAGCTGTAATGGAAGGAGGGATCTGGCTGTGCGTCAGAAGAAAACATGTCATCTTGAGGAATAGACCCTGCAGGTTAAAGCAAAATTGCCAAATGACAAGGTCATACAAAAGTTTCTCTCTCAGTGGCTAAAATCTGAGAGACTCTATACCTGACACGGTGCTGTGGCTCCCAGGGTCTCGTAGAGATATAAATGAAAGTGGAATTTGTCCATAGTCACAGGCAGGGATTCAAACCACTAAATTTTAAGGCTATAAGGTGTTTTACAGGGGAGGCTGTATAAATGCTGAGGGTCTTCAGGTGTCTCCTAGCCCAAGAATGAATATCACACAGTTCTCCACCTACAAAGTACTTATGAAAATAAGTGGCTGATGCACAAGTGTTTTGCTTAGAAGTTTCAGAGTATTTTAGGAATTCTCAGCATCCACCTGTGCCTGTGGGTGCTGTAGAGCCGCTCAAAAGGCTTCTGAGGGTTTTACTCCTTTATGTCCAGCAGAGGGTGGTAGGTACTAGAATATATATATGCCGAATTGGTGATGTCATTTGGATCAATCTTCAACTATGAGTTTATTACATTAATATCTCTCATTATCTGGCATTGGCTCATATCTGCAAACTGACGGGGCAAATTCAGTGCCATAACAGCAGCAAAACCAGTTTTCTGTCTGCAGTAACTGGCTATTTCAACCTGCAGGCAGACAAAGAGAGAAAAGTACATTATCAAGCTGCACCCCGAGTTATTTCAGTGACATATCCTTGCATCTCATACAAGGTGATGGTAGAGTTGAGTGCCTATGGGTAAGAATTAGGGGGAGGGCCAGTAAGGCTGATATTGTGGTGGGAGTCTGTTACAGACCACCCAACCAGGATGTAGAGGTGCACCTTGGAAGTGTTCAAAAGATGGGTTGACATGGTCCTCAGGAATATGATTTCTATTTCTTCTTTCATCTTTTCTTATTTATTTTTTAATCAGCGTTAGGTTGATGGTTGGGCTGGATGATGTTCAAGGTCCCTTCCAACCTAGACGATTCTATGATTCTATCATCATTCCTGCTAAATCTGGGGAGATGCCAGTGAGAGTGTCTCGGGGAGGAGAGAGCTGCTGGATGCATGACCGTGGGATTCTGTGCTGCTTTCACTATCAGTGGCTGTACTTATACAATCAGTGAGCCTGATGTATCTTTCGTTCTTTCCTTCCTTCTTTCTTTCCTCTCTTTCCTTCTCTACTCTTTTCATGGAAAGTCCAGCGAAAAGGCAGCTGTTGATGAGTGCTTTCTGTCAAGAGGTGCCTTTAAACTGGAGAGATGCCCTGCAGCTCTTGTTTGGTTTGTGTTGTCTTCTGCCCAAAAAAGTTGCTGTTGATATGCAGCTGCCCTCCATCCTCTTGCTGGGTTTTGGCACGAGTTCACTGGGTGCTTTTGTTTTGGAGACTTGTCTCAGCAAAGGCTGGGCATCAGGATTGCTGATTTCCACCTTGTCAGCAGCTCTTCCTTTGGATGAGCCCAGAACGTAACCCTTGGGAGTCTTGGCTTCATTTCCAATACTTCTGTATTAGCAGGTGTTTCCAAATTTTCTGTAACCTTTTGCCAGTCTGCGTTTCAGTAAAACCATCTGTAACAGTTGTTGTTGCCTCTCAAACAAACACAAAAGGCAAAATTGCTGGGGCAGGGCAGCATGTGAGGAGAGAGGAGGAGTTTTAGAATGGGTTGTTGTAGCTGTCTGAAAAGTGCAGATTATTGTTTGTGAGCATTATGCCAGGGACAAGTGAGACCTCTCAAAGCGGCAGGGATCTCTGTGTTTTTCCAAGAGACTTGTTGTGCCCCCGTGAAAAATCTGAGGATTCCCTGAGCAGGCTGCTCCGCTACAACTGCCTGTCTCACCAGGCTACATTCCATCCATCCCTAGAGATGTTAGAAACAAAGCAAACTTATATCCCATCTTAATATGTAATTGAAATCCAAGTTCAAATAGGTGGGTCATTTCCACGTCATAATGCATCGATCCAAATTCCCCTTGAATACCTTTAAGATGACAGCAATTCTACTTCCTTGAATCTGTGAAACCAGAAGAGTTTTTTCTGATTTGTATGAGTATAATTGGGTCCTGATTTCCCCAAATAATGATAGATACAAGCTTTTGATTGGTGAGGGAGGACATAACTTGTTGCTCGACTCCTCTGCTTAATGGCAAACCAGTTTTGCAATCATTAACATCATGCAAACGTTAAGCTTGCTGCAAAAAAAAAATGGAAGTAAAAATGTATGTTTCGTTCCAATATCTTCATGGAGTAATCTGTTAATTTGCATGTAGGAATTTAAAGGTGAAACTGCCAGGAAAAGGCTACTTTTGAAATGTCTTTCTGTAATGGGAAGTCATAGTCCCTCTGCAGGTTAAATTGGGACATGCTCACTGTTGAACTTCCTATCTTAATTTCTCTTCCTCTCAGCATTATTACCGAGAGTGTTATTTCCTCAGTTGATGTCCTTCTGGAGAAGAAAAGTGTCCTTCTTGAGCATAGGCCTATGGCCTGAAGATGCATTTTTGCCTAGGATTGAGTTTGTTCATGAACAAATGGAGAGGATTGCTGTGTTTGTTGCCCTGCATGTATTTATTGCTTATGTCCTTATCACTTATTGATAGTGGTGCTCACAAAACAACTAGACCCAGTTTTGGATCCAATGACTCAGAATTGCAGCTTCTGCTTCTTAGCAGTTTTTGCACAAGAGTTCCTGTGCTCTTGTGGTGCAAGAAGATGCTGCTGTGGACTTACTGTTATTCTGTCTCAAAAGGTTGTCCATCAGGAGTGGAATAGAGAGGAATGGGTTTTTTTTTTAAATAATTCTAGGAAGAAACCAGAGTGAGAAGGGCAGTGTCGTGATTTTGGCCAGACTGGCCACTGAAATGCAGTTGTGCTTTTGTGTTCTGCATTTTGGCCAGGGAACTGCGTACATTGTGGCACTGAAGTGAACTGTTTTCCTCTGGTGTATTGATTTTCAGCCTTCTGGGAGTTTCGCATCTTTGCAACCCACAAAGAGGCAACTTTCAGCAGAAGACACTCCCCAGGCCGTATGCAGTAGATTTACTTTAATCCTGCCCTTAGTTGCTTCTAATCAAAACTGTCAGACTGAAAGCACTCTGTGATTCTGAGGTGCTGAGACATCTCTAATTCTGCAGGTGTGTCACTGATTGCCTTCCTTCGAAGGAGGTATGGGAGAAATGTCTGTCTGTGGGGCCAGTCCACTTCTGGGGAGGGGAGGAAATATCTCTGCCTGTGCAAGAGCAGCCTTCCTGGCACACAGGTGTGTGGACAATGCCTAAGCTTCATGAATCATGTCAACTGAAAGCTAAGCCTTCTTGCTGGAGTCCCACAACACGGCTAAGTACATACAGAGATGTACCAGGGATTTTTTATTTTTTTTTAATTTCTATTTCAAGTAGAGCATGTTATTAAAGCACTTTGGAAATAGACCTGAAGTAAAAATGCTAAATATGTTAACTTTCTCTTAAACTACTTACAGCAAAATGTTGCTCTGCTCAGAATACTGAGCTTGAGTTTTGGTTTTGTTTTTTTTTTTGTGATCCCTAAGGATAAAGACAAGTGATTTCCACATACCAGACAGATACACTTAAGAAAACCTCAAAGGAGTTTTTCACCCACGCCATGATTCTGTTGTTGAATGTGCACATGAAACCTTATTGAAGTGGCAGGATCTTTCAAGCAGATAGTTCTCAGTGAGTGTCAGGCTGAGGAGCTCTGTTGCATAGTGACGAAAGTGCACCCCACAATTCAAGGAGAGCTATTGGTATTTTCATCAAATACCAAGTGGGTAAAACTGCACTCATAACACTGTAGGGAGTGAGCAAAGAATGAAAATGCACAGAGAAAAAGGGCTCTGTGAAATGTATGGGCACTAATGTCAGCTCTGCTGTGAAATCCAAAGTGCTGTTTTTATCCCCTATGAGAAGTGGGGTTCTGCAGGACAAGATGTTGGACGTGCTGCTGTGCATGGTGTGAATAGCAGAATACTAACCCCTCTTAGTTTATCTTCCCACACACTCCCAAAGCTGGGATTGTAACAGCATCCATGTCTCGTAAATGTCGGTATTTCCCTTGAAATGAACTCTGAAAATGGGATCTTTAGGAAGTCCAGATATTTTTATTTGCCTTTATATGGTGGCACTTGGACCATATTTATTAGACATTTTATTAGTCTGCAGGAGGGATATGGTCTTTTCACCCCACTGCTGGCCCTTGATTCAAAGATAAATCCTTCTTTCTGCCTCATCATTTGGAATTACAGATCTTGCAGGAAAAATTATATTCTGACTCTTAGGCAATGCTGGTAACTTAGAACACCCTTTGGCCTGCGGTGTGTCTTATTTTTCTTAAAACTTCTGTACGAGCTAATCTGAGACATTTCTGGACTCTGGCAAAGTTGATTTCAATCCAAATCATAGAAAGGGTGATCAGTATTTTACAGTCCATGTGCTGTATGGTGTCTAGTTGAATAATTGTTGAATGTGTATATCACTGTTGAGGAACACAAGGGACTATGGAAGGTTCTACTGCTGCTCCTGGGAACATAAATAATTTGTCAGCGTTAATTTCAAGCATCTCATTTCACAGCACCTCCAATATCAAAAGCAGTGGGATTTTCCAGAGTCCCAGCTGTTGGCCAACTCTGCTGTTAGAAAAATCAATGGATATCTTTAGAAAGTCCTCTGTTGCTTTTGAGAGTCTCTTTGCATTTGAAGAATTAATTTTTTTCTGGTAACCCAAACACTTACACACAATTCCAGGAAGAAACACTTTAGACCTAACAACTGATGCTGACCTTAACTTCTAGTTGATTGTCTGCTTTTCCTAAATTATGTAGTATATATAGATCAACTGATAATGGGCAACTTGTTTCATTTCAACTGCATGAATTCTGAGTTTTCACAAGCATAATTCAGGGTAGTTTTAAGCTGGAAAATGTTTAATGATATTTTGGTGCCTGTTTCTTCTGCAAAAAGGGCTGATTTTTTTTCCATGTTGTGAATTCCTGGTTGTGGGAGGGGTGGGTAGCTCCTGGAAGATGCTCCTGTCAGCTTGACTACATGATCAGAGTAGATTTTCCTTCATGGCAGAATTTGTTTATTCTTTAATGATTTTGGCTGCTTTATGTTCCAGTCTACTGTTTCCTATTAATTAGAATTTGTTGTGCCATTTAAGTGGGGTGGAAGTTTGAAGTGAAATTCTGCACGATGACTTGTCATTTACTCTCTGATTGTGTTTGCCTACTTGCCGTCTGAAGCAGCGACAATCATTTGAGCCTTCTGTTTTATTAGGTGTCATTTACAGTAGCACTTTACATGTAGAATTTTTAGTTATATATCTCTAGCTCTGTGCTAATAATTACCTACTGAACCTTGATCTACTTTGACACTCCCTGTCTGGAAATGATAAATGGGACCTGATGCAAAAAAGAATCATGTCCAAGGAGCATAAATGGGTGTACTATATATGGCAAGGTGATGTAAGAACCTGTAGTATAAAATAAGCCTCATGCAACATAGGATTTATGTGCCAAAAGCAGCCCATCATTTGTTTTTAATAGCAGAAGAAAACAATTTAAATTGAGGTATTAAAAATCTAATTTGTTGGGGTTTTTTTCAGCTACAGCTCACAAGGCCTTGACAAATACTGGCGGCAAATTGCTGTTGGTGGGGCAAACACAAGGAACTGACTGAGGAGAAACAGCAGCCTTAGAGCCACTGCCTCCAAGGAAGAGTGGAGCAGCTACTTGAGTGTGCTTCGTTGCGTACTGTCTTTAGGAAAATGGTCTGCTTTGGAGCTTTCAACTTTGATTCAAGGAAAACCAAAGGTAATTTCTTCTTGATTTTTCTTATTTATTTTTCTTATTGATTCTGTAGACTCAACACATGCGTGCTGTTGAGGCAATATGCTTAGACACTGCTGTGTTTTAGGCTGAACTAACCAATGATGAGATGACACATGCTCTCCCTCCATCCCTTGTTCCAAGGGGAGGAGGAGGAGAGATAGAGAGGCAAGTTTAGAAGGAACTGAACTACTTTACTGAAATATTTATAGTAAAATAAAAGGAAAATAAGAAAATAGGTATAGTATATACAAAACCATATCAAACTCCTACGATGACCTCACCGGCAGGCACTGGGGAAGTCCCAGACTGGACTCGGCAGTGGATGAGAACTGGGTTCCAAATCTGGAGTCAGGAACACACGAATCAAAATCAAAGGCAGAAGCATAGACATTGTCCACAGTCAATGGACATTAGCCATTGAAGACAAAAGCTGAGGGATGAGCATGGGACAGATGGGATGGAATGCCCCATTGGTCAGTTTTTAGTCACCTATCCTGTCAGCTCCTCCCTGCAGGTAGGGACCCCTCTGTGCTTTTCCATTTCCAACCCTCCAATGGGGCAAATAACAAAGTTAGCTGACCTTGGTTGGTGTAGCAGTAAGTATAAGCAAGAGCCTCTCTGCATACCATTTCTTGGCATTAACTATAATCACAGGTGTTATCACTCTGAGAATGTGCAGAAAACTGTTCAATATGCTGTTAATTTCAGAGAGTGAGAAGAGGCCTAGCTAAGAACTAAAATCACTGAACAGAAAGTTGGTTCTGTTCTACCTCAAACCAGGACGTTCCATCCCTTATTTCATACCACTTGCATTGTGCTCCATTCGCTAATATTTTTATCTATCAAGTCTATACATGTAGATAGATAGATAGATAGATACAGGTTACTCATTTGTGATTTATCTTTATATACAAAAGTTCACTAAGTCCATCTAGTTCATAGCTGCAGGATTTCACCTATCATAGCAGATTCTCAGGGTGGGAAAGATGGATAAAATTCATTGTGGTCTGTGCCCATGGATAGCATGTCCATCTCAAAGAGTCTTGCTGGACGGCATAGAATCATTCAGGTTGGAAAAGACCCTTGGGATCCTCGAGTCCAACTATCAACCCTACTCTACAAAGTTCTCCCCTACACCGTATCCCCCAGCACCACATCTAAATGACTCTTAAACGTGTCCAGGGATGATGATTCAACCACCTCCCTTGGGCAGCCTATTCCAATGCCCAACCACTCTTTCTGTGAAAAGTTCTTTCCTAATGTTCAGTCTAAACCTACCCTGT
>JAOQGH010000012.1:52423949-52440139 GCA_025769975.1 Gallinago jamesoni
GTTGGTTTTTATATATTTATATTTTTGACAAAGGTTCTGTACAGAAATAAGCTAAATTAGCATGGGATGTCATGGGTTAATTTCACAGAAACGCAGTATTATTTAAAAAAACAAAGACTGTTTTTCTCTAAACACCAGAGAGAACGTGGTTTCTGCTAATGGAGTAATAATTATAATTGGGAGTATATTGCATTAGTTTATTGAATTATAGTATCAGTGAAGCAATGACAATACTTTACCAATAGAGTTCTTATGAAACATGAGTGAGATTAGGCTGTGTCAACGCTGGATATTTTAAGATATTTCCCAGGTCATGGTTAAATAATGATTCATTTCACAGCCACACCGCTTACATTAGTACTGCATTTGTGCAATCCAGACAAGAGGAGATGGTTGATAATATTTCACAGCGGTTTCTGAGTAATGTGAGGAGGAATGTCACTGAAATTATCTGGTATTCATCGTTTGCAAAAGAAAAATTGCAAACAACTGACAAATACTGAAGAGTCGTAGATGCAATTGATACAGTGCCAGTTAATTTTCAAAAAAAAAAAATTATCTTCAGTGAGAGTCAGAACAGTTTAGTTGGAATGACTTTTCTTTCAAAAGAAGAGTAAAGGAAAACTCAGTTTCATAGCTTCATTTATTAACACTGACAATACAAAGCTTTTTAAAAAATGAAAATTAAATTTCCAGAATTCCTCTAAAACTTGTAGCATAGTATATTATTTGAAAAAAAATACTGATTATGTGTTATATGCAAATAAATCTGTTACAATAGTGCTAATATATCAACATATACTTTTTGAAGCAATATAAATTAAAGCAAACAAAATGCAAGGTGGTTATTACAAATGCTGTGTTCGAGAATCCATTTAAAAAAAATAAATTACATGCTTTTGGAAAATTTCAGCTTATTACTTTGGGAACCTGTTAGTAGTTGAAAAAGACATTCTTTTTTGCCTGAAAAATCTCATGTGATTAAATAGATGTTACATTTGATTATTTTTTTCTTCTTTAAGGATTTTATGTGAGGACTATTTTAGATTTTAGAAAGAAGCAGGAAGGTGATGTAATGTCCTAAAATACAAGGATGCGAGTTGCTAAATGATATTGTGTCATACTAAGATCTGCAGAGATAGAGGTGATCTCTGACAGTGATCAATTATGATATCCATAGATGTTGATAAACCAAGTTTATCTTTAATCTGCCATTTAGCAAGGAAATTTTATCAAAAGCGTTATGCCCAGTCCTCATCTATTCTGTTGAACGCACTAGACCAGCAAGAGGCTGGTAGTTGGTATAAAATATACTTCTTTAAAGCACTAGGTGGCATAGAAGTGTAGCTTTCTGGTACGTGTGGAACAAAAGCCAAGGATCATTAATAAGATAGGAAATAGTCAGTGTAAGATTCAAGAAATTTGCACGTGAGTAAGCAAAAGATCTGCAAAAGGACTAAATATGCTAAGTATGCAGAAAAATGCAATAGTTGCTATGAGACATAAACTAATCTACTGTAATTCATTGTTCCAACTAAATTTAATTAGATCTATACTGAGACCTAATGTGCTGGCTTTTGTGTGTATTTATGCACTTCTCTTTGTTGGGTGAATGATTTGAAATTGAAGTTGTACCTATTATTTTTCCCTAACAAAATAGTGGAGCTCTTTTTGCGCCTCTTAATTACAGATGACTCGGTATGTTGCTTTGTGTGCCTACTATATTCAGTTAGTTGTCTTTTTATGCAGCTAGAAAATCCTACAAATAATAAATCTGGCGGAATTCCAATGAATTTCAAGTTATAACCGCCCTGAATTTTATAAGTCATAAGGATCAATTTGCAAACAGTAGACAGGAAGTGGAAAGAAACGAAAACCAAACCAATGTGGTGTTTAAATGAATATGAATTGCTCAGAAAGGAATGGAAGATTGTCTGCTCCATCAAAGTTTTAAATTGTTTTGAAAGCACACGAGAGATAAAGGTGCCTGTATGTTTAGAACTTACTTGTTAATTAGAAGGATCTTTGCTTATATCTTATTTAAATACTGTTACTTCACATGGCTGCATTGTGGAATTTATACAATGAACAAAGATTAGTAAGTACAAGTTGTTTCCAGATAATTTCTCTAATTCTTAACCTGCCAAAGACTTTAAGAATGGGGCCAAATGGGAGGAAAATAAAGCAATGAGATGGAAGTAGGCAATGCAGCAGTCATGGATCTAGTTGTGCCTTCTCTGTATATATTCCTAGGAAGTTGTGTTGAAGGCAGAATTTGGTCTCATACACTGAAACCCTGGACCTATGGATGTGTGCAAGTATATATATTTTTAGTGCAGAGCATATACCTGTGAAACTACTGCTGGATACCAACAGGATTGGGTTTACAGCTGCAAACTAAGATTGCCTTTGATGAATGTAGTAAACGGAGTCTAATCAGTTGATACTTGAATTTCTTTCAAACATCCTGTATTTTGGTATCCCCTGGTTGATGCCAGTATACATATTTAGAAGAAAGGGTATAGGATTCATTTCATATCAAATGTGCTGGATAAATGTATGGAAAGCAAAACTGAAGGTGGTGAGTCGAAGAAGCAAAGGTTTGGAAAATCATGAGGTAGAAAACCAATGCTGTGTTATTATTTTCTTAAGTGTCGTACTTTTTTAAACTAATCCTATGATTTTGACAATTTGTGTTCTGGTCATCCAATCACACAAGCATCTGACTGTTTCCTTTGGTTTCTTGAAAGGGCACAGGCTCTTCTCTGTACAAGGTGATTCTGATGGAGCTGCTCTCACCGCACAAGCGTATGGAAATGGTCTGTCTGACATGTTCTGTGTACAAGCTTGGTTAATCCTTTACTCATCCTAAACTCTGGACCAGCTCAAGAGGAACAGGCACATTAAACGCAGTGCATGTTGTGGCGTAGGGAGGACAATTGGCTACAGGCTCATGGGCTTGTCTAGCAATAGAGGTTACAGCTCTATCCATCACGCTGTAGCTCTAGAGCACGTTGTATCAAATACTTCCAATGGAACTAAGCATTTTGAACAGGCTATTGGAAAGCTGTAGGTTTCGTTTTATAATCTGGGATTAATATTAAATACAAAGCGCAGTGGTTTTGAAGGGACTACACTAAATAGCTTAAGGCTCAAAATTGACAGACCAGTCATGTAGGAAAGGTTTGTTCTAAATATATTGGGTTCGGAAGTTCCTACTCGTTCATCTTTTGACCGTTCCTACTCAGTCATGGTCGGATCAAGCAAAGGATCTGTTACTGTTATTGAAGAATAACATCAGGATTTGGTCCAATTAAAGATATCTATGTAATTCTGTCACTCTTAAACAGGATAAATGATACCTTGATCTACAAGAAGACATTGATTACAGTAGGATTTCTTTTAAAGGAAATTGTGATTCCAAGTGACTGAGAGGCAGGCTGTAATGCATCAAGCTGTTGTGTTACAAAGTCACTTCACACAAAAGAGTTCTTTTTTATTGAAATCAAGGAAATAATAATTAAACCCGTCAGCTGCAAACACCCATCATGATACATCACTTGAGCCCGTTAGTCCAGCTCTGCCACAGTCCTTTGGATAAGGTCATTTATGAACAAAGAATGTAATATTTTAGGAGTTCAGAAGAACACTTATAAGGTTGAATTTCTCTTGCCCCAAAAGAATCCTTCTCAGTTATTTTTGTCCCGCACAATGGATGACCACAAAGTTACTATGATAAAAGATTGGAGGAAGGGTTGAAGACCAAGGAGGCGCAGTCATTGGCAAGTGTGTAGAAGCAAGAGGCATCCTGTTGCTGCATATGTAATATAAGGAGTACGATAAGAGTAACTGCAGAAAACATACCTACATTGTGTAGCTGCATGTGTGTGACGCTGCAGGAACAGATGCCATAGCAAATACAACTCCATCCTGCATCACTTTAATGTTGGCAATTTGCATTGGAAGACAAATCACACCATTGCTACTTGACAGGTGGCAAACTGAGGTGCAGAAAGAGGAAGCAAATTCCTCAAAATTGCTCCCTCAGTCAGTGGCGAAGGAAGGAACTGAAGCTATTTGCAGCTTATCAGCCTGTTGTATTCTCTGCTGTGTCACAGGTTAGGGAATAATAATAATTATCGCTTGCGGTGGCCCTTAATCTAGCAAGGTTTGTGTTTTGATCAAGTGAACTGCTGTGAAGGTACTACATATCTAAATATTTATTAGGACAGTGGCCCATGAGGGCCTTTATCCAAAGCTCTTCAGATAATCTGAAAATCTGTTTTATTACTAAGTGATGCCTTCTTTTTTTTTTTTTTTTCTCCTTTCACTTGAGAACAGGAGTAAAACTGTGATTTTTGCAGGAAGCTTTCAAGGACCAGACTCAATCATTTGTCATCTGCAGAAAAGTGTCTTGCCCTGAAAGAAAAACCGTTCTCTGCAATGGGGTTGAGTATGACTCAGCTGGACAGCAATGGCAGAATCTGTCTCCAAGATTTTTTTCATGTATGAATCTAAAAATGTGTAGTCCTAGAAGCAAAAGATTTCTTCTCCACAGATGAGTTTCCTTTGATCCAGGAATAAGGTGCTTGCTTTCTACAGACATTCTGTCTAATAGAAAAAAATCAAAACCTCCAAACAGTACAAGCAATTAAATTGTTTGAAAAAAAACCAAAAATTGCAAGATCTTGAGATTATTCATCAGCAAAACCAGCAGTACCAACATGCAAAGAATTGGTTTAGATCACTTCTTGAGGAAAACATTTATGTTCTGAGACCCTTCATGCTGAAAAATATGAAGGAAGAGAATTTGCGATCATTTTTGCCCTTTTCTTTCAAATCAGAGGGATGTACTTTGCTTTCGCTCCACCGGAGTGTATCTTCCTCATCCTGCTGACTTGGCAGATGCTGGGACCTGTGAATCTGTTGCTTCGGTTATCTGACTATCGGATTCAACAGGCAACTGATTTGAGAATAGGTAGCCTTGATCAAAAGAATTAATTCTTTTCAGCTTATTGATGTTAGGACTTTTTTAGGTCCTGAGGAGGGAGTGGAGGCACTCCCTAGAGGAGGGCACTTAAACCTTGCAGCGCCTCTTTTCCAGTCGTCAGGCACCACCGACCACAGCGGGCTTGGATTCCACTTAAAGATTCCTGGATCTGTGCTGAGATGAGGATGGGGTGCAGCAGGAAGCACTTCTCCCTTACCCACTCTTTCTGCCCGTACTGGAGAGAATACAGAGCGGAGATTTTTAAATTTAAGCTGTTTGAAGCGTACCGTAGTTCTTCCATCAATGAAATAGAAGCGTGGGGAATGTTTGACAGGCTGGGCACCAACTTTTGGTCTTGTTCCTGCCGCGGGAGCTGCCAGCTATCATTTTCCATGGACTGCTTGGTGCTTTGCTTTCCTGGACTCCGTTAACGAGGCAATTCTTGCTGCAGTGCCTGAATATTTAGACACTTGCATTATAATTTGGCCCCGGTGGACTTCCCGGTGCTGCTAACTCCACTGCCAAAATATGCATAGCTTTGCCAAGTCTTGTGTTTTCCCAACCTAATCACTTATTTTCCCTATTTGAAATTTTAAGAAAACACTAGCTGTTGGACACCTTTCTTAAAACAAGATCTTACATTTTATACAGCCCAATTTTAGTAATACCCTCCTCCTCTTTTCTGCGCGTGGTCATGGAGCTGATTTAATCTCTGGTAAACTCTGGATCTAAGCAGTGTAGGTGGGGATAACTATGGTTCCATATTTCCAGCCGACCTGCTGCTGGGCTCTGCATTAGTCCCTCCAGATTTTTGCAATAAATTAATTCATGCAGGGCAGAAGCTAAGCAGTATTCTCAGGCTTCCTCCATTTTAAGTATGAAATCCTGGACTGTCACAACTCCTGCTCTCTTCCTTTGTCGTTTTCCAGTAAAACAAAATACTGAGCTCAAGAACTGGTGAACAACTTGGTGCAAATTGCTTTCAGCGTTCAGTCCCCAAGATAGTCAATAAACATGGAGGACTCTGCACGTTGTTGACTTCTTCTTTCCAGTTTGTATTTTCCTTCAAAGAAAAGGACATTGAAAAGGACATTGTGCTTTTGTGAAACTCAGCTCCCACCAAAGAATGCTTTGTGTCTGCACAGCGATACGTAACACTAATAACAATGAAGAGCTCGTGCTGAGGGCAATCCTCTGTTTGCTCACCCAGGGGTATGTGTATCCATTTTCTTGTAGTTCTGATCAGCTGCAAAGCCAGTGGCAGCCTGTAGAAGTAGAGCTCTGATGCATCACTCGTTACGCTGAGACTAATATGGCTTTATATCTTATTTTAGCTACAGAGGAAGTCCTGAGGCCATGGGGGATTATCAGAAAGGGAGCAGTATGGAAATGTGTATGGAGGGGGAAGGGGAACAAACAGCTGGAGAGTACTCGGTGCTGGTACTCGATAGGGGAAAGCAGAGATCTCATCTTAAGCGCCGCAGTCTCATCGTAGAGCGCCTTGTTCTCATAGGGTTGGGTAAAGAGAACACGGAGTGTTAGTTGTGGAGCAGCACCACCAGTTGTGGATTTTACATCACCTAATGACCAGCGTGGTTTTCATTCGCTTGCCATGCGGTGTATCTGGCTGCAATACCTTTGAAATTATTTATACACCAGTTTTCTCAAAGCCAGCAGAAAGCCACGTTTTGTAATTAATTAGTTTTTTAATATTCTGTCTGCGTATGAGAAGTGCTTTAATTAGCCCACCACTTTCCTGGAGGGGTAAGGGTTTTTTGTACTACTTATTCACACGTATTCCATAAATTCTTCTAAGTAGGGGAAAATTATCTTAAAATATTAAGAACTGTTATTGGCTAAACGAGTTCTCTAACAGAGAAATTAATTACTTCGTTGCCTTGTTCTGAAATTCTTTTCAAGTGGATGACCTTGTCACAAGTTAATAACCAGAAATGTGTATCAATATGGGAAGCATGTATGCAAATTTAGCAGCTGAAAGAAAGCTTCAATAGGGATAGTTAATTATATCATTTAAAAGTGCCATTTTACTTCCTCTCTGTCGTTTCATGTATAATCCCAAATCTGTTCCCTCTTGCTTTCCGCGTTCCTTTGTCTCTGTGAAGTTATCAGCTTTGTTTCACTATTCTCACGTCTCTGACCCATCTGTTAGATGTTCCTTCTTCCCATATTTCCTTCTATGGATTTTTCTTTTTCATCTTTAGCTATCATATGAAACCCTTATCTTTAGCCCCACTGAAGTTTGAGATGCCTTACGCTCTTCCCTAACTCCTGAAAACAAGCCTTTCCTTGTTCTTCTCATGTCTCGCCTTGAAGTTTGTTTGGGACCCAACATTTTCATTCAGCGTATAAAAAGACACTCCATTTACTGGGGAAGCCACAAGGACACCCACAAGCTATGTTCAGGAAAGGTGATGAGAAGTGTTAATAAGAAGGAAAAACACAAAGGCGGGGAGGGAGAGAAGCAGGGAGGGAAGAAAGGAAATCCTGTCTTTGGAGATGTGAGATTAGGCTCAGATGGAGAATCGCTCCAGGACTTGCTCTCCCAGATGTTATGTATGTCCAACCCCAGCTGCATTCCTACAGCGCTCCATCTCGCATGCTCAGGTGCAGGTTTTTCCTCTCTTCTACTTAATAATTTAGGAAGACTGAGCAACTACTGACTGAATTATTGAAGGTGTAATTAAACTGACAAGAGGTGAGGGGAGCGTGTGAGTGTTTCTTAGCAAAAAAAAATAAAAATCTCTTTCACTATGAAATGAAATGTCAGAGCTAAATTCAGTTACTACCTAGAACCTACTCCCAACCCCTCCATGAAATAGCTGATGCACCAGCGCGATAGTTGTGATTATGGGTAGTGAGTCTTCAGAGAAACCACCCAACTGTTTGTTTGGAAGGTGACTGACTTCCATCCGTACAGGGATATAAAAAGCTCCCATCTTCCGCTTCTTTATCTTCTGTAGCAGCAGTGGTGAGCTCCTGCTTAAAGGCAAGATCATGCCCCTACGTACAGCTCTGAGTAAATATTGAGCTATTGTATGCAAAAATTTAGCAGCCTCCTTACTGCAAAGGGAATATAGATAGTGAAACTTCTTCCTGGTTGCCTGGAGTTCCTCTAAGATAAAGATAAGGAGCTCACAGTTTTGTCCTATGCATAGCAGTGTTCTTCAGGGTTGTGACTTTAATTGTGACAAAGATGGAATTCAGCTCGGTAAGATTAGGCTTGACAATGAAGCAAAGGTTATTCTAGGTGGGCTTCCTTTTTGAAAGACTTTGGCTAATGTTTACTGTTTTGCTGTAGCCTAAGAAGGCATAATCCAGCTGTGGAAATCAGGTTTGATGGGATTTTATTTAGTCTAGTAAATGCTTGCTTTAATTCTGGGATTTAATCAGTCCACAACTGAGAGCTATGTTGTGACAAGTTGTGATGGGTGTCTCTATCATTCAAGTTATTCCAGCTCTGATGGGACAAAAACTTAAACTAAAAAATGCATCTTTTCCTGCTTTGCCTCCTTAAATTTGAGTTTATGACTATAGTTAACAGGAAATAGCATTTCCCAGGGAATGAATTTCTTTTTTTCCCTACATCATATTTTGCTGCTTATCTGGTGTTGGTTGGATTTTTTTAGTTTTTTCCTCTGGAGAGGAAGAAGGGTTGTATTTGTTGGTATAACCTTCCCTTAACAAAACATTGAATCAGAGAAGCAGAATGAAGATTATCCATTCTACCTCTGCTTGCTCCAGAACAGATGTGCCCTTCTCTCTGTCAGTGTGTTTGAAGCAGATTCCAAGTAGCATTTGATGCCATATCATCCTCTGGCTGGTCCAAGTCACGATCTAGGTCCTTGTTTTAATAGCCAAAGAGACTGCTACGTTGGGCAGAAGCCATGGGGAAACGTGTAGTCATGGGAGGAAGGCAGAAGTGAAAAGATATGGAGAAGTTGAGAGAACTGAATGAAGCGAAATACTGTGGAATTTAAAAGAAAACAGAGTCTAAGCACATTAAAATAAAAAAAAAATGCATTTTTCATAGGCATAGGCTCCTTTGAAAATTGCACTCCAGTTGCCTATTTCAGGTTTTTCTTTGTTCTGACTTATCTTTTTTTGAACATTTAACTACAACTGAGCATCAGACAGATTGTTTATTTCCAGTCCGGATCCTCTTGGGAAAGTGGTTAGATTAATTTATTGAGCAATTATTCATCCCGTGGCCTAAGATATGCCAGTAATACAGTCTGGTAACGAGAAAATGAGTGTTGCCAGAGACAGTTAAAAGGCAGGTGAAACATGCTTTATTTTGGTTTATTTTGTGATTGTGTGTGTTAGTAACGAACAGGAGATAGGGAGAAGCTAAGCATCCCCCCCCACACAAGGTATATATAATTCACCATCATATTGTCTATACTAGCAAGGGTTCTGGGAACTTCTTTAAACAACATAGAAAGGTTAAACTCATGTGAAGAGTCCTTAGATCGTTTCTGACTAGTTGGCAGAGCTAAAACTGCCTCTGCAGAGGAAATCTGACCCCACAAAAGTCTTGAAAGCAAACATTCTCCGTGCTTCATTTGCCTCTTCTCCCACTTCTCTTACCCTGCTCAGTGAAGATGTATAATGACTGAGAGTATAGAATATATCCCTTCCTCTATGCCCCCCTCATTCTTGCAGTAATATTTTCAAGTTTTAGTTCTCCGCTGAGGTTTCATTCTATTTTTAAAAAATGGGAAAAAGAAAAAAAAAAAATAGTAGCTTCCAGCCAGCCCTCTTTCAATACACCAAGGTGGAGCTCTTATCTCTTATCCAGATTCAGTGAACTTTTCCCACAGGTGCCAGCATCTTGAAAATTCAGAAATGCAAAATCAAAATAACTGAGCCAGTTACTTGTATAGCTTGCATGAAAAATTGACCTTCTCTTGAGGAAGGATGGAGGACTTGGTGGGGGGGTAGAAGCTGAGGGACAAAAAAAGAAGAAAAAACAACTTTGCTCTTAGAAAATTTTGTTGTCAGATTTTCAGATGTGCAAAGACATGGAAATAATGTGGTTGTCTGAATCTCTAGTTTAATAATTTATTGTACCGTGTTCTGTGTAGGAAAGCAAAAATGTTTTTAGGAGGAAAAGCAGAATAATGTGTGTATCTGCTAGTTATAGGATTTATATGAGGTCTTCTATACTGCCATTTCCCATGTGTCCCAGCAAAGTGTGCAGTGGTGGTGCAGGCTTGTTCCTCAAAGTCCTGCTAACAGTCTTCAGCTTGGGTTTGAGGCAGTGCCTTGAGGGGTGAGAAGCAAGTTCATCTTCAAGGCAGTAGCCTCTGCTCTGAGGTGGCTAATGGAAGCGTCATTCGGGTTATAACAACAGATCTGCTTAGAAATAAATGGAGACCACTGCTTCTTTGCAGTGTACCCACCTTCAAGTGGTTGACTTGTTGCCGAAGCAGCTGGGTGCATTCATGGTAACTTCCACAGGAGGCAAACAGATGGATGGCGGAACGGAGGGAAATTCTGTTCTGAACTCAAGGTGTCCATCAAGAAGACTGCGTTATGTTTGTTTATGGAGCTTCCAAAGCATTATGATTAATCCAAAAAGTCACCTGCTTATCTAGTCACCTGCACAGGAAGGGGGCCAGGTGAAGCCAAAATGCTGAAATCCCAGATTTGATTTCCTACAGAGTTTCTACAATTGCTCAAAAATTGTGTGTGGCAGTCTAGGTGGGAAATCCACGGGGTTTAGCTTTTTTTTTTAATAGCCAGACTTCAAACTCAAAACACGTAAAACTAATTAACTATATGTATATATATTAAACTTTTGAAGATGACGCGTTTACATGTGTTGAGGCTAAACAGAATGGGGCCCCAGGACACCTATAATTTCAGATTCCTACAATAGCAGTATTTGAAATAAAAATGCAGGTGATCCCAGAGACCCAGAAACATTCTGATGCCTGAAACTGATGCCTGAAAACAGTGGTGTAAAAGGGCATAAGCAGCATTAGTAAGTGTGGCTCCCCTAAAGAGGGCTGAAGTGACACGTGTTACCTTCTGTTGGATTTGCATATTTTTGCAGGGTGCTCCTGATTTTTGTCTTGCTCTTTCATTTTTTTAAAGGGTTGGTGTAGAATGGCAGGGAAGTCAAACCCAGTCGTTAGTCTCCAGTCAGCTGGGAGAGACAGGGGGAGCTGCTGACATAGGGCTTTGCATTTGGGGTTCAGCCTGGAGAAGAGAAGGCTCTGGGGAGCCCTTATTGGAGACTTTCAATAAATAACAGAGGCTTATAAGAAAGATGGAGAGAGACTTTTTACCAAGGCCTGTAGTGACAGGACAAGGGGAAATGGTTTTAAACTGAAAGAGAGTAGATTTAGATTAGACATAAGGAAGAAATTTTTTACACTGAGGGTGGTGAGGCAACAGCTTGCCCAGAGAAGCTGTGGATGCCCCATCCCTGGAGGTGTTACATGTCAGGTTATACTGGGCTTCCCACAACCTGATCTAGTGGAAGATGTCCCTGCCCATGGCAGGGGGTTGGACTAGGTCTTTAAAGGTTCGTTCCAACCCAAACCGTTCTATGATGCTGAGATTTTGCTCCCTCTCCTGTGGGCACTCAAGGGCATTTCCTGTGCGGATGAATAACATATCTTGTGAAATTTTATGTGCTTACTGGAAATAATAGGTTGGAAGGCCCTGCTCTCTGATCCCCAGGAGCTGTTTTGCACAGGCTCCCTGATGCTAAAGGAAACGTAAATTGGGTGGGTTGCAGCTGCCTAAGGACTCCTCCAGCTGAGGGGAATCCTCATATAGTATGTGTTCCAGCAGCTGCAGTGACTTTTTTGCCAGTGCTGTGCCGGGTTGCTAGATGGCATATGTTCCAAATAGCCTGAAAAAAAACTCAGAAAAAAATGAGCAGTGAGATTGAGAGAGACACTTGTTACATTCTCTAGGTTTGGTGTGGGGTTCTAGGGCTGTGCCACGCACCTGAATAGTTCTGGCTTTGACGTGATGCTCCCCGGTAGTCCCTAGCCTTCAGCTTTCCAGCAGTGCAGGTGAGGGGACTTGCTGGCATGTCAGGATGGCTTTTCTGGAGGAGGTTACAGCTCCTGCAGCACCTGACGGAGGACAAATGCCCGCAGCTCCTAGCTGGTGCTTGGGGCCACCCTGCTGAGCAGCAGCCAGGCCCGTGGAGACCACACCAACATCAGGCTCTGGTTTCCACGGTGCATGAACCAAATAGAAATGATCGCTGTTTGGAAAAGCGTCCTGCAGAAAACAATTTACCCAACCATTCTTAACATCACAATCTCAGAAGCCAGTCTTTGCTGGAATGAAGAAAGAGGCATTCATTTAATAAATTATGAGGAGCAGCCTGACTCAATGCACAGCTTCTTAATAGTACTTGGCAGCACTACTGGTTGTGATGATCTCCTTAATGCATTTGCTACTGAATAAGTAATAGATTTTCCCAATGCGATTGCACATTCTGCTCAACTCATTTTTCTTGAATATTCAGGCATTCGCTTTCAGAGAGGAGGGTTATTTTCGTTGAAATGATCCATCTCGTAGCCTATATTTCTTTTTTGGTTTCTACTAATTACCGTGGTGTTACATGTTTGCAAGAGGAAAATTTAGTCCTCATTCCTGAGAAACATCTGTGTAATGTTAAACGCGAGCAAAGTCACATTGATCCTTACAGATATTTGTATATGTTGAAGGGATATGCTGGATCCTTGCACATTAGGCACGCTAATTTAAGAGGGTCCTTTTTTATTATTCTTGCAATTGTGTTTTTATGTGGAGCCAGGTCTGCTTGACTGTGTGTTACAGGGGAAATTTCAGTCCTTGTTTAAACTAGGATTGCAGCATCTGTTTTCTTTTGTTCGCTGTAAACAACTAGCTCCACTTGGGCATGAGTCAGGACTCTTCTCCCTGAGTAAGCTTCACCCCAGTAGCTGGCCAGAGGAGCAACCAGCATTGCATCTTCTGCTTACAGGTTGTCATCTAGTGCATTCACTTACAGTAGACCTCAGTTCAAAACCTTCCTCTGTCTAAAAAGCTTGACCTGTATCTCCCAAATCCCAAGACACTGCATTAATTCCTGGAGCCTTCCAGGTGAACATCCCAAGTCACTGAGCAGAAGGAAGTGGTGGTGTCCTCTGCATGCCTCCTTGGCAGTGCAGGGGCATCGGTGCATGGAGAGCACACCCCCTGGTTTGAGCCTGGCAGATGAAATCATCAGATTAACAGTATTTTGTGGCTCATGATGGGACCCAGATGTGTACTAGAATACCTAGAAACTCGGTGCTGTTGGCTTTTAGGCAGTGGTGTAAACACTTGAGCAGCGCCTGTTACATGAAGACCTCTCAGCCGTTGCTGAACACAGTCTTGGAAGCAGCCTGGCTATGTTACTGTGGCATTTCACTCTGTTTCTTTTTGGCCACCTGCAAAAGCATCATGTATTGGCCTGGGGTCCCCACACTTTGCTCAGCATCTTCCATTTCCAAGCTTACAGTGCTTACAAATAGCTATTATAAATAGCATAGGCATTGCTCTAGCATACCATTGTGCACCTACAGGGTCGGTTGTCATTTGAGGGTTTAGCTGTGTGAAAGTCAGTGACATCTCAGCAGTGTATCTAAGCATCCAAAGCCCCTTTGGAAAGCCACTTTTCCTGCTTCTGAACACCTTTCATTCATTCTTTCCATATGCAGGAGAGCTCTTCAAGTGAGAAATAGAGTTATTTGCATTCTACAAACAAGAAGTTTAGTGACTGCCAAAGTGAGGTTTAAGAATCGGGGAAGTTTCAGTCCCTCATGTAAAACCCCAGACAAAACTACTCCCTTTGATTCTGTGCTCTTGTATTGCTCTTTTATGTTGGAGCTGACTGATGCCTACAAGGGAATGCATTCAGCTAACTCGGCCTCTAAGAGCTAGCGAGGGAGATGCTCACATTCTGTATATATATTCTGTGCATCCCGTTTGCCTGCTGATGAATTATTTAAATCTCTGCTATTTATGGAAGCTGTCAGAATGCTTTGCTCTGCTGCTTTGACAGCAGAAGCAAAGGAATCTGAGTCAAGCGACCAACTAAGAGTTAAAATTTATTATTAATAGTCACACTGCACTCAGTTGCATTTTTCTCTGTATTTGGCACTCCTCGGAGGTATTACCTGTTACTATAAATAAAACACATGCTGCCAGGATAACTATTCTTCTTCATTTGTCTGGCAAAATGAGCCATTTTTTATTTTACTTTTCAAATCTGTATTATTAAGGCTTGTGTGTGTATTTGGGCTCTCAGCACAGACAGCTTTCACTCTAGTCTCATGTTGCTGTTCCTCCATGTGGTATTTGTACTCAGAGATGGATTTCACATAGTAATGCTGAAAGCTCCCACGCACCATAGAGAAATGAAGACTGGGTTGCTACTGAGCTGGCAGGCAGACCTGGTGCTGCTCAGAAGCTAGTGAGCAGAGGAGATTTAGGAAATGGTTGGTGTGTTATTTTGGTGACTCTGGATCCCCCTGTGCTCCGGGTCACAACCCATCTCCAAGTCCTGAAGCCACCATCTGTGATAGAGGTTGGCTTAGGGTTGACCTGGAGGCTTACCTTTCAGGCATTCCTGCAACCACACAACCCTGCAGAGGAACAGATACAGCCAAAAAATATTCAGGGGAGGGGAAAAAAAAAATAACAAGAGGCTTCTAAGCATGCAGGCATTACTGCCAGCACAAGGGTGTGCGCAGGAAAACATGGTAGGGGAGAGGATAAAACTACTTCTTTTGGTGGTGGCAGGCTGCATCAAGTGAGTTTATGGAACTGGCCCACTGAGAGACAATATAGTTGTTTTTATGTTGTACCCATGTAGCTTAAAAGCGGTTCTGTAGATAAAAGTATGCTTAAATGTTTGCCTTTTTATTAATAAAAGCATATGCGCTATTGAAAACCAACATCAATAATGCATCTGGAAATACTTCATAGAGAGAAGAATGCCTGTCTCTCTCTATAGATACCCGTATCTGTATATCCATGTATATCACTTCATGTGTGCAATAATCAGCAAGTAGTCTTGCTGAAGGATTAGAAAGTGTTTTGCAAAGATTAATCACTTAGTTTCTGTGAGTATTCAGGATCTTCAGTTTTACAGAGAGGTCAGCTGAGCACGGGGAGAGGGTCTTTAAGAGTCTCCCCAAGAGGCAACTGAGTCAAAGAAAATTCATTCACTAACTTCCCTGGACTCGCCTGAGGCCAAATTGTAAGCTGATAGCAGGGCAAAGGACTGAGTGAATTGTCCAGATTCCCTATTTCTATTTTCTAGTCGCTAGGTACCTCCCTTCTGTGTGTGCCATTTGTAGAATGATGGTATCACAGTCACTGTTACTTCTGATGCAGGATGAAGGTCATTTTAGCTTCTTAAAATAAGCCCCCTCCCCCCCCTTTTTTTTTTTCAAAAGGCACATAACAATAATAACTTCTCCCTGGGATGAAACTCAGACTGAGGATGGTTACGACAACCTTAAATTAGGAGTTAAAGAATGCCAAAAAAGCACTTTTGTGGTTTTGCTTTATATGCTTAGTGCTTCTCTCAAATAACATAAAGTGGCTTTGAAAATGTAATTGATAGCATGAACTCAGCTCTTCTAGAATTGCAATAACAGGGTCTGCAAGCGAATCAAGGAGGAGTATTTCCTGCTGGGAAAACACCCCTGAACACGAGGCAAAGGTGCCCGTGGACCGCAGCGTAGCCCTCCCCGGGGCAGCATGAAGCAACGTTGTGATGGTCTCTGTTGAAACTTTCCACCCTAGTTGTGGTATTCGCCGTGGTGGGAAGGGTGTGTGTGAGCAGTTCTCAGCCCAACGGTGGACACAGGTTGTTGGCTCCCACACGTGCACGGGAAGAGGGTGAGTGTAGGCGTCAGGACTGCAATATGTGACGCAGGGGCAGAGCCATCACAGGGGTGCTCAGGGTCACCAGGATGCAGAGCTCATCGTGGGTGGAACACTTGCGTGCCTAGGTGTACCCTGCTGTGTAATTGTGCATGGATTGTGTGCGGCCAGGAGGTGGAGGGAGGTCATTCTCCCCCTCTGCTCTGCACTGGTGAGGGCACAACTGGAATACAGTGTCCAGTTCTGGGCTCCCCAGTTCAAGAGAGACAGGGAACTACTGGAGAGAGTCCAGCGTAGGGCAACAAAGATG
>JAOQGH010000012.1:52449896-52471305 GCA_025769975.1 Gallinago jamesoni
ATTCAAGAGACAAGTTGACATGGTGCTTGGGGATATGGATTAGTGTTGGGTGGTGTTTTGTGTGGTGTGGGTGGTGGGTTTTTTTGTTTTGTTTTTTTTTTCATTGGTTGGACTAGATGATCTTAAAAGGTCCCTTCCAACCTAGGGGATTCTGTGATTCTGCGATTCTGTGATATCTTTAGACCAACTGGCAGCAGTTTTGCCGTGATGGGTGCTATGACAACATCTGACAACAACTGTTGCTGCCTTCCTCTATACCACAGCTGGGTGGTAGAGCGTCAAAACACAACTGATGCGGAGAACAAGGACTACAGGCATCTTGGTCGATCATAGTCCCAGAGAATCATAAATGGTTTTTCATCTTGATGTACTCCTCCCCGAAAGCAGTTTGTTCTGGTTCAGCACTGGCAGTTGAAATCACAGATGGTGTTTTTAAACCACCTGTTTAAATACAGCTCTGGCAAGCTTCCCCCTTTTCCTGAAAGCCACGTCATTTGTGTTCAGTGTGGTGGCAAGTTCCCTCTCCCCATCCCTACTCACGGATGCTCAGACCTGCCAGCGCCGCTCTCCTGGCTCCTTCTCCGTGGGACTTCAGTTCCAAAGTGTTCAAAAGTCCCTGTCCCCTTCCCCAAAAAGTGAGACAGAGAAGTAGCATCCTTGTTGTAGAGGTGTGGTTTTGAGAGACAGCGCGCGCGTAGCTGGCTTGTCCGAGCACATGCAGAAAAATCTCTGGGCCAAGAATTGTATTAGCCCAAGTGCCAGGCCAGTAGCATATTTATGGAGTTGAGCTTCCTACCTTCCTGGGAATCTGCAATGACTTCCCTTGAGATAAATGCAGCACCAGTACGGAGATTTTATAACGTTAGGTCTGCCTTCACTCTAATCTGTGTCCTTATTTTAAAGCCTGACGCCATTGGCTTAAACTGGACCCGATGCATACTTTCCTCCTCCTCTCCCAGTTGGTATTTCTGGACGCTTGGTTTCATGGTAATTCTCAGTTTAATCCATGACAAAGATGCTCTAAAATTAGCATCTTTTTTAGGACCTGATCCAGCAGTCATTTGCTACCAGGTGTGCTGCTTAATACCTTGACAAGTCTCATTTCAGGAAAAAGGTACCACCTGGAAATGTCTCGTAGCTCCATATTTTTTCTGTTGACTCAAAGTGGCACTCATCTTCAAGTGCACAATCAATAACTCTGACTTTTTCTCAAGAAAAAGACCTGGGAGTCCTGGTAGACAACAAGATGACTGTGAGACAGCAATGTGCCCTTGTGTCCAAGAAGGCCAACGGCATCCTGGGGGGCATCAGGAAGAGTGTGACCAGCAGGTGGAGGGAGGTCATCCTGCCCCTCTGCTCTGCCCTGGGGAGGCCCCGTCTGGAGCACTGGGTCCAGTTCTGGGGTCTACAGTTCAAGAAGCTGAGAGGGGACAGCAGAGGGCTACAAAGATGATGAGAGGCCTGGAGCATCTTCTGATGAGGAAAGGCTGAGGGACTTGGGCCTTTTTAGTCTGGAGAAGAGAAGACTGAGGAGAGATCTGATCAACGCCTATAAATACTGAAAGGGTGGGTGTCAGGACGAGGCTGGCCTTTTCTTAGTGGTGCCCAGTGACAGGAAAAGAGGGAACGGGCATAAACTTGAACATCAGAAGTTCCATCTCAACATGAGAAGGAACTTCTTTCCTGTGAGGGTGGCAGAGCTCTGGAAGAGGCTGCCCAGAGAGGTGGTGGAGTCTCCTTCTCTGGAGACATTCCAAATGCACCTGGACATATTCCTGTGCAACCTCCTCTGGGTGGACCTCCTCTGGCAGGGGGTTAGACTAGATGATCTCCAGAGGTCCCTTCCGACCCCAGATCATGCTGTGATTCTGTAACAAGAGAATGTTTTCCTTTTAAAGCACCTGAAATATGCTATTGCTTCATTTCTCTTTGGAAGGTGGCTGGTGAGAACTACCATCAGTTCTCATTTATTATATTGTGAAACGGGTGGAATGGAGCGTAGGTTTGCAAATGAACTTGTAACAGAGAGAACTTGATGGTATATTCGTAAGGGAAGAATCAGAGCATCCCTGTATGTGGGTATGTATTCATCCCTGGTCCGTTCCTTCAAGCATCATGCAAAATAGAATACTGTGTCGCCAAAATAACCCACTGTTAATACAGAGCATGTGGCAGCAGCTAGTTTGTAGAATTCTGTGTGGCTTTTCTGTCTCTTTCTCACGGGTTCTACTGTAGGTAGATTGCAGGTGGTTGGGAAATAGATCCTCTCCTTGTACCTGCAATGCTTTTTTATGTAAAATCTGCTCTTACCCATTGTAGTCTGCACATCGCTTTTCTGTTTGTAAATTCTGTATTGGCAGCTTCCCTGCTAGTGAGAGTTCATGTTTATACACCAAAGCAGCACCAGTGGTTAAACACATGGATGTTGAGAAATAATGTATATTCAGAAAATGAGCTGGATTTGGATGGTGGGACTGAACTGGCTGGAACTCAAGAGCATATATCTGTACAGCATGTGTCTGCTTAGTGTCAGCCCCATGCAGGCACAGTTATGGAAACCACTTGGCCAGCGTATGCAATTCCAAACCATAAAGCCAGCCTCCTTCTCTCCTTTTGCCAGACAAAACCCGTGAGTCACCGTCTGGTAAAGACCAGCAGGGTTTACCAGCAGACGCTCAAGCCTCCAGGGCCTCAGACTGGCATCTGGAGCTGCCCCAGGGGAACAAACCAACTATCCCAACCTCCTTCAAAAGCCCCAGTGACCTGTGCCAGGGCAGACTGTATGTTCAGGTCATAAGGAAGCAGCTTGGGAGCTCTGGAGTTTGTGGTTTTAACAGCTTCTGCAGCTACTTAGAGAAAAAAGGTTTTATGTCGGAGCTTTTCTCTCAGAGGCAAATAGTTTTTCATCAGCTTCTGTTAAGCCTTTTTTATTTTTCAGTTCCAGTTGTTCCTTGCACAGAAATTAAATAGCCAAAGCAGTTGTCTATATTTAACAGTGATCGTAATGGAAAGAAAGTCTTTGCTTTTCATCCCTGTGCTAGAAACGGATGTGGGGACTCTTGCCCATTCTTCATCTCAACCTCTTCTTCAACCATTTTGCATTAATCTGCTTTTTGGATTTCTCTATGAATTTGGCTCCTGATGCTGCAGCGCAATCTGTGTGGGCAGACCCTGCCCATGCAAGAAGTCCCTTTAAAATCCACCAGGCTGGGTGTGAAAACACGAGCAGGTCTGTGCAGACTAACGTGCAAGGAGAGGGGACACCTCCCTTAATTTCATATCTAACAGATCAGCATCTACTTGTGGGTTTGCTGTCAGGTATTGTACAAGTTTTGTGTGTCCCTGACTGAATGTGGGGACACGGAGAGAAGAGAGCCCGGCACGGTCACAGCACACAGAGACACACCAAGACAGTTTAACAGAGAAGAAAGGGACATATTACCCAAATTGGGAAGGGCAATCAATTGGCTTGCCTAATATAATGCAGAAAGCTTTTGTAGCAGGAACTGAAAAACAAATCTCCCATGTCACAGTTTAAAACCTTTTGAAGATCAGCTCATTTCTAAGCAAAATAGAAGCTAAATTATATTTTCTTTTAATAGTCTGTAATACCACCTGTTGAAACGCTCAAAAATTACAAACCATGAAAGGAGAGGCAGAAGGGGGAAAGCATCTTCAAATGTCTTTATTAAAAGTACATGAATCTACAAAATTGAAATTTTGACTTAATGAGCTTTAAACACAGTGAGAGAATATAAAACTTGGTTCTTGAGGCTACCATTTTGAATGGAGCTCATGATGACATCAGTTAAAAAATATTAATGTCTGGCCAGTCCAGGAGGAATTGAGGACCACCTTCTCGTTTCCAGTGGTTAAATGCTCCTTCTCCAAAATGTGCCCTGCAAAATTTTGTACATAGCAGCCTCGTAGGACAGGAATTGGAGAGGAATGCAGACAATTATTATAGATAGCCTAGTAATATTAATGTTTGCAAGATGTGATTGATCATGCTGTATTTGACATGGAGTAAATGACCTCTGGTCTCCAGGAATGTCAATATATTGCTTTTCATGGGTATTCGGATTGTTCCCAGGAGACAGAGATGGACAAGAACTTGATATTTTGATTAGAAAATAATCTGCAATATGGAAATCCTTGGTGTACCTATTGAGGTAATGCCAGGCTTTCATGCTACAGTGAACTACAAATAATCCTCATTCATGTGATCCTGGAGATGTTCACTCTCTGGTCATCACCATCATTTGCTGTGACGTATGAGCTGCTTCATACTTGACGGAGGGAGTGCAAGGACACTGCTGAATGAGCTTGTCTTTATTCTTGTCACTCAGGCCCTTTGGGGGCTGTATCTTTCTCAGAAGAGTAAAGGCTAAGAGCGTGGGCCATGAACTTGTAGGTGGCAGCTCAAAAACACAAAGACACTTTGTGGATGCGTGTGCCTCGGCGTATTGCTGATGGTTGAAACCACGCTCGCTCCAGCTTAATGGGAGAGGAAGACAGAAGAAAACCCTCTCTTTTTGCACAGAAGAATGACAACGTGCCCTCTGATGGTATTTATAGAGAACCCACCTTCCAGGCTCAGGAGACGAGGGCGTGGAGCGCAGACCCATCCTTCACACCTGCCTTTGTGGCTGTTTTCCTGATAAACTCCACCTCAGCATAAAGGCAAATGCAAATAGATAGCAAGTAGACGTGAATTGATGGAAGTCTCCTTCAAAGTGTATCGGTCACCAAGTAAAAGGCTGTGCTAGGCATTTTGTTCCCACCCTGGAAAGCTGTCGTGCTGCTTTTAGAGGGTGAAAGAGGGAAGGCGAGACGGTTACACAGGCTTTTATTGAAGGAAAGGGCTGATACTCTCTGCTTTGGAGTTTATTGATTTTCTACGCATCTGTATCATTTTGTATGATTTTTAATAAATAATGAGGAGCTAGCTATCGTATTACCATATACCATTACTGACTACCTGATCTCCAGTATTAAGTACATAAATTCATATATGCGCACACGCGTTCTTGTGTTACTGGTGAACACTGTTGTTCTCACAGTCAGTTGCCATGGCATTGCATGCCTGTATTAATAATGCAGGTTAACATGTTGAAGAATCTAACTGCACATGCTCACAGTTGCAAATAAAACCTTGGTCTTTAATTACAAACAATAATTTACCGTTTCCCGGTCTTTTGTCAGAGAACTTAAAAACCTTGGTGCGCACAGAAATACATTGAGGATGGCAGTGGCACATTTTCATAGGAAGATGCAGGTGTGATTGTGGTTTAGTGGGGTAGGAGATGAAGGAGGGATCTGAGTGAAGTGATTTGCTTGGAGTTACGTAGCAAATTTTATTTTGGGGGGTGAAAACAGAAGACAAATATCTGCCATTCAGGCTGAAAATCGCCAAGTCCATCTTTTTGTCTAAATTGAGTTATGCTGCTCATTTATCCACGTGCCTGGATGTTTTCTGTCTTCAGCTGAAGCAGAACGCCCTATAGAAGATGGAAAATGAGTCTTCGCTGTTTCGCTTGAAGACTGAAGAGAAATGGGTTCACTTGTTAAGCGTAAATTCACTTCCACGACTGAGCCATAATGTCTTATGCTACGTATTTCTTTGACCTTGAAAAGCAAAGGGTAAACCCACAAGTGTTTGTGCTGCGAATCACCTGAGTGAATTCAGGAAGAATTGGTTGGGCCAAAAGAAACCTGCTGGACCACAAAGCATCCAGAAATGTCTTATCAGCAGAGTTGACATTTAAATCTTGAGGCTTCTTTATGTTTTAACACTTCCAGGGGCAGTGTCGGTACGGCCGTGAAAAGTTCAAAGGAATTATCTGAAATTTTTTAAGTGTTAGGCAAATATTTACCAGTCATCAGGTATCTTTAGCCAGCTGGAGAAGCTAGATACTTTTAGGACAAGCTTATGCAAGCTATTTTAGCATTTCTGCACTGAAGTCCAGCTCTAGTCATGTTCAATTTTAAAGCATTAAAAACCCCTACCTTTATTTTATTTTGCTATGAGGTATAAGACTTCGTTTTGGATCCAAGGTTCTCCACAGCTTTATCCTGACACCCCTGATGGACAGTTTTCATGACATTTTCTATCCTACAGGGATGAACTTTGCCCTTTTCTCATTTCCTGAGGTGGCATCTCCTTCACTCCCAAAAAACCTACCTGGGAGAAGTTCAAATAGGACAGCAGTGATACTGAATGCACTCAACGTGTTTTGGAAGGTACTTTTTGCTTTTCAGGATTGCCTTCATAATAAATAAAAAGTAGCCGTGGTTTAAAGTAGTGATAAAGTCTGTCATCAGCTTGTATGGTCTCTGCTCTTTTCGTTTTCTCTCCTGATACTGAACGTCTCCACGTCTGTAACTATTAAACAGCTTTTTCCAGTTGATTATAGCCTGAACTTAGCATGTGATTTGATGTGTCCTGCAGCTGCTTAGGTTTTAAGAGCACAAATTTGCCTGCCCATTACTCATTTTCCTGAAGTATCAATGAAATCAAAGGAGTTACCAAAAAAGAGAAGACACTTTGTCCTTTCATATTAGAGCAGAGGATGGTTTTGACATGGCATGGCTCACAGGACCAGAGGGTTGCATTTCTGATAGCTTACTCAGCAAATGAACAACAGATGAACACAAGCAGTCAGTGAAACAACCACCTGGTCAGTTGTTCAGAGGTTAGGTGTTGAGAGATCCTGTCTCCTGGTGGACATCTGTCACAGAGGACGTTAAGCTCCACAGGGATGGTACTACCTTACCATTTTGCAGTAAATAAAGACGATGCTCCTGTACTTCTCCTTCTCTTCTCCTCTGCACCCATCCTGTGACTGCCACAAAGAGCAGAGAATGACATGGAGGTCTGGAGAGTCCCTTTGTAGTCTAGATTTTCCCTAGTCCCAGGAACTATTCCAGCTGAATTAGCTTTATGTCATATATAACTTTTTGCTTATGGAAGGAAATATACGTCTTTTTTTTGTGTCTTCTTTAAGCCTTTGTCATAAACATGATGATGTGTGGATAGAAATGGTGTTCATAAGCCCTGTGTACAATCAGGTCTTTGAATATTGCCCTCTCCGTTCTCGTAGTGGCTCCTGCTGGCGTTGGCTGCCTACAAGGGGCAGATAAAGCCATATCTCAGCTAGTTAGGAATGTTTATGCATCTTTTTTTCAGGATCTATTCAGGAATGCTCTCAGCAAAGAAAAATACCGCTTATGGGACAGCAAAACTAAAAGTTACAACGTCTGCCATCTCGGAGAGGAAAATTGCAGTGAAATCTCTCAAGCAGATGGGTGATAATTTTGTGGGGTTTTGTGTTTAAAAGAAAAGATTTATTTAATTCATCAAAGACATTGTTCCTGATAATGGATGTAAGGATAACAGTGGACGTCATGTTTGAGTTCTGTTCCCACTCCTTCTAGTACTGCAATTTCTGAATAGAAGAGCAAAACTAAACCTATAAGCAGTAATAGTAGCTACTCTTTTTTATTTTTCAGCTGGAAAATGTTGCTTAAACATGAGGCAGTTTATGAAAGAGAAAAACAATTTTAAATACCTAAGACATTTTTTAGAAAAATTCCTTTAAAATCTTTTCTATTGGAAGCATCCAACATGTATAGCATAGTGCTCTGGCAGGAGAGGTGAAGAGGTAATGTGAAGATTGTATCCGTTTAGAGGGGAGATACTCTACTTAATTGGTACATGATACAGAACTTGGAAAAAATAAAAATAAATTAATAAAAAATAACAGAGACTGAGATTCTGTAAGATTTCCTAATCCTTAAGGAGCTTTTGAAAGACAGTAAAGAAAGCCTGGTATCTGAGCGTATGCATTATTAAAAATAACCAGTATTGCCAGGATTGGGAAAGAGATGGACCAGTAAAAAGAGATTTCTGTGATTATTTGTTAAGGAAATGAACTGTCAGATCGTCTTCACAGCAGGAGTGCCCTGCCTGAGAGCTAGCAGAGCAGGAGCATATTCACTTTCTCTTTTTCCAGCCGATGACTTCTTGACTGTTTTCATTCCATGTCTCTTCGTGTTAGGAACATCCTTGGGTAGGATCAGCCAAGAAGCATGATTATGGGCGATGTTGTGAAACAGCTTTCTGCCCTCCACTTGTAAGATCTGCTTCCGGCACTTTTTTGCTTGGATCTTATGGACAGATGCAAAAGTGGCATTTTATTATTATTTTTTTTTGCCTTTGAACTTCTAATGCACTAGACATGAGTAAAAGAAATACTCCAAATACATAGCAGGTCTTTGTGTGCCTTGGCTTAGCTGCTGATATCCATGCCAATGTGCGTATTTCTGCAGGGCTATTAATAATTTTAGGTAGTGGCTTTCCCAGAGAAGACCCCAGTGACCAGGAGAGCCAATGAAGTCAGAAACTTGGGTGGGACTTCTTCTAAGGATGGAGTATTTCCTTCCCCACAAGAACGAGCGTTTGCGGGGGCAAGGGGTAACGTGATGTTTTGTCTGTTGCTTGGTGGTGTGTGTGACCACAAATTGTAGATTACAGGGTTTGGGCTGTAGCTTGCAGTCTGCTTGGAGGCTACGTGTCCTCAACGGGGCAGGCATTTTGCAACCTGTGGCGAAATGCAAGTATTCAGCAGACTGTTTGCTGGGACTGAGGAGGAAAATGGGCTGACCCAGGCAAAAGGATGAAAACTCCAAGAAGCCCAAGAGCAAATGAGAGCTGTGGGAGAATGGAAGGATGTGGTATTTTTTCTTGTGCCTACCTTCAAAGACATGGGAAACCCACGGGGGGGGATGATAATCACTCCTGAAATAGCACTGAAGAAGCCTGGAGTGCTGCAGGGATATTTAATGGCTGGGAGCTGGGGCTGTAGGTGTTTCATTGCTGTTGAAGGGGACTATCCATGGATGAATCCTCAGCAGGAAGAGAAGATGTGAAAGATTGGAGGGGAGGCCTCCTGTGTTCACACTGATACCTGGAGGGGAGGGTAAACTGCCTACACAACCCAAAACTTGTAAATGCTTGTTAGATAACACAGCGAAGAGGCTGATCCCTGGAAAGAAGGACTGAAAGAAAAAGGCACAGGGAGAGAAGGGTTGATGGGTGAGAATGAGATGTGGAGCAGGCTTTCTCCAGGGTAAAGCCTAAAGCCAAACAAAGTTTTCAAGTAAGGAGGTATGATATATGCATGTATGTATTATATCTGGGAATAGCATGGCCCCCGAGCTTCCCTCTTGCCCTGCTGCAGGAAAATTGCTGCTGGGATAAAGATTAATAGCAACAGTTCCTCAGACTTGTACTATATATAGCAGAGCTCAAAAATGTCTTCTTCTTACACTTCTGTCTGACAGCCAGACACATCATTTCTCCCGAATCACCAACAATATAAAGGTGGCAGTAAGGGGCAAAGATAGTAGGGCTTTTTATGAGTACCCCAGTCTGTCCAGTCCCTGTTCCATCCCTTTCTACCAGGCTCCAAGCACGCTGGGTGGGGTGTCCACGGAGCGTGGTGTGGGGCTGGGATTCAGGTCTGATGCCGGTGGAGACTTGGTGCGACCATCCTGCCAAACGTGTTCACCATGAGGTCCCTCCCAGGCTGAACGGTCTGAAAGGCAGATATATCCTACGGTCAGAAAAGGGGAGCAGATAGCCAGGGAACCCATTTTGCCAAAGATCCTCAGTTAGTGAAAGTAGTGAAGACGAGGGCTTGCTAGGAAGATGGGCAGAAGGACCTCAAAATACTGTCCAGCTCAGCAACAAAAAGGAAATTCTGTGCAAAGGAAAATAAAGCAATCCTAACTTTGTGCATAAAAGAAGGGTTCTTGTTTCTTTATTATTCAGGATATTGGTGTGATTTCAATAGACAGCCCTATCAAAATGGCAGCTCAGTGCTCAGCAGTGACTAAGCCAGCAAAATGCAAATGTTTTGGAATTATTAAAAAGGCTCGTAGAACAAAACATCAGCTAATAATTATGCCCCGTATAAATTTGTACTGTCTTTGTCTCCAGAATATCATGTAGAGCTCTGATCTCCTTCCTCCACCTCAGGAGGATGCAGGGTTGGAGAGGGCTCAGAGAACAGTGCAAAGGCAAATCAAACAATTTCCACGGGAAGAATGTTTAGGTAAAATAAGAATCTTTAAATATTTCAGGTTGTGAGTGGGGGAGAGGAAAACAAAGACCTATAATATAACGAAAGCAGGAGACATAGAGAAAGCAAATTAGGACTGAGTACAGGTGAGGCCCATCACAGCCACTGATGGGTGTTAATGACCCAGATCAGCCCCACCTGTGCTTCTCACAAACCCTCTGCAGGGGGTGGCCCAGGAGCCCTGTTTAAGCCCAGGAGTGAGGTTTTGTTCCTGTTTTGTGGATGGTGTTTCTGGAGGGATCCTGATCTATGGTGCAGGTAGCTTATCTCTTGTCCTGCCTTTGGTCATCTGTCCTGGGCAAACCTGGGAACCTCCGTGGTAGCCCTGTTTCTTGCTGTTGCTGGATGCTGGACCTGGCTCATCGTTTTGCCTCGTCTCTGTTGATGGATCTTGCTCACTGTGGTTGTCCTCAGCTCCAGGCTCATGGATTAGCCTGGTTCTTGCTGCTCGCTGTACCTGGGAAGTCGTGTGAGTAATTTGGAGCTGTATTACTGTGTATGTATCTGGTTCTTGGGTTCATCCATGACTGTACACCTGGGTGCTGTTAGTCAGGATGCTGGCTGAGAGGAATGTTTGGTGCAGACTTTTCAGCAAGTAAAGGAGGTTTGCATTTTGGAGTTTTTGGAGTTTTACCTCAAGTGTGTATTTAAGGAAATATATAGGATGTATTTCAATTTCTGTGTTTTGGTGTAATGCTTCTATCAGCTTCCTTGAGACTGTGATTTATTCCTTACTTAAGAAGAGATCTTTTGGAGTCTTTCTTAACTTCTAAATTTGGTCTGTTTTTCAAGGTGTTAATCTCTCCATTTACCTCTTCCACTAATATTTAAGAAACATCTGACCAGTGTAATCAAATTTAGCAGACAAGTAACAATTTCAGAGGCGAGTTCCTACAAGGTATTTGTGAATTATCAAGTGGCAGGCCAGATGAAATAGGGTTTGAATGAGTGTTAAGGGGGTAGAACTGGACAAACCTTGGCTTCCTGTCCCCCTTTAGTCTGCTTCTAAGCATGGGGAAATGCTGCTTTATGGAACTTCACTGGAGTTGCTTAGATACTTCTAAACAGAAACATCTTTTCTATAACTAGGCTAGAATAAATATGGAAGTATTTTAATAACAACAAGGTACTGAGCTCTAATGCTTAATGTGAAGCACTTGGCTAATAGTGGATACCTGCTAATTGGCTTTATGCGTTTTAACTTCTTGTTGTGTTTCCTAGATGTCTCAGTCAATTTTTATGTTTGAATAGAAACTTTCCTACAGAAATAGGTATCTCATATCTTCCTTGAGGAAGGAGAGGGAGGGAAAGAAGGTGTTTATCAACTTTACCGTTCTCCCTTCTCTTTCAAAGTAACAAAATGGTACAAATGCTCCTTTTTTGTTTATTCAGAAGTCAATCCTCTCTCAAGGCTTTCTTGGTGGGATAATGAAAGGTAATGTGAACGGTTAGTGTGCCAGGATGGGTATTGTACACTAGGAGGACTGGATTCCCCAAGCTATTGGCCAGTATCAACAGGTAGAAAGAACAGCTATGATAATGATAGCTTGCTTCGGGCTCATTAAGAGAAAGCTGGCTTGGTTTTCAGAACTGTGATAATCTACTTAAGCATCTCAGTTGGGTTTTATAATCTCTATTTTTTTATGCTTTAAGCTGCTTTGGATATTGAGCATCTATTTAGTAGCTTTCTAATATATTCTATTCTGAAAAGTCTTAGAAGAGTTTGAGTGATTGCTTTTCCTTCTTTGAACCTACAGACTGCATTTTAAAGGAGGAGAGTGAAAATGTGATGTGTGGTTTTTTAACTCCCCAATTTAACCCAAATGAAGTAAAAAGTTTGCCTTATCAAAAGGATGCAGAGTTAGACATTCCCAGAAGAGTGTGTGTGTGTTCTTCTTCTTGGCGTTTTAGAAGTTGAATCCTTGAGGGAGGGAACACTACAGTCAAGTTCCTTTCCCAAGAGACCAAATGCTGCCTGATCTCCTGCATTTTTCTTAGGATTTTAAAGCACCAGCTGCTGTCTTCATTTTTTTTGCCACTTGAGCTAATGATAAGTAGTTTAACCAAAGCAATGAATCATTCATGCTGTTCTTCAGAAAGCCTATAGTTATTTCATGAATTTCTGGATTTATTAATTTCATAGCTGCTTCTCCAAGTACTAATTTAAAAGAACCACAATTAAATAAGGACATAAGGCCAGCCTGCTTTCCTTGGACTGCAGTCGAGAAACCTGTCATCTTTAAGAAAAAACTCGGGTAATGACTATTGTAAAAGATAATATAGTGCAAGGTTTTTTTAGCACGATAGCGAAAGGAGATTTTAAAAATTAAATGGATCTAGAAGAATCAAGCTTGAATATTTTCAAGAAATCACTTTACTGTTTCAAAAGAGCTTCTACTTTATATGTCAGATACAGACAATAGTGTCTTCTGCATTGATCATAGAATGGTTAGAGTTGGAAGGGACCTTAAAGATCATCTAGTTCCAACCCCCCTGCCATGGGCAGGGACACCTCCCACCAGACCAGGTTGCTCCAAGCCCCATCCAGCCTGGCCTTGAACCCCTCCAGGGATGGGACAGCCACAGCTTCTCTGGGCAACCTCTTCCAGTGTCTCACCACCCTCACAGCAAAGGATTTCTTTCTGGTATCTCACCTAAATCTCCCCTCTTCCAGTTTAAAACTACTAGCCCTTGTCCTGCCAAGGGGTATAATTTTGTCTATTTGTGGATTTTGCAGTCAACACACCACCCTACCTCATCGGCGGGGCACCAAAATCTCTGCTGTGTTAGAGAGGAGACAGGAGGGGCACCCCGAGAATCTGCCAGGGGAATCCCAGCAGATAAAGCATCAACACACCACAGGGGGGTTCCCATCAGCAAAGCTACAGCAGCTGCCAGCTCCGAGGCCATCACCCCTGCCAAGTAAAATCCTGTTGGAAGATGATGTTTTCCTTCACTTGTGGGACCATCATCACTGCCCTCTGGCGAGAAGGAACCCTGTCCTCTCCAGCCTGCAGCTGTGTTTCACATCTGGCTTGCCAAAGAGCTGTGGAGTACACACCTCTCAGCGGCATTAGCCCTGCCTTCTCTCCTCCTCTGCACACAAGAGGTCACACTCTTAACTCTACTCCGTAATTCAAAGAACCTGCACAAGTTTTACAATCGACAGAAGCCCCCAAAGCTGCAGAAAGATCTACTTCAGCTCCATCCATCCTCCAACCCAACCTTGCAAGACATGCAACGTACATTCCCTATCGACTTCAGGCTGTGTGATACCACCCTACCAAAACTTAAAGTGTTTCTCCCTTCTTTCTCCCCACTTCTTTTTTTTTTTTTAAACTAGGAAGGGAAAAAAAAACCAACCAAAACCATAAAAACTTCCAGAAGCGAGGCAACAAGAGGAAAGGCATCTCAAGAGTTTGCAAGTGTTTCATACAGAACCCTTTTTTTCAAGAGAAGACCAAGCCCGTTTGCCAGCAGAGGAGCGCACGCGTTGTTAAGAGGTCAAGTCATCCACCAACACCAGCAGATAAACCAGCCAGACTTCAGGAAAACTTCACCAGAAGTTGAATTTCCACGTACAGCGTAAGAATTCACTACAAAAGGCTTTAGTTACAATTTCACCCCAGTCAGCCCTGTAGGAATGAGCTCCTCAAAAGCTCTGCTCCAGGTGACTACCACCTCCACAGCACAATAAAGTTTTGGCTCCCTGTGCAACACAGGTCTTCAGATTCCTCCAAACCACCTCGGTGACCTCTGTGCCCCTGAGTGACACAAGAGCAGTCAATGTACTGGTAGTGAGCAAGCACTCCCCTGGTACCCAAAGGACCATATCAGACTCTAGGACTCCTAACCCAACTCCTATGCTGTTTCTGCAGGTCCTTCAGCAGTAGAAGGTGATGGCATCTTCTTCTTGTGACTCCTTAGTGACACGGCTCTGAATACTCTTGAAGGGAGAAGGTCCCATTAGTAGTCATGTCACAGCGTAACTTTATGTTTTTGATAGACAGAGATGGTTGGGAGAGCCCTCACAGGGAAAGGGGCTCTGTGTTTCTTTGAAGGTGTTGACCTGTGGTCACTCAGAGTGTCAGCCACAAGCACGAGATGGTGAATTGGGAATCCTGGGGCCTCCACAGCAAAACTCATAGAATCATAGAATTGTCCAGGTTGGAAGGGACCTTTCAGATCATCCAGTTCCAACCATCAACCTCACTCTGATAAAACCCATCACTAACCCATGTCTCTCAGCACTATGGCAACCCGGCTTTGAAATCCCTCCAGGGATGGGGCCTCAACCCCTTCCCTGGGCAGCCCAGTCCAAGGCTGAAGAACCCTTTCCATGGAAACATTTTCCCTAATCTCCAACCTGAACCTCCCCTGGCACAACTTGAGGCCATTTCCTCTTGTCCCATCGCCTGTGACCTGGGAGACGAGACCATCATGAAGAGCTGAGAGTCGGTGAAAGCCATCTACACATCAGGTCAAGGAACTGCTCTTAAGCATCAATCTCAAAAAGTTTAATTATTTGTCTGACCTAGAGAGGAGAGCAATTTTACAAACCCATCACATGGGGATGACAGCTCTACTCAGTACTCTTTCTGGCGGCATAATCAAAACTGCAATTTCTCAGGGACAAAACTCCCATCAATGTCCCAGAGAGCAAACCTGGAAGTGTGTTCCCATTCTTCCTTACTGTAATTATTTTTAAAAAAACCTCTGTATTTCACTGTTTCTAACCGTTCTGTCAAGAGGAACAAGCAAAAGTAGCTCTGAGGTTGTAACACCTCCCTCTCACTGCTGTCATTTTAGGGCACCACCTGTTTCATGCAGTCTCACTGCTGGCAAAACAAGGGGAGCCAGGATGCCCACCACACAGAAACACTCAACTCCTGGTCCATTGCTATGTAGATCATAGAATCATAGAATTGTCCAGGTTGGAAGGGACCTTAAAGATCATCTAGTCCAACCATCAACCTAACCCTGACAAAAATCACTAAACCATATTCCTAAGGACCACGTCAACCTGTCTTTTGAACACCTCCAGGGATGGTGCCTCAACCCCTTCCCTGGGCAGCCCAGTCCAATGCCCGATAACCCTCTCCGGGAAGAAATGTTTCCTAATCTCCAATCTAAACCTCCCCTGGTGCAACTTTAGGCCATTGCCCCTTGTCCTGTCTCCTGTGACTTGGGAGACGAGACCGACCCCCGTCTCTCTACACCTTCTCTGGAGATCTTCAAGCCCCACCTGGATGCCGTCCTGAGTGATGTGCTCTGGGCAGCCCTGCTTTGGCATGGGGGTTGGACTGGAGGATCTCTAGAAGGTCCCTTCCAACTCTGACAATTCCATGATTCCGTGAACACCGGTGCTTCAGCCACACACAGGCACCCATCACAGCATCTCCCTGTTGTACCTCAGAGCCAAGTTTTATGAGAAAAATGCAAATGGAAAAACCGGTGGCCACCATTTCTGGTAAAAGCATTGCCTTGCTGCTTCTGCTTCTACTCCCTTTCTCCACCAGTTCCCTTACCTGAGGGCATTTCTGCTGCGGGGTTTTAGGAGAGGGCACATCACTCCGGGGTTGTCGAAAGAACTCCTACCAGCAACCTGCCGCAACGCAATTAAACCCAGCATTGAAACCAACAAGAAATGAAGAGAAAAAGACATACAGGTTTTAAATATAGGTTTCCATTAAAAGCATTACAAAGACAACTTCTCTCGTTTCGAAGACAAAGAAAAAAATCCACTTCTACTAAAAAAAAGAAAAAAAAGAAAAGAAAAAAATTTTAAAAAAATCACCCCTTTGCATGTAACTTTAATGAGGAAAGGTGCAGGGAAAGGAGGGAGGGAGGAGTTGGAGAACTAGCAAGTGTTCCAAAAGGGCGGATGCCCTCCATCTTTGTCATTTTGCAATGGCACCTTCTTCTCACAGAGTCAGGTCAGAGAGCCAGAGAGTCCTCACGTGGAGGATTTCACCACCTGCTCGTAAGGGGGAGGCGGCGTGTTGCAGTAGGAAGGCGGCGGGGGGTAAACTGGGTTTCCCTGGGGGGAATTGGGCTGGACGTGGAAAGCCATAGCCATGGGATTCATCACAGGTCCACCTGGATCCGTGTAGTACGGCACTCCGGGTTGTTGCGACCCTGAAAGAAAGAAAGAAAAGGAGAGAAAAGGTATTATCAACAACGGCAGCCCTGTTCTGAACTCTCAGACAAGTGTTCTCTGCTCTGCCCTGGGGAGGGCCCATCTGGAGCACTGGGTCCAGTTCTGGGCTCCCCAGTTCCAGAAGGACAAGGAACTGCTGGAGAGGGTCCAGCAGAGGGCTACAAAGATGATGAGGGGCCTGGAGCATCTCTGTATCAGGTGTCCAGTCTTACAAGAGAACTTCGCCAGTTCTTTTGTGGTGTACAGATTCCTGGCTGAGGAATAAACACGGAGGAAGCAAAAACCCAAGTTGAAGCCAGTTCTGGCTGGCCAACACAAGGGGACAAGGTTGCTTTGCGCAGATTAAATTTCGGAAATTATGGTGGAGCCTGCAGGAACAAGGAAGCCACCTCAACCGTGAGCTGGCTACCAGATCTGGAAAGCTAGAGGAAAACGGCTAGTAATACCCATTGCTTTGAATATTCCTAGAATAGTAGGAAGAGTAGAAAGAAAAAAAATAATTTGGTGGCATCATCTCAGAGCCTAAAGCTTTAAGAAGCACCAATAACAGCCTGGAAGCAGCTGGTAGAAGCAGGTTGCCAAAGGGCTCGTGCTTCTTTTGTAGTTGCCCACAATTTGCGCTCCGTGAAAAAATTAAACCCAGTATATATTTGCCAACCTGACCAAAGATGGTCCACGTTCACGTAACCTAGAGGTTATTTTTCAGGCTTAAAAAAATCCAGGTTAGTTCCTTTGGCTCCCTCCCGAGAAACGCTCTCTGTGAAAATGTTTGTTCAAGTCGGGCAGAAACCCAGACGCAGAATGGAAGCCCTAAGAAACCCTTAGTATTTAAAGGAAAAAAAAAAAAAAAAGAAGGTAAATGAAATGTTAGTTTGTGACCGTGATATCTTTTTATCCATTTAGCCCTTTGTGAGAGCGGGGAGGGGAGGAAATGCCTGTCTGTGGATATATGCTTCAGGGTGCAAGAAAGAGCGTTTCCAAAGCCCGTGGAAGGCACGTGGGTGACACAGGAGACTTTTCTAAGGAGGCAGCCACAATATGACACAGATATAACGGGTCAGAAGATGACTTCTGATAAAGAGGTTCGAGGCAGCAAATTTTCAGAGAGGTCTGCCTTCTAAATACGAAATATTTAGTCGTATTTTCCATTTCCAGTATACAACAAGAAGAAAAACCTGCCAATTCCCATCAGTTGTCAGGAAAGGTAGTTATCCTCTGCCTTAAAAAAAAAAAAAAAGCATGTGGCAAAATGACAGCCTGGGAGGAAAAGTGTCAGCGTACCAAGCGTACCTGCGGGTGTGTACGCGTGTGTTTTCGCAGGCACAAGTTAGCACTGGGTTGTGCCATCTGGAGAGGGGTTAAAAATGTCTGAGTTTGGCCTTGCTGAGGGCAGGGAGAAAGGCAAGCACCCGAGCGTGCCCTCAGATACAATCTCAAGCACTGTGGAAGGTCTTCCAGCTAGAGACAGCTGGATTCAAAATGCTTCCATAAGACAAAAATATCTTCTGCTTACAGGTGACTCTGGTTTTGCTGGATTCTCCCAACTGGGTCTATATAGAAGCAGCCAAAGGGTAAGAAATAGGAAAGTCGGAGGAGCCATCACGAGGTAGACCCTCCTGATGCTCACAGCCATTGCTGCCCAGCGAGCAACCAGTCTGAGAAGGGGAGGAGGACCCCTGCTGCAGAAAAACTATAGCCCAGCACACGGAAGGCAAATCAAAAAGAGAAGACTTACAATATAGTTAATCCGTGGAAGAAAAATATTAGGCTCTCCCTCACCTCTGCCAACATTATCAAATGTATTTAAAACTCTTCCTTCCCGTCGCTGTTCATTTTGGATACCTATCATTGTGTCTACGCTGTAAAGTGAGAACTTGCTACCTTCCTTCCATGAGTGATCACACAGCTAATGGTATGAGGAAGCACAACAGAATGGAACTGAAAGTCCTGTCACCCTGGGTTTACATCCTTTGGAAGGCAGAAGAGTTCACTCATCACAGGAGGTGGTGGCAGGGTTTAAGGCAGTGTAATTCCTTGTCCAAATGCCATGGTTTCCAAAAAACCAAACCCACCAACTCCCCCAAACACCCCCTTTTTAAATACCTGGGTAAGAAATTAGTGAAAATCGTTTAAAGAGCAGTCTCTGACCTGATGCAGTGTTGACTGGTTGTCTGGTGTAAGACACATTAAAAGTAGGTTCCTCTACTAGTGGAGGAGGGTACATCCGCCTTCGGATAAAGAAACCAGCTCCACAACAGAACAAAACTCCCATCATCAAAAGGAACCTAGGCAGAGAGAAGAGGGAAGTCAAAACCCACCCGGCATTCAGCCTGTTTGGTGACAGAAACAGACCATCATCTAACAATCCTCCAAGTCTATGAGATTTATCAGGGTTTCACTTGAGAGCAGGCCTGTCTCATTTGAGATGGCCGTATCTTGGAGCATTTATGGCCATAATATAGACATTTTTAGCAATTAGTACTATTAGCCAATGTTTTCTGGCATCAAAATACAAATCTGATACTAAAAATACAAACCTGAAACTAAAATGCCTTTGAACACATGGGAAGCCCAGGTTCATACCTGACCTTTGCTACCAGGAGGCTGAACTGAAATTCCAGGTCTGTACAGTTTCAAACTGTGTCTCCTGGACACAAGCCTCACTTTTACAGCACCAAGGCCAGCCAGGAGGTTTCTGGGGGACTGGCTATACAAAGAGGAACACTATTCTGCACTTACCCTTAAAATAAAGTTATTAGATGTTCTTAATTTACTCAAGAGCAATTTCTTCTCCCATGGGAGACGGCATTTAACCTCAAGCCAGAAGACTGAAGTGTTCAGCACTGAAGATGACAAGCTTTGCTTTGTCCTTCCTAGATGGAATATACGTTCTCAAGCAGAACGACATCATATTGCTCCAGTTCTGCTCCTCTCAGCTCCTTTTCTGACCTGACTAAACTGTCACACAGAATCACAGCATGATCTGGGGTTGGAAGGGACCTCTGGAGATCATCTAGTCCAACCCCCTGCCCGACGTAGGTCCACCCAGAGCAGGTCCCACAGGAACGTGTCCAGGTGAGTTTGGAACGTCTCCAGAGATGGAGACTCCACCACCTCTCTGGGGAGGGTTGGACTAGATGATCTCCAGAGGTCCCTTCCATCCCCGTATCATTCTGTGATTCTGGGCACGGCAGTGAGAGAGGGATCTCATGCAAAGGGTGGAAATGAGAGCAGAAGGAGATCCCGTTTCCCTGAGCCAATATTAATACATTCCCTTTTGGCAACGTTCCTGCAAAGGATTTGTTCCGAACAGAAAAACAGAGATTTACGACGTCACCCCAGGGATTGAGATGCAGAGCTCTTCAGTTATATCAGTGAGGATTGTACACCAAAATCTCCCTATTATTGTATATATCAGGCTTCTGGTTTTCAGTGTTTATTTGTTTCAATTTCGAAGGCTTTTTTTTTTTTTAAGGACTCTTCAAGCTCTACATAAAAATGCTTGAAATCAGGTTTTCTAGGAGAGCTTTTGCTTTCTCTCTACTGTAATGAGAAGGTTTTATTCGGGTGCTTTCTCAAACTCCTCTCCGAAAAGAACTCACCTTATTTTTTCATTATGCACATAACAGTGATTAGTTTAAGCTTTATCCAGATTATTGAGCTGCTGGTTCCACAAGCTCAAATCTTTCTGCCTTCTTTTCCCTTGCTGTCACTGCCAGTGAAATCCTCGCAGTCATAAACGGACTTCTCTTCCCTTTTAATTGAAGCCTCTGTTCAGCTGGCAAGAACCTCTTAAACCCTAAAATGCACGATCCTCCCCGTACAATCCTCTTTTAAAACCCAGTGCCCAACAAAACGGGACAAAATGGTAGCAGCTGGGACGTGCATAAGAAATTCAGCAATTTTGGATAAAAGCAGGATCGCTGCCTGGATGGACCAGCAGGACGCAGAAGCAGGAAAGGTCAACCTCACAGGAAAACACTTTTCCAGTGTTTTCTTGCTACGCTGGGAGAATTTTACAAGCAACAAACCAAAGCCCTTGCATTTATGCGGAGTACACATAGACATTACTTAATAAAGTACCTATTTTACTTTACTAGGGCTGGGTCTCAAGTCTGATTCAAGTCCTACAAAGGGGACAAACAGAAAATTGCCAAAGGCTCTGACCTACCAAAAATACCATAGTCGCTGGATAGAGAGAGCTCTTACGCAGCACCTCGACCCACAGCAATCCTCATAGGAGCGACATCTGCAGAGAAAGAGAGAACAGGGTGTTAGGGAAATGGTTCTCACTCGGCATTCCCCGGCGCTGATGACCCTCCCACCCCTGCCCAAGCCATCAACTTGGGAGGCAAAGCCTCCTAGAAGCGCCCGAGGTCAAGTTGGATGAGGCTTTGAGCAACCTGATCTAATGGAAGATGTCCCTGCCCAGGGCAGGGGGGTTGGACTAGGTGATCTTTGGAGGTCCCTTCCGACCCAAAGCATTCTGTGGGTCTGTGAAGAACAGCAGACTACTCTTGGGTGGATAAAGTTGTCAACCACACATAGACACCCACGGCACAGCTCTCTCTCTCTTCTATCAGGACATCGTCGCTCAGGAACTTTTTGCATGGTATTGAAAATTTTAAAGCCACCTCAAAAAGCAGAAGGAAACACAAAAAGTGTTTCATTCTCTCTAAAAGGACACGTTATAAAGAAAAGCAGTATTACTATGTTTTCTTTCACAGCAAATGAACGCTGCAGACCTCAAACATCAGCCGTTTGGGGTTTTATTCACTGCATCAAACAAGAATTGAAAGGCCAGATCTTTCCAGGGCTCTGCCACCTGGAAAGATCTGGCCAGGTCTCTGCTACCCTCACAGGAAAGAAGATCCTCCTCATGTTTAGGTGGAACTTCTTATACTCAAGTTTGTGCCCATTTCCTTGTGTCCTGTCACTGGCCAACACTGGAAAACGACCAGCCCTGTCCTCCTGACACCCACCCTTTCAGTATTTATAGACGTTGATCAGTTTCCCCCTCATCTTCACCAGACTAAAAAGACCCAAGTCCCTCAGCCTTTCCTCATCAGAGAGATGCTCCAGGCCCCTCATCATCTTTGTAGCC
>JAOQGH010000012.1:52474706-52485013 GCA_025769975.1 Gallinago jamesoni
GGGCAACCTGTTCCAGTGTCTCACCACCCTCACAGCAAAGAATTTCTTCCTGAGATCTCCTCTAAATCTCCCCTCTTTCAATTTAAAACCATTACCCCTCGTCCTGTCACTGCACTTCCTGACAAAGAGTCCCTCCCCAGCTCTCCTGCAGGCTCCGTCCAGGTATTGGAAGGTCCAGGTATTGGGGTGGGAGAGGTCCCTAGCATCAGTCTCTTCAGTACTTGAACTCCGTGGGTAAAGGCTAAACATACTCAGTTGTTGGAAACCTAAACCTGTCCTGTATCTTGTAGCAATTTCTGTTTTGACTTGGTGAGAAAAACTTGCTAGCTCTTGGCTGTCACCCCACATGGGTCTGGATGCTTTATTTCTAATAACAGAAGCAGCAGAGTTGGTCTTCTGCTCTACTTATCAGTTAAGATGTACTTGGCCGAGATGAAAGAAAATTGGCAGAAGTATGCTTGTAGAAGAGGGACTTGAAAATGAATAAATAAAAAGATTTCAAAGAGTAATCCAGTGTGCTTTAAGCTTTGGGAAGGGAAAAGGCTTCCCTCTTGAGTGGTGCGGTCAGGAATATGCAGATGCTTATGGATGCAATGTAGTTAGAATGTAATGTTTTTTTTTGGAAGTGCTGGCAGAGACCCTGTGATCCCAAAAGATCACCTGAAGAGGTCACTCCTCTATGGACATCACTGAGTCTTGTTGGATCCTTCCTCTTCTGTTTTGACAGCTCCTTATTGCAGGACCCTCAAAAAACCTGATATTGCCATACCCGTGTATTACGCTAGTCTGGTAATTCCTGTGAAAGCAACTGGATAATTTCAGTTTGAAAGAATTCTCAGGTTTCTGATTTAAGGAAATTAATCTACTTGGCAGAAGAAAATACTGTTCCCCAGGAAGTGGTGTGCATAGATACCTATTTTACAGAAGGGAAAGGCACACAGATGCTATAACACTGCATTATTTTTTTTCTCTAAATACTTAAACAAGAGGAGAGCTTCTCTGCCCAAGCAGAGTTCAGCAGTAAAAGCCAGCTCTGACTCAAATTCCTCCATCTTTTTTCAGATTCAGGCCTTTTTAATTTTTTCTTTTCCTTAATGAAGCAGTTGTATCTGCAACCAGAGGTACCATTTCGGATCAGATGTGCTAAATCCCATACAGCAGCTTGTGGCACTAACTTATCCCAGGAAGTTCAGCTCTGATAATTCACAGACAACACTTGAAGCTGGGGCCTTATTTCTCAGTCATGTTAAGCAGCGTCGCAGGATGGTTTTGCTGGAGCTCCTTCAGGCTAAGTTCATTCCTGTGGGTTACTCTTGCTCACTTGAGCAGCCTCCGCAGCTGCAGCGAGGACTGATTCTGCCAGTGAAGCTGTTGCACCAACACCTCAAGGCATGGGGATGCTCTGGGGATAGAGGGGATCCCACAGTGTCTACCTCAAAACCCACTGTGGACAACATAAGAGCTGATCCAGGGCAGAAAATCTCAGTTGCTGCTGGCAGGGAAGCATCTGGAAGTGGACTGAATGGTTTTTTGAGTAGGCTGTGAAATGCTCCTGCTTTTCTTTCCAGTGAGGATGCAGAGATGAGGAAATCCCAGGAGTAGTCCTGGGGTGAGGTAGGAAAGGGAGATAGCAACTGGGTAGGAAAGAGCTCAGTGTTGGTGAAGAACTCGCTAATCTTTGGGGGAAGGAAAGCTGTGCTCTTTTTTCCTTTAATTAAAACACAAGCATAATGTCTAGAGTTGAGAAGGAAGGGGAACACTTCCAGGAAATCTTATTAAACACCAAAAGGCAGTAGTTTCTCTGGCTTACTTTCAGATAGCAGTGAAATTGAAATACGATTATTAAAGCACTAAATCAAGCATTTGTGAAAACTGAGTCAGCTCCAGAAGTCAATCATGAGTGAGTTTAAAAATACACATGCTTTCCCTCTTTTTTGTTTGACTTTGGTTTTTCAGACCATAAATGATGTTCATCAGGCTTGCCCTGCCTTCTTTCCCTTGCAAATAAGGGGATTAAAAAAATTCCCTTAAATAAAAACAGAAAGCTGATATTTTCACAGCAAGAGCTGCAGCTTTAAGAAAAGCTGCAAATATTAAAGGCTTTGAAAAATGTAAGGACTGGGAATGTAGCTATCAACGGTCCACCTAAGTTCGTATCTACTACTTCAAGTTTAGAATGGGAAAACTGTCTGGGTGAGACAGCATGGGTGCAGACTGCATGGGTCAGGGCAGGACTGGTCTTTCCTAGACTTCTGTGCCTGTGAAATTCCACAGAAATATAAAAATCTTGGATCTGACACAGCAACCGTTGGGCTGAAAGAAGGCAGTATTATTTCTTTTCGCAGCTACCTTTGAAATACGTGGTATGTAGGAGTTGCACTTAGTAGGCTTTTTAAATAGATCTTAAATCTACTTAAAGGCAAGCTGCAAGGAGGTTTAGAAGCTATTTTTAAAACAAGCTGCTTTTTTTTTTTTTCTCTTAGCATCTTATGAGCTGTTTGCCATCTAGTCACGTCTGCTGCTGGGGCACGGGAGAGGCTTTCTGTGGCTGCTGGCACCTCCACTCACCTGCCCCTCCTGGGCCCTGGGAAACACAATGGTGTCTGGATGGAAAGATGAGCTTTAAGAAGAGAGATCTCAAATGCCTCTGGGGTTTCATGGACCTAAAAACCTCTGCTCTTTTTCTTTCAGTTGTTCATTCAGATACTTCCAAAGCTTATACTGTGTTCCAAGGGCCTGGTTTATATTCTTAAAGACTCCTGGCCATCGTTTAAACCTGTTATACTTGCAGTTAAAACCTGCTCTTAAAATTCGTGTGCATGAGTAATTTTATAGTTATCTAAATTTCCAGAATTGAATTCATAATTCTCAAATCCTGACAGTATTGGTGAATGCTTCAGTTGGAAATGCTTTGATCTTCTATTTTATTTAAATAGAAAAAATAGTGGGGCTTATTGCCTGTGATCTCTTTGATATCTGGCAAAGCTTTCTGGACTTCCTTCAAATCAAAATATGCACTTCTAATTTCTAAAATGAAGAAATCTACACAAATGTATTTCTTTTTCTCTCACTTAACTTTTTCCTGTTATCAACCTGGCCTCACACTGCACCTGTATTTACTTAGCAATGTGGACATTTGTTCTACATCCACCGTTATTACAACTGAAGGCTTTGGTCATTATTTTATAAGGTCTTTTTTTCAGTCTATTTGATGAAGCCTAATATGGTCTTTCACAGAAAAATTAAAACCCAGAGGATCTAACCTTGATCTTTAATTCATATCCCTTTAAAAGGGAAAAGGAACGTCTTTCCTCCTTTCCAACCCAAAAGCCTTTGCCTGGAAGACTGGATGGTGAGTTGAAGTGGCAGGCTGAGGTTTACTGCAGATTGCTACCTCCTGTTTCCATGTTGGGCTCAAAGATGAACACTAGGAGGTTGTCCATCTTTGACTCGCAGCCTGATAATTACGCTCAATGTTGTTGTCCTCTGGCCAGGGATTAAAGATTAATCTCAGGAATGCTCCTGGCTGGAAAGGAACATGTGTTAGATGGGGAAAGAGGCAATTTTGCTGAAGCTTATCAGCCGTGCCATCCTGATGGCAAAACCAAGTATATATTCCATGTGTTGGCAGTGTCTATAGAGTGCACAAAACCCAAGCAAGAAAGGCTTGAGAAGACTTCGGAACAAGCAGGAACAGTTCCCTAGGGCTTCCAACAAGATCTTGTCGTATTTTTTTGTCCACGTTGGGCAAGTGTCTTGCATTGCAGGAGAGGTGTCCCAGAATACTGGAGTGTATTTTAAGGCCCTGCAATGGGACCTGGCATGTGTCTGGCATGGGGAAGGTTGGGCTGTAAGAGCTCATGACTACCACCATGGTGAACTGGGAGCCACTGAAAATCAATATGTACCCAATAGGAAGCGCTAAGTAGGGCTGAGCTCTGAATTCTGCAGCTTGGGTGCCTTGCTTCTCATCCTAATGGGTTGGCATCCTCTGGGTCATAGAATCATAGAATTGTCGGGGCCAGAAGAAACCTCCAAAGGTTATCTAGTCCAACCTCAGGGTTGGAGGGACAGGGACAGCAGTCAGCAGGGACACCCCCAACTAGATCAGGTTCATCACAGCCACAACTCTCCTGTCTAAAAACTGCCTTTCTTCCCCCCCCACCCTGCTCTCATGAAAGGTAGGAAGAGGTGCTTGTAGGAGGGAAATACAAATGAGAAATCATGACTAATCTCTTGGATATGACACCCACCAAGCAAGAAGCTTGGGTTCCCATCTCTGCTGCTGGAGCTACTTATTTTGCACTAAAATATTGACTGAAGTATGAGTCTGGCTGAGGCTACAACATGGGGCAGGGCTCTTACCACACTGTCCCTGGCTCTCTTTGCTGCCCCAGTGGTTCTGCACCCTTCACTGCACGGCAATGCAGCTTCCTTAGGAGGAGCAGGAACCATCTCCCTGTCCCCTCCTGCCCAACACTGCTAAATTGAAGTTTGGAGCAAGGTGGCTAGAAGCACTGTCAGCAAAAAAAAAAAAAAGCCAAAAAAACCCACTTCTACGGTGAGCCTTGTTTGCACTGGGTCCTAAATATTTTCTGTTGCTAAGAAGCCTTGTAGTTCACACTACTTAAAATCCAATGCTATGACCATAGAGATTTTGTTATTTCCTATTACTACACGTAAAGAAGCATCAAAGCCAAGGCATATAAATATAACTCTGAACTGGACTGAAGTGACTGCTGTGAGTCATAGCCAAGCAAGTTGTACTGAGAACTGGCTTAAAAATAGGTATCTATTGTGGGTGTGCATTAAAAAAAATTTTTTAAAAAAATCCTTTTTTTAACTAGACTAGATTTCTATGATCAGCTTTAACTGAAACATGTAAATAAGGCAGTAGTAAAAAAAGATGCAAGATGCCCTGGGAGATAACAGGAGGAATCCGTTCATAGAGAAAGAAATTGTAGAGTTTCTGGGCCATCCTTTCCCTTTGTTCCTGAGCTGTGTTTTGTTTTACAGCCCCCATGGTTTGCTGGAGTTGCCAAGGCTCCTTGCTGACCTGTTGGCCACCCTGACTGGAAATATTTAAATTATTAACGTACGAACTAAAAAGAACACACCCTAATCTAAAAACCTGTCACCACTTAAGTATTTAATTAGGAAAAAAAATGCAGGTAGAATAAGAACACTGGCAGTGTACCTACCAAAGTGCTTCCGGGAAGGCACTACCAACATCTGCCAAGTAATAGACTTATAGAGAAGCTGGTACCACTTGCCAAACTGGTTGGTAACTTCTTGCCAGGTTTCGTAAAGAGGTTGCATTTGCTCACACCTGAATGCTTAAATTCTCATGTTATTTGGGTAAGATGAAATGAAAGTCAAATGTTATAATTGTGCTGATGAGGCAGGGGGCTTACATCTTCTCAAGGATGAATCCCTGGGGCTTCTGCGTTGTATTTGCCATCTTAAATAAAAATATTTTGGGATAAGGATGTAGTTAGATGACTTCCTAAGTTATGCCAATTTGGATAAAGGGATGAGGACTGCAATGAATAAGCTAAAGTCACAAATTTGCAGTATTTCCATTATTTCAGCAGAAAAATGTTCTAGCATACCTCTTACATATTATGAAAGACAACATTGCTAATACCAGTCTCTCAGGCTATCAAAGTTATTTCCCACATTAAGGGGAAAAACTGGGTTTTATTTGCTTTGTAGTGTTTTGCATCTGTATGTTCCTGTCTGATGGCAGGAGTCCATATTCCCTTGAAGGGAAAAAGATATTCCTGCTACCTCATGACTCCAGGAAACAAACTTAGGGACGGGCTCAAACTCTTGAGTCTTGGGTGACTGAATGTAGGGACTGGAAATGGGAGAGTAACTGTGTAAAAGCAGCAATGAAGAACCTCACCCTGAAACCTGTATTAAAATCTCTGGGACTTGGAAACGAAGCCTCTCCTCTTGCTGGGGTTTGCTCTTGCCTTGCAGGCAGCCTTTAGCTCTAGAGGATTATTAATCACAGAATGATGTGGGTTTGGAAGGGACCTCTGGAGATCATCTAGTCCAACACCCCTGCCAAAGCAGGGCCACCCAGAGCAGGTTGCACAGGAACGTATCCAGGTGGGTTTGGAATATCTCCAGAGAAGGAGACTCTACCACCTCTCTGGTATGCTCCTAGCGTGGCTGGGTGATGGTGAAGCTGCAGTAGGACCACTTCTCTAGAGATGCTGTTTGAACTATTTCAGGAAAAAAGGTTAGATCCAGAAACCCTTGAGGTTAAATGGGATATATGTTTCCCTTCAGTAGTTCTTCTGCAAAAAAAAAAAAAATATTCCTGAACAATGGATCTTTCAAATGTGACTTCTAAATGCAATTAATTGTTCTTGAAAATGTATCTGAATATGCGTTCTTTGATGCTGTGTATGCAGATCACTTATCTACAGCCTGCGTGCAAACCAAAATTACCTCCTTTGAGAATCTTCTCTTTAAATCAAAGAGAAAAAGGACAGATCCTTGGCTGACCATTGATCATTAATTTCATTAATGAACCAGTCACAGAACTGGCCCAATGTGTTTTCTAACGGAATTGTCTGGATTTCTTGCCTTGCTACATTTTCCCTGCTTCCTCCTCCTTTGGTATTGAGAGCTCCCTGTCTCTTGCACACACGACTGGCTCAGCCCAGTCACTTCCCATCATTGCTAGTCTCAAGAGCAATCCTTCTGTGTATTGGCATTATTTTCTTGATGTTTAGAACAAAGGAAGCTGTTCTCAGGAACAGAAAATGCACCTGGGGGGTTGAGAAATAAATATGAAGATGATTTTTTTTTTTGTGAGGAGTAGTTGAAATTCTATTATGCTCTTATGTTGTGAAAGGAGTAGCTGTCTCTGTTCCCACCCAAAAAGGAACTTCTCTTTCTAGTAGCAAATCTGGCCTAGTGACTAAATCCTGCTAGATCCTCAGAAAGGACAAGAATTCCTGCACAGCTGAGTTCCGAGCCAGCCTACCCCATCACTTAGTTCCCTCTCCTGACAGCAAGCGTCAGCCTAAATCTCTTTTTCTTTCCCATGAAACAACTTCTGGCATAACAGTTCCAGAAACCAATTGTGTAAGTGTCCATGTAAACCCTCACTTTTTATTAATCAATCTCTTGTACCTAAAAGCTGAATTAGAGTTCTTGAGTTACAAAAAGGGTTTAAAAAAAAAAAAACACAACAACAACAAAAAAAAAACAACTGAAAAACACTTGGAAGCTCACAGCTACTGTGAAAGACACAAAAAAAGGGTCACTGGCTTGCATAGCTCTACTGCTCTGCCGGTTTTTTGGGCTGCATATTTTTAGACATGACCAGAACCAAAACCTTGTGTTATAGAAGAAAACAAGATGGCAATAATGAGTGACAAAATGGTAGTCAAACTAACGACTTTAACCTTGTCTTTGTATGCTTATTATACACAACGCTTAAATGCTGCTACGCATTTTTATTCAGTGATGAGATCTGGGTATAGGAATCTGTCCTGGGTTAATTAAATGTTTTGTTAAAATTCACTGGGTTGGTCCTTAGCTGCTATACATCTGCTACAGGAAATGGAGGATATTGCTAGGCTAATGGAGGTGAGAATCCAATCTAATTATCTAAACCACACTTTCCCACTCAAGCATCTATGTGATGCCAAGGAAGGAACTGTGTAATCCCACATTTCCATGCAGCTGAATAAATGGAATGATTTTTTGGAATGATTGCCACAATCTCAAGACACTTCTGATGGTGGAATAAATAGATCAGAAATGAAATGCCAGGACTGTAGAAATATCTGGCTTCTTGTGAATCTTTCACAGGATGGTATGGGGTTGGAAGGGACCTCTAGAGATCATCTAGTCCAACCAACCCCTGCCAAAGCAGGGCCACCCAGAGCAGGTTGCACAGGAACATGTCCAGGAGGGTTCTGAATGTCTCCAAAGAAGGAGATTCCACCCCCTCCCTGGGCAGCCTCTTCCAGGGCTCTGCCACCCTCCCAGGAAAGAAGTTCCTCCTTATGTTTAGGTGGAACTTCCGATGCTCAAGATTGTGCCCGCTACCACTTGTCCTGTCCCTGGGCACCACTGAAAAAAGACTGTCTGCATTCTTCTGACACCCACCCTTGAAGTATTTATAGGCGTTGATCAGATCCCCCCTCAGCCTTCTCTTCTCCAGACTAAAAAGGCCCAAGTCCCTTAGCCTTTCCTCCTAAGAGAGATGCTCCAGGCCCCTCATCATCTTTGTAGCCCTCTGCTGTCCCCTCTTCCAGCAGTTCTCTGTCCTTCTCAAACTGGGGAACCCAGAACTGGACCCAGTGCTCCAGATGGGGCCTTCCCAGGGCAGAGCAGTTGGGGGAGGATGACCACAGAGGGAGGATCTGCTGGCCACACTGTTCTTAACGCACTCCAGTCTTTCCCTTAAAAGACTTTGAGAAGACCAAATTCTGGGTTTGTTTCCTGAAGAGTTAAGGTGAAGGCTGAAGAGGCTGAGATTAGCTCTTTGGGGATGTCAGGGAGGGAGATTGTGGAAAATAGCTTAAAAAATACCGTTTGGGATTTTTTTTTTTTTTAGCTGATAATCACAGAAGTGATTTGAGGCTTTGAAATTGGCTGTCTGTATAATTTTCTGACAAATGAGACGAGTGGTTATATTATAGGTTATGACAAATGTATTACAAAGTAGTTTTATGAGACATTACTGTTCCATGTCAGTACTATGACTGGCGGAAAGAAATTACATTTCCATCAAATGAAGCAACAGAAGGAATAAAAATATCCTGTTATGCCTCAGATAACCTAGTGAGACAGCAAACTAACAAAAATTGATGGAAGTCTGTGAGATACATCCTTCACTAGCAGAATTAGTCGTAATTATAAATTGATTCCCATGAACAGCAGTTAGGGCATGTAAAAAAATTCCTAAGGAGGCTTCCCTATAAATTCTAATCTGAAAAAGAAATGAGAATCTGAAATAGTGGGTTTTTTTCCCAATATGTTATCTGTCCCTGTGGTATTTTCAAGAACTGTAGCAGTGCTGCTCTTCAGTGCATCTAATCTGGGCTAAATACCACTCGCCTTAATCCCATCAGCAGCACCACTGATGTCCGTGAAGGCTTTGCCCCACTAAACTGGTAAAGGATTTGTTTGGATTTCACCAATTTTATGACCTCTTGCAATACTACATTGTAAGCTAGAATAAAACAACAATCCTCCAAATTTTGAGCCACAGAGAGAACATGCTGAAGGAAGAGAAGAAGAAAGGATTCTATGCAGGTCCGGCTTTTGTGTGTCTTGAAAAAAAGTAGGGCATATTTTGAAAACTTCTCAGCTGTCTGTCTTAAAATGCTGTCTGAGGAAAACGAAATCGCTCTCAGGGGAATTAGAGAATTAGAACTTCTGGGCTCTTGTTCCAACTTCTCTGCCAACTTTGTGCATGACCTTGGCTACAGCGTGTGCCTCAGCACAGTCACTTACAGGAAGGACACTTAAACTGTCTGAGATGCTAACCAAACTTCACATTACCGTTGTTTGCCCTCACTTCACAGCTATCCATTATCTGACGGCTCTGGGGGCTGGCTAGGACACAGTCCTCAATTTCTATTCCAGCTTGTCCTACTGGAACGAGCTTGCACAAACTGGTATCTTTGTACAAAATGCTCACTCACTCTGTCCTAAGCAGCTACTGCAATATTAAGATCCTAACGTTACATTCTGGGGGCATTTTACTTGGTTTGACGGATGGCAGAACATGAGGCTGGGGAGAGATTGTTTCCTGTAGTCAAACTTGTGCGGTATGTAGAGCTCAAGCCATGTGCTTACATGTTATTACAGGTGGCATGAATGGGCTGAGGCCAATGGGATGAGGTTCAACAAGGCCAAGTGCTGGGTCCTGCACTGGTGTCCCACCAACCCCCTGTGGCGCTACAGGGTGGGGGCAGAGTGGCTGGAGCTGCTGGGCAGAAAAGGACCTGGGGGTGTTGGTGGACAGCTGGCTGAACAGGAGCCAACAGTGTGCCCAGGTGGCCAAGAAGGCCACCAACATTCTGGCCTGTGTCAGGAACAGTGAGGTGAGTAAGACTCAGGAAGTGACCATCCCCCTGTACTGGGCACTGATGAGGCCCCACCTCGAGGGTTGTGTCCAGTTTTGGGCCCCTTCCCACAAAAAAGACATTGAGGTGCTGGAGCGGGTCCAGAGAAGGGCAATGGAGCTGGTGAGGGTCTGGAGAAGAAGTCTTGTGAGGAGAGGCTGAGGGAGCTGGGGGTGTTGAGCCTGGAGAAAAGGAGGCTGAGGG
>JAOQGH010000012.1:52513519-52524861 GCA_025769975.1 Gallinago jamesoni
TATGATAAATCCATATATTTTTTTCATTGCATCTGTGTTTTTTTTTTCCAGAATACATATGTCATTTAGGTGCAGGCATTGAATCCCCCTTGCTTTGATGACTTCTTTCCTTAGAGCATCTTACATCCAGCAAAGATGGGTGACCTGGTGGGAGCAATCCAATGCGCTGCAAACACGCACCATAAATATCTTTTCCGAAGTAGTTCTTGTGCATGCAGTGTGGGAGGAGGGGAGGCATATTAAGTAGTGGAGCCGCATGAAAATTTGCCAATAGAACTGCTTTCTGTCCAAAAAAAAGAAAAAAGAAAAAAGAAAAAAGTGCTGTTTTCAACAAAATCCAAATGTTCCTCATGAGAACGTGTGTGTGCTGCAGCTGGCAGGCGTTCAGAGGACCCGGAGCCCTGCAGCCTTGTTTAATGATCAGATCCAATTGGGAGAGATCAGAGATGGAGGTGTGGCGAGGTGGTGGTAGTGGTGGTTGTTTGTCGTCATCCTTCAGCTTGAAGGAAGACTTCAAAACGCTTCCGTTTCCCACAGCGCGGAAAATTGAGACTTGACCTACTCTGCTTCGTACAGCCATTTCTTAAAAATTATCTGCTGTCTCCAGTGCCCATCGTCATTATAGTATTGTACCGTTATATTTACTTCGTGGAAGCTCGGGGCCTGTCTCGTCACTGCGCCAAGTTCGTTTAAATCACTGACTTTGCACTAGGGATGCGTTTGGTCTTAAAATAACCGTGGAAAGATGCACTGCGTATTTGTGTGGGATGGAGACCACGCAGTTTTTCAGCTTGCTGTTTTGTAACGTCTTGTGCGTCGGAAAACAAAAGCCACGTCACTGAGGGAACCCCTCCGCATCTGCGTGCTTGCTTTTCAACTTAGAGCACCTTGAACCAGGTTCCTGCTCCCTTTTTTAACTCAGTTTTTGCACTTAAGGTACTAATGTTACTTTAGCAAGGATTTTTTTTCTTTTTTCTCTTGACACTGGGAGCAGTTTTTTCTTTTCATCTTTATTTCTACTTTCTTTCACCTCACAAATGCTTTCTTCTTAAAAATAAATAGCTGTTGGAGGCTAATTACATGTATTTTCTCAGCAAGTCTGTAAAAAGTTTGAGTTTCCAACCTGAGCTGGTGCAAACCAGGCAGGGATTTAGGCCCTTCTGTTTTCTGCTGGGCTCTCTTGATTAGGCTACAGCAAGGCTACAAACTCTCCATGGCAGGTTGTTCAAAAGAAAGAAATGTCCCATTTTGGCTCCCCTTCTCCTGTGGCAGTCAAACCAGGCGCTGGTGCAGTGGACAGAAAAATCATAGAATCACGGAGTCACATGGAGTTGGAAGATCCCATGGACTGGAGATCATCCAGTCCAACCAATTTCTTGTGCTTATTTGCTAGCACTTGCCTTGCGTCCCGCATATAGAGATACCCTTTGGTCTTTCCCTGGCCCTGCACCCCTTTTACTGGGTGGTGGGCTCCCTGCTCTCTCACTGTTTCCCAGTTATCCACATAACCAGAGGTAGAATCAGGCTTGAAGTGCTCTGTCCTTAAGGGTAAAACTTGGAGGTGTCAAACTTTTTGTCTGGCCATGGATGAAGCACAAGAGGAGTAGCAGGAACTTAATGTCACTGTGCTTGATGTTCTTATAGGCTAAATGCAGATAGTCAAGTATTGTATGTGAAAAACAACTCTATTTTGAAAAATTCTTTCCCTTTTCCTTTCAGGCATGCTGCTGTCCACGGATGACAGGGGGAATCTTTCAGAGATCCTCGTGCAGCTCTGCCAGGAGTGCTTAGCCATTTTCAGTTAGTGGACCCTAAATCTTCAGACATGAAATGCTCTTTTAGCAGGGATGTGAACCCCCTCATAGAAATGTCATGTCATATCTGCCATTCAATTATCTATGCAAGCTGCATTCTTAAGGCCTTGCAGTCGGGTTGTTGTTGGTTTTTTTTTTTTTTTAAATGTTTTTTTTTGCTTAGCTTTAAAGGGAATTTTCTATATTTCAATCTGTGCTCATTGCCTCTGGTCCTGTCACTGGACACCAGAGAGAAGAGCCTCACTCAGTCTGCCTCACTCCGTCCCACCAGCTATTTGTGCACATTGATAAGATTCCCCTTGAGCCTTTTCTTCTCCAGGCTAAATAATCCCAGTGCATCCTTCTGGTTTTCTAGCCGTTCTTTCCTGCATGTTAGTCATTTCCTTGCGTGGAGAGCTGCATCAGGGAAATGACCTGGGTTAGAAGTAACCTGTTCTTTTATGCCATGTGGTTTTAACCCAGATGAGGTCTACTTGGCCCTTCCATGAAGGCTTGCCCCCACCCCAAATATTTTCTGCTGAGGAACTTTCTTAACTGATCGTGTTTCTGTGGATTTAGTACCCTTTAGTAATTAGACCTGCTTCATGAAGTCTTCCCTGCTTTTCTTTGAACCTATCTACACTTTCATTGTAATTTGAAAATGAATTTCAGAGCTCAAATACCCATTGCCTTAAGAACCACCTCCTTTAGGTTGTGAACCTGACTCCTAGTGCCTCCTCTTGATGCCCCCCCCTTCTTATATTGGAATAGGAAGTGAATGATGCTCTTCTGTTTTCCACTCAATTATATCTTCCCTCAGTTGTCTTTTATTCTTCCCTGAATCTTCTCTTAATCTCCCCTGCCTTCCTCTTTAGTAGCTGCATACCCTTCCTCTCCTGACTTGCTACCATTTTATTAAGCACTCCTATTTTTCAGTTCTCCTCTTGTGTTAACTCCCAAACTGGTTTCTCTTCTAACTCCAACTCCCTAAAGTGCAGTTTTGCATCTTCTGTAGCTCTGTGCATCCCGTGCAGTCCAGTTTCACTGCTGTCTCATCTGGATCCTGCAGTTTCTTGCATGCAACTCATTTCGCTCCTTTTTCTTCTCCTGCTGCCCGTGTTTTGATCATGGCTTAGTTTTAGTCTTTGATATTTTTTTTTTTTTTAATTAGACCAAAGTCAGCTCTGTTCTCATGTTATTGTTGAATGCAATTTTCTCTTCATCTTTATTGCCAAAAATATTTCCCCTTGACTTGGTCATTTTTATCCGTTTCTATTTCTGCAAGTTAAAATTTTGCTGTGAGGGCCTTTTTCTCCTCTGTTCTATTTTACTTGAATCCCAGGTCAATTTTTTTGGGTCTTACACTCTGTTATTTTTTTGGCTTATTTTATCTTACTTTTATCTTCGTGGATCTGCTGAATATTGTGATTCATCAATACACGTTCTCACACCTTCTGTCCCTTCTTTTGCTGGATAATTAAGACGACTGAAGTCCTTAGTGTCTGCCGCTTGGTGTGGCAGCTCTCTTCATGCCTACTTGAGGAAGGTTACTACTGTCTTCCTTCAGATCCTTCCCACGTATTTCCTACTACAGGGATGGCTATGGCAATAACATCTGCAAACTGCTGTTAGGTATTTATCTTGTCTGTGTAAGGTTATCAGGGTTTTTGGTGTACAGAGAGCTGCCTGGATGATTTGCAGCTCGGTGCTATACCCCGCGTTTCACACAGTTGTGACCGACGTTAGCAATTCGAGACAATTGTTTCTGATGTTTTGGGCATTTTTTTTTAACTTGGTGTCATTAGTAGGTGATATGATATTCAAATCTGCCAAAACACAGAAGACTTTAGTGAGTTTGGCTTGGGACTTTCACGCACAATTTGCTTATTGGGATCATTATGGGTGTTAGAGGCTGCCTGAGGGGGTCCTGTTTTTCTGGGTGATTGTTCCGAGATCTTTCTCCCTCTGTTGTGATACAAATATTTTGCTTCACTTGAGCTATCTAAATTTGAGCCCTTTTTTGTTAGTGGAATAACTATATGTAGCGGGGAGAGGGGCTTGGAGTAAACCATTCTTTATTTTAAAGTACGTTGGGTTTTCCTGTGATGATACTTCTGGATGCAAACTTAAGCAAAACAGAACTGGATAATGGAAATCTCCCCTTATATACCTATGACAGGGTTTTCTGTAGCAAGAGAAGACTGGAATCGCTCATCAGTATTTCTGTGCTGGTATATATTGACAGTTTCTTGAAGTATGTGTTAAAATTGTCTTCCTGGACAGTTTAATTTTATTTTAACAGAGGGGCTGCATATCATTGTGTTCAGCGGAAGGTGTTGCAAGCAATAATGGTTGATTCATAATCATCGGCACATAACTATATAATGCAGTGTGCTTTTTGGAAAGTACAAAGGGTGATTGCATAGCCAGCCAGTATTTCTGTCCATAAGCCTTGAAAAATCAGGAGTTAGGCTTGCTGCATCTGTAGGCACTTTGAAGGCTTCTGGTTTGGAGGCTTTCTCTTATGGGACTGGGGTTCACAATTCGAAGACTTTCAGTACATGCTGGTTGGAGATTTATTTCTGGAAAGAAAAGCTGAGATTTTTTTTTTTTTCTTTGACCTCGTGACTACAGGTACTACTACATACGTTAAGAAAAGTATCGATTTTTAAACTTACCAAGGAACTGCTCCCACTGGGAGGCAGTTAGATTTCTCCCCTTTTTGCAAACATACTCTGCTCTATAGAGTTAAACATAATACAAAGAAAAAGTTGTTTTCCTGCTGATTTTTTTTTTTTTAACCTTGGCTATGCTTCACTTTTTCCTTTACAGTCTCCTAAGCTTTGTTATATGGCCTTTTATATGTTGTTTATTTAACAAATGTGAATGTAACTCACTTAAAAATTAAAATCCTCTCATCTTCTCTGAGGGTGAATCGAGGGAGAAACTTTCTAACCCATAAAAGCAGGGTGAGACTGTCTCTACTCTGAAATATTAAATAAAGGAATGAAAGGGAAATAATACCCTGTGACGATACCTCAGGGAAGATTTAATTAAGAAAATGAAATTGCATTAAAAGTGACCCATTGTGGACTGCCAAAAAGCCGACAGATGAGGAAGGAATTTGTTAGCTGTGTCTGTCCATCACTAAGAGCCTGCACGGTGTACGGAGCCTGTGAGAGGTTCTTCTCTTGCCTTTGCAGGTGAGGATTGTTTCCTGATTCACAGCTGAGGACTCAATTGGGAAACTGCATGGAAAGAGCATCCGAACCGGGGGAGGAGGGAATGTAGGGAACCAAACACTTGACCCTTTACACCCCTGGGCAGTCCTTTTGAAATGCACTTGACTCACAGGGTGTCAAACAAACCAGGGACCTGACATTTAACAGGGAAAGGCTGCGTGGATGGGTCCGATGTCTGCAATAACACGTGTGATTCTGTGAGGCAGGAGTCACCTCTGTGCGAGGGCTGAGCAGTTTCTCTTGTGCCCCGCGCCGCCGGCATCCCCAGAGGTCTCTCAGCCTGCTCTCTTGCAATTAGGCAGGCATTCCCTCGCTCTCCCCATTAGCGTAATGGCTAGCAAGAGCATCACTTATCCCTTTGCTCTTGAGCAACTACTGCTTCCATAATCTCTTTTGCATTAAACTAATGGATGACTTGTGTATGTAATTTTTCTCCCCCTCTTCGTGGTGGTGAGGAGGGTACCTGTCATTGCTTTTGTCCCATTTGTCTTTTATTGCAGATGAAAATATAAAGAAATCAGAGCAACTGTCATATCTTGTTGTGTCTTCTGCGAATCTTAGTAAAACTATGCAAATAATAGAAAATGCCAGCTGAAAAAAAACCCACCACCCCCACATTCAATTACTTTATCGCCATGTGTGATTCCTCAATTGCAAAAAAGCAGATTCTCATCACAAGCAGTCATTTTAACTGGCTTTTATTTATTTATCTTTCAGTTAGAAGTGATACTTGAAGTAGCTACATGATAAAATGGATTAGTGACCATTTCCAAGTCATCCCTTACGAAAGAGGAAGAAAAGTTTTGCTTACAGATAAAGTATCTCTCCCACTGTCTCTTACTGCAGAATAAGGTGGAATCGAGGTGGATGTTAGATCCTAGGAGTTTTCAGAGAGCAGGAGCAGTGAAGGATATTAATCTGTTTTAAAGGTGTATTCTTTTAAAAGTGTTTTTGTGAGCTGAATCTATGAATTCTTATTTAAGAATAAATATTTAAGATAAATTTATTCTTATCTAAAATAGACTTTATTTACTGAATGTTATTCCATCTAAAATACACTTTATTTACTGAAAGTTATCACTTGTTTTGGAAAGCTACTGGTCCTCCTCCTCATTTTGTGCTGGGCAGTTTAGGTGCCTTATTCGGTTTGTTTCTTGCTGGAACTCTGAAAATAGCATTCCAGACCTCACCACTAGATTTATCAGATGTAGGGCAGGTTTCCTGCCTGCCTGCTGACACTGTAAGTAGAGTACTGTTATTATATATCTAGTTTTGTGAAAAGCACGTTGGAATAACTTCTCTACACAAGAAAACACATAGACCTCTTAAGGTTTCAGAGAAGGGTCTCTGCAGCCTGCGTGGAGTTACAGCAGGATGGGTTTCAGGCACTTGGATATCTGTTCTGTTCTTCTGACGAAGCCTTTGGACGGATGGATCCACAAAGTTTTCCCTGCTCTAATATTTTTTTGGTTGGTGTTGTTGAGACTTTAGCTCTTCGTTTTTTTTCTGAAGTCTGTCAGCTTGAGGAAGAAGACATGTCTCTTCATATTTTTAGTCTTTGTTTCCGCTTCTTTCACAGAAAATTAGCTGGTTGAATTTTAAATCTCTAGTCTTAGTCTCCACTCAAAGGCATTCATAAAATACAAAAATCTTTATGGTTGTGAGTTATAAAAGGCTGCAGATTGTCAGTGCTGGGTGCATAGCCATCAAGTGTGGAAAACTGATATGATTAGGAGATGCAGTATATCTGGCATAAAACATAATAGATATTTTATTTGACAAGATTTAGCATTAATTCAGGAAGGGATTGCTCTTCACGATGGGTCTTTAAACATTCATTTATATGTTTCCTCATTCAGAGGTTTTATTACCAGTGATTCAAGTTGTTTCATGAGCCAACGAACTTACTTTGTCCCTGATCTGGCAAAGATTTAGACATATCTTTAATTTTGAAGCAAGAAGACTATACACACTGATTAGAGAGACTCTGCTTAAAATTAATTTGAATGGGCTAAAGCAGAGTTCTGCTCAGGGAGCCTAATGCTTAGGATTTGGCTATTGGGAGGATTTAAGATACCTCATAAGTCCTTAAAGTAATTTAGTGGTGGCATTTAGCTATAGTTTCTCCTACTTTTCATTTAAAGAATGCAGGGAAAAAATATTAGTGTTTTAAAGTGCAGGGAAATTAATGCGAGTTTTTTGTATCAACCATTCACTTTTGAAAGGTACCTAGATCATTTTTTAGGTATTTTCTTTTGAAAGAACTTCCACTCTTCACTCAAGGTCGTGATCTGACCATATATGTATGTCATGGATCATTGTTTGATTCATTTATCTTATTATAGCATACACTTTAATGCAGCTTTTACAGTGAATGGTTTTTCCCTTCGTTCTGTGCTTTTTGTAATTATTTGGTTTGGAAGAATTGTTGAGCAGGGCTTCTTGGTATCTAGACAGTCTAAAAATGTATCTTTTTCATATATGTTATTCAACACTTTGAAGCCCTTAACTACACTGGTTCTGAGAACGTTGTTCAAAGAAGTGACATCTCGGAAAGCATCGTGTGAATTATTAGTAAATGTTGATGCTTTAAGTGTGACCTCTATTTTTGTCACTTCTCTTGTTTAGGTTTGCTAATATTTTAAAACATTTGGTTTTTCAAGGAAGGAATTTCTCCTCCCCGGCTTCTCTTCCTCCTTTCTTGAGTCTTCGGTGGAGATGCAAGGCTGGATCTGACATGATCTCCATGGCAGCACACATTAGTTTCCATGGCAACACATTTCACAAACAACCCTACAACTTTACTACAGTGTCAAACAAAAGGAGAAGCCTGACTGTTGGAGCAGGCTCTGATCAAGGTTAAAATTAAAAAGAGGGGGAAGGGAGGAAACATGGGAAGAGGTTGGGTGAGATAATGACTTCTTGCAATTTGTCCTTTTAAAGCTTTTGCTCCAGGGTATGCACATCATTTAAAAACAAATCAAAACCCAAACCTAAATTCTCCTAACCATAATTACTGTGCTACCCAGCTGCATTCCTGCACATGAGTAGGTAAGTGATGTGCTGTCACAAGTCTTTTGTCCCAAGGTACTTCTTTAGCCTGGTTTCAGAAGGAAATGAGGCTTTGTCTTTCTCCTTCCGTACCCCCTTACGCTACCTCCGCCTGTAGCTATTGTCCCCATTGATCAGATTATTTGAATTTGACAGAGGGGCCAAAGTTGAGGAGGTAATTAAGTTCCTTGGGGTGTTGTGAGAAGCTGGGTTCTGGCTCCCCTGGAAGGAAGCTGTGGGGACTGGGAATTGCAGGATTACAAGCATCTAAGCTAGAAGGAAATAATAAGCAATATATAAAGGCTAGTTCCTTTGGCGTGAATTCAGGAAAATGTTTAAGAATGTGCTTGGGGTCTCTTTGTCTCCTGAGTTGCTTTTCTAAACCACAAAGTAAGGGAATTGTGAGAGGCTGATACCCTCGGAAACAGTTAAGGTCACTTCTCTTGCAAGGTAATGGTACTGAGAAGGCAGGAGGGGAAATACGTAAGGACTGCAAGGTGTGAAAGGGCTTTCAGTTACAAACTGAATATAATCCGTACTTCAGGTCTGTAAAATGCAAAGATTGCAGGGAATAGGCTTGTTGCATTGTGCTTGTGTTGCATGTTGTCTGGTCAGGAAGCTAAAACGCAGTTATTCCTGCCCCTACCCCTTTTGCCCCGTACTTGTAAGGCTGCTGCTGGCATCCAAGTGTGAAAATACAAAGTGGAGTTAGGAGTCAGAGAGGATTTGTAATGAGGGAGCTTGGGAGCTTGGGCAAGGATAAATCTGTGTATTCAGTGGGCTGCTCCATTATCTTGGCAGTGCTCATCTCCCCTCATCCTGAAGGATGCAGTTCCACATGCATGGGAATGATTGCATGATTGCATATATGTCACTGGAAAGGTGGTGGTGGTGTTTTGGTAGAGTCTGTTTCTCAGCTGCTTTGGAAATGGTTTTGAAAAAAGGAAAGAATATGTAAGTAGCTTAAAGATTTCTATGATTCTATAGTTTATATTGTCCCTGGTTTAAAAGTTCAAGGTTACCCCACTTTTACTCTTGTCCCTTCAAAGTGATTCCTATTAGATGTAGTATGGCATGCTATGTTGTATGTGAGATTTTAGGGGAGGATGGGACGGGTTTTTATTTTCTGGTTTTCTTTTTTATTTAAAAATATTAGGCTACATCTAATAGGTGACTGTTCAGGGTTATGTGCAGGAGGAAAACTCCTAAGTATCAAAGACGGTGTTTGATTAAATGAAATACAGATAACTCCCAGTAGCATTGCTGTAGGTGGTGGTGTGGCAAATGGAAGGCAGCGTGAGGCTGGGGGCATTGCCCTGCTCGGGGAATGGGATCCAGCTCCAGTGGGTCCTAGAGGGATGTGTCTTTTAATACATGAGTGTTCAGAGGTGACTTTACCCCCTGCAGACCTCTGCTTACCATACAGACTATTACAGCAGCGAGATACTCTTTCAGAAGGAAAGGAAAACAGTTGTCTTGCAGGATGGTTTTGTTCTTCCTTCTCTTGGAAATGGTCCTGGTGGAAATGGCCAGTTGAATGGAGTTAAATGAAATGCTCAAAGATGTAGGTAGTCATGATTTATTGCCTGCCTTTCCATTTTACCTGGTTGCTGTTGATTTCAAAAGTGAGTAGTTTCCCTAAATCTCCTCAGAAGCTAGTTCCTGGGGGGCCTCCATGTTCTAAAAATTAAGTCCTTCGAAGTTTCTGGTGGAATAAAGATGTATGCAAACACTACCTGTATTAAAAGACTTGCCCATAGCAATGTTAATTCTATGCTTCCGTTTTTGATTAAAAAAAATAAATAAAAATACCTGTGATAAACAACTAAGCTTCCAAAATACCAATATTGAAACTTTTTCTGTAGCTAAGGTGCCATCTCAAAACACTTAGGAGGATTGATGTGGGAATTCAGCATTCTTCTTTAATGCCCTTTCATGGTGGTTGTGTTGTGCCCTGCTGGGCATCACAGGGGGCTTAGTCCCTTCCAGACTGACAACCCACAGAACTCGTCTTTCGTTGATTCCTGCTTAGATTTCAGCCTCCTTCCTGCCCTTAAGACTTCCCAAACGCAATCTGTGGTTTTCAAGCTTGAGTTAGAAGGTGATCAAGCCCATCTGTCCTTCCTAAGTGTCTTAGCTGGTTTCTGGTCCCAATCAAGAGCAGATTGTCCAGCTATTGTCTTCCATATTTTTAAGCTTGTCTTCCATATTTTTAAGCTTGTCTTCAAAGAGCTGCATTCTGGACAAGGTTTAGTGAGGCAGGGTAAAGCAGGCTCCATCTGGAGTTTTTGTATGTTTGATCAGGACAGGATTGAGGTGGATGGTTTTGCCAGTATTATGATTTCAATATGTATTCCAGAGACCTTTCTGTGAACTGTGGGTAATGCCTTGCTTTCTTCTTCTGCTTTTCCTCAGAGTGTTAAAATTGCAGTGTGGGCTCACTGCTGAAGAGCTACCAACATACTCATGTGAATGAAAACTGTGAATCTGTTCCATGGGTTGTAAAAATAAACTTGTTTCATTGAGCTTTCGTGTATCAAGAGATTTGCAAATGTAAAAATGCAACATAAAGGAAATGGATTTCGGATAATTCCTTAATCTGGTTTTCAGTGGTCAGGCTGTTAAGCTGCATTTTCTGTCTTCTCCCTAATCACTTTCATATTAAAGATTAATTGCATATCATAGAGAATCCTTGATTAAGCCAATGAAAAGTGAGAGCATAGATCTGTTCATTAGAAGCAGCGTGAGGAATAATAATGAGCAACTGCCAGGCTTCCTTATCTACCTTACAATAGACACATAAAGGACATGTATTTCTGTGATGCTCCATTTCCTGTTATTAAACAAAAAAGAATCATTTACAATTTTACCAGGAAGCTTCCTCATTAACAAAACAGGTCGAGCAAGTGGAGGGAGGTCATCCTCCCCCTCTGCTCTGCCCTGTGCTGAGGCTCCATCTGGAGCTCTCTGTCTAGTTCTGGGCTCCCCAGTTCAAGAAGGACAGGGAACTGCTGGAGAGGGTAAAGCAAAGGGCTACAAAGAGGGTCAAGGGGAATGGAGCATCTCTCTTATGAGGAAAGCCTGAGGGACTTGGGTCTTCTTAGTCTGGAGAAGAGAAGGCTGGGGGTCGATCCCATCAATCCTTATAAATACTTAAATGGTGGGTGTCAGGAGGATGGGGCCAGTCTTTTTTCAGTGGTGCCCAGGGACAGGACAAGAGGAAATGGGCACAAATTGGAACATAAGAAGTTCCACC
>JAOQGH010000012.1:52569021-52615915 GCA_025769975.1 Gallinago jamesoni
GGATGGGGCAGCCACAGCTTCTCTGGGCAACCTGTTCCAGTGCCTCACCACCCTCACAGCAAAGAATTTCTTCCTGAGATCTCATCTAAATTCCCCTCTTTCAGTTTGAAGCCATTACCCCTCATCCTATCACTCCACTCCCTGACAAAGAGTCCCTCCCCATCTCTCCTGTAGATTCCCTTTAAGTATTGGAAGGCCACCATAAGGTCTGTAGTTCCCCAGGTCTTCCTTTTTTCCCTTTTTGAAAACGGGGGTTATATTTCTCCTTTTCCAGTCAGCAGGAACTTCACCAGGCTGCCACGGATTTTCAAATATAATGAAAAATGGCTTGGCAACTTCATCCACCAGCTCCCTTAGGACCCATAGATGGATTTCATCAGGTCACATGAATTTATATACCTTCAGGTTCCTTAGAATGTCTTGAACCTGGTCTTCTCTTACAGTGGGCAGTTCTTCATTCTCATAGCCCCTGTTTTTGCCTGGTCCTTTGACTTGGGAGGTGTGAGGAGAGGGGTTGACAGTGAAGACTGAGGCAAAGAACTTGTTGAGAACCTCAGCCTTCTTCTCATCTATTGTTACCAGTTTGCCATTCTTGCTCATCTTGGGGGGTTACGCTTTCTTTAGCCTTCCTTTTCTGATTGACGTACCTATAGAAGCCTATAAAGTCCTGTTTTCTGGGTTTGGCTGTACTATAAGCTATGATTTAAAAATCCTTTTTATTCTAAGAGTTACACTAACAATTCTTCCAAAATTCAAGCGTCCATGGGGATTTTTCTCGCGTGTCGATAAGCAAATAAATAGTTGTGATAGTTGGGAGTCGGTTGATGGGGTAGTTATGATAGCTGATACTGTAGCCTTGATTAGAGCTTACTTTTGAACACTATTTCTTCTTCCCTCTGCGTTGCCTTGCACTTTGTATATTCGATTGTCCTGCGCCTGCAGTGGTGGAGAAGGCAAATGTTCTCTTGGTTTATGTTTTGCTGCACAGATGCCCTGTGCTCTGTGAAGAGGACTGTCCCGAGGCAAAAAGGAGGAAATCTGTCTACTCCTATTACCTTTTCCTGGCTCAAAGTTTGACAGAGGGAGAGTGCACCTTCCCTGAAAGCTGCTGAGTGCTGGCAGCGAAGGGACCCTTGGCAGGGGAGCAGATGGGGAGAAGATTAAGAGCAGTGGAGATGATCAAGATCAAGAGAGTGGGGATGAGAAGGCTTTTGGGAAGAACAGGGAGAAAATCTAGCATCAAGCTTTTAGGGGTGTGAAAAGCAGGAGAGCTTGCCCTGAGGAAGAACTTCATGTTACTGGGTTGAGAGCAGCTCTGGAGGGAAAAGTCCTGCTCTGGAAGTGAGATTAATTCACACGTCTTTTTGTTTTCACCTAGTGTTTCTACTTTGCCACCCAAGAGAGCTGAGTTTCCTGTCTTCCAGAACTTACCTGATTCCAATTCATGCTCTAACACAACAGTTTTACGAACTGAAAGCTCTTTTGGTAGGCTCACCTTCAAGGTAAAGGTCTGTCTCAAAGCTCTGACTTGCAGAATCCCATCATGTCACCGTTTGATGACTCTGCGCTGCTGCTTTCCTGTTTGCCTTTCTGGCCCAGCCTCAGGATTTTGCTCTGGGTGTTCACACCTGGGCTTGTGATTAGGTTTTTAAAATCTTTTTATGTTGTCTCTCATCCAGCCAACTACACCTTTCATACAAGCTGCTACTACGTTATATTTCTGTGAGTACAAAATCCTTTTTGATACATGATCTTACCCTCCTGAAAGCTGGTCGGAGGACTTTTACTGTCATAACTTATCACTTTCACCAGACTACCCTAATATATATATATATTTTTAAATCTATCTTGTCTTATGCTTGTCTTTTACAAAACACATAAACCTTGCAAATGAAGGCTAAAAGCTTATCAGAAGAACCTTCATCTCTGGTGGAGCGACCAAGAGACTGGCTCCACATCTGATTGGCCTATGATGTCAGACTTGACTACTGCCTTATTAAATTTTCAGATGAATAAATGTGCTGTGTCCTAAGCTTCCCATCATACAAAGCCATCTCACTGTCTTTCTCAGTGTTTGCCCTTGAAATTCTGGTTGTGATGATGCTCGCAGACATCTGACTGTCTGCATGTGCCTTACTTGGAGCCCATTGTCATGCTGGCTGATATTGTCACCTTTTTCCCTTTAATTTCCTAATCTACCACTGCTCCAGTTGTATGTCAACCATATAGTGTCTTTGGTAGGGACAGTAAAAGCCCATCCTACCACCATCAGAAATACATCTTCTCTGACAAAGCAGCAGTAGAATTGTCTAGGTTGGAAGCGACTTAATTAATACTCCACATCCATTAACATTCAAAAATGAAAGTATCTGCAGAACCACTTCTCCCTGGAGTAATTTGTCACCAGAAATAAAACATCTGCCTTTGAAATGAAGCTGGTTTTGGGTAGCGCGCTATGAGCGACGGAACCCATGTGGGTGTCACGGGCTAATCCAGAAGAGAGGGCTTGAAGTTCTTGGTGGTGTGACCTCACCAGTTATAAAACCAGTAGCAGTTGTCTCAGGTACTGTAGTGACAGCAGATGCCGCCTTCACTGAAGTGACAAACTCCCATTGATTTTTAAATCACTGACTCGAGCGTTGCCCACAAGTGATTCCCAGTTTAGGAAACATTCACAGCGTGCGAGACCCTGCTTTTTGATTAAAAAAAAAAAAAAAAAAAAAAAGCATTTTCTGTTTCGAGGAAACACCGGTCTCTATGCTACGATTTGAACTCTCTTTTCAAACTGGGAATAAATGTAACTGTTGGGAAAGGAGAGAAAAGACATGATTAGATGCACAGCAAATGCAACACCATGAACTTCCTTCCCCGACTCCCTTCCTTCCTCCTCCTGTTCCTGTATCTCCACCGTGGACTTTTGCATTATTTGCTTCACTCTTTCCAGCACTTCCTATAAAGTGTGGTGTTCCTGCTGGAGCTATTTTCACTATAAACCCTGTTTAATGCAGTCGGTGAGGATTTGGGTCACTGGATTGTAAGCGTTGGAGGGCAGTGTCTGTGAAGTGGCAGCATATTCCAGGGGTGCAAACATGCCAGTGGAATTTTTTTTTCTCTCCGTATGGTTTGTGTGCAGCAGAATCCTAGGACACAATAATAGGTCTCTTAATTATTCCACAAATATTTGGTATTAATATACAAAATATTTTATGTTTTCAGGACTTACCATTCTTCTGTGCCTTAATAACGCCAGGGTTAAATAACTGCTTGGCTGGGCAAAGGAGCTATGATTTTTTTTCTTCCACTTAATTTGTTTGAGCTCAAAGGGATGATGTGACTTCTGATCATGTGAAAAGCATTTCATAGCATACTGGAAAGCTGTCTGGTTTTGTATCTAATGGACTGGACGGCATGGTTGGCAACAGAGGGATAATGGAAGGCTAACGAATAATGAAAAGCTGAGTGATTGAAAAAGCAGAGCTGCAGGGAGAGGAAAGGGAACGTAGAGAAGGAAAATGGAAAAACTGAACAGCACACAAGTAGGGAATGACCAATATTTTGATCAGTGTCGGGATATGTCTCCATACCATGATTAACCTCACTCATAACTTCAGCATTCTCCATCAGCCAGCTCACAAGAGCTCTTAACTCGTGCACAGTGACGCATTTCACACAAATCACTCAGCTTGCCTTGAGGTAGGAGGGCAGGTTGGAATTTAAATGTTTTTTCCACTTCTAAGACAATGACTACTCCGCCGGAGCCTCCCCGACTCCCATTAATTGTCCACTCCATTCCCAAATTCCTACTGGAGTGGGTGTGCATAGGATCTCACACTCCTACTTGCAAAAAACCAGAGCGGAGCAATAGCATTGGAAGCTCTCAGGGGTGGCGAGAGATGCTGCGGCACTTGGGTTGGGTTTACACTTGGGTGAAGACACCTCTGTTTTGGTAACAAGGACAACTCAGTTTTCGTGGCACCCACTCTTCAGGTCCCCAGGAGGGAGGAAGATTCCTTACTCATTGCTAACTGGTCTCTCCAGATGGGATACGGTCTCTGGGGCGACTGTGCTTTAAGCCAGATTCCTCTGCAACTGTAACAAGAATTACTGGAAAGAAAAGACTTAATAAAAGACTTAACTCTAGATATCAGAAGTGGGAAGACTATCTCCTGATGTTAGAAGAGAATGACTGGCTAGCAGTTGGATAGTCCTGATGTTTGCAGCTGGATGCGCGCGTTAACGTGGAGGGAGCCAGCTACTATTAATTTTCTCACGTGCTGCCAGTTGTGGCAGAGCTTGCTGGTGCAAGGCTTGCTCTTGCACTTGTTCTCACGGTAAGAATGATGAGGTAGGGGTTGAGTTAGTGCCGTGTTTCCTGCTTCACCTTCTCATGCCTCTTCTGCAATGCCGAATGGAAAAAGATCTGCTACTTTCTTATTCCGATGTACTGCTTTTCCTGAGCCTTGACATCACTGAAAAATGACTAATACTCTAAATACAATCCTTTCTTTTTTTTTTTTTTCTTTTTTTCTTCACAGAATCTGTACCAAAACAGGTTCCTGGGCCTGGCAGCCATGGCGTCTCCATCTAGGAACTCACAGAACCGGCGCCGGTGCAAAGAGCCTCTCAGATACAGCTATAACCCTGACCAGTTCCATAACATGGACATCAGGAACAATTCCCATGAGACGGTCACCATTCCTAGGTCTACCAGTGACACGGACCTTGTCACTTCAGACAGCAGGTCTACCCTGATGGTCAGCAGCTCCTACTACTCCATCGGGCATTCACAGGACCTAGTGATATACTGGGATATCAAGGAGGAGGTGGATGCAGGGGACTGGATCGGCATGTATCTCATAGGTAAAGCCCCCCTTCTCCCTTTCCCTTGGGGTTTCTTGCTGCTTTTGTTACTTGGAAGCGTTATGGTAATGTGGGCTAATGGTAATAACGAGTTGATACAGCTCTGTTGAGTGTAGTCTTTAAGTGGTTTACATATGACAAGATTCCTTCTGCTCCTGGATTGCTGGTTGCAGCCCTGGCCCTTGCTTTTTCTTCGGTAGAGACATGGGAATGCTTTCTCGTGACACTCAAGTTTCTTGAAATTTCAAGATATTTCCATTTTAAAGCCGTTTGGATTTGGGGAAAATACCTCTTGTATAAAAAAAAGCATAATATTTTTCAGGATTTCCTCTTGTGAGTCCTTGAGTAATCTGTGACAGATGAGAGGTTTTACAAGTCAAGAATATGAATCATTTAAAAACCCCGTGAAACAGAATGACTCTTCCTGTGTAGCCAAAAGATATTTTGATATGAGCAATAATTATAGACTGAGGCAGTGTGGAGTTGTCCCAGAAAGCTTTTCATTTTTTTTCTGTGTATATTGGAAGCTGTATTTAGCCATGCACATGAGCATAATTTTGGCATCTCCATCGAGCAAATCCAGCCCCATATAAGAGTAATAAGAAATGGTTTCAGTTGACTTTCACCTGATTGTTTTGCTTTGGTATGAAACTCATATATAAACCAATAGAAAGGTTTTTTTAACCTGGTTTGGTTCCTATGGAAATAGTCCTGCTGCCTAGACTGAAGGCTGTGTTAACTTTTTGCCCTCCGGTAAGTTTTGGACATTGTGGGTCAGTTTCAGCCACGTTCCTTTACGGATTAGAGGTTTGAAAAATGTGAAGTTCTTAAATGTTTCCTAAAAACCAGTGGCTTGGTAAAGAAAACAGACTCAAATGTGTGCCCCCCCAAAAGGGAAACGTTGGTTAAATGCCAGTCTGTTTGGGTAAGTGTGCCTAGCACTAAGCAGGTATTTTAATTCCAATAGCAGTGTTTTACAGGTGTCAAGCCAAACAAAACCAGATAAAAGGTATGATATTGTGAGTGGAACTTTCAGAGCAATCATAGGGGGCATTGTAGGGGGCTACGGTGTTCTCTAGTGGGTTGTGTGCTGAGGATGTTGGGAACACAGGTGTTGGTGACATGAGAAGGGACAGGATGGGAGCTCTGAGGAGGTAGAGGAACCCTGGTGGCACAGTGTTAAGCGTTAGAAAATGATTTGAGGGTATTGGAGAAGGGGATCGGCAGATGGGGAACATGGAAGTGGCTACTTAGGACATGGAGGGAAGGAAGTGGGGGTTAAAGTACGCCTAAAATACCCTGCTTTGAAAATAAAAGTAGGCTTCTCCAATTTAAAATCTTTGAAGAAAAAAAGCAAAGACTGGATTTGAAACAGATGCTCTGAAAGTAGTCTGGTTTGTTGGCCTTAACAGAATTACTTGTGTTTGCAGTTAAGCTTGCAGTTGAGTGTTTTACTGGCAGAGATGAGAAGACACAGCAGCCCCCAGTACCAGGCAGTAAGAAATACTCCAAGCCTGTTCTGTAGCAGCACAGGCAACTCGTGAAGGACTCTATAGCTTCGGGAAGAGGAGGCAAAGTGTGACTTTTACTCAGAAGAGTCAACAGAAAGTCCACAGAGCTGTTTCACATTGAGCTCCTTTAGTTTCATAGCTCAGATATCGTATCAAGGGATGTGAAGACGCATCCTGAATTCTATGTTTTTTTGATAGGTAACCTTAATACACAAGGGATTAACTGGGAGAGGAAAATCCACCTTGATACTCCTGTGTAATTTATCCTATTAAACGGGATGTTGCTCCAGACACCCCAGTGAATTAGAAGTGCAGATTGGGAAGTGGATCCTTGCCCCTGCTAGCTGAACGCCTGGTGTTAATGGCAATAGTCAATGGCTTGTTCCAAGGAACACCCCCGCCAAATGAAAAAATGAATGGTGTGTCCAGGCCCCAAGAAACCATACGTTGACCCTTGTTGTCTTTGAAGGTGTTTTGCCTCCAGCCTCTGGGGTTCCCAATCTCAATAACTGAGGAAAGAGCAGGCAGCAGCACCCCTTGTTCCTTTTTATTCTTCCCCTCCTCTTGCAAAACCTAATGTAAGGTGAGTTTTGGTGTTTTGGTTTCCTTAAAGAAAGAACATGGGAGGCTGAAGATCAACTTGGCTTTTGATGTGAGTTTGACATGGATAACACTTGGAGTCTAAGAAGGTGACTGGCACTACGACCACATAGACATTAATAGAGTAGGGGGAACCAGTGGGAATGGGTCTGTAGAAGCAAACAGACGCTGAAGACATTCTGGGGGCTTGGCTTTCAAGCAGTCTCAGTCCAGCAGGCTGAGTGCCCCCGAGGGGCCGTAGTGCACCTTTCAGTGTAGCTTCACCCCAGGGCGGGATTGAGTCCATGTGCTCAAAGATCACCACACGGTCTGGTGGTGACAAAGTAGGGACAATTGGAAGGGTCGTTCCAACGGCACGCTCCTCACCTCAAACCGTTGATGCATCCTGTGTGCGATGTTTGTGACCGGTCCATAGGGGTGGGAAATCCAGACACCCTAATGGCTTAGGTCTCTGTGTGTGTTTGTGCAGATTTTCCAAGCCTGCATTCCTGTTGGGAGAGGAAATGTTCCCGGCCTTGTGGCTATGACCTTCACAACGTAAACAGATATATGACTGTGTTTTGAATTAGCAGCCAGACTGGAACAAGAGAACCCAAGAAACGATGAGCTTTTCCCCAGTCTGCTCAATAGGGGATTAGCGTTGAAGCCTATTATTACCACTTGCCTGGCAACCCTGTTAACTCTTGCATTGCTGCTGGTCACTCGAGTGTTTGTCTTAAAGCCGGCTTGTGGATACAGCCCAATCCTTTAGGTGATTGTTTGGGGCCAGTGAAATTTGAGCTGAAAGGTTTGCATGTGGCAATGCTTTAATATTGCGGTAAGTCATGAGAAAAATGAGAAATTGTGCCCTCAGGGTCTCAGGCAGCGTGTTGTGGATTTTCTGTAAAACTCAGTGCGGGAGCATTAGAGTTATTATCCATTATTTGTCTTGTGGGAACATCCCAGGAAGAGGCTACCCAGGAGCAAAACAGAAGATGCTTCTCACCTAAGAGGAGTTTAATCATTGCCATTGTAGTCCTCTAGGAAATACCCCCAAATAACTTTATACAAATGTTGGTTTTAAAACACGTAAAAGTTAGTCTGTTCTCTCCACCGCTGCTATCACTAAAATTTTGATGATAGCCAATAAACTGCAGGCTTCAGGACAAAGTTGTTCGAAGTCTGGGGAAATGCAGATGTTATAAAGGGCTTCCAAAAGAAAATGAGCAAAAATGTTGTAGCACATACATTTTGATTCTGTAGGGCATTTTGGGGTGCTATTCGAAGGTTAAAGTAGCCTGAAAGGAGTCCTCCCTATAGAGAAGTTCTGGCTCCTTGGTCCTTATGAAGACTCCTTTTATCTAAAGGTATCAGTTTTTCTCCACTTCAATCCATGTGCATAAGGGTGGCCAACTGGGAAGACAGTCTGTGCAGAAGCAGGTGAAAGCTGGATTTAGAATTGGTTATTAGAGTTAATTTTTGCTCATGGTCTCAGAAAATAGACTAGGCAGGTGGGCGATCTCATGTAAAACGGTGTGAAAAATGGTGGTTGTGTGTCTCATGGCAAAAAAATAGTATTGAGTATATCCACCCTGGAGCTGCATGAAAGCATCCATGGTTTTGATGAAGGGCTGTAGAAAAACTCCTTAGTTGAAGGGAGAATAGTAAATGTTGACTCTGTTAAAATATAGACGTTAATACTCCAATGCATTTTCAGATTAGCCATGGTAGGAAATGGGAAGAACAAGCCTTTCTGGGTGTTAAAGACATATTGTGTGCCTTCAGGAGTAGGAATTACATTTCATTCCTTCTAAGCTTGAACTCTAGAGGTGTTCCAACCTCCCTTTGTATGTACTATATATCAGCTCTGAGCTATGCAGAAGAACCTCAAAATCCTGAAACAACTCACCCGAGATGTGCATTTGCCTTCCCTCAAGAGAACAATAGTATTATGAACATCAGCAGTCGTTCAGAAACAGATCCTCGATAAAAAATACGTGAAGTTCAAACATAACACAGCTCTGTTGGTATTTAAAAATCTCTGGAATTTGATTTCTCTTTGCAGAAAAGCTATGTGTAAAGAAAATATGCGGGGGAAGGAGTGTGGGGGGGCAAAACCAAACCAAATTTATGAATAATGAAGACAACATGTCTGTATATTTTAAAAAAGAACTCTCATTTAGTGGCTACTGTGAGGCAGATGGAGTATTTGCAGTTATTTATCTCCAAGTTTTCTTCCTTTCTCTGTTATCTCATTTACTATTACTATTTGCTACGGGGTGAAGCTCCTTAGATAAATTAATACAGATTGCTGGCAGCTGCCTGTAGATAAAGAGCTATCTTATAATGACTGCAGGAGCATTTTGGCTGCAACTACATTTCACTTCTGTCATCATCTCCATATCTGATGTAGAGTAGCTAACGAGAAATGTTTAAACCAGGCTTAGAATCATTTGCTCCGGTGCCTGTGCACGCTGATGTTGGGATTTTGTCAAGAGTAACGTTATACTCTTCTTACCCATTTGTAATCGCCTTTTTCCTTTTGACATTTCCTTATGGGAAAGCAAAACATTATTAAAGGCTATTTATGAAAAGTTTCTTCCTACAGAAATCTTGTAGGGTCCACTTTCCTGCCCGTATTTGGCTTTTTCACAGAGTGGTTCTCAAATTTATCGAAGTAGGAATGTCTTGACCTAATGAGTGACTGATATTTAGCTTTAAAGCAGCACATTTTCTTCCTGTTTCAGCCTTTGATGTGATTTCTCTCCCAAAAAGGCCACTCGCCATAATCTGACAAGTCTAATTTTTAAAGATATTGATTAATAGAGGTTTAGACACTTGTTTAAACACTTCCCAGGTTGATTTTAGGTTTCAAGGGCCTCGTGTTCCTGTATTGCCCACTGAGGCAAGGGGAGAGATCCAAGTCTGACGGCAGGAAAAACGTAGATCAGAACTTGTTTGTACAGCGACTTTACTGATTTCTGTTGCCAGCAGAGATGGGAAATGTTAGAAACAGTACCGTGCGTATAAGGTGTCCCTGAGTTCCAGCTCCCATTCCATCCCATCCCAAACGCTGGGTGCGTTTGGAGGGTTGCTCCTCCACTTCTCCGCTTCAGGCATCGCCGTCTGTAAAACAAACCTCTCCACGACGCTCCTGCTTAGGGTGAGTTTTGTCGATGCTTGGATTTGTTGTGTCCTGGGGTTACCTTTTGTGGCCTTCGGAAGAGAACCTCCTTCTGGTCTTGGAGCTTCTCCTCAGTAGGTCCTCTTGTAGCTGGGTCCCTCGCCAGGCTGGGGACGGCTGGCTGCCATCACCTCAGCAAAAGTTAAGTTTTGCTCGACACCTAAAATTCCACTCTCACGAGGCAGAGGTGCCTCGTGGCCAGACGGATTTCAGCGCAGCACTATTTATTTTAAGGAATAAAAAGTGTCAGAGGAGCAAATCTGTCATTAAAAAAAAAAAAAAGCAGTAGAAAGGCCAGACAAACGCTGAACAGAGGGCGTATTAGGTGTCGTAGGCCTTGGCAGATGTATTAGTGCAGAGATATCAGTTCTTTGTTCCAACCTGGCTCGCCTTCACCTGACTGCTCTTGGGTCCTCTGAAAGTGACTTCTCTTTGTTGGACTGAGGCACTTTTTGCCTTTCCCAGTTCTGCATCTGGTGGACCCCTTCAGATACCCAAAACCAGGGTATGCCACTTCCAACCCCACCAGGTGTGAGCTTTTGCCTGTGTTTCAGCCCTTTACAAGTAGATACAGTCAACACGTAAGCGCAAGGGTGTCTAAATATTCCCAGCGTGTGTGCCTTCTGACCCATTCTCCCTTTCAGTGCTTCCAGGGTTCGCCTCAGTCATTTGTGTGGTGTTAAGTGTGTTTTTAGTAGGAATGGACCCAAAAACTTCTGTAGAAGCTTTATGGTCTTTTTGGGAAGTCACGGTAAAGAAGCCTGTAGGTTGCCAGTTCTTCTCCTTAAACATCTTTAATATGAGGTAGAGGTGTTTACTGTGTGCCAAAAGATTCACATTTTCATTTAATATTTCTCCATAAAAATAACAGCTATGGTATTAAGAACCTTTGTCTAGGTGAACGGGTGGAAGTTTTCCACTTTTGCTGTCATCCTCAATATCAGGAGAGAGAAATATTGCAAACGGGGAGTAGAGCAGCCTCACGCCTTCTCAGGGATTTCCAGGGTCCTTAATGCCCGTGGATGAAACTGCCTCTGTGCTGGGCAGGGAGGGCCCGTATCGCCCTGTAGGCCAGAGTGATCATGAAACCCACTAAACGATCACCCACTAAAGCATTTCTGAAGAAATTGGTGCACCCCAAGCCAGGTTTTGGCCTCAAGCCCACAAAATCCACGCAGCGGGTTCAGGCCATTGACTGGGGAGAATCAATCACGGCACAAAGAGCGGGCGGCGCAAGCATAAAATTCTTGGCAGCGTAAGGCTTAAAGCAGAAAGATTTTTTTTCTCTGGAGGTTGTCAGGCTAGACGTGGATTTTGAAGGCTCAGCGTATGTTTTTCTTCTCTTAGTTTTCTAAACCAAAGTAAATCATTCCCACTCCTTTACTGTTTATAACACTTAAGCTGTCCATCAGGTGACTATTCCCATGCTGCCCTTCAACTCCTGTAATGACTCATTTAGCTTTTGTAATCTTTCTCATCCATTGATCTCACCAGCTCTACTGACATTTTTTCCTTCGCTGAAGACCTTCCACTTTTTAATAAGCTTATAATTGAATACCGTTTTTCAGATAAAGTCACTCCAGATTCTCAAGAGATTCCTTGCACTGTGGCGCTTCGGTGCATGCATCGGGATTGTGTTTGGGGCTCTGGGATGGGGTGGTGGGTTTTTTTGCTGCTGTATCAGGTCACAAATGCCTGTCTTAATTCTAATTTGCTATCTGCTGTTATGTCTTTCAACATTGCTATAAGTCCATTTTTCAAATACCGCAAATTATTTCCCCCCTACTTAATGAAGGTTGTTAACCTGGACAAGTGTCACCCTTGTTCATATTTCAGATCTTCCCGTGTCCCTTTGTATCATGTCTTTATACCGCCTTGGGCCTGCAGCATCTCGTGTTTGAATGTCTTCTAGCAAATTTCATGGGTGTGCTGTTTTATCGTAATCTTCATCTTCTGAGTTGCGCTGTAATCAACGGGGAGGCTTCCACCGACTGACTGTGAGAACTTTGGAACTGTCATTATATTAAAAAATAAGCAAACAAAACTCTTCCACCTCTCTGGGCAGCCTCTTCCAGGGCTCTGCCACCCTCACAGGAAAGAAGTTCCTCCTCATGTTTAGGTGGAGCTTCTTATGTTCAAGTTTTCGCTCATTTCCTCTTGTCCCGTCCCTGGGCACCACTGAAAAAAGACTGGCCCTGATGATCTTTGGAGTTCCATCTAAACATAAGAAGGAACTTCTTCACTTTGAGGGTGGCAGAGCCCTGGAAGAGGCTGCCCAGAGAGGTGGGGGAGTCTCCATCTCTGGAGATGTTCAAAACCTGCCTGGACACGTTCCTGTGCAACCTGCTCTGGGTGGACCTGCTTTGGCAGGGGGTTGGACTAGGTGATCTCCAGATGTCCCTTCCAACCCCCATATCATTCTGTGAAGAAGTTGGTATCACTCTTCTGCATCCATTTCTCATTGATAGCCCCTCTCCTGCCAGAATGATGACCACTTGTGTTGTACAACTCTTTGGAAGCACAGTTTCCGTGGGCTGGGTTTGGCAATGCTATAGAGTTCCAAAGGAAACACTGGCCCAGCCTGACATTAACCCACTGCAAACTCCACTTGTGAATTGTAGGGGCTGTTTGTTCTCATCATTTTGTCTTGTTCTCTGGGTGACAAATTGGATGGTAAGAGAAGACACATTGCAATAAGAAGTTTATGCATCTTTTGTGCTTGTATTATCTTGCAAAGCAATTTTATTTTGTCAATATTCTGTGCTTTAGAATGTCCCTGTTCTACAGCTTTCCATGCAAATTACAGAACAGGTCCAGCAGAACTTGGCCTCTTGGTACAGAAAACGATTTTTAAAAGCATTTTGCTAAGTATCCTCATATGTCATTAGAGCGCAGACATACATATTGACCAAAAGCACTTTTAAATTTCAAGCTAAAGCATTTGTTCAGCTAAAGACTAAAAGTCCTTCTGTAATTTCAGAAGTACAGCATTTCTTATTCATAAGGGATCAAGACATGAAGCGTAGCTTCTATTTTTATGCCGTAATTGCATCGAGTTTATAGAAAGCAAGCGTTGTAGTATGTTGCGCTAAATCAAATTAGCGATGGATAAGAAACTGGAATATTGGACCAAGTTCAGGCACCCGCCTGACATTGTGCTCCTGTCTCATGTTAATTATTTGCTTCTTTGAAGGTAGCCCATCTTATTCTAAATTTTCTAGTTGTTATCCTTGGATAATGTGCAAAGATAGGCCGATCATAGGTATCAGCAAAATACTGTTTAAGGAAAGGGAATAGGTTTTTCATTTCTGCCTCTTAAGCAAAAACAAAAGTAACCGAAAGGGTCACTCAGGTATTTGCAGTTTGAACTCCGTCGGTCCTTCTGAGGAAGATGTGTTGACTATTTGTTTGCTTCTCCGTGGGGATTTCAGACAAGCTTTCAAATACTGAGGCCCTGCCTGTGTAAGCTACCGACAGCACTCGAAGCCCCAATTATGTTTTTTACAGATCTTTTTTGAGGGGAGGCCTTTATCAACGCTTCCCCAAATTCCTCTGAAGAATGGTGTGCTTTTTGTCAATCAGTTGCCGTCCTTCATCAAAAAGACAGCTCTCTTTGGTGGCCGTGGTCCTTTATCTTTCTCTATATATAGTGCTTGTGAAGTATATTGGGATCGCGCTCAGCATGGAAGTGACAGTGCAGAATATTTTTAGCAGTAAAAGGCTGTGCTTGGAGGTATCTGGTTTGGTGAGGACAGGCAGTCTGTCAGAAATTGCTGCTGGTTCCCAAGGCACTCGCTGGTGTGCCCTGGTCCCTCTGGCTGCTGCTCAGCCCCCGGCTGCCTGGCGCCCGCTCGTGCATCACCTTCTCCCTTTCCTCCAGGGACCGTGTGAGATGCATGAGGTCTGATGCTGCTGCTCTGGTCTGTGGCCACCTTCTCTCAACATCAAGAGGTGGCTGCCACCTTTGTGTGCCCCAGAGCAGGGGCACAGTGTCTTCTGGCTCCCCGTCTCAGCTGCCCTCAGCATCCCTGACTCCAGCTTCAGGATGAGCTGATGTTCAAAGGACACCATATCCCGAATATCCCCAGTTTAAGCAGGACAGGCAAGTGCTGGAGAGGGTACAGCAGAGGGCTACAAAGATGATGAGGGGCCTGGAGCATCTCTCCTATGAGGAAAGGCTGAGGGACTTGGGTCTTTCTAGTCTGGAGAAGAGGAGACTGAGGAGGGATCTGATCAATGCCTATAAATACTTCAAGGGTGGGTGTCAGGAGGATGGGGCCAGTCTTTTTTCAGTGGTGCCCAGGGACGGGACAAGAGGAAATGAGCGAAAACTTGAACATAAGAAGCTCCACCTAAACATGAGGAGGAACTTCTTTCCTGTGAGGGTGGCAGAGCCCTGGAAGAGGCTGCCCAGAGAGGTGGTGGAATCTCTGTCTCTGGAGACACTCAAAACCCTCCTGGACACGTTCTTGTGCAACCTGCTCTGGGTAGACCTGCTCTGGCAGGGGGTTGGGTTGGATGATCTCAGAGGTCCCTTGCAACTCCAGATCTTTCTGTGATTCTGTGAATACTCTCTCACTTGGCATTTTCCTTAATTAGTTACCATCCAGGGAAACGAAGCTGTAGATCTGAGGGGGACTGCAAAGTGTTTTCCTTTTGGCCAAGTGGGGCCAAACCCAGGCTGTGCAGTGGATTGCCAGCTAAGCAGAGAGCTAGTTTAAAGGTTAATCGCATTTCAAAAATAGAAGAGGGGAGATGCATTACAGTGCTTCATTGGGAAAATGTCAAAAGCCATTAGCTGCTGGCTGAAATATATGAAAGGGAGCAGCATTAACTCTGCTCTTCATTTTGTGTGGAGGTGAAATGAAGCGTTTCACCATTTACCTTCGGGACTTAAGATGCAACATGTTTTTAAGGTCAGTTCCTTTGTTATAGAAATTCTCAGGAGAAATATGAAATAAAATGTATTTTCCTTTGCACATACCCTTTCTGTTTAACATACCTTATCATTTATTCACTTACATGCGGCATGAGTGTTGGTAAATATACATACACACATATGCGCATATATGTAGTTCGCTAAACAGCTGTGGATTTCACATGCACAATTTTCTTTGTCAGTGTGCTACATACATAAAATCCATGTTCCAGGAATAGCTGGAATAGTATCACCTGCCAGCTAAAAAAGGTTGATAGGCTGTATTCGTACATTCTAACCTCCTGACCAGTTTCAACTACAGCTATTTTTAACTTGCCAGGGGATATTTCTTTCTTATCTTTTGCCTTCCAAAAATACATACTTTCAAAAAATGAAAGATTTCCCTTTTGGAACTGCATTTATTTTTCTAGAGCTAAAATTTGTCTGGCTTAAACATCCCAACTAACATGAATTTGTACTGGACTGAAAATTAGTTTTATTTCTTTGGAAAGAGGGAAGTATCCAGCTTTCCAAGAGAAACAAGCGAGGCTTACATCTGGCTGTGAGTGGTATCTACGTACTGGATTTCTAAATCAGGACATTTGTAAATATGTTTTATTTACAAAAATGTTTTTATACTTAATGGCTCTGCTGCTCCTACTTGGGGTGACCTGCGTATTGCAGAGCTCTCTAAACTCAGATTAAAATATCTTTTCTACTGCCTGAGTCTGTATTTCGTCAATGGCTGCTGTCCATAGACTGTGTGAACCTGACTAGCTCCATCTGTGCTTGTCTCTCCTGATGAGTTTTTTGACCAGACACTTTGATCCTGATGCTGTGTCCTTCCCAGACACCCCGGTCTCTTGCCTCTGTGACAGAAGACGTGGTGCAGATGTCGCTGCTTGGCTGGACCACGTAGTTTCAGCTTTCCCGTGGTCTTGCTTGTCAACTGTAACCACAGACTGGCTTCCTCTTCCTTCCCGTTATTCTGCTCCCACTTGGGATGTACAGGTGGAGTAGTCCGTTTTCTCAGCCTGGTTTTCCAGGCTTCCTGCTCATTTCTGACAAAAGGTGGAAAGGGCTTTCTGCAGTCCTGCAGTTCTGCAATTCACTACCTGTGAACACAGCATTTTAAATCTGATTCTGGGATCTCCTGGGCCGCTGAACTCCGGCCTAAAATACCTGTGATTTCTTAGCAACACCATCCAGTCTAGCTCAGCTAAGCCTCCTTAAGCAAGCATGGTATTTTATTAACAATATATCTTGAGAAACAGTTGCTACCCATACATCTTAATCACATGGCAGGTGTTGGAGCACCTCCAGCAGCTTATAGAGACTAACTATGACAAATAAATGTCACAAATGATGAAGCCAGAGAGCAGCATGCCTGACCCAAGGGATGCTCTCCCTGTCCTGTCAGGACGAGGGGCTGTTCAGAGTTCCCAGGCTCCGGCTCAGTTCAGTGTTTCTGTATATGCTCACCTTAAAGCATAAAGTGTTTTCCCTGCCAGAGCAAAAGGGACAGTTCACGGTTTTAAATCTCCTTGTCTATGTATAAGTGTCCTTGCTTCCACAGAATGATATGGGTAATTCTGGATGATCTGTATCCAGGATGGTCCTTTACTCAAGGGAGTCATTAGTAAGCCAAAGCTCTGAAAGTGATGGTGTATACTGCTCTTTTTTAATATATAACTTAAAAGAAGACAAAACCAGCTGTAAAGTACAGAGGAAGAACAGAAATCATGCCACATGATTTTACCGTTGAAGGGTTACCACAGAGATGCACTGTGTGAAACGGGCCGAAAGTTTTCCACCTCAATACAGAGCATGAAACACAGCTAGTAAAATAATTACCGACAGCGAGTCAGCGAAGGGAACGTGTATTGTAGATAGCTTTGCCATTTATAATTATCCATTGCAATCATTAATGACCTCTTTGAAAGGATTTCTGTTGTAAATCCCTCAAGAGAGTGGCACCAGGGAGTTCAGTGTTGGTAGCCCGCTTACCTTCCTCCTTTGAGAGCACAAATATGTAACACCAACGGGACAGCGCTGCTCGATTCTTTCAGTGAAAGCGTAGTTTCCTTTGATTTAAAAGTCCACTTTGTTTAATGTTTGTATGTATGTGTTTTAATAATATGTTAGTCTTTGGGTGTCTTGGGCTTTGCCCTTTGGGCCACCTCTTCTGCAGTTGGTCACACCGTCAGTCTGTCCCTTGTGGCGTGGCGCCATCTTCGCTTTCTCCTTGACCTACGCGATAAGTGAGTTCTTCACAGTGTTTACAGTTGACTTATCTTAATCTCGGATTGAATAGTTTGCATTTTTTCCTCAGCTTTTAGCAAGACTAATAATGAATGTAACTGTCTTGGGAAGCAAGTCGCAGCACCCACCCTGGGTTGTTTCTGTAGCAAGGGCTGAGTTGGTTCAAGTGCATTTCTACAAATTTGTGTTAAAATTCAAAAATCCAGGAGGTTGCTGGCTGGTCTCCACAGGAAGAGATCTCTTAGTGAAGTGTTTAGGCAGGTCGCAGATCCCAAATGCATTTCCTCCCCCTGAAGCTGGAGCAACAAAGCCACGGCCAGGCCCTTCCTGGGCTTCTACTTCAGCCGCTTGAGTCTGCCGCCATTTTGTGCTCCTGTAGGCAGGTGAGCCCCACTCCCCTCTCACCCTCTGACAGCCTGAACACGTCTCCATATGTCTGTTGTATTTTTGCTGCACTGTTTCTCTTCATTGATGACCAAAACTATAAGTGCTGGCCCGGCATGGTGGCAATACCTGCGGTTTTGTTTCCTTGAAAGCCTGAGGTAAGTTTGTCAGCGAGGGAGTGAGGCCCTGAGGCCGCAGCACAGTCTCACGGCTGGTTTTTAAGCTGCTGGATAAAAAGAAGGTTGAGAACCAGGCCCTTGGCCAGAGGCTGGGATGTGTTTACTCACATCTAGATAAGGCTTGCAGATTGGAAAAGAGCTTGTTGAAGAATTCTAAAATGAAACTTGGAAGCAGACTGAACATTTATTCTTCTGGGCAACCAGAAGGCCCAGGCCTCAGGCTCATGCCTCCCGCTTTTTATTTACAGGCAGCCCCGTGCATGCAAGGAGGCTGCTTCCTCAGCCTTGGTTTTCATAAACTTTTTAGAGATTATTCATTTTTATAGGTTGACTCCTTGACTTTGAAAATCAGCTTGGTAGTCTGGCAGCTGCTAGGTGTCTTGAAACACTGTGAGGGGACAGCATTTTGCTGTCAGTCAGTTTGGGTTTGGAGGCAGAGAGCTGTGAAGGCACACAGTGAGTGGGATTCTTCAAAAATAAATACCCTTCACCATACACTGCAAGAAATAACCATGTCTGCTGTGACACGCGTGAGTGTAGTTCCGATGCCTACACGTAACTATTTCCTGTGGGATCATTTTAAGGGAAGAGTTAGTGCAAAGAGGAGATTATTTTTTGCTACAATTCTCTCCTACAGCTAGATAATTATGTTTAATCAGGTAGGGGTTCATCCATGCTAAACTAGATATTTTGATTTTTGAGAATTTTGTAGGGATGTATTTTTTAAAATTGCATTTCACGAAAAGCTGTGGTGGTTGGTTTTTTTTTAGAGCTGCACTTCATAAAAATACAAATGAGTGAAAAATCTAATTCCTCAACATGTGGTGCTAAGCTGTCTAGCAGCTCTACTATGTTCTGTCAACCCAAAGGCATATTTTTAGCCTGGCTCTCTGCTGTGCATGTTCTCACAACAGGTGCTTGATGAGACTGTTTTCTTTGTTTATAGATGAGGTCTTGTCTGAAAACTTTTTGGACTACAAGAACCGTGGTGTCAACGGTTCTCACCGTGGTCAGATTATCTGGAAGATTGATGCCAGCTCTTACTTTGTGGAACGTAAGTATTTTTCAAATCCTGCTATGATATAATTCAGTCACTGCATAAAGATAATTGAACTGCTTAAGTTGTTCCTATGACGTTTTTATGCCCAATATGTCCTTTAGGAAAGCTCAGAAATGTTACCAAAATCTTTTATGTATTGAGAGGAACCAAAACGTTTTATGGAGTAGAAAACCACAATTTCTTCAGTAAAATAAATTTTGTGGATGTTGATTTATTTACTTTTCTTTTTTAAATACAGTTGTGAAAAAGTGTTTTAATCTATTTGCTGTTATTTGGACTGTATCATTAGTAATGAACTGCATTAACTTTAATATGGTATTAAGGAAGAGGAATTTGGGCATATAATCTCACTCCAGGAAGACTCGCACTGACTTTTAATGGGAAAACTTCGTGGTGCATCTGGCTTCCACAAAATTCAAGTGGATTCAGTGGTAAAAAGGGTCAAGTCCTGATCATTATCTAGACTGATAAAAGCATAAAAATGCCTATTTGTAGCAAGGTACACTGATTTCAAATTAAGTGTTCTTCATTATATTCAGATATTACCCAGGGCATCTGATGCAATGCAGTGTTACTCTTTTCCACCTCCTTAGCAATCAAAATAGAGAAACACTGAATTTGCTTCTGCAAACTACTATGTACCTTGTACAGCAAGTTCAGAACATTTCTGGCTTGGCTGTCCCACATCCCTGACCAAAGTGAACCTGACAATTCGAGTTCTTCCTCTCTTTTCAAAAAGTTACTGTATGGGAATGCACATGGAATTCATGGTCATCTTTGGAGAACAGAAATAGGGTACTCAAGACTGGAGTGAGATCTATAGCAAAATATCTGTGGTGAAAGAACAATGTGCCTCCTTAAAGAGGAGTTAAGTGTGAAGAAGCCTGGCATGCAACAGTTTCAGTTTTTCAACTGTACTGAATATTTCCAATGTTCTACCTTAGCCTGCTGGGCAAAATTCAGAAGTTTTGTAAAAGCATATATAAATTTGATGATAGTCAGGTATATCTATTTAAGACTGAATTTGAGAGCAAGCAAGGGAGTCTTCGATACAATCTAAATTCTAAAGGATTTGGAAAGGATATGAGTTATAGTTGATTAAATTAATCTATCTATGACTTTGACTTCAAGTGGCTGGTATCAGCAAGGATGCTACATGCAGACATTTTACAGATACTCAGCTCTAGAAACATTATCTCTTTGCAGTGTAAAGCAGCGCTGAGGGTCTGTAATTCCTAGTGTTAAGTTAAATTGAGAATGTCGTTTTAAAGAATTAAGTGAGCTGCTGAAATTTCTACAGGACATGCAGGATACTTATATCCTGTGTTTTGAAAAAAAATAACTATGGGAAATTGTTTAATATATAAGAACATTGGTTTTAGTCATCCTGGTTTGGGGGCAGAAATACATTACAGGATCTAACCTTTAAAGCAGACTCTAATTTGCAGCTGCTTCTTTGAGCTGTGGTTACTGATCCATGAGACTGATCGTGCTTTCTTTTAGCTGTTAAAGAAGTATGAGGAGGAGATATAAAATCCCAGAACTGGGTTTTGAAGAGGCCTTAGTACCTTGGTTTATTTTCGAAGGGTGGAAGTGGGACTGGGCTCCGGTAGCTCTCCTGCCTAATTCACAACAGAAAAGAAAGAGGCAAAGTGAGAAATGCTTAGGAGAAAGCCTGTTCAGGTGGGCCACATTTCATTAAGGGCTCAACTGTACAATGAATTATGTCAGCTTAATAAGTTGTCCTGATTAGCTGAGACATAGTAGCTGTTGTTAATTGTTTGCGTGCACATTCTTCACTTGCCCAGTTGTGAGAAAATGTGACTGAGCATAACATCCTTCACTGATGCTTAAAACTAAGTCGTACTGCACGGTAGTTCGGCAGCCCACGCTTGATGAGTTGCTGCCTCTTGGTAATTTGTTACGCTGCCATCGTTAGGTTGTGAATCTCAGCCCTGAGATTATGTACCAGTGCACTCATCAGGGACAAATCATTGCCCTGTCCAGAATTAAAACAGGAGAAAATGAAGTAGGAAATAGCAGCACATCCAGATACCCTTAGAGCCACTTGACTATTGAAATGGGTAGTTAAAGCACTGAAAAATGTTTATGTGTGTGAATTTTATGTATCTAGAGGCATACTTGAGGATTCCTGCTCATTGTTGAGACTTATATATGGAAGTACACAGCTCTGTAGATGATTAAATGTTATGATAAAAACTGCAGTGTCTGAAAACCCCATGTATTTTCTCTCCAAAGAGGATAGTGTAAACCACCTTCCTCCAGACTTTTGTTTTTTTGGACCGAGATCATATCTTCCTTTTCTGTTGTGTAGCATACAATATGGTGACATTTGCAGGAATGGGAAAGATGCTGGTCATCAAAAGCAAACTCACCTAAGAAATCCATTTACCTTTTCTTGCCATTCACGACAGAACTGAGAGAACCTGGAGGACAGGGCAAGGGTGTGTTCAATGGTAACGTGGTACAAGAATTGCCATGCTGGTCCAAAGCTGACCCGGTATTCTGTCTCCAAAAATGGCCAATAGTGTAGAATTGAGGAGGGTATAAAGGTAAGCAAGTGTTAGTGAGACTTCTAGCTGGAATGTTCTTAGCTTCTGTTAATGGTAGCTCAGGTACTTCCTGAGGTAGGTAGTCTTTTTATGTAGTGGTTGTCAAGGGGTACGGTAAGTAGCTAAGACATGGTAATTTATTTTCAGGGTATCTGTATTGTTTTTCTATGCATTATGTTATACTTCCCTTAACTTGTTATTGATTGGAGTCGTGCTGATTATAGCATTAATTCTTTATAAAACAGAGTAGCTCACTTGCAAAGGCAGCCCTTAATTTATGCCCTTGCTTTTCCTGTAACTGTCTGTGCTTTGGTATCTGTTTATCGCTATTGGCAATTTATCAACTTCACGTTGATTCAGAAAACATTATGGTACATGCTGCAGTGTTTGGCCCAACACAGCTGGCAGGAGCCACGATAAAGGGGAAAGCATAGTAAGGCCAAATAAAGAATCAGCCTTACATAGAGAATTTAAAGCTCCCGAAAAATTAAGGCACCCCACGCAGACCGGTTTGGTTCCTGTTTTTGAAATGTATAAATGTTTAACATTTTTGATGGTGCTATTGGGTGAGGTGAAATGGCCTTATATCGGGGCACTACGGGGATCATCCTGTCCAACCTCAGAAATGAAAGTTTTTCTTTTGCCACAGTTAGGTTTTAAGACTTTCCACGGGGTATTTTTTTATCACATTTAAGGAAATTACCATTATGCTGTGCCCAGATTGCCATTCTGCTTCTCCTTTCCTACTCCATTAAAACAAGCCTGCAGTTGGAACACATCAAGTTGTATCAGGGGCTCGTAGAGATTTCAGTGTCTTAGTTTATCTTCCTGCTAACTTGCTATTTATCCAAGTTGCTGAGCAGCACTTCCTGGGGGTAAAATTGCTTTATAACCTGGCAACTCTGGGTTACTCCAGAGAGACTGAGGAACCCACACAAACCGATGTGTGAATTGACCTCCCGGCATTGTCAGGCAACACTTGAACAGCAGATTTACCACCACACCAAAAAAAAGTGATATGCCAACGATGTATTAGATTAGTCTATCCGCTTAATTGATAGACAAGATTTAAGGATGAAAGAATACATCTTTAAAACAGAATACATTATTCTGTTCATTATTAAGATTTTGCTTTAAAACAAGGAATTCTCTTTTGCTTCTCAGGTATAGTAGCTAGTTTTTATTTCTGTTTTCTGAACCTCTGTGGTCTATGTTAGCATACAGACCTCCAAGAGGTGCATTTTTCCTGTTACGGCTGATAAAGTTGTTTGCCTGGGGTGGGATGAGCCAGCCCTGTTCACTTACGAGACACTAATTACTTTTTTGTTTTGTTTGTTTGTCACTGTGGCATCTCATGGTTGGGGGGGGAGAAGGAACTATTTCCTTCCCTCTGCTTGCCTAGGATTTCTTGATTTACGTGTAAGTGATGTTCTCTAATTAGCGCGCTTCTGGATTCAGGTTTTCAAATGTTTTCCTGTTTACAGGATATTACAGTAAGCTTTATGTACTGTTTGTGAGGAATATGAAATCTGCATAGCTAATAGATTCATCATTTTTCTTTCCCTTTGTGAAGCACACAAAGTCTATGCATCAAAAAGTCACAAAAATGAAAAATAAATGTTGGTAGGAGCGTACTTTGGTTTTATCCTTTATTTTCTTCTTTTCCCTGACTCCTCCTTAAATTTCACAGAACCCATCGTGTACCTTTTTTGCATTGAGGTGAAAATGTAAAAGCGAAGGCATATAGTGACATTTTGGACTGTGGGGGCTTGGTTCGGAGACAGCCACGGCAGAGTCATCTGTGGTGTTGAAGATGATGCTAACTCAGTTGTCTGTGTGGGCTCTCAGCCAGGAGGCATCTCTCACCACCCCACCATTTTTGGAGTATCCGTTTGATACCCACCCTCTCAGTATTTATAGGTGTTGATCAGATGCCCCCTCAGTCTTCCCTTCTCCAGAGTAAAAAGACCCAAGTCCCTTAGCCTTTCCTCGTGAGAGAGATGCTCCAGGCCCCCCATCATCTTTGTAGCCCTCTGCTGTCCCCTCTCCAGCAGTTCCCTGTCCTTGAACTGGGGAGCTCAGAACTGGACACAGTGCTCCAGTTTTCTAGAACTTCTCTTTCAAAAGATCCCATCCATAGTTGTATCAGGAAACACTTCATAACTCTCAAAACAGGGAGATATGTGACACTGCCTGAGTGTAATAATTTATATAGATGTCTTTCAGTGGGGTTTGAGCTACTTTGCATTATGTTGTAACTGGAACCAGTTTAAGAAGGCTGTGAATTAAATGGGAGAAGGCACTCGCTCTTGTAGAGCAGCTCTGTGAACAGCAGGAGCTGAACTTCTCCAGAACTCAGAGATTGAAATCCAGTCCCTGCTGCAGTTGAGAGAACTAGCTGTTAATTTAAACAGATTTCACCCGAGAGCATCAGAATTTGCTGTTTTAAAATTATTAACTCTCTCCCTGGTATGTATTCATAGAAAAGCATGACAATTTGATAAAATTCCCTTTTTCTCTTTGCACTTTTGCAAGAAGAAAAAGTAACTAAATAAATTGCTTCTGGGATGAAATTTTCTATGGTGGTTTTAGGCCAGTACATGGGTGATTTGTGAGCTGTGAAACCATGAAAACTGGGTTAATAATGAACACCTCCTCCCCACCCCCAACACAGCCTTAACAGTAGCACTGCTAACAGGCACCTTTGTAATTACTGCTTCTCTATGATGTGTGCTGAGCTTCTGGGATGGATTAAAAATCTCATATTGTGCTTTCTTCTGTTAGAAAAAGAGTCGGTAGAAACCTTTTAAATATATATAATACGTGCGAAGGTACAGTTGCTGCATCTGAAGTAGCCTATTTAGGTTTTGTGCGGTTTGGAAAATAGAATCTGGTTTTGCTGTAGCAGATCTGTTTCTTTTTCTAAATTTCATAAATTTGTTGCATTTGAGATGCAAAGTAATACTTCTGTGACGTGCATAAATGATTTAGCTGAGCTATGCATGTAATGTGCTGTGGAATATAAATCCACTTGGTAGTGCATTTAGCAGATGAATTTTTTTTCTTCACCTGGCTATTTCCTAACAGAAAGAGTATAGGAGCTTTAGAACTATTTTTGGAGAAGGGCAGCAGGACTGAGTGACGTGTGGATGTGAAAGGAACAGATTACAGCTGAGGAGACTGTTTCTTTTGGAAGGAAAATGAGAAGGGGTAGGTGTGGTCTCTGTCCACTGAAATCTGCGGGAGTTTTTCTGTTGGCTTTAATGAGATGAATCAGACTTTTGACAGCTGGCATGGAAGAGGCTTATAGTTCAGGTGTTGGAAAATATTTAAAAGGATAAAGTAAACAAATTTTGTAAGCAGTTTTTGTTGTGCTGTGGACTAAATGTAACTTAGTCCTTGAAAACACTGTCATTTTAGAAGCTACGGCTTATCAAGGAAGGATTCTTGCACGCTGGCAGCTGACGCAAAGTAGTGTCTGGCAGACCCCTCTGAAGTCATGACAATGACTTTATGGTAGGTGTTTTCTCCAAGCCAGCAAGGAGGTGGAAAAATGAGCCACCAAAACTATAAAAGAACAATACCAGAAATAAATCTACCTCTTCTAAAGTTTTATTGTGACACTCCGCAATTGGATGTCCATGATGGCATTATACAGGTGGACAATGTGCATGTGGTTTCTTTGACAGACCAGCTTGATGCAGAAAAAATGCACATCGTGCGCTGGTCTTTTGCTAGAAGGTAAATTGGTGTATCCTCAGAGCCTATTTGAGAACTTCCCATCTTGATTGTAAGTGTTCTAGTAAAGGTTCTCTATTCAAAAACCCAAAAGGCTAGGTATTTTGTCTGCATGACCTGGGATGGATCCATTAGTTCATGTGAGGTGACATCAGTTCATAGCAGATGAGAATTCCTGGGGGTGGGGGGACGACACTCTACATACCAATCTATTGCAAACCCATCCTGGGATCACTCTCTCCTCTATTAGAATTGAAAAGCTCAAACCTGTAGAACAGCCTGTTCCTCTGTTGTGCTCTCAAAGCTTTGTGCGTGGCTCTGTTCCATGCCCTTTCAGCTCTCAGCACTGCCCAATCAAGACATGTTTACTGGTGATGAGTAATAAGAAAGATACTTGCAAAAAAAACCTCCCAAACCCCTATGTTTACACTATTCTTAATAGACGCTTTTTTGACCTGATGAGTGAACTACAACATGGTACCTGCAGATATTTTTCTGTGATCTTCTTAGCATTTCGGGTTGTGTTGTAAACCACAGAAGCTATAGAAATGTGAAGATTGGATGGGGGTGGCATGCATGTGTTTGAGCATCTCAACAGATGAGGTTGGTTTCAAGAGGCTATTGCAGCTTCTGTAGCCGGGGGCAACATCCCCTGAGGTTGATGAAACCCCACCAGAAGATGTAAAGGAGCTGTTAATGCATCTGCAGCATGTTATATAGAAAGGGCAGAGTTTGTGTAGCAGTGTGCCTGTCATTGTTAGCATTGCATTAGTCGTAAATGGCTGTTTGGAACCCCAAAGAGCTCTCCTTCCGTAGCTCTTTCTCTCCCTGTGTTGCACCTACAGCGAGCCAGTCAGACCAGTAACTTTCAGTCTCACTTTCCATTCCTTCCTTCTCCCTTTGTGATTGCTGGGCAAGGTGCCAAATGCAGGGCTTGACTGAAAGCTGTGCTCTCTCCGTGGGATTTGTGATACCAGGCGTGACGGCGTTACAGCCCAGGAATTTTTTTAAAGTACAAACCTGTCTGTGATTTAAGGGAAAATAGGTGTAGGGGACGTCTGAACAAACAAATGCTTTAAAAGATATTTGGAATGCATTTTTCGATTTTAGTGTGACCTGACTGACTGCAGCTTAAGTAATAAGTAAAGCTAAATCCTATGATGACCCGCTCAATCCAATCCCATCAGGTCAGTAGTGAAACCTGCTTTACCTCCACAGAGGCGGATTGCCCGGCTGCAGCATCTACCTGCCGGGAATTTAACTGTTCTGGAGCTGCTGTGCTCCCAGGTGCTAATATGCCTTGTTAGGGCCCATACTGAATGTTGTCATGAGCATGACAACTTGTTATGGAAGGACTCCCTCTCTCCTTTGGGTTAGGTTGCTGGAAGTATAATTTTCAGGAAAGATTGAAACTACTACAGCAAGTTGGCGGCAGAGGTTTGAAGAGAACCCAGATTTCCTGGCATGGAAGCGTTTGCAGGTGGATGCTTGGTGTGTTTCTGCCAGAGATGGCAAAGCAGCGGCCCAGGTTCTGCAGGAGACTTGATGTCTCCAGCCTTGCCCGGGGCACAGGAGGCTGGCATCTGCCCTCCAGCCTGCAAGGAAGGGACACAGTTTTCCTCCTTCAATGTTGCTGCCTATAGGGTAGTAAAAGGTTGAGAATCTCTTCCTTGGGGCCATAGGAGGCATGAACGTGAGTGCCAAGATTAGGATTAAATGTCATTTTTTATGTCTGTAACTGAAAAATTAGGGGAAATTACATATATAATATACACTTAAATAAATTAGCAATAGTGTGTGCAGTGATTCAAAGGGAATTTACTCCAGCAATGTTTTTCTCCACTACTGCTTCCTTATTTCAGATGCCCTTTGCATCTGTTTTGGATTTTGTCTAGGTTCTCTGCAAGCTTATTTCTGAAAAAGTGTTTTAAAAATAGTCGAGGTTGTCTGCGGTCTGGGCTGTGCAGTCATCCCACTGTGTGTTGTCACATAACAGCTTTTAGATCTTACTCAGGCTATCAATGATTTGCTTTAGGGTTTCCTTTTCACAGCACAGCAAATCCCGTGGGAGTTAAGTGTGCCGTGGTTGGAGACCTGAGCCTTTCCTATTTAAAAAAAAAAAGTTAAAACAATAATGCTTCCTGTCTGTCACCTGTATGTGTGAATGTGACTGCAGCAATTTCAGCTTGGATGGGCTTGAGAGAGCTGGGAGTCACCGCTGTCAGGACAGCAGCTCTGAAGGCTTGCAAGTGCCAGCCCCAGCCAGTGAAGCAAATATCTGGGGCTTGCACCAGAGGTCCCAGCAGTGACGTCCAAAGCCGGAGAGAATGCACCAGGCACCTGGCAGACACCTTCAGGAGATGGACATACTGGCATCTTTTTTTTTTTTTTTTTGCAATCTCCCAATGTACATCTTGATATATTTTGCTGGAGAATAAACCTTCCTCACTCTGCAGCGTCTTGTCTAGGCTGCCTATGATTCTTTGTCCCCTTACTTGCATAAATGTGATATTTTCATTCCTTGTTACTCCTTGTTATATTGTATAATGTTACAAGATCGTAGGGTTTTTTTTTTAACCTTCACAAGTGCAGCATCAGTTTCATAGTAATTTTTTCCCCACAATTCCATAATTTTATTGCACTTGAAAACAGATACACTCATCCAGTATGCTCAGCATTGGATTCTCTGGTCTTCTTACAGTCAGGATATTTTATCTTGCCTTTCAACTTAATGTAACCCATTTGAAGCCCCTTCTTTTTACTGGTATTGAGTAAGATACTTTTGGAATTGCAGTGTTGTTGGAAGTCATATTTCATTTTGTGATTACAGCAGTTTTCTTCCCTAATTATTAGATTGCAAATAAATGGTGAATGGAAGTTTGTATTTTAGAAAAGAAAAAACATTGTTGAAATAGGAGATTGCAGAGGGAGCTCTAAGGTGAGAAGTAATAACAGGGAGAATTCCTGTTTGTTAGCAGCTTTTTGATCTTTTCCTTCTCTGTAGCTTGTGCTTTGTCTTATAAATTCCCAGGGAAATTAACAATAGGCACCGTAGCAGTAATGCCTCATCAAAATACCCTTGTGAACAGGAGTTTTCTGAATGGCTGAGCAGCCACATACAGGCCATCTGAAGACAAAATCTAAGAAATCCTTCACTGCAGAGTGGTTTAAGCAAATGCAGCAAAGTTACTTGTTTTCTCCTTCTATAGTCAAAACTGTGAAGTGAAACACAAAAGTCTCATAGTATGCTTTCTGTAGAAGGTGACTTTGTGGGCAAGCTTCAGAAGAGCAGCAGTGTTTGATGGGTCTGTCCTTGTCTTTGTAAGAGAGAGCAGAGAGCCTCAGCGCCGTGCTCCAACATCCCACATGGTTGTGAATCCAACTACAGTCAAAAGCAGAAATCCAGTTCATGGTTCCTGCTGAAGATGTGATTTTTCTAATGAGTGGGTTTTTCCTTCTTCTTACTGATCTGTAGAAAGCATCATGCAGAACATCTAAATCTGAACTCCAGCCTTAATTTTCATTCTGATGTAAATCTTTCTCAGTTGATTCAGATCCAGAGCCCTCCAGAGCCTCCCTCATGAGAGGTGGGCACCTTCCTTTCTCTCCCTTTGAGATCTTGGACACATCACCTCTGTAGGCAGAATTCCCTGTGAATTGCTTGCCTGAAAAGGAAATTCATATGAGTCTGTCTCCCTGGAACCAGCTGCAGTTCCTCCTCTGGTTTTGGGGGTTGTTTTGTTGGGGTTTTTTTTGTGGAGGAGGTGGTGGAAAGGCCTGGCTTTTATCCATTTATACCCAGAAGCAGCACTTAGTTTGCAAAGGCATCACGCTGATGGGGTTTTGCCAGCCAGCGGCGTGGCTCACAAGTCTCTGCAAGAACCAAAGGATGTGGGTGTGCTTTCTCAGCAAATGGAAGGAAGATGGCCACTGCTGTTGAAAAGGAAAGCATTTGCATGGCTGAAAGGAGAGGAGAGGGAAAAAACCAAAACAACCCATACTCAGCAGCATAGCTGGCATGCAGCTTTTTTTATTTTTTTTATTCAAGGCTCATGGTTCTGAGTGGGTGAGCCCAATTAATTACAGATGCTTTGGATGTGTAAACGAGAGAATGGCTCTGTGTTGTGAAGACACAGAAGTCTCTTTTCCTCTGTTTAATTCATGCTCACAAGACCTACCCAGGTAAGTCTTTGGTGTGCTAAGAAAAGACCTCAAAGAACGCTGTTTTTCAGAACTGCTGAACTTTGGGGAATTTTGGTCATTGGTTAATTACAGTGCAAGTCTGTTCGTCTCACACTTGTATTTAATAGTGTAACCAGTATTTGATGGCAGAATTATGTATTAATCATTGCTGTTCAATTCTGAAGAAATAAGGAATGTGGAAAGGAGGAACATGTTTGCAAGATGGTAGTGCAAGTCCAGGAACCAGTGTGCCAAAGATCTCAGTCTCCACTGCACCGTCATCGAGCTGTGACTGTCTCTTGCCTTCAGGTGCAGCTGTCCTCATTTTTCTGCTCGCGCTGTGTAGACCTGTTAGGTGTCTTGCAAATATTGCCTTGCAATAAGAGCAGATAATCCTGAGGTGAAGGGAGAGGTGGTGCATGCTTTCCTTGGGTTCCTCCCTTGTATGTTTTCCTTGCCTTTAATGCCATTGCCTTCATTTTGGTCTTCCGGATTTTGCAAATGATTCTCTTCCAAAATTTTCTACAAATAGTTCTACTCTGTGCTAGCCAGAAAAACCAAGAGTTTGAATTGTCATTCCTGCCATCACACTTTTGGTACATGTAACCTATTGCCAGTTTCGTAAGAGTGTTCCACATCTCTTCTTACTCTTCTCTGTGAGCTTTTCCTTCAACCTAAAAAAGCGTTTTGCTATTGTCTTCTACTTGTATTAGGGTGCTCATACTGTCACAGCAATGAACAGTCTTTGTTGTATGATAACACGATGCGTAATTCCCCTAATCAGTCAAAATTAGTTTTTTAATGTGATGATTAGAAATAGCAGCAACAAGCAGGAATGTGCTTAGTGTAGTGTGTAACCGAAACAATTGAAGCACTAGGAAGCAGCTTCTACAAGCATCTTGAATTTTGATTCAGCCATCTTCTCAAATTGACCATTTCTTGCTGCGTTGTCATGGAAATATTAGGCTAAAAATATCTTTAGATATGCAGTAGAGACAAGGAATGTGTGCATGTTGCTTCAGAAGTGTGATAAATGTATTAAAGAAGAAGAGCAGCCCTTTTTATGGTGTTGTGGGTAATAGCAGTAAGCTCTTTTGGCTTCTCTTTCACATCCAAGTGCACAGGATTTTTTCTTGGTAATATTCATGTCTTGTTGCCCAAGGACTTAATTGCAACTGTCTTTGTATACTGCATGGTATATGGTTCACTAACTGTAATAGCTCCCAATAAGAGTGAACACTGAGTTTGAATATTGCACGGTCTGGCTGCTAAACACAAAGAAACTGTTATTGTAAAGCCTTCTTTAAAGCCTTTTAGTGACTGAAGAGAGCTTAGCACTTGAAAACATGAATAGATAGGGCTTCTGACTGGGAGAGTCTGTGGAGTAACAAGAGAAAGGAAGCAATGTGGGGGAGTGGTGAGATCTGCAATGGCTGGTTTTGGCACTAACATCTTCAAAGGTAACTTTTCTTGGGGGAAAAAAACGGAAGGCTGATTTGAGGGAATGTTGTGTTTGTAGTGTGAAATTCAATTATACATATTTGGCACATGATTGAAGATTGGCTCAGGAAGTGCTGTAGCAGGTGTCTTGACTTAAACTGCTGCTAATGTAAATGAAAACATGAATCCTCCCTAATTTCAGCGCTTGACTGGGTTTGGAGTTGCAAGGTCTCCCTTTTCATGCTGTCCTCTCCCCTCACAAAGCAGGCACCAGGTAAAGTTATAGTTTACAGCTTCCTAAATACTAACCATTGATCATAAGGCTGATGTCATTTTCTGCTTCTGTAAATCCAAAGCAGTGCCTGGTCTACCCATGTTTTGGGATCAAGGGGAATAAAAACATGTTGTGATGCAGAGGGCTGTGTTTGAGGCACTTGGCTTCTGAAGTCCATGTGTTATCTCTCGCTCAGGGCTGCGCCTGAAGGCATAATCCAGTCATACGCATTTAATTAAGACTTCAAACTACTCTTGCCCTGATAAAAGCAAGGAGCTGATGGTTAACAGGGATCTGCTCTAGGAGACAATCAACTTGAGGCAGACATAATATCTGGAAGCCTAAAGGATGTATTGCAACAGGGGCAGTTGAGAAGAGCTTGCTTCATCTGGGACAACCTAATGGCTGTACATCGTAGTTAAGAGAGGAGAGGGGTCTTCAGCTCTGTCTGTCCTTCCTCTGTGGTAGAGCCCTGAGCTACTGAGCCCTGAGCATAGCTGTGAGTTTATACCATTCTCTATTGTCTGGGTCACCTTCACAGTGCTTCTGCTGACACTCAGAACAAAGCTCAGGGTGCCAGTATTTCCCTATATTTATTTTCTGTCTATGTTGCCTTTTAATATATACTGCTGTAACTGAGAGCAGAGTTAATGCACTCTATCTCCAGTTCAAATTCTTCTCCTGAATGTTGTCAGTGACTCTAACACAGCTAAGAGGACACCAATAGTGTGAAACAGATGGCTTTCTGCATGTGAGGTAAGGCTCATTTCCAGTGTACTGGCAGTGTAGAGATTTTTTTTTTCCCTACTAATCAATTTTGATAAAGAACTGTTGAGCCCATTAAAAACCAAGACGATGAACAGTTTTAAAACAGAAGTGTTCCTTAGAAATGTCATCTGATGTAATTGTTGCACTTTAGAAATTTAGATCATCTCCCTCATAAATAGATGCAACTTGTATTTGATTTTGCCTGCAATGTTGTTTTCCATGCAGTGTGGGTGAATGCTTAGGATCAGAGAGCAAACTTTAGGCATGGTTTCCAGTTATTATGGATGCAACTATCACACAGTTAAAAATGCTTTGATGATTGCAAGTTTTTCTCAAATAAATTGCTCACTTGCTAATGCTCATGGTAGAAAACCCTCATCGTTAAGCTGATTTACATAAAAACATTATATGCCTGTAGGCTTTGGAATTTCATTAAAGTCTCAATCTTAGTGCAGGCCTTATAATTTGCTGTTTGCAATGACTCAAATGTCTCTCTCAAACAGCTTTTACTTTTCCTGATGAAAGCCAGGTAAGTTGTTATAAGCCTCCCATCCCCAACTCTCATTGACTCAGATTGGTGCCTATCAGTCATTTCTTCACCACAGTCCATTAAAGGCAGAGCAAATAGTACTGTTGGGTTGAAGCGTGGGTAAATAGGTAAAATTCTTGCCTGTTTTGGGCTGGATTCCACTGTCTGTATGAATACGGAGCAAATAGTTCTGTTGTTTTGAATGGGATGAATTCTTCTCCCCCCTCCATCTCACACTTCTGAAGATAATTTTAGGAGGAAATGACTATTTTCAAGGATGTGAGCTGTCTGAGAAAACCAAATTTCAATTCCATTACTCATGTTAAACAATAAAACTTAAGTTTATAGTTGGAGAAAATGCTGCAGTGCAAACTGCAGGTTCTGTTCCTAGCTACATAAGGGCTAAACCACCTTTTTATTAAAGACGTTTAGCATCTTGAGCTACTGGCTGGGCAGTGGCATTCTTCCACTGGTGTTTCCTATGGTGGGTATCTGCAGAAGCTTTGCCTTGCTCTGCTCCACCTTGACTCTAAGTGTCAATCTAAATACCAGATTTACTGGACACTTTGGTGGTACAGACCCTTGTCCGTGATGAACATGAATAGTGGTCCTTTCACATGAGCCTTCCCTCCTTTCACAAGGGCCACTGGATGATTGTAGATTTTAATGCATTCCAACCCATGCCCCTCTGGACAGGATGACCGAAAATTTCATTGCCATCTCCCTGGCACTGCCCAATTGTGTGCTTGAGTGCAAGTTCCCCAGTAGATGCACTGAGTTCCCACCCAGGAGGCAGCCAGTAGTGCCCATCTGACCTAGCAAGACTGAAACGGTACTCTCCTACCTACTCTCCCAAGCTCCTGCTCTGCTCACGACCACCACAAATCACGGGGTGGTTTTTTTTATTCTTCACCACCTCACCTGGTTTTGTCCTGGTTTCTGGTTCCCTACTCCACACTCCTAACCCCTCCCAGCTTCCTCCATCTCTTCTTTTCAACAAGGGCAAGTCGGCAGTGGGTTGATATTCTCTTCTTCCATGCCACTTGGCACAGCAGGGAGATACCCAGGGATACAGCCCAGACATGGCACGGCCAGGAAAAGCTTAGATCTGCACTGCAGGAAAAGTCTGTCTTTCTGCCAGCCTGGAACATGTTCAGCACAGATAGGATTTCCTGGCCATTTAAATGGTAAAATCAAAGATGTCTCCAGTGAGTATATCAAACTGAATTTTTTTGAGAGACTTATAAGTTAGCTGAATTTTAATGTACTTTTACAGGAATAGCAAAAGATAGATGCTTAGTATAGTAGCTTCCGCTCTGTGTTAGCATGGTTGGTAAAAGGAAGGGTCTTCAGAAATCCTTAATGGGTAAAAAAACCCATAGCTTTCCTTTGCCCTCACAGCTCCAAATTTCTGGTTGAAATTTTCTTGCTGTGTGTCTCTGTAGATCTGAAGCAGATATCCAGCATGCAAAATTTGACTCCAAGTGTATGTATCTTTGAAAATATATAAGCAACTGAAACAGGATTTATAATGAAAAAATGTCAAGCAACTTTAATAATCGGCAATGCCAGCAAGGCCTGCCTGTATGGAAATGAATGCCTAAGCACACATCCATTCCAGCTGCTGGCTTTCTTTAGTAATGAGTCTTCCCAAAAGGACAGTTTTTATGAGGGTAGCGCGTAAGCAACAGCCTGTTGAAATGAAATTGTTGAATTCTGTGTTCTTCCTAAATAACACTTCACAGAGCCGCTCTGTTCTGTCTCTCCTCTAATAGAAATGCCTGGATGCTTTTATGAGGCAAAATGAGAGGTGATAAGGCAAAAATGGTGTTATGTCTTGTACTCGGGAGTCTACAGCTGAAAAATTTCTGAATAATGATAACTAACGACAGTGCGGTCATGGGTAAACCGATGTGTGTCACTTCATATGAATAGCAGAGTGATAGAGGTAGATTTTGCATAGGTAGACCCCAAATCAGAGTAGTATGGAGCATGCAACACTGAGGGCTCAAACAGGGGAAGCTGTCACAGAGGAGACTGGCCCACTGACTACGGGGATTTGTTACTACCCATTAGTTATTAGCCTTTAGTGTTAATTTACCATACAACCGGTGGTTGTTGGAGGCAGGTAGCTGCTGGATGAAATTATCAAGCAGAGGAAATAAAAGCGAAAGTCAATAGAAGAGAGTATCCGCAGATCACAAGTAACAACAGAACAAAGAATCAATATCATAAATGAGAATAATCAGCTCTCCTGTTAAACGGAGGTAGCTCCAGCCTTGAATGCGCAACCCTTGTGAAGCAATAGTAGTCTGTGACAACACCATCTGAAGAGGAAATACAATTACTAAAATTATCTAATCTCTTCTTTAAATATAATTTACAACCACAAATACTGAAATCCATTATTTATTTTTTCAGAGTTAAGGTTATTTGAATGTTCTCATGGTGCATTTCTGGCATCTCCATAAGTTTGGATTTTTGGTTTAAATTTAATTTTGATTAGGGTTTTTTTTGGGTGTTGTACTGCTTGGCTTTGAGCTATTACGGTTCCCTTGCAAAGGTTTGTGCTTGAAATTGTTGATATGTACTGGTCAGCCTTAGTTATGTCTCTTTCTTGCCTGGGGGCATTATATTAATCTGAGAGGTGAGATTTGAAAAATCTCGTTATCTCTCAGTTTCTCAAAAGAAGCCTTTCAGCCAGTCTTTTCACGTGTGTTAGTGCATGTCTTAGAGCAGGGCAGGGAAAAAGTCGTCAGAAAATCAGAAGAAATTCTGCAACTGGGATTAAAAAAACACATCTGTTTAGGATTCATTGGGTTTTAAACTGTGAGCTGTCTAAAAACTGGGGTACATTATGGAAAACCATAGCTAGTTGTGAGACTAAACAAATACTGTGAGCAGATGCGGGTGACAGCTTGAGGAAAAGCACATTCCAGAGGTGGCTGGGCAGCAGAGCAGCTTAATGGATGCAGTGTCACCCTTGTGTATTGGACAGGTAATGCCTGGAACAGGCAGTTTTTGTGATACAGCACAAGAAATAAGAGCTGCTGTTTGCATGACATACCTGATGGAATAAAATGATACCACCTATCACTGCTCTAAGTACAAATTAGATCTACCATTAATGACCTTACCTTTTATCTTTGTTCTGTGTCTTAGTTCTTTCCTGGCAGGGCAGGTGTAGTACTGGGAGAAACTACCTAAAATTATCTAAAAGCCGTTGATGCTTAGGGAGAGTCTTGCGTTGATGCAGGGATGCTGGGTTTCAGCTCTTTGGGTTGTGTAGTTTAACTGCTCTCTACAGTTCCAGCAGTATTTGAAAGCAGGAGATGGGCACTGGAGGCAGCAGCAGGTGGAGAAGGTTGGTCAGGCATGAGGGGATGTACAGGTTTCACAGGTAGCTACTGCTACAACTCATTGTGCTCCAGGTTTCATGAAGCTCTCTGTAAGAAGGCACTTTTTTTCCTCTTTCTCCTTCAGGTTTGACTCTTACACTTTCCCTCTCTGCCTTTCCTTGACTTAATTCTTTTTCCCTGCTTTCTTCTCATTTAGTCTCGTTTAGAGAGTCCTACTCTTTCTCCTCTCTCCCCTGTCCCACTCTCTGCAGTGGTTCTCTTCTAACCTCAGCCCTCTCCTTCCCTCAAATTTTACATCGGTGCCGTTGCTTGCTCAGTTCCAGTACTGCAACATCTCCTATAAACTATAAACAGAGAGAGACTAACTCTCTGTTTGGATTTCTCATCATAATTCCCTGTATTGGTTTTTTTTTTTCACGTGCCTTTCCCAGTTTCCCCTTTGTATTCAATCAGTTTTCCCCTCCATTGACTCCCTACCTCCAGTTTGATGCCTTCTGTCTCCACTTCCAGAGGTCACTGTGGCTACTTGAATTCAAGATGGTCCGGTAGCGATCTGATTATAGCACATATGTTTGTTTATTCCACTTCTGGGTCCTCTCTAGGGAAAACTTTATGACTCATAACAAATTGCTTCACTCTCTGATTTAGTTCACTTGGTTCCCACCCACTTACCAAAGACAGTTACCTTTTCATTACTGGTTTTTGACACCTCTCATTTTTTATGCACAGTGTTTGCCCAAAAGAGCAACAACAGCTCTTTTAGTAATAGATTGAATTGATCACAAATGACTCACTTTTTAAGACTGGCATTACTTCCCCGAGAGGTTGTTTGGTGCTGAGAAGTGCTTAGCTAATGCCTAGCTATTTAATTGGGGGAAAAAAATAAAGTATTGTGGGAGTATATCACAACCAGATTGTGGAAGTGCCTCAGGTGTATCACGTACTCCTATCAAACATGAACTGATGCTTCCTGCCTCCCCCGAAGAGTATCGTTTAGTCTTTCATGGAAATACCCATTAGGATTGTTGGTGGGTGGTTGGTTTTTTTGTGTTTTTTTTTTTTTTTTCTAATTTAACAAGGGAAACTGTTTAATTTTGGTAGAGCTTCTTTTTATACTTGAGAGAATAAATCCACCTTTTGGTGAAAGCTAAGCCTCTGAGGCCAAATTAGCCTTAGTAAGTGAGGAGCAGAGGGTTGTAAGAGCAAGTGAACTTTTGAGAACCAATTTAGGGTGATTGGGACAACTCTGAAGGGATGAGGAAGATGAGTAGGAAGTAAGTATTTTAAAGGGAATGGGTATCAAATAAACCAACAGGAGCAGGACAGGAAAGGAGAATGGGTGGATGATGGAAACAAGGTCACTTCTTAAAGGCTTTCCATTTTCACTATCTCCAGCTGCAATTCATCAGCAGACCCTACTAGATTTTATCTCCCCTCACTTCAGTTTAGTAAGGAGACAGCGTGTTTTCAAGGGCTGGGTGACTCCAGAGGCAGTATGGAATATTGCCAAGAAGAGTAATGTTCAGCTGATAAATTAATTTTCCAGTTAATTTATAAAACTGATTTGGCCACTGAGATAACGCAGGGCTTTCATAGAGAAACCTTTTTTTTTTTTTTTTGTCTTGTGAGAAGGATGAAGCTCCACGGCGGAGTTGTTCTCTGGTGGAACTCAAACTTCTCAGAGTCTTCCTCCAGCCGAGGAGTGGTCTCTGTTGTGCCCGTGGATGGCTACATCCCGGCTCCTCTCCCTTCCCTGTGAGCATCCCTCCCGGGTGACCCACAGAGGTGCTTGTGGGGCTGTGATGCAAGGGGCAAACCAGAGTTGCCTCTCCTGTTGCCTGGCTGTGATTACCCTGCCTTGGTGGCCTTGCTTTCGGGCAGCGGTATTTTCTGCACCCGTGATGGTTACAGCAGTGGGTTTGAGCATACAGCTGGAAACTCTCTTATTTATATCGACGCAGTGGAAGGCTGTGACACAGCCACGCTGTAATGGAGATACCGAGCCCATCATCAAGGGAACACAGTGCTGTTTTGTTCTCGATCCATGAAAACTGCCAAGTGGTTTGGTAATGGTCATGGGCACGAGTATTTCTGAGTGTCTTCAGACATCTCAGCTCTTGGAAGATTTACCAGTCTAGCTGCCATTTCCGCTCATGGAAAAGAGAATTTAACCTCATTACTTCCTGACTTTTAACATCATAACTTCATTACCTGAACAAGTGAGCTGCTACACATAATTACCGAGGTGAAAATAACAATGGCATGTATTTTTTTATAACTGGGGATTAACTGGTAAACACCTGTTCCTGACCTGTGCAGTGTAGCTAGGGCAGCAGGACAGAGTTAAATGGTCTCCTTTATTCCACAACAAGCTCATCTACGAGACTACAATGCGAACAGCCTTTTATAGCTACATATTAGGCATGAATGCCAGCTGGATAATATTCAGGTTAATTTATATCACTGCCTTGCCTCTACGTATGGTGCTTTCTGTTCATCTGCAGAGGCAGTGGTACCGAGGCAGTGAATGTCTGTATCTGTTTCGGAAAGGTCTCAGAGGTGATTCAGGAATTACAAGAACAATCTTGGGAACGTTTAATATGTTAGGACTCTTGCTGAAGTGAAAAACGTGGCACCAGTGTTGTTATTTGGAAAGAATGGCAGCCAGCTGAAAAAAAGCCCAACGAGGGTCTAAGTGGCACTTTTTCACATAAAGATACCTTATGTAAATTTGCAAGCTTTATACTCGGTAAAAGTTTTATGTATCCATAGACAATGGCCATTTTCTCAATATTTTCAATATAAAAAAGATCAACGAAAAGATTGAGAGAGGGTGAATCACGAAAAAAGAAAATGTTGATGTTTCTAGAGCAATTTCTCAGGCTGCGAAGGCGCCCGTATGACTTTTTTGCTGTCAGACCTGCTCTCTGAATGAAACCTGGGACATTACTGCCAGATGAATGGCTCCACCTCTGCCACTGTTTGGGATTGGGTGTGACACTTGCATGTCTCTGGGTTGCCTGTTTGCATCTGTATGTGGGCAGTTTGTTTGAAAATTAAATTAGATACAGCAGTTGTGTGAAACTGAGAGGAATCTTCAATAACCACAGGGTTCTTTCCAACTACCTGTTCAATCATCTTAGTAATCCTTTATCCTTGGAAGCAATGCTGATGTTCAGAATACCTACATAAGGATATATTCTTTCCTCCTGTTCTCTCTAATACTTTTAGTTTAATTAAATAGATTCTTTTAAACCATAGTTTCTCAATGTAGGAAATCAGTTACCATGTACTTGTCAACCTACAGAGGGGTTTCCTGCTGTGCGGTCTGAGCATTGTCAGACAGCAGTTAGTACCTGAAGTTTTATTTTATTAACTACATGAGTTAATAAAAATTAAAAAAGAAACCTAAAAGCCTCTCCGTATTCTAGCTCTCAATGTTCCTGCAAACTGTAGCTAAAAATCTCCAGGGGAGAGGAAAATTAAGATTTGAATAATTGGTGAGAACTGCACATTTTAGCTATTGTGATATCCTCAGCTTTTGCTGTCTTCTCAGTGAGTAAATGAGTTAGCTGCTGAGCTGTTAAAAGTCCCGTAGAGAAAATTACAACATGAAAATTCAATCTGGACTTGCAGTTTTTCAGTCCCACAAGCTCATCCAGCTTTTTTTTGCTGCCAGAAGGGAACAACTGCTGCTCTCAGGTGCAGCAACAGGGTCGCTGGCTCAGCTGCGCTGACACCTCAAGTGAGTCGGTTGAGTTTGCAGAAGTTGGTTTGGGGCATTGCTGTGAATTAAACCCCAGGGTGGGCCACGCAGCCCCTCAGGGAGGTCCTGGTGGACTCTGTAGCCCGTTCCAGTCCGTGGGAAGTGAAAAGGACACATGTAAGCGTCTGTGCATAGAGCGGGAGAGGCGTGTATTTGCACACACTGCGAGCAGAAACGTGCACCTGGTCATCTGATAAAGAACAAACTGTGGGGATGGAAAACGTGGTGGCAGATGAACTGTGCTGGCGCTGTGCTGCTTCTTGTCGATGGACTGCACGTCCCTGATGCCTCCTCAGGGAAGAGTGCTGAGAAGCCACCTGGAAATGAGAAGCACCCGAACTACTTGGGAACATGAGCTCTTTAATTTTCATTTCCCAAGTCACGTTTGAAAGCTGGGAAGGCTTTACACTCCTCTTTCAAAAAAAACAAATCAGGATTTATTTTTCTCCTGTGTGTCTGTAGGTGTCAGGGTAAGCAATTCAGGTCTGCAATTTTGAGGGTTTCCATCACTTTTCACCTCTTCACATTTTGCTTCCACCTGGGGCGCTGCATGGTTGTTTTTTGGATCTACCAAATGGCAGATCTCAGTGTCCTATTCTGTGGCCAAGGTCCCAGCTCTGAGTGTTGCATAATCTTTTGTCGCAGTTGCACTGATTTAGCTTGTTGTGTTACTGGTGTTAAAACAACAGTGCAATTTCTATGTTAAAGCATTGGCATTCCCATATTATTTTCTTCCATAGGCTCTGCAGTGGCAGTGAAAAGAATTATGGCCCTACAGTCAAAGGCTGGTGTTTGCCCTGGGCCTCAGGAGCAGCTACAAAGTAAGGTGCGAAGGAAAATCTTGATGACGAGAAGCACCTTCAAGTGTATTATGGAGCAGCTGAAAATTTCCATGGCATTATCCAGTTGAAACTGCGAGATGTGAATGCTGCTTTTATTTAAATAGGCATTTTTCAGATCCCACAAACATACTTGTTACATACATACAGTGCATACCTGCTGCGTCCTGGCTGTGTGTAGGCATGTATCAAGCCTAGCTCATGTCCTAGTTTACTGTGGAGGGAAGCTCCTGCCTGCAGGATGTGCTCCAGCAAGTCACCAGATCCAGGGAAGGGAGTGAGTGGGATCCTGATGCATACCAGCAATTCCTATCTATTTGTAGTTACAGACCACCAGAAAAGCTGGCTAAAAGTATCTTTCTGTCTTGCAACAGACAAGGTGGGCCATAAGGGGATGGTTGAACAAGAGACTGATTTCCCTTTCTCTGTTCCTTGATACAGTTATCGAAAGAGGTTTTCCTCACTTAATGTACTTATCTGAATGTCAATGCATGTGGCACATGACAATGCTGTGAGTCCAAAATCATGGTCTTGCTTGTTTTCCTCACTAATCAGAATCTTTGAAAGTTGGTGGAAATATGTGAAGATGAAGTCTTGTGGTACTACGCTGTTTCTGAAAAATGCTTTAATGTAGTAACTGCCAGAGCAGATAATCTGTGTAGGTTGATGGCCTTGCTCTGACCAAGGGCAAAACAAATTGCCTCGGTGAAACCTGCCAGTGAGCAACTATGCAACCTTGCTGTCCTAAGGAAGTTTCTCACTTTCTTGGCACATGAGTTTTTGGTATGTCTGAACAGGGAAGGTTTCTCTGTCCCTATTTTTCTTCTTCCTAATTTATCTAAAGGAAGCTGATCAGGTACTTTAAGGTCTGTCTGTCGTAACTGCTGCTCAGGATAGGTTGAGGTTTTAAACTGTTTTAAGTCACAGGAACCAAACTCTAAATTTCACTCTGGCCAAAAGGAAGATCAGAAGTAGGAGGTAACCTGTTGTGCCAACTATCCTGGGACAAACCTCTTGCAATTTAACTGCTTGCCAGCCTTGTGCCTCTGAGCTGCAACCGGTGGTTCTTCTGATCTAAAATAATTCTCTTTTTTTTTTTTTTTTTTAGCTGAAACAAAGATCTGCTTCAAATACTACCATGGCGTGAGCGGGGCGCTACGAGCCACAACTCCCAGTGTCACAGTGAAAAACAACGCGGCTCCCGTAAGTTATGCTAACCTTTTATTTTTTACATGTTTGTTCCCTGCTGCCACTGTGCTGTGCCTTGCTTTCTCTCCAGGCTTTATATACCTTTCTATGAAAACCAAACATAATATTTGCTCTTCGGTGCATTATTGTACAGACAAATGGGGTGCATTTCAATTGAGATGTGGGTTTGTACACCAAGGGATTGCAGATTCAGCTTTCAATCTGTCACAAATAACTTCTCTGACCTGGGGCAAGTCCCCTGTCCTCGCTGTATCCCATTCTGTAAAGTTACTTTCTCTCTGCTGGGTGTTGTGAGACTTGGCTGATACCTCTAGAGGATTTGGGATTCTTCGGCCGTAAATACAATAAATGTCCAGAAAAGGAATACATTTTTCTTACTCTAAGGTGCTCTTTTCAAAATCAAGGCATGAGCATGTTCATGGCAGTGCCTCTGAGTTCCAGGAACAGCTGTGCTGTGACACCTTCCCATCAGCGATAAGAAGCGGGCATTCAGGTCCTGATCCATCAAAGTACCGAGGATCTTTTTGACAGATTGAGGCTTCATTGAGAGCCTTCATTTGATCAGCTATAGCTTAGCAAGCTCTGTGGCTCAAATGGCCCTAAAATTATATATATATATACACATATCTTGCATGGGTTTGGAAAATTTGGTCACCCTGAGAGTGAAATTTGGTTTTTTAGAAGCCTGCAGAGAGACTTGCTGACCTCCAGAGCTTGTCTGGCCTTGCTGACAGAGTTTCCTTGCCTGCCAGACCCGTCTTGGCAGAGGTCTGCATGAGCTGAGGAGATTTAGTCCAACCAGCATTAGAAAAAAGACTAGCTCAGGTGTTGTTTAATCTGCAAGATGAGTTCAGGAAAGGTCAGTCTTACTTGAGGGTGCATGTGTGTTTCAGTGAACATCACTGAAGCTTACGTTTTGAAAGTGCAGGACTTGAGGGGCAGTGGAGTGGTGGTTTTTTGTGGGTTTTTGGTTTCTTTTGATTTTTTTATTTTTATTTTTTTTTTTAGTGGAAGGAAAGAGGGAGAAAGTGTTAAAGAAATCCTAAAATAAACCATTATATCTATTTTTAAACGTTGGGGTTTTTTTCTAAATAATGACTTGGAACAACGATCAGAAAACTCTTGTCCAAAAGAAGCAGCAGATATTCTGGTTTGTACTTTGCAATGTTCATTCATCATGCAGAGCTTTCCTCATCCGTGCTGCCGGCTCCCTCCCCATCCCTTCCCAGCTGCTCCACACTGGATTATACTGAGTGGGCAGCCCCATTTCTTTTTCCCATGTCTTGAATCATCATTTGAGCACAGCTGAGCAGGGAAGCGATAGATTGGGGGGCTTCTTTCCTCCCTCTGTTTCTCTGTGTGATCATTTAAGGGCCATGACAGTCTAGCACCATGCCTGTACCTCATCTCCGGTCCCTGGGACTTCTTACCCTCGTGACACTCGACACACGGGGCCCTCCCTGATTGAGTTGGATACATCCCCTTCCTCAGGTGTTTTCATCACTCCAGTGATTCTGAGCACTGCCCTGGGGTCTCGGGCATGCCATGTCTCACAGTACCAGCAAAAGCCGTAGTCCTCCAACTGGTGTGGCCAGCGTGCAAGGAGGGGCTTTGCTCAGACGGAACCTCCTTCAGATCCCAGGGAGGTTCTTGCACATCCTTTCTGCTGGAATAGGGAATCCTGTGGGCTGTGCTTACCCTCTTAGGCAGTCAGGAGGAGTTTTGGCAGTGGCTGTGGGACCTTAGTGTGTTAGAAATAATAGCTTTGCAGGGAGGAAATCTCAATAGGGATTCTGCTGTGGGTACAGGGGCTGAATTTTTTGAAAAGCCAGTTGCCTTCAGCCGAGGGGAGTTTTGCCGTTGTAGTGATGGCATCACAAACTCGCCCTGAAGCTTAGGCTGTCCGGAGCGGGACAGAGGGGAGGAGACTTTGTGTGTTTGACACAAGCAAATTTTTTGGTTTGGCACAGCTTGGGAAAAAAAGATCCAGAGCAGGTGTCCTTTGAGAGGCAGCATTTGGGGACAGGTGACCTTCTGGGGACTGTGTTTTCACTGCTAGCACAGGCTCATCTGCAGCTGATGCCAGAGCCACCCAAGCGGGTTCTGTCCGAGCCTCCGGCCGGGTGCCACCTCCCGTGGCGGGGGCAGCAGCTGGCATATTGGCTGCTCGGTGTGTTCAACGAGACCTGCAAACACCCATAACCAGCGGTATCCTAACACCATAATTTAAAAAAGAAAACCAAACAAACAACAAAAAAACACCCAACAACAAAAATCTGCCTTCATTGTCTGTCTGACTGTGGTTCGCTGCAATTGTAAAGGGAAAAGAAGCTGGAAGTAGACATGCTGGGGGCTATAAGCAGTTGCCATTCTTCTTCACGCGCTGCTGAGACCGTCTTTAACTGGCAGTTAAAAGGAATCCTGCTTCCGAAGGGAGAAAAAAAAAACACAAAAAGTTGCTGTATTAGTTGGATGTCTTTGTATAGCACCAATGGTGCTTTAGGCTGAGCAGCATCTCGCGTTTCTTGTATTATGGATGTTCTGCTCCATTTGAGTTTTATCTTCTTACACCGTAACCCAGTTATTAGAGCTGCCTCGCCTGCTGATGAGGATGCCCTGCAGTTCGTTTGTCGGTGAAAAGTCCTGTCACATTTTATCGCCTCTGAATCGTCAAGCTTGAATATCTGGGAACGAAGGGCTGTGTGCTTTGGCCAATTCATACGTGGCAGGAGCATAAATGTGAATTTGGGGCAGCGGATAGGCCTGGGGGTGATGGCAGTAAAACGGAGCGCCTGCGATTCTGGAAAAAAGAAGCATCCTGGCTGGCTTCTTTTTGTCTGGGCTAGTGATACCCTGAAAGCAGTCTTGCTTGTGCAGAGTAGTTTATGCTACTAAAGCCTAAGCATTACCATGGTTTGGATAAGCAAACAGTTTTCTCAGTAGAAAAGATCATTTTTACAACATCTGGAATATTCCTCTATTTGTTACTCTTCATTTATTCATAATATTGTCACCACTAGTTCATCTTTACATCAGACATTGTTGTATAAAACATTACAAGTTACAGCAATTAATTCCAGCAATAGGGAAGGGGTATCTTGCTATTGTGAAAATTATTTGGTCTGAACGTGGGTCCTTTGCAGCAAAATGAAGCAGGCTTGAGAACAGCATACAGAATGAAAAAGAAAAAACCTATTCCCCTAAGAGTTGATAGCCTAAAAAGATAAATTGGGTGCATCACAATTAAAGGACAGTAAGTGGAGAATCAATGTTTTAGCCTCAGGACAAATGTCTTCACTAAATTGGGAGCATTCACTCGCGGTGTATTAGATGCAAAGACCCATGATTGATCAAACCTCTGGAGCTCTTGTGCCACCGTTCCCATTTCATAGATCATGATGGTACTCGTCAAATACACTTAGCATCGTGGGGAAAGCTATGCAAATTGGAGCTAATTATTGAAAGAGACCTTTCTCCTTGTTGCGTTTGTGTGGAAATGCTGCCTCAGCTGGGTTTCCCACAGCAGGAATTACCGCCTGATAAGCTGCTGCCATTTGGTGGTGACTGATTATTCCTGAGGACTTCCTGCTGTAAATATTTGCATTACGTGCTGTCACGTCAGAGCGTGGGCTGCCCAGCAGTGTTTGAAGCAGTGAATGAAGCATTCTGCCTCATCTCCATATATGTGCGGCAAGCCGGAATTTTATGAGAGTATGCACGTACAAGAGACTGTATCTCTCATTTTTTTTATTCCAAAGGCTGGATTTAAAAAAATCTCAGCTGTGTTCTTTGCTTCATTTCGTATTCTGTGATAGGTGAGTTTTAAAACTGTCTCTGTTTCTGGGACATGTAATAAATCTAACATTCTGATTTTGAGAGCGTGAGAATAATTATATTCCAAGAAACAGAGGATAAAGAGGGAGCAGAAATGTCTAGTGGCTTCTGCACTGTACAGCAATTGAGGTTAAAAAAAAAAGAAAAAAGAAGCTTATGGAAAACACAACATCGGGCTGCTGTGATTAATCACAGCAAAGAATGCAAGCCCAGGTACATCTCTAAGGAGTGCAAGTGGTGTACCTTGAAAGGCTCAGTGTTCCCAGGGGGGGAAGCAGCACTTCTCTGGGACCTGTGGGTGTACTTAAGTGACTGGGTATTTGTCAGAACCGAGCAAGAGCGTTCCCTTTCCTTACCCTGAGATAAGAAGTAGCCAGAGCTCCCCCAGCTTGCAACTGCCTTCGAATGCAAGGTAAGAAGTAGCACTGTTAGTACCATCTATATTCTGCCCATCTCTGTATACATCTCCTCCCGTTTTGATTACCTGCAAAGGGAGATGGAGTCATTCAGGAATGAAAAAGTCGAGGCAAAACGAGCAGGGGAAACAACTGGAAATACTTGCTCAGCTGGAAGGAAGCGTAGATTCCAGTAGTCAAATACAAAGTGCTCTCTGCCAGGGCACAGTCTCTTTCAATCTAAAAGGGCATCTAACAGAAAATGTATATGCTAAGAAACTATTGCTGAAAGAGTGGATTCCACTGATTAACTAGTCAAGGGGAATTCTGGGGGAAAAAAAAGTAGTTGGTCCATAAACTGTGGGAGGAAGATGGTCTGTGTAGGCTCTGATCTGTCAGAAATACCTGCCTGTTTTTGGGTTTCTCCTGACATGGTGTTTCTTCAGAGAGTTGTGATCAATGGAGTGAAATCTTGTTGGCAGCCGGTCACCGGTGGTGTCCCTCAGGGCTCAGTTTTGGGGCCACTCTTGTTTAATATTCTTATTGATGATCTGAATGAGGGGATTGAGTGCACCCTCGGTAAGTTTTCAGATGACACCAAACTGGGTGGGAGTGTTGATCTGCTTGAGGGTCAGAAGGCCCTACAGAGGGATCTGGACAGGTTGGATCAATGGGCCAAGGCCAATGGGATGAAGTTCAATAAGGCCAAGTCCTGGGTCCTGCATTTTGGTCACAACAACCCCAGGCAATGCCACAGGCTGGGGGCAGAGTGGCTGGAAAGGTGCCCAGCAGAAAAAGACCCGGGGGTGTTGGTGGACAACTGGGCTGAACATGAGCCAGCAGTGTGCCCAGGTGGCCAAGGGCATCCTGGGTCGTGTCAGGACCAGCGTGTTAAGTAGGAGCAGGTCAGTGATAGGGCCTCTGGACTGGGCACTGGTGAGACCTCACCTCGAGGGCTGGGTTCAGTTCTGGGACCCTCACCACAGGAAGGACATTGAGGGGCTGGAGCGTGTCCAGAGGAGAGCCACCAAGCTGGTGAGGGGTCTGGAGA
>JAOQGH010000012.1:52636110-52664462 GCA_025769975.1 Gallinago jamesoni
TTCAGGGAGTTGGAGAGAGCCAGAAGGTCTCCCCTCAGCCTCCTTTTCTCCAGGCTCAACACCCCCAGCTCCCTCAGTCTCTCCTCATAAGGCTTGTGCTCCAGACCCCTCACCAGCTCCATTGCCCTTCTCTGGACCCGCTCCAGCCCCTCAATGGCTTTTTTTGTGGTGAGGAGCCCCAAACTGGACCCAGCTCTCGAGGTGGGGCCTCACCAATGCCTAGTACAGAGGCACAGTCACCTCCAAATCCTACTCAACACACTAAATTATAATGGACTTTGTGTATTTCTTCAGGACATTGTGAGTAAATTTTGAAATAAGTGCTAGGGGAATTTATTTTTTATTTATGGTCTGCACGACTCATATTAAGCTCCCCAGAAGTTCTGCAGCTAGATAGCCCTGCTGAAAATTTGGACAGTATATACAAGAGTTCTCCTCAGTTACTACAGGTGTAAAGTTAACCCATGCAGAGAAGGAAAATTATTTAAGTGGAAAAAAAAAAAATGTAAAATGACTTCTCCTGTAGAGAAAGCGGTCTAAAAGCTGAGATTCATAGAAATAGAAAATTGATACCTAGGAGAAGTGACATATGTTGGGTAACAAATGCCGTGTCTATGTGATTAGGTGGATGGATCTCTTTTTCAGAGTAGTTCTGCCAGCAGAGTTGGTCTGAGCAACTGCTTAGCTCCTTAGAAAAATCAACAGATCACTTAAGTTGAATAAATACTGATTTAAAAGCTAAATCATTCTGCACAATCACATTCTAAAATTTTTAGTTTCATTATATAATTATTTGTAAATCCTAAATCACAAGATCATTATGATTTGCTTTTACCTAATAAGAAACATAGTGCGTTTTTTCATATTCCTAAGCAGAATAATCCTTTTTTCATATTCATAATCAGATTCATTATTTGAATCTCTTACCAGTTTCCCATAGGTTTCTCTGAACATCCCAGATTGGTACCTGGAATGAGAAAAACAATCAGGTTATCTACCTTCTTTCAGATTTCCAGGCTTTTGGTCTGAAGAAAGGAATGTTCTTCAATCCAGATCCTTATCTGAAGATTTCCATCCAGCCTGGAAAGCACAGCATCTTCCCAGCCCTTCCTCATCACGGCCAGGAGAAGAGATCTAAGATCATGTGTAATACTGTTAACCCCATCTGGCAAGGAGAGGTAAGCAGTCTGAGTGTTCAGCTGAGACTTATCTTAAAACACGGAAATGACTCTAGTGGTATCACCCCTCTTTTTTTATTATTTTTAAAAATCCTGTCATGGCTAAGCAGTTGTTAACCTGACTGTGCTTGACATGTCGCGTGACTTCTTGTCTTTATTGCAAAAGGCTTAATTAGCTATAAAGATGAATGGTATATTAAAACTTTCAATATGGGTTGCGCTTTGTGGATGTAATTTAGGAAGCTGTTGATTACTGAAGGCAGGCATAACCCAGAATTGAAAAATATACTTGGGCATTGTGAAAAGCTGCTATTAGACTGTCATAGAGTTTTTACATAGAGAGCAAACATTATATAAAGCAGAACAAGTATAGGATGCAAATAAAAAGAATTGATGTGATGGAAAAGTGTCAGTGGCAATATAAATTGAAGGCAACTTTGGCACGTTTGCCCATCACCTTGAAGAAATACTCTACAGTATGCTGCTTCTTGTTGGAAGGGCATAGTAGGTATTAATGAGATCTGAGAGTTCAACTGTTGCCTGCTGTTTTTAAATTACACGCAAAACGGTAACAGACAGCAAAGAATAAGGAATCTCTTTGGAATTGAAGGAGCCTGACATAATGGCTGTAATTTACTTCTGTTCCCTGTCACACAACTATCTCCACTGCTGGAAAGAGTAATAAGTAAATAGACTAAATAGATTTTTATCAAATTAATATGCAAATTGTAATTAGTTTAGGAATAATTAGGTCAAACTGTATAGTCATGAAAGCATGAGTGGAGAAAAAAAGGCAGCAGAAATGACACTGAATATTCCTACCTGGAGGAGCATGGTCAAGAAAGTAGGCACCACATCAAGTTATGTGACAGGTGAGTCTGCGTGGGGGACCCTATGGCAGGAGGGGACAATGACCTTGAAACTAGTCTGTGAAAAACACCTTCTAACAAGACTTAATTAAGTGGAAGCATGTCGTGAGGCATCCAGCAATCTATAGTTTCTCTGTGGCTCCAAGCGTCAGATATATCTGGCTGAGGGTGTCGCGGGTCAAGCTGAGGAACTGCAGCTGACATGGAGGATCAGGGAGTTGGCAGAGATCTTTCAGTGAAGTGCATAGAGGTGGGCAGAGATGAAGGGGAGATTTGCTGTATGTGTGACCCACGTGTGATTGTGGGAGCTGGCAGCCAAGCATGGATGTCAGGAGATGACACTGAAAGGAGAACCCAGGATATGGCTTCGGTCCCACTGTTCTGCATCAGCCAGAATTAACTGCTGAGGTGGCACACAGGCTGTCCTTATCCAAAGAGGGATGCAGCAGCTGTGCTGATGGAGGCTGATAATAGGCTTTTTAGAAGCACTCAGTACTGGTCAAAAGTCTTCTTTCGACAAAGGCGACCCCCAGCCAATGTAATTTGTTCTCTCTTCAAGGTCCTTTTTGCGCTGCTGAAGGATAAAACAACCAAGGAAAGAACGTGGCCCTGATAAAATGTCACGGGTGCCTTCTCCTCAGGCCATGCAGGATGGCTGAGTTTGCGGGCTGACGTGTCTTTTCCAGTGGAGTTTGGCAGCAAGAAAAGGAGAAACAATGAAATGGCCTAATTACGGCCATCGGCAAGCGAAAGAGCACAGCTGGCTTCCAGCTCCTCTCTTCAGCCCCCTGGTTTTTTTTTGATTGCGTGCGAGCACGTTGCTGCTCCCGCTCTGCCTTTAGCCTGTTAGTGGCTAGAGGAGTCTAAGACAGCTGAGCTGTCGTTCAACGCTGTCTCCTTCTACGTTCTCTTCAGCTGATATTGAGATGTTTAACTGCATTTGTGTTGCACTCTGTGCCCATCTGAATTCTACTTGTTACTGAAAATCCACCCTTGGTTTCTATCTCTCAGGAGACCCTAAGCCTGAGTTTCTTCATCTTTGTCCCTCCACGGGACAAGGGGAGAAGGAATACTGTAAACTGGTGCTGAATTGTGGTGGTAGCCATTCTTCTGGCCACTCTTTTCACTGATGGGTGTGAATATATGAAGTGAAAAATACTGAGGAATCCTAGCCATTTTGTTAAATGGATCGGTCACCGATTGTTTTCCCCAAAAAATATTTTAGGCAATATATTATATCAGAAGGGTGATTCTTTCCTAAGGTTCTCTGTCACTACATGCAAATAGAAGCCAGATGTTTGTTGTTTTGCTGGTGTTTTTTTTTTTCCCAGCTGAATGACATATGTAACTTGTTTTAGCTGCTAATCTTGAAAAAATCTGGAATAGGGAAATAAAACTATAGAAATAGCTGCAGGCTGGGATCTTTATATGTGTGCTTGATTACCCTTGAGCAAATTCAGAAGTGAAAGAGTTGACTCGGTTTTGTAGGGCATCAGCCCCAAAATAAGGTCCTACAGACTAAGAGATGATTCATTTCTTTATATTAATTCATTGTGGTATTCCCCTCCATGTACTCACCAGGTTGTTCTACTTGCATAGTAACCACTTGCATTACAAGAACACTCAGGGAGTACCATGCTTAGAGACATGGGTTAGTGATGGTTTTTATCAGAGTGAGGTTGATGGTTGGACTCGATGATCTGAAAGGTCCCTTCCAACCTGGACAATTCTATGATTCTAATGTGTGTGCTGTCACATTCTTTGGAAAAGGCTTTTGTCAGCAAGCAGTAAAGTCATAGTTAGACGAGCAATAGAGATCATTGGGAATGGTAAGCAACAAAGTGAAGTAGTTTAAGAATTATTTCACATACCTCCAGATGGTTAGAAAATTCTCTTGATGGTTTTTGCAGATAAAGTACTTCAGGCCACTGGACTTTCCCTTAAAGATATTTATGGTATTTATTTCTTAACTCTGGCAGTTTGAGGCAACTGCTGCTTCAGGTTTTGTTCATTTACTGGTGAGTGGAGAGAGAGCCTCAAGGAATGGCAGCAAGATGACTATAAAAATTGGCTGTTGCAAGCATCCAGCATATTTAAAGTAGTAGGAAGTGTCATCTGTTAAATGACACATTGAATTTCAACTGGGGTAGCTCTAGCTCTAGGAGAGTAGATTGCCTTCAAGTGGGAGCCCAGTACTAGGATAAAAAATCTCAACTTCTTACGGCTTCGCTGTTTGTTTCTTTGCCTCAGCCTTTACAAATATTGTTAAATTATAGCTGAGGCACAAAATCTTGTTTTGGGTGACTGCTTTATCACTCTGAAGGTAGCTGCCTTTCACCGGTGAATTAATTGGTGTGTATAAGCAGAGGTGTTCAGTACTCTGTTGCAAGAGCACTTAACAAATGGTAGTTAATGTGTCAGATCTGATAAACAGAATTACAGTATTTTCACACGTGTTATTTGTGCTCTCTGCACAACCTTTCAAAAATACCGCGCTTGAATAAATCCTCGCATAATCCGTCTCTTTAGATTACCAACACGAAATGAGAAGAAGGAAACAGTCAGGAGCTTGAACACCAGAGGGGGGGTGGTTTGGGGATAGGGGACTGCTGTAGTGCAGACCGTCATCAGTGATAGAAACGTTGGGTTTGGATGATCCCTGCAAGAATGCCAAGGTGACACGAATGCAGCTGACTGTCCAAGTGCTGGTTTGTAGCTGCTTTCTTTTTCTGCTGCTGACTCAGGACTGGTCATCACAGTGACTTTTGACTTGATGGCACTCTGCTGTTGGGTGTTCAAACCCAACGCTTAGCCATGGTGAGATGATGGCACCACACTGGGGAAAGTGAAGGGAGACCTTGAGGTCCATCTAGTGTTGTTTAAAGATACTTGTACAGCAAAGGGTTACAAAGATGATTAGGGGACTAGAACATCTCTCTTAGGAGGGACTTGGGTCTTTTTAGTCTGGAGAAGAGAAGACTGAGGGGGGATCTGATCAACTCCTAGAATTACTTAAAGGGTGAGTGTCAAGAGGATGGGGCCAGTCATTTCTCAGTGGTGCCCAGCGACAGGAACAAGAGGTAATGGGCAAAAACTTGAACATAAAAAGTTCCATCTAGTGGAATCCAACAATGAGGAGGAACTTCTTTACTTTGAGGGTGGCAGAGCTCTGGAAGAGGCTGCCCAGAAAGGTGGTGGAGTCTACTTCTCCGGAGACATTCAAAACCCACCTGGACATGTTCCTGTGCAACCTGCTCTGGGTGGACCTGCTTTGGCAGGGGGTTGGACTAGATGATCTCCAGAGGTCCCTTCCAACCCCAGATCATTCTGTGTTTCCTGTGGTGCAGATTTATCGCTCAGGCACTGATTCTATGATCATGAATGCTGGACTGTTGCATGATAGGCCACCCATCAGTACTGGGACTGAAAGATGCTTTGTTGAAATAGCAAGATCGTGTGATATGGGGTTTATGTTAGCTCTTTGCTTCTCGTGAGGCTTTATGGTAGGTAATATGATGGGTACAACCTGATGTAGCACAAACCTAGAGTGATGCCAGCAGGGGATACTTGATCAAAAAGATGGATCTTTCCAGAACGAAGTTAAACCATTAACGTTGCTTTAATATATTTTAATCAACAGTACAAATTTAAACAAAAGCAGGTTATGTTTGATCTGATAGTAGTAGATGCTGACAGTCCTACTATGGCCTCACAGAATCATTGCATGATTTCACCAGACTTTCAAAATTTAAAAAGCAGCATCACACTGATTGAGCTACTTATTTCTTATTTAACTTAGATAACCTTTTCCTCCATTCTACTAGCAGATACCAAAGAATCTGCAGCAGAAACTTGGAGGCCTTTACACCTAAGTAGAAGTCCAATACAGGTGCAGTGAAATCCAGTTTCGGAATTTAGTCTGTTTGGCCAAAGGTGTGATTGGGACTGAGTAAAGCCTTGTGAGTGATGGCTTCACTGTGTAACATTTCTGCACACGTGGCCAGGTAAAGTGTAAAATGTAGTTTGACCACACTGAAAAGCTGTAATTTTACAGCTGCAGTTTTTTTAATATGCGGTGATGATTGAAGTGTGAAAGCCCAAGACAACTTCAGTTTATTCAGGAGTGGGTTATTGTGTGAAAGAATTGTCCAGATTATTTTTTTTAATATGTTATTCTTCTAGAAATGCATTTTAATTGCAACTTCTGCATCTAGAAGGCTATCAGTCTCGCTGATCTTGTATATTAACACTCATGAGAGTCCTCAAATGTTTTCTGTCTTTTCCGCACTAATAAATTTGTAGGCAGTATGTGAGAGATGAAGAAAACCCCTAACTCTTTAAGCAGTGTTTGCATTTGATTTATCCAGAAGTTCTTTTAAATTTCGAATGCCTTTGGGCTGAAATTTGCCATTAGTAAAGTAAGAGACATCTTGCAAAACTATCTAAGCCATCAGAGGGAATTCGTGATGAGCCTATTAACTAGTAACTCTGAATGTTGTGGAATGCATGAAATAGATGGGAAGGACTTTTTTTTTTAATTTTTATTCCTTGTTTCCAATGCAGAGAGGTAGTGAATCTGAGGGAGAAATCTAGGAAGCCAATTTGCTGAAGGCCTTCTCCAGCTTTGAAGGAGTACAGAAGAAAGGATTTGAATCAGATCTTAGAACAGCAGCGCGTATTTATGTCCACCTCTTTTTACTGTTGGGAAAGAAACCCACCAGGTTGTGCCACCCCAGAATAAGGTACCACGTTGGATCCAGCAGCCTGCAGTCACTGCTGAATCCCAGGGCTCTCTCGGAGTACGTGTAGGCACGTCCCAAACTTTGGCAGCAGTGGAGCTCTGTGCTTGACACTACTGACTCTGCAATATTTTGTATTGTCGCTGAGGAGTACTGTAGTAAATTTAAAAACCTGGAATTCCCCTTGATCTTATGTGCTTCTTTGAATAAGTAGTGTTCTATGGGACAGTAGTAATACATAGAGGAAGTCTTTGAATGGGGAGCAGGATAATACAGATGGAAAGTGGCGAGTGCATTAAGAGTGTAATCGTTTCACTAGAGTATTTGAAATGAAAACCCCACTAATGAAATATTCAGCTGAAAGACTAAATTTGTCTTCATCCATCAAATGTAATTTACAGCCTTTTAAGATTTACTTGTGCTCGTATCTTCCCTATGGCATGATGGATATTGCAAATAAATTTTCTTCTTAATTATATTGCTTATTCAACTCCAAATCAAGAGCCTAATTCTTCCTGTCACCAATGTATTAATTTACCTGCCTTTCACCAGTTATTATACTGACTGTTTTTAAAGAACTTGACTTGCACTTAACTTGTCTAATTGGTGCTAATGGACATACTCTGTTAATTTCAACAACTTCCTTGATAATGTTATTGAGAGCCGATCGCTGTGATCTATCCATATTTGGGAATGCAAATAATATTGGTAAAAATAAAACATAGGAATTAATCATCATTAATTTGCTTTCTATTCTCAAGCTCTGGAAATGGTTCTGTTATCTTATAAATGGATACAGATGTATTCTGCCAGATCAGTATTAGCATGTGCCTTCATTCTTTACCGTATGTAAGTCATGCATTAAACCCCCACAAGATCTGTTCCCATTAAGAAAATCAATCATCTGTGTCTCTAAAACCATTGTTGGGTCTGGAAGCAAATAGACAGCAACCTACTTTTCAGTGCCAGAAACTCCTTCAGTGGTGTTTACTGCATTGTGTTCAGATCTTTCTTGAAGATGGCAGTAATAATGTAAAATCAGATTTATATTTAGGTCATTGAGACGGTGTGAGAGTATGAGTGTGTCAGCTGATCCCAGGTAGGTTTGCTTCTGATCTGTGTCTCTGTGAGAGTGAATCTGCTGGAGACAACTGTACAAAATCTCTGGAAAGGAGAAGAGAATCCTAATACCTTACTACTGACCAGATCCAGAACTGACGATACATTGCTTAGCCCAAGAAGACATAACGTGTTGCTGTGGTTCTCTCCATCATATCACTTTTGCTCTTCCCTCTCCTTCCCTTCTCTGCATTCCTATGGAAATAATTAGTTCTGGCGTGTTCGTTTTCAGTGCCCGACAAAACATCAACTAAAGCTTTTCCTTTGGCTGGGACATTTTAAGGCTGTGCCTGGTACAGATTCTCCGGTGTCTAATAGGATGTGCTATAACGCTGCAGCTTCTCTCTTAGTGAAGAATTTATAAGGGATGTCTCTCCTATCCTACTGCATCTTTTCATTAAACATGGAGGAACAAAGCAACCATTGGATCTTCTGCCACTCTAAAAGGTGGGACAGGCATTCAAAAATAGCTACAGAAGTGGGGAAAGTAGAGAGATGCGAGTAGAGCAAGTCTGTTTCTTCCTAGCCATCGTAATTCCAGAGGGATGCAAGAACATCCTAAAAAAGGAAATAATTAAAGAAGACACTGAGAAAATAATACAAATACTTATTGTTCTATAGATCACAGTTCTTAATGATTCAGTGGGTCCATCTGCAGTAGTATTTTAGTTCTGCTCAAGAGAGCTGTTTCGAAGCAAATGTCCCGATCGTCCCACTGAAGACATCACTCATCCATCTTAAAGGGCATGAACTGACTTACTGTCAGCAGAAAGCAAGCCAAGAGATATGGTTCAGGAGTGCAGCTAACACTTTTCTGGGTGATAATGGGAATTCAGTCCAGGGCACCAGCCTGGAGTTACTTCATGGTAAAGCCCTTGCAACATGTCTGGATGTGCTAACCATGTGCATGGCACCAGCTGCTTTGCTCTCTGTATCTGCTCCTATTGTATCATGTGTCTTCCTAATGCAGGCATGACCAATGTATTCCAGGGATCAGGGCGCATCAGTCTCCTTACTGCTACTCATGACATGTGCTATTTTTGCTCAATATACCATTGTAAGGTCTCCCCAGAGCCTTCTCTTCTCCAGGCTGAGCAACCCCAACTCTCTCAGCCTGTCTTCATAGGAGAGGTGTTGCAGCCCTTTGATCATTTTAGTGGCCCTCCACAGGACCCGTTCCAAGAGGTCCATGTCCTTCCTGTGTTGAGGACTCCAAAGCTGGACTCGGTACTGCATGTGGGGTCTCCTGAATGCAGAGTGGAGCAGTAGAATCACCTCCCGAGACCTGCTGGCCATGCTTCTTTTGATGCAGCCCAGGATGGGGTTGGCTCTCTGGGCTGCCAGCGCACACTGCCAGCTCTTGTTAAGCTTCTCATCCACGAGCACTCCCAAGTCCTTCTCCTCAGGACTGCTTTTCAGCCATTCTCTGCCCAACCTGTATTTGTGCCTGGGATTGCCACGTCCCAGGTGCAGGACCCTGCGCTTGGTTTGGTTGAACTTCATGAGATTTGCACGAGCCCACTTCTGAAACCTGTCCAGATCCCTCTGGATGGCATCCCTTCCCTCCAGTGTGTCGACTGTGCCACACAGCTTGGTGTCATTGGCAAACTTGATGACGGCACACTGTCATCCCTCTGTCCAGTTCTCCAACAAAGGTGTTGAACAACACCAGTCCCAGTACCAACATCTAGCCTACAAAGAGGAGCCCTTTCATCCCTAGCCGGTAAGGATCAGACAAGGGGCCAGCTGATAAACTACGTGGGCAAGATGGAGTCTGAGACTGTTTCTAGGGCCAGGCATCCCGTGAGAAAGAGGTTGTTCCTAATGGTCATTTCTTGGCAATTTTGTTGAGGCAATCTGCCATGGCCTCTCTGCTGTATCATGTATCATCTCAAGTTCTAAGAGTCATTTTGTACGAAGCAATAGTTGATACGATATGCAGGGTAATGTACTGTGACTAATGCAACATTATAGGTAATTACCAGGTTGGGCTAATCAGAGAACAGAGCTATAACTTCTTCTTTGTTATCCATTCACCTACTGACTACTGTAGATTAACTGTAAATTTTGGGTCCAGAGATACCTTGTAAGAGGGTTTTTTTTTCCTCGCATTTTATATAATGGATTTTACTTGAATTTTGGTTAGGCAACAAGTTAAAACATCAAGTTCTAAACATCTCTTACAGTTTTTGTGGATTGTTCTTCCCCAGTGTCCTGTTTTCTGCTGTTATCCAAATAAATCAGTAGAGAAAGTCTTTTTCTTGGGTGAGGCTTTAGCCTTGAAACTAGAGCAGGTTTGGTAGGTGAGTTTGCACCTGTGTTGAAATCCATTACTTTGGGAGGTTTTTCTATTAAAGTACAAAGAAAGCCTCAGATGAAGTCACAACCCACATCCATGTAGCCGTTGTCAAGTTTGGTGGACCCCTGGACAGCTGGAGAAGCTAAATCTTTTGAAAAAGTTGTCAGAACAGCAGAATTTAAAACCTGCCAGAAGGTATATCTTCACTTCGTTCTTTGACTGAAAAAACCCCACCCATTTATGTAAACTTCCATACATCCCTCTACAGTTAGTCTCAGTGTGAACTTCATGGAACCTGCTGGAATTCAAGGACACTAAACTGAAGTTCTTGAGCAGTCTTGCAGAGTTTGCGCTAACAGTTGGGATTCTTTTCAGTTGGGATTCTTTTCATTTGGGATTTCAGGAACTTAAATTTTCGTGGGGAAAAAAACCCACCCAATGAACAAGCCCACAAAATGAGCTGTTGCCCCAGTGAAAATACACTACTTAAAGATTGCTGGCTCAGCCTGTGAAAGAAGATGCACAGTAGCCAATGCCAGCTGCAAAACATAAAAGAATCTGGCTCCAAGAAGTGACTGTCAGAATAATCAGAAGTCTTTTAAAAAATAATATTTTTGGGCTCATTGTATTAATGTTTTTGTTCTAGTTTTTCTCTACAACCGTGTACGTTATACTTCTTTTTAATGTGAAAGCTTAATTTCTAAATTGATTTTGTAACAGTAAGAGTTGTGATCGTAAGAAAGGCTCCAAATAATGGAAGACTTGGAGTAAAAATTGTAACAGTAACATCAAAAAATGGCAGCAAACTTATTCTTAAAATGCTGCACTTTTGGTTATCAGCAGTGTTGTTTGCAGGCATGTAAAGAAGCCACATCAAACTTCCCTCATCCTGAAGAGAGTCAATTTTTATCTCTGGTGTGATCTTAAAGCCTTCTTTTCTCTCCCCTCCTTGGGATGAATTATTAATCACAACATCACTGACTATGAACCCCAGGGTACTGCAGAATTTATAATCAATGTCTTTTTTCTTTTTTTTTTTTTTCTTTTTAACTTAGATATGAAGCTTGCTCTGTCACTTTCACAAACTGGCTGTTGCTGTGTGAATACTAGCAAATATTAGGCAAGGAAAGGATGTGATATATTCCAGCAGTAATGTATTTCTACTGTGTTATATTATATTGGAGGCCACCATGAAACACGGGGTGCTCTCTCTTCCAGATAGATGGGGTGGTAAAGGCTGAGACTTTGCATGGTGTAAAACCAGCTGATGCTTTGTGGCTGAGGACAGGGAACTGCTGGAGAGGGGACAGCAGAGGGCTACAAAGATAATGAGGGGCCTGGAGCATCTCTCTTACGAGGAGAGGCTGAGGGACTTGGGTCTTTTTACTCTGGAGAAGACTTTTCAGTGGTGCCCAGGGACAGGACAAGAGGAAATGGGCACAAACTTGAATATAGGAAGTTCCGTCTAAACATGAGGAGGAACTTCTTTCCTGTGAGGGTGGCAGAGCCCTGGAAGAGGCTGCCCAGAGAGAGGTGGTAGAGTCGTCTCCTCTGGAGACATTCCAAACCCTCCTGAACACATTCCTGTGCAACCTGCTCTGGGTGGCCCTGCTTTGGCAGGGGGTTGGACTAGATGATCTCCAGAGGTCCCTTCCAACCCCATATCATTCTGTGATTCTGAGGTACAGGGACTGGTACTTGTCAGGAATGATGGTAAAGGAAGAGAGGGGAAACTAGAATTTTATGGTGATTTGCTTCCATATTCAAAGACAACACTCCTGTCTCTAAATATCACAAAAACATGCATGTTTTCAAAAGTGGTTAGTGATTTTTCTGAAAATGAGTTTGTAAGTTTTTGAGTTCTCAAACCTAGGTGTTTTCCTGGGATCCATTTTTTCAAAGGGTCAGGGGCCCCAGTATTCTGCAAACAAAGATTCCTTTGGGCTTTTGAGCATGGATGGCCTGAGCCTGAGGAATCCACAATTAGGGATTCCCTTAGAAAAATTTTGCTCATTTAGGATTAAACTAGATGAGAGCAACAGCAGGAGTGAGTACTTAGATGATGGAAAACTGAATTACCTAAAATCCTCACTATTTTACAAGCTGTCTCCAAACCTGTTTCACTGAGCTCACTTTTGATCTCAAACTGCACTTGTTTTCAAATGGCAAAGCCTTTGAGCTCTGCCCCACGACACATCTGATTTTAAAAGGCTTGATTATTTCCAAGATGCTGCCGTTTCTATGTAACAGAACATCTGAGAGGTGCTGCTGTTCAAGGGGAAAAGGACATTTCCTTTGGCTGATTACAACACACCATGTTCCACGCGTCTATGGTCTCCAACCAGGTGCTGATAGTTGCTCTGGAAAACGTGTTTCTTGTGCAAGGAAGGAACTGTCGGGCTTGCTTCCACCTGATTTTGTGGAAACAAATGTCCATGCAGATTCTGATTTACCTCGGGGTCATACCACAAGACAAAATATTAGCAACACAGGAAGGTGCAGATCGTTAACCTACGTTTTACTTTCCACTTATGAACAGTTCAGTCTTCACCTGTGCGTGTGTGTGAGGCCACAACTGGAATACTGCGTCCAGTTCTGGGCTCCCCAGTTCAAGAGGGACAGGGAACTACTGGAGAGGGTCCAATGTAGGACAACAAGGATGATGGAGGGATTAGAGCATCTCCCTGATGACAAAAAGGCTGAGAGAGCTGGGGCTTTTTAGCCTGGAGAAGAGAAGGCTGAGGGGAGATCTTATTAATGCTGACAAGTATCTAAGTATTTTTACAAGGCAGCTTTCAATATACACGTGGAATGAATGTTCTCCCCTTTGATACACTTAGCTTCTTTGGTAACCTGTTGCAGAGATGGAGAAGAAAATGAGAAGAAAAAAAAATAATGCTTTAGCTGTTACTTTAATCGTATTTCTCTGATTATTTGCATTTTTACAAGGCCTGATTAGCAGAATATCTGCAAATGCAGAATAACCTGCATTCGTTTCGCTTGAAGCTGTCTGAACTAAGCATTTCTGAAAATTAGATCATGATTCAACAGAGCAAGCAATTTGGGGCTTAACTCCAGGCCTCCATAACCCAGAGCGTGATTCTGTTGTGAAGATTGGTTTTTGGCAGCAGGAAAGCTCGAAAATCCTTTCATCCATCTTGATGCTCACTCACTACAGAAGTTGTCTTCCAGTTCAATACTGACCTTTCAGTTAGGTGAACAGCAGCCTTCACAGTTTTTCTGCGATGGCTCACCCCAAGCAGAGATGTGCTTTTTCTGATGGATGATATTCTGGCAGTAGCAGATGTGTTTGGAAAAAGCATTCAATGACCTGTGACACCAGCTCCCGATCTTTACTGAATTTAGCCAATCTAGGAGCAAGCAAGGCCAAGTTATTGAATACATTTGCTTTTCAGTATTATTCCTAAATAGAGTTTTGCTTTCTCTACGGGTAGATCCCAACATCTCTAGGCATCCCAGCATTCCCATGCTTGGAAGCTGCACGCATGGGCTTCCTTGCTCCTACAACCTAAAATATCACCTTCCTTGTTCCTGCCTCAGGCTTGCGTGCACACAGTCTCTAAAAGCTTATTGAAACATGAATTATAAATAAAAAAAATTCTTAAAACTAGATCAGCTGAGGTGCTGGTCACAGGTTTCAAAGCACTTGGTGACAGCAGTAGTTTTAGATGGTGCCATTCCTGTCTTCTTTAGTATCATTTGTTTTGGTAGCCTGTGCCATGGCTTACCTTCTGGCTTAGCTCTCTGTAGGATCATGCTGTGAACCAGGTTAGGAGATTAATAAAAATAAACCATCTATTCAGATTTATATCTTTTTAAGCTGGGACAGGGATGCGGGAGAGATGGAGAGATTTCAAGATATATCTGAAAACTCTGATTGTGTATTCTTCACCTCTCCAGACCCTCACTACATGCTAGCTGAGGTGTGCCTCACAGCTGAGGTACCAGAAACAGCCCCTCAAATGCAAAGAGGACTAATGTCACTTGGAGGGAAAGTTCCTGTCCAGAGACATACAGAAGTCAAGAAGGTACTGGCAGCTGTGTGTTGTTACCAGCTTCATGTTTTGTGCTCTTCCTTTATTGCAGCAATTCAGCTTTGTCTCCCTGCCCACGGATGTCCTGGAAATAGAAGTTAAAGACAAATTTGCAAAGAGCCGACCGATCATCAAGCGTTTCCTGGGAAAACTCTCTATGCCGGTGCAACGTCTCTTGGAAAGACATGCCATAGGGTAAATTTGCTGCTTATGCTACTTTCTGTTGTTTAATGAGCGTGGTGCTGTTTTGAAGTCCCTGGTGATATATCATTATAGTGACATAATGATATTGAGGGGATTTATTAAACTGATAGTTGTCTGATGAATTATGCTGGTCTTAATTAGAATTTATAGGACTACAGGCCAGAGAAAGAGTTCCCTCTGTAACCCTGTGCATTGCATTTTAAAAAGTGAGAGCTGGCATTTAGAAAGAAAACTGTTTTGGTATCATGGCTGCGAATCTGGAGAGTGCAATATTTTCAATTTGAATATTCTTTTAATGTTATCAACAGGCTGTTTTTCATGTTTCAGGGAATTACCTATGAGCTAAAGTCATGCCAGATCTGTTCCTTCTCCCTTTAATTTCTGGACAGTGGAAATATTATTTAAAAAAAAAAAACATGTGGCATATTGTAACTAAACCTTTATGACCCTACCCTGCTGCCAAGGAATAATCAGCTTGCTTGAGCTCACCAGCCCTGCCCTGCTTCCCCTTTGCATGAAAGACCTGGGAAGATATATGCTGTCAAAGAAATACATACCAATTTGAGGAAGGTGTACAGTATTTGGAAAAAGCCAAACAATTGGCTCTAAACTTTTAAGGTTCGGACCTTGAGGAGCAGGGAGAGAAAGAGTCATCTCCTGAGGAGAGCATACGCAATGCAGTTTCCAAGAAGGCATTTCTGAAAATTGGATCTTGATTCAGCAGAACAGCGGGAAGCTGAGCTTGTTGGAAGTGGTTTTGAACAGCTGGTCCAGAAACTGGCTGAGATATTGACAGCTGAATCTGCCAGAAGGGACTAAGCTACCTCCCTGTTTCTCAAGTAGGGAAGATGGAGAAGCTTCTTAGAAACCAGATGGAAAAGAACAGCTTGGGGAAGGTAGAGCCCTATAAGTAGTATCATTGGCTCCTCTCTATACGAGATTTTTCACCATCTTCTGATTGTATCTTCCTATTTTACTTCCTTATTTTCAACACCGTATATCTAAGGATATACTTTGCCAAGAGCAGGGCCTCCAACCTGCACCGAAATCTGGCTTCGTTTTAATACCATAGTAGCTTTTAAATCTGAGGCAAGCTCAATGAGAAGTACACATACACACAAGTACAGAAAGATCCTACACAAATCTTGAGATGGTCCCATTTTTATGAGTTTCTGATGCATGTGAAACTATCCTAGCGAATATACCGGGCCCAACTGGAAGTGAACTATATTTCTTCAAAAGATGTATAAATATTACTATTCAGTTGAACCCTTTACACTCAAAAAAAAAATGCTTTGCAATCATTGATTCAGCCTCATTTTGGGCAGCTGGGAAGTTAATCTCTTCTATAGTTTCATTCTGTTCTGAGGGGTGGATGAAGTGTGGCAAAGGGAGGGACCTGCACAAGGACAGAATGGAGTCATTGATCAACCTTGTCAGGAAGGTGTTCTCCTGGTATTTCAGCTTCATAGAGGTAAGAGGGGTGGAAAGAGATGAAGAGCAGTCGTTCAGCCAGTTTGAAAAGAGAAGGTGGTAAGCGGGGACTGGCCTGTACAGGATTTTGAAAGAAAGGCCAGGAAAGCTGAATTTTATGCAGATGGTGAAGGGAAGGAGATACAGAAATGTGAGATTCTACAGAAGAGTAGATATGGTCAGATGAGCAGGGAAGTGAAGTCTTGTTACAGTAGCTGAAGTGGGAGTCGTTTGCTTCCCATGTCGATATTTTTCATACCCATACTGCAGAAGTTCCATTCCCACCGTTCTCTCTCTATATATACATACGTGCTCGTGTATACCAGAAGCCTGTCTTATTCACTGACTCAGCTGTTCCATTGTAATTGAAGACATTGTCCTCTCCTTCTCTGCCATTCGTTCTCTTGTATGCAAGTCAACGTGCCCTCATGGCTTTGTTAAATAGCCTTTGAAAGCCATTATGTATTTTTGTAGGACGCAGCAGCTTTATCTATGCACAGTAGCCATCGGGTAGGTTATAGTCTATTGTGACAATATTTGTTTTCTTTCAGGGACAGGGTTGTAAGCTACACTCTGGGTCGCAGGCTTCCTACAGATCATGTCAGTGGCCAGCTGCAGTTCCGATTTGAGATAACTTCTTCCATCCATCCAGGTAATTCTCGGTCTTAACCCATCATTTATCTAGATCTTTTTCTTTTTGGCTTTGCATTCTTTCTCCTCAGAATTTGTTCCTGACTGCTCTGGGACTTTAGGTACAGTCATGAGCAAAGGAAAGTGCATAAAGTCCCCCATCACAGGACGCATCGTGAGTCGCAACTTCTTCCCTGTTTCCCCTTAGCTTAGAGCCACTGGTGTCTTGTATCCCCCTGTTCTTGGCTGCTTCAAATATTTGGCCACATCCCTGGGAGAGAAGAGGGCAGAAAACTAAAGTTTCATTGGCTGCTCTATCACCAGCCCCGGGGAAGTGCTTAATGAGCTCTTATCTGTAGACTCATCTGTGTTTGAGCACTTCATAAGTAAAAATTGAGAAAGTAATAGTAAATATGATTGTAAACTTTCTCATTTTGATTATTTTTAATGAAAAAAAGTAAACCAAAAAATAATTCAGTGTTCCCCTCCTTCCGTCCCTTTTGGTTTGTTTTTGGTTTCACATTCTCTTGTAGTTACAAGGAAGTCACTGTCATGATGGTGTAAGTTCAAACCTTGGTTTTCATGTCAAAGTCCAAGTAGAATTCCTCAGGGGCTTTTTGCCTCTGTGGTAGTGCCCTCCCAGGTACTCTTTGCCAAGCCAACAGCAGCTGAATTCACGGTTGGAAATCATGATCTGCCTCTTGCTGGAAAACCCTGACTTCTGTCTTTTGACCATTTGGATGGCATGAAAGAGCCCAGGTTGTCTGGCATCTGGGAGGAACTGGTACAGATGAGGATCACATCAAAGGATGTTTGGGGAAAAGTTTCCACCTTTCAGGGGTGTGAAAATTAGTTTTTTAGGTTCTTCATTGTGGAGTTCTGTCAGCTTCAGCATTAACAAGAAAAATGTAATTAAAACCTCAGGAAAAGCTTTCTTGTTATTTCCCTGCGATTCCCTCCAGTTCCTATTGGCTCAAAGAGGAGTTTCAAAGTGTTACCTTCAGGTTATGTTGCAAGGAGGCAAGGTGCTGCATAGACATTAACACCATGAGTAACCATAATGGTTAAATCCACTGTACAAAGACTGCCTAGCAAAACAAAACAAAAAAAATCGGTATTTCTTGATAGTTGCTCAGTTGCCCACTCATTTTGCGCTGTAATTTATGCTTTTAATTTTCTCAGATTGCTGTGGATGCCTGTGCCCCCACAGCCAAGCTTCTGGTTCAGTCAACACTTCTTGCTAAAGGAGTAATTTCTTTTCCTGTCTTGTATAGATGATGAAGAGGTCTCCATTAGTGCAGATCCTGAGCCAGCTGACCTCCAGGAAAGCCCTGTGAACATCCCCACGGAGGAAAGCCTCGGTGAGCCTCCATGCATCAACACAGTGACCTCAGAAAGTACAGCTCCAGAACAGCTAAATGGATACAGTGTGAACAGTGTCGACAGCCCAGGGGCTGTCAAACCACCCGGGGAAGTCAACCAGAACAGCTTAAATGAAGAGCTAGCAGGAGATGGGGAGGTTGATGCGGTGCCAGTTCCTGAGCCCTTGGAATCCATCCCAGGAGAAGTGCTGCCTTCTTTGAGTGCTACGGACCTCACGGAGCAGCTGGCTCTGCTGGCTTGCATGTCTCCTCCTGAGACTGAAGTTAGGGAAAATAACAAAGTCAATTCTGGTACTCAGGCAGATGGTGGAGTCTTGACCAGCGTAGAAACATTAGATATTGATGAGGTGAGTGCAGATGCGCATGCTGGCAAGGACCTAGAGAAGAGTCAGGAAGAAGAAGGGGCTTCAGCCCAGGAGGAGGAAGACAACAAGCTACAACTGAGGACCACAGCAAAGAGGAAAAACAGGCCGTGCTCCCTGCCTGTGTCTGAACTTGAAACGGTCATAGCTTCAGCTTGCGGTGAGCCAGAGACCCCTCGCACGCACTACATACGGATCCACAACCTGCTCCACAGCCTCCCCTCGGCACAGATGAGCAGCGATGGGGAAGAAGAGCAAGATGGTGGCAACGGTGGGGAGAACGATGAGGAGTCCACAGTCAAGGAGGCGTTGGAGAAGGAGGTGGTTAGTGAGAGTGAGACAGTGGCAGCGGAGCCTCCTCTGGAAAACGAGGCTGAAGAGAACTTCAGCCAGTGCACGGTGCCTCCTGGGACCTTGGATGAGCAACTCTCTGACTTAAATGATGGGCTGTTGGATGGGGAACACCAAAGGACAGGAAGCGAGAGCGAGTCCAGCTCCAGGCCCAATGGTGACAATGAATGCGATGCGTGTGACACCTCTTGCTACAGCCCCTCTTGCTACAGCACTTCCTGCTACAGTACCTCCTGCTACAGCACTTCTTGCTACAGCACCTCCTGTTACGACAGTAACAATCGCTTCTCCAGCCATACCCGCTTCTCCTCCGTCGACAGTGCAAAGATTTCTGAGAGCACGGTCTTTTCCTCACAGGATGATGAGGAGGAGGAGAACAGTGCTTTTGAGTCAGTGCCAGATTCAGTGCAGAGCCCTGAGCTGGACAGGGAGCAAGTGGATGGCTCCTCCCAGTGGCCAGATGAACTAGTAGCTCATGGTGGGAATCCACAAAGAGCCACAGAGAGTCTAGACACCCCAATAGCAGGTCCAAGCAGCAGAAGAGAAGGTTAGATCCTGAGAATCGATGCGCTGAGCAACCCCGATTATCTGGGTGTCACAGAAGGCATCAGATAATCGAGGTTTCAGATAGCTCACGGTTTCTTTCTTGAAAATCTGGGGGCTGTGAGCTGGGCCAGGTATCACGGAGGGTTGGATAATTGAGCCTGTCCATAAAAATCCCAGCGCAACCAAATAAATGGGGATCTGTATATATGGATTCCTGTAGATATATATACATGTTGTGATTTGGGTTGGGCTGGCCACTAAAACCAGGACAGTGCATCATTATAAAATCGAGATTAGCTCCTGTAGTTATGTGGCAGATGAGCATTATCACATCCACCAACTCATTCTTTATTTCCTGGGATTGTTCCATTTCACATATCCGATGTGCTGCCATGTCTCTGAGAGTCACCCAGAGGACCAGCTTGTGCTTGTCAAGGGGCAGATATGCTGATTTACGCCAGCTAAAGATCTGGGCCAGTGTCCCTATGTGATTGGTAGCCATGCACAGTCATAAACGTGGAGAACCCAGTTTTCTAGCCCTGTTTCTTCCAGTTCCCCAGATATCAAACAAACGTGTCTCAGATTTCACAGACCGTAGGGCAACTCAACAGAGATTTTTTTTTTTCTTAGGTGATTTGAAAATTTATTGAACATAATTCTCATCTCTTTATCCTATTCTAGAGATAAAACATAATTAAGAAAGAACATTTCTTTTTTGTCTTTGTAATTTAGGTACTCTTTTTCCCAATGCCTCCAAATCATTACATTATATTTTTCCCTTTGGTAATTCATTTTATGTCACATGGAGTTAGGCGAAGGGTGGGTTTGATCACTCATCTTTTCTTAAGCTAGTGTCATTTTTCTCCAGCTAAAGAAGTAAAGGCCCCAGCAGCAGATAAGGAGTATGCAGCAAGGTCAATGGGTAGTTATTGCATTCCCAAATCCTGGGTCATCTGTCTCCCTCTCTAAGTGACACCAAATTAAAACAGCACCAAAAGGATAACAAAATTGGGGATCGCTGGGAAACCCCAACCAAAGCATCCTTCTATCTTTTCCTTCTCCATTCCCAATTTATTTACCCTCCCCTTCCACTGGCATAGACCTTGCCCCAGCAGAAAGGGAGGTGTGAGGGTGGCCTCACCTGCTGGACTGTGTAAAGACTTTGTAGGCAGCTGGGTGTAGGCAATTATTTGCTCTGCGGAGCAGAATCTACCCCAAAGAAATTCTCAGAGGCGCCTAGAAGTATAGGAACCCACAGTTTCCTTCTTTGCTGGCGAGGGTCTTTGTGTGTGGACAACATCCATGTGCAAGTATACTTACGGGTGCGTGTGAGAGATTGATGGTTGTTTTGGACTGGGGAATGTGGGAGGAGAGGGATTCTTCTGCCTATGGACTCAGTACAGCTCCAGCACTGTGCCCCTTGAGCCCTGTGGAAAGGGCACTGCAGTGTTCACGGTGGCTTTGCTTTGAGTAGTTGAGAGAGGGTATGTCTGAAGGGCATCCCGGCTCTTAGCGCCCTTCCGATGTCACCGGGGGTGCCTCACTGATTCTTCCTGACTTGGCAGCTGTAACAGATACGGTAGATGTGGTCACCTCCATCCACTCCAGGTGACTGGTACTACCATGCTTCCGCTGGCTTGGCGTAACTATCTTGACTAGGGGCGAGTCAATTATGGTGAGGTAAGTAAAGAGAAAAAAAAAACAAACAAAAAAGATGGATGATCTGGTGCTACACCACCTGTAGCACGGCTTTTTAAGGCTATGAGAGATGGGCTTTTTTAGCACTGAGTAATGACTTGCATAACTCTGCTGTCTGTTCAAAACATGGAGCAGATGCGGCCGTGAGCTACGCCCGTACACGAGGGGTTTCATGACGACATTTAACAGGCCCTACGGTACCATCAGAGCACCTAGAGCAGGGAGTATTTTTTTCTAAGCGATTTTTCTGACTTCTGGATGGTGTGAGATTTAATTTTTTTTTCACGACTTTATACAAAATTGGCTTCTGCCTTCTAGCTGTTGATTGTTTAAAGCAAAACCCACCTTTAATTTTTTTTTATTTTTTTTTTTTACATTCAATAGTTACATGTTTGGTTTGTTTACAAAATACTCATTCTTAGGCTATTAAGATTGTGACATTAAAGACAGGTAAACCAGCTGTCACACAGTGAGCTTGGCTTAGCTGGATGGTCTCATTTTTTCATTTTGAAGTATCTTTGTGTAATTTTCTGGTGATGTTGGAAATGCTAAGTATATTTTTTCTGTAAGCTGCATCTTTCTGATGCATGTAAATGTTATATTTATACAATTCAGGTTGTTAGCAGGCCTACCTGGAGCTGGACGTTGTAGTGAAAAACTGTTACCATACAATATAAAAATGTCTCCATTGGTAGGATAAATTGTCCTGGTTTCTAAGGTTTTAAGGACAGAGCAAGAAGGAATCTTAATTCTGGAATCTGTGAGGTTTTAATGTGCGGGTTCCTTATTCTTACAGTTACGTCTAAAAGAAGGAATGCTTTTTCATCCCTACACTATAACTTCTTAGTTTCTTAAAAGATTCTATAAACATTGACTGGATCTTAAGTTACTTGTTCCTTTCAAGAGAACTTGAGTTTGGACATTTGCTTAGTTTCATTTATTTCATATTTGGATATATAGACATATATACAATGTTAGCTCTGCACTGTCTGCTGTGTGTCTCTCCTGCTTTCCCTCTTCTGTACCTCAGGTCTTTCTTCTTTATCTCGGATCCTGACTATGTCTCACTATCTTTAGTCCTCCTCTTCTACCACCTGTCTCTGCCTGTTTCTGGTCCTTCTCTCATTTTCCTTCCTTCCACCCAAGATGGACTCTTTGAATGTTGAAAAATACCTGTAGAAGGGGGTGTTCTGCTTTGCAGGGACTGCAAAATCCTGCCATTCCTGTCCACTTATACAGCCATTGATCCTTTGGAAAAGCAGAGAAAGACCCAAGGCGGCTTTTAGCCTCGTATTCCACTGATGGGATGAATTAAAAGTTGGAACCAGGATTTTGCACGTTCCTGCCAATTTCTGCAGAAGCTTGAGTTCGGTTATACGTGCACAGTATTTCTCAGAGATCAAGCCTGATTCTTCTCTCGCTTACACTTGTGTGTCTATGAGTCCAGAATCTGGCCCATAATAGTTTAGCGTTGACTCAAACCCAAGATCAGAGCCTTGACTGCATTATTTTAATAATTCTTTGGCATATGAGTTGTTATTAAAGAGTGCCTGCAAGTAGGAATAACCAGAGCTGCTAGTACACCAGACTAACGTGTTAAAAAAATAATCACTTGTTTTACAGAAGCACATTTTTTTAACCACATTGTGAAAACAGTGAATGACTGTCAATGTCTTGAATATCTCGTCCGTAGGTGATTGTCCTTTACTCCATAATTCTCAGCCAGTCAGCCAGCTTCCTTCTCTGAGGCCTGACCATCATCACTACCCAACTATCGATGAGCCTCTTCCACCAAGTAAGCTTTAGTTTTTTAACTTATTGCATTTTTCAGCTTTTCCTGTTTACTCAAACAGTGTAGAGGTCAGTATGTCTTTCTAAATAACCCCACCTGTTCTGTATATACGTCCTCCAGAACCCAAGCGATACGCCCTTTGGTTTCCCTTATTTGATCCTGACTCCGAGTGTTGTCGTGTTGTTTTGGACAAGCTCCATAACCTCCCTCTGCCTTGGTCCGTCTTCTTCCTTAGCTGCCGTGAATAGAAAATGATACTTCCCTGTTTCCAGTCAGCACCTTTAGACTGGGATGAGTGGGTATCTGACAGGCGTGCCAGAAACCTTACTATAAAGCTTCCTGGGTGGTGCATCAGCAAAGTACTCTGATTTTTCTACGACGTTGGGTCCCTAGGTTTTCCATTACCAACTTCAAAGATGATTTGGGATGGCAATCTCTGTGGTCTGTCAGCTCTGCTTGCGTGTCCAGCAGGAACCCTTTCACAGTCAGGATGCTCCTGGGATGGGCAGGTCCAAATCTGAGCAAAACCAGCAGAAGCTGGAAAGAGGCAGTTTATGTAGAGTCGTCTTGTTGTGCTGTCTTTGGATTTGATAATCTTTGGATTTTTATGTTCATTGTGGACTGTAAAGGCGTCTGCGGTTGTGTTGGATAAAAATGAGAGGGTCCTAAGTAGTGTGGTTGATTAGCAGGCTGATAATGTGGGATTTTTACCACTGAATCAACGGCTGGAGATGCTTTCACATGTCTCTGTATGTAGCTTTTCCCTTGTGTATTCCTGGAGGATTCTCCTGCTTTTTGCATTGGCGTTAAGCGCCCAGCAGAGCGCACTCTGTGCCCTGCGACGCGCTGCTCAACACCTCGCAACTTCAGCACATGATTGAACAGCCTAAAATGTGTGGTGCCTCAGAACAACAACCAGGCACATAAACAAAGCACTGGGGTGGTTTGTTTTGTTTTGTTTTGTTTTGTTTTTTACAAAGCCCAAGTAGGGAACACGCTTATTTGGCCTACGGTGCCCTTGAGAAATAATTCATCATTTACCAACCATGCTGTGGGTATTCCCTGAGCCGAAAATATCCCCAATGGCGGCGTCAGCTGCACAGTAGCGTGAATGGTTCAAATGCCTTTAGCCCAATGAAGCCTTATTAGAGTCCCACTGTGGCTTGCCAGTGAGTGATGAAATGGGAACGGTTACCTTTGTAACAGGCAAATATTTCTCTTCCTCCCACTCTTCCCTCAACGCTTGGAGAACAGAGCACATTCCCCATTAGATCACTTAATGGTAGGAGACCGACACCAGCTCGGGGAAACAAAACACACTGCCAACCTGTTCCATATTCTTCCATCACCTACTCAATACATTTGTCTTCTTTCTTATAATTATCCTCAAAAGGCAACTATTTCTACCAATGGTAGCTGCTTCCACAAAAGGTTTAAGGACACGAAATGCCCCGTGTCATGATGCAGGGTAGAAGTGATAGCCCTTTGCAGAATTTTATTTTAGCATTTGCATATAACATCATTTTTATAATAAAGGCTGACACCGTGGGCTTAAATGTATTGATCGTAATGGGAATCGACTGTACTAAGTTAATTTTGGGGGGAAAAAAGTTGAATTGGAAGCCTATTTCCAAAAACTCTCTGTGAAATTTTAAGGTAGTTTCAAAATGAAAGCTAATCTAGAAATGTTTCTTCTTCTAGCGTTCAGTATCGCTATCTCAGTGCCTTTGAAGCCTCATAATTCTAGACAAATACTTTTCAATCATGTGAGAGGAAGAAACTTTATATTTTAAACCTGAGTTATATGCTCAGATCTGGCTTACTTCTCACATGCAGCTTCTGTCCATAAGTGAGGTTGAAGATAACTTGCCAGTGCTGCAAGTTCAGCCTTGAAAAGTTTTACATCAGTCACAGAGAATCTTCTGGACGGTTGTCTTGGTCTTTTGAAAAATCTTCTGATTTCAGAATGTTTCATCATAGCCCCACAACAGCTGGTCTCGGGGAAGAAATTTCATTTCAGGCAGTTTTATTTAGGAAAGTAAGGTAAAACAGATTCATTATTTGCGTGGGAATGGCATAATGAATGTTAAAGCCTATATGGGATTGACAGAAGATTTGCAGACTTTGTATGGCCTCGTGACGGCATTAATGGTCGCCCCTTCTTATGTGTGTGTTTGCTGGGAACCCTGCAGAACTGAAGCCAAGAAAAATACATGTGCCCAGCTCAGAGCTGCTCTTTGCCGAAGGTGTGGCTGAGCTTGGAAAGGAAAAGACAGCATATTTACTTTGCCCTGCCAGAAGGGAAAAGAAAAAAAAAAAGTTGTGTCTTCTGGTATAAATCAGAGCAGTTTCAGAGGTTGCTCTGGAATATGACTTGGCTGATGGAGGGGGATTGCTGGAGAACAGAACCCGTCCTGTGTTTTCCCCAGCCTGTGCTCCAGCTTGCTCTTACTGGGAAGGTTAGCTGGAGGTTACTCTCTGTTGTAGTCACAGTCTTACTTTGCCTGAAAAACAAAAGGCCCTGAGGAAATTTGGCTGGTTCCTAGATCGCCGATGCCCCTGAAGTAGCATGAAGGAACTTCAGCACAGCTCAGCAGCAGAGTTCTGTCTGTCAGCCTCTTCATCTCACTGTGTCAGTAACCATCCATCTGTCTGCAAATCTGGAATCACACGCAGCTTCAGTGACGTGTGTGACTTACCTGTTGTCTTGGGGGAAGGCAGAAAGGCCACCTGCGTACGATGAGAGTATCGGCATCTGCCACCCTCTGACTGTCTTCCCAGGTGACCAAAATAAAAAGAAGAGTTGTTCAGCTGATTAGAAATGCTGTTTCAAGGAGCAGGACTTTTACAGGTTTCTTAAAAGCCACGGGACACGCAGTTCCCAATATTTTAGTGTGCCGCTGCCAGTGTCAGCCCGTGGTTTGAGGTGCATATACCCATAAAGCAATGAATAAAGCATCGATGTTGTTCATGTCTGTTCATACATCCATGTGCCATACATCCAAAAGACACAGCCTTCCTGAAGTTGCAATTCAGACTGCGTGATCCCAACCTGATGTTTTCACTGTGATCTCCAAGCTCTGGATAACTGTCGTTGCTCCTAGATTTCCAAGGATTAGGCTTAGGAGCCTAGGATGCTTATGCATTTAATTAGAGAGACACTGCAACATAGAGCCAGTAGTGCATAGGGCTGGATTATGAGAAGCCCTTGTTTGACTGGGTATTTGGGAATATTATTCTTACTAAGTGTCCATCTGCAGGCTTCAGACCAATAGGACCAGTCGGTGTCTTCTGCAAGCTGTCTAGAGTATGGCTCTGCAGCATTGCCTACAAGCTTCTAATTATCCATCAAACTTATTATTCTTGTTTCACGTGTATTACAATAGTGGGGGGTGAGGGCTAGGATCTGTCCTTTGTCAGACAACAGCAAGGAAAATGAAAATCTTCCTGATGTTGAGGTACATCGTGTCACCTTTCATCTGGCCAAGATTATTTTCTTGAGGATGTTGCAGAAAATGCATGGCTCCAGAAGGACCATTCCCCGCCCGCGGTGGTACACCTGCCGGCCGTGACAGCATGCCCAGCAGGGCTCTGGCCATCGGCCTGCCATATGTGTCACTCTGATTTCCTTCCATGTGGATCTGTTGTACTTGACGTGCTGTTTTTCACTGTCTTACATGTTTCAGGCATCGTTTTCACAAAGCTGTCCTTGAAACAGCTACAACATCCTTGGGAAACTTTATCTGGTGGGAGGAAGAGAGGGTCCTCTCCTTACTATTCTATAGTGATGCTCACAGTGAGGAACACTGTGTGGGTACCTGTGGTGTGACTGTAAGTTTTGCATCTGTAAGGACTGAGGTACTTACAGTCAGCTTGGAATGAAATAATGCATATACACATGGCTCCTGTTGTTTTGGAGACTTACAGAAAATTCCTCCAAGGACTCCCAGTGCCCATCTTTTAAGGTTTGTGGGAATAACATCTCAGGGGAAGCCAGCCATAGACAGCCTACACTTTGCTAGGAAACTGAGTTTAGCCAAGGCTAACATTCCAGGGGACAGGAACAGGTCATGAACTGGTTTCCAGCCACAGCGGGAAGAGGTACAACTTCAGCCCTACTCTTAGAGAGCAGCAGATAAAATATGGAAACTACGAAATCAAACTGATCTTGAATTTGATCACAGAAAACCATAGAAGAAGGAACGGACTCATCAGGGAGGAGGGTATCATAGTAAGAGTATGGAAATAAGAGGAAGTGTTTGGCCCCAAAGGTAATCGCCATATGTGGAATTCTGTGTGAATGTGAGTGAGGTTTGTATATAAACACGTATAGAAAGTATGTGCATATATTTACATAGGTTTGTCATCAGCTGATGGGTTGTATAGAAATATGAGGGTGGCAAGTCTAATTTACATCACTAGTCCATACATCCCAGTCAATTTGATGTGTGCTAACTAACTCGCTTCTGAATTTCTCCCGTTCCAAACACTTTTTTTATCAACATTTCCATTTTCCACAAGCCATCATATACCAAATAACTTTTAGTTTTCTATCATGGGACAACTTAAATATTAGTAGGAAACAACAGTGATGGAAGGCTCAATATTTGCTGCAAACTTTCAATCGAGGTGGCATTCACCAGATCAGTAGAGTTATGATTCTCATCTGTTTACCAAGATTTCTCTAAGGATACATCCAACCAGGCTGTGATCAGTTTTCAGGGGAGCCTTTAACTGCTCTTTGGTATCCTTTGAAACCACTTTATAAAAAAGAGAGAAATGAAATATGTCTTTTCTGAAACATAACAGAAAAAAAACCCCAAAACGTGGAATTTGCCGTATTATTTCCAATACAATCCTTTTCTACTAAGGGTTGGTTCTATGTGGCTGCCTTGACCTGCAATGAATCCAGCCAATTAGTATTACTAATTGTAAAATTATCCAGCCCTTTAAAAAAAGTAGCCACTATGTCACTTGTCTTTTGTAGTCTATGGTAGTGAATTCCATAGGCTACATATGTGCTGTGTGTGAAATGTTCATGTATATGCATAGACTGCATATACATACATAGAGACAAGCACGTAATATATATACACATTTGAATGTATACCCTGAATATATACACATAATGTATACTGTACGCATGTGGGCTATATATATATATATAGTATCTCTCGTGTGTATATATCGTGTCTGTGTATATGTATGTATGTGTGTGTATATCTATCTTCCGCATTTCGGTTCTCTGGAAGGCATCCCACTGACAGCATTACTCCTTCCTTTTTTTCCCAACCCTAGATTGGGAAGCTCGGATAGACAGCCACGGGAGGGTGTTCTACGTTGATCATGTCAACCGAACCACGACGTGGCAGCGCCCCACGGCCGCAGCAACGCCGGACGGGATCCACCGGTCTGGCTCCGTACAGCAAATGGAGCAGCTGAACCGACGGTGAGCACTGGCACCTCTATGCCCTTGAGATCTGCCCTCCCCTTTCCCCACCCTGCCCCAGTGGCTTCCTTCATAGAATCATAGAATTCTCTGGGTTGGAAGGGACCTTTCAGATCATCCAGTCCAACCATCAACCTCCCTCTGATAAAACCCATCACTAACCCATGTCTCTCAGCACTATGGCAACCCGGCTTTGAAATCCCTCC
>JAOQGH010000012.1:52664562-52680749 GCA_025769975.1 Gallinago jamesoni
GCCAGAAGGTCTCCCCTCAGCCTCCTTTTCTCCAGGCTGAACACCCCCAGCTCCCTCAGCCTCTCCTCACAAGACTTCTTCTCCAGACCCCTCACCAGCTCCGTTGCCCTTCTGTGGACCCGCTTCAGCCCCTCCATGTCTTTTTTGTGGTGAGGGGCCCAAAACTGGACCCAGCCCTCGAGAGGGGGCCTCACCAGTGCCCAGAACTTCTTTCCCTAGTGCATCACATTGGCTCCCTGAGGTTGTAGCTTTTCTCCTTATCCAGTGCACACAGTCCTGTCCCTGCTGCTGATGTCTTTCCATGTGCCGATGTGCTTGCTGTGTGTCTCCAGTACCCAAACTTGCCCATATGAGAACCACTATTGAGCGAAAAGCTTTGTAAAATATTTCAAACAAGAGGAAAGTGCTTTTGGAAAACTCCTTTGAAATGACTCCCAGAAGAGAAGGGAATGTTCTTCCAAAAGATGGAGTCACTTTCTCTCTTTAGCTATGAGTGGTATCGATGGGTCAGCATCTAGAGCTACGTTGCCCAGGTTTCTGAGCTGGCTGTTACCAAAACATGTTGCCATGTCAGTGTGGCATTTCTACTCCAGCTAATTAAGCCTGATGAAAGGTCTGTCTCCTTTTCCAGGGCAGAGCACTGCTCTAATAGGACTGTACGCGTTTCGAGACGTAGGCAGATCTGCTTAGTGTTGCATGGGGCCCTGTAAATCTGTCACTTCGTTCTGAGCCAGCTGAGATAAAATCCTCCCTTTTTATTTTGAAAAAGGTTTTGTTTTTTGTTTTTTTTTTACCTGCTTACTGTGATGCTTCGGTTTCTATAAAAAAGCAAGCAAACCTGAAATTAGGTTCTAATCATAGCATTCAAAACGCCACAAAAGTTTTTTGTGGTTTTTTTTTTTCCGTGCTAAGAGAAGGATCTGCAGCTGAGAGAAGGATGCAGGGCTTCAAAGTACTCTTTTCAGAGCACAGAATAATTTGGGAGTTACTGAGTGTAAAGAGAACTGGGCCCTGAATGACAACAATAAGAAAGTTGGTGTAACTTGTGGAGAGCAAACCAGCCTTATTAAGTTTGCTTGGTTTGCATTTTAAGTCAACACCATTAACACACTCTCGAAGAATTTCCCCCTTTTTCACCAAAACTCGTTATTTTGGATGGCATTTCATAACGTGTTATGTCTTGCGGAGGTGAAAGAACCTGCTGAATATTTATTTTCATTATAGATTTCCTCAGAATGCGTCAAGCTACCATGGTAATATTTTAAACAAAAATAAAGGAAATGAATGTATAGCTGTAGATTCTTTCATGGGATTTACCTGACTTCTCTGCCACTTAGCATTTGTCTATAAGAGGGTTTTGGCCACATCAAAGTTCAGACTATTTGGCTGCCACTTAAGTAAGTTATCTGCCACGGAAAGCAGAAGGCTCTGTGGTGGATATGCATCAGCATTTTTATTTTTATTTTTTGAGGTTGAACTCACGTAAATGCGGCACAACCAGGAAAGGAATAAATGCTTGTGTGAGTCCTGTAGAAACTTACCATTCTGTCCGTTAATACGGGTTAATAATTAAACCAGCTATCTCAGCAGAAACTGAAGGGTGGGCATTGTCTTTTCGACCACCTCGCTTCCAACTTTATTATTCCATGTTTTCACGGCGGCCGCCTGCCTTTCTTGGTTGTGGCTTGATTACCACTGGTTTGTGTTGGGAATTGACAGTTAATAGGACTGCCATTCTTGGAATCTCTCTATTTTTAGTAGTCCCCTATTCAGTTACTAAGTGAGAAGCGTTTAGGGTTTCAGCAGGGGCACGTCTCTCCTTGCCCGAGTCCCATTGGAGACTCAACACTTTGCAACTTAATAAACATGAACTGTCATGGCTCCTTGGGACAGAGGAAAAAAGCTGATGATTCTCTGCTGGCTGCCATGGAACTCTGTTGATTTGAGAAGATGAATACGGAGGTCTCCCGTTGTTCCCAAGTTTGTGAACATTTCCTAAGATTCTAGTAAAAGAGATTCGTATAAAATCTCTAAGCATTTGTCCAGTGACAAGTCATATCTGTCTTTTCAACCTGACTGTTAAAATTGTTATAATGATTGTTGTCTTAGGGCTAGTTTCAGATATTTAATGCCTCCAGATTTCAAGATTGAGAGGAAAACCCCTTTTAATTTCTTATCAGCACTGTGGAGGATTGGGCTTTGTTTGAACACTCATTTTAGAAATGCTGTTTTGTTATATTTCAAACTTCATTATTTGAAATGGTCTTCAGCAAACACACCTGAGAATCATTTTAGGTGAAGCAACAGCAAACGTAGACTTTGCTGATAGAATTAGCAGCAGACTGAACTTTTGCTCTAACCTCAAACAGAATTAGGACTTAAAATCACTTAGCAGTTTGAAAAAACTTGACGGTTTTTCTTTTTAAACCAATCTACTCACTTTTCAGCTTCCTGGTTTTGTTTGTGGAAGGGAATGGAAAGACCAAAATATTACAAGGAAGCTTGGTATTTCCAGTCCAGCCAAAACCACAAAGCTTTGGAAATTCAACTTGAAAAAAAAAAAAACCCAAAACAAACCCTCCGTAGCTGTGACTGAGCCTAGTCTTGCTTTCCTTCTGTGCTCCAAGCTTCCCATGAGCTGTACTAGCCCCTTGAGGATATGGGGAATGCAAAACTGGAATCCAGGTGTTTGGCAAACTCCAGAGACATCCATACTTCTTATTTTAAAGGCTCATTTTCTACAGCAGTACCTGACTTGCTTACTTGTTAGCAAAGCAGATAAAAGCCCTTGTTGAGATGCTTTGCAGCATATGTATATCTAGACTTGTCTTTGGACTAATTTAAAAGGTAATAAGTAACATAAGAAATTAAAATCATATCAGTTAAGACAGCCACAGTGTGGTATTTCTAAACCCCCTTTTCTTTGACAAATCACTTTGAAAGCAAACTGAAATTTCCAGAGGCATTCCCATAACTTTTGCACTCTCAATGTTTTCTCCAATTACTTTGGCATTTTCTGCTATTTATATAAGATAATTTTATAGTATTGAGACCTAAAAGAAAAGTGTCACCTTTTGTTGGCATACAGCTAGTGTTACTCTTTAAGGTTTGCCAATAGGGATTTTCTACCATCTAATTAAATTGAAGCTACAAGTTTTTTTTATATATGTGCTAATATCCCTTGATTACATGAACTTTTTTTTCCCCCGTTCTGTTGCATGTGGGTATTGTAAAACTCCTCCAGTACTGGAATGGAAAGTTCATTCAAGTGAATAAAAATCTAAAATGTGAGTCTGAACCAGAGGGTTTAAAACTGGAGTAAATTCATGCTGTTGCGAATCCTGCTCTCAGAACTTCCTTGGAAAGATGGATGGTTACTTAAACACCAAAGTCATATTTTTAAAAAAAAAAAAACAACAACCCAGCTTCTAAAGATGCTGTTTATTGAGCTGTCAAAATATCCCCTAAATGTAGCTTCAAATGACTTTGAGTATTGGGAGACACACATGGTGCTGTGAAAGTGTAGCGTAAATCTATTAAGACTTTAATTATTTGTCTTAATTATCTCCAGCCCTTCTGCCCAAGATTGGGTTGCAGTGAGCTACTGGGAGATGATGTCTGTTGAGAGATGTAAAAAAAACAGTTGCTAACTACTTGACTTTGATGATCCCGTGTCACTTTGTGGAACTGACTCCTGACTAACTTCTACTTTGGAATAAAGTGTGCTTTAACAAATAAAGAGAGAGAAAGTAATGGAAATTTTTAAATCAGAACTTGACCTGAGGAAAGAAAAAGGAGTGTAAATCAGGAAAACGAGAGACTGAACAATGCTGGATCAGATCAAATGCAGGCAGTAAGGCCATCATTTCTATATACACTCTTCATAGCCTTTACCTTTTTCCAGTTGAACCAATGCATCCAGTATTGTAATAAGAAAGTCTGAAGGGTACTCAGTGTGTTGCAGGATTGATCATAACCTCATTGGTTATACTACTGTCAGGCTAAATGAAGGAGGAACCATGATCCCCCAGGAGTTTTCGGTTCCAGATGTTTTGAAGCAAAGCCTAGTAGCAATCTGTAGCCTAAATACCTGTCTAAATTTGACCTTTGAGTCTTCCTTGCTCTGCACCCTCCGTAGCTATTTGTTAGTGCAAAATGCCTTTTTTTTTTTTTCTAATGGTAATTGGTAATGGTTGGCCCAAGTGTGAGTAGCTGCATCAGTGGAAGGAGAAGAGTCAGTTGTGCTTTTACAGTCGTATGTTGAAGATAGAAGTATTGGAATAATTGAAAAGTAGTGCTGATTGTTAAGGCAGAAAGCACCAGAAAGCTCTTCTATTAACTAAAGCATGTTGTTCCTTTCTCTGAATGCGTGTAGGTACCAAAATATCCAGCGAACTATCGCCACGGAGCGGACGGAAGATGATGCTGTAGTGAACAGCAGGGTGGAGAGAGTCCCCACCGGAGGAGGAGGAGGAAGTGACTCTGAGGCAGAGCCTTCCCAGCCAAGCTCAGGTATGGGGAAAAAAGCTCAGTGGTGGCATTCAGTTCTGGGGAAATCTGTGTTTCCACGGCAGACCAGAACTTTATTCTACCGGCTTGCAAAAGCAAAGTAAAAGGAAAGAGGTTGTGACTTGAAGCTACAAGTTTTAGACCTGAAGCTGCAGGTACAAAGCTAGATACAAAGGGCCTCCATTCTTTTTTAGCAACTACCGAGACAGACAAAGCATTTTTACTTTAACAAAGGGCTATTTGAAATTAAAATGGCAAAGGCATCTGGTTTTTATTCACCTTAGTAGTTGCAAAACCAACTGGCGCTGTCTTCTTTTTACTGCAGCGTGATTTTTATCTTGGGACATTGGGGTTTATCCTCTCTGGGCATGGCTTCTGCACTGGCACATTCGCCCGTGTGCTCACACCTGCAGTGGCCCTGTCATCGAGTATGAAATGCTTGTGTTTTTAAAGCTGTGGTTTTGTGATAGTTATGAGCTGACTAAGTGTGGGCTGCCACTGAAGGAGACACAGCTGTCTTTTTGCTCATCACTAACTTAAGTGACAGAACCCCATGCAGAGAACTCATCAGCCTGAAAAATAACCTCGTTTCTTGCACTTAATGTTATTTACAGCCAAATTAGTTCTTTCGTCTGGCTCATTAGATGACCAGACAAGAATGAGTGTCAGTACAAAGCAGAAGAGGAGAATGTGCACCCAGGGCAGGGTGGGATGGGCAGAGAGCTGTTCTTCTCTTTTCTCCTTTTGCCATGCTCATGTTTTCCTAAAACATTTGCGAAACCATAACCCAAGTGTTTGTTTCAGGTAAGAAACACCAGCAGTCAGTCTGGTGCCCACTATGCAACTTGATGACAAGCAAAATTAACTCTGTGCTTTGTTTGGAAACTTGCAGCACCAAAATGAATGGCTTGTTCTCTTCCTTTGGATCCTTAGTTCCACCCAGCTCTGTGTTCTGCGTTGTCTGCTGGAAATAATGCTGACTTTGGGCCATCCTTTTGCCATCCCTCTGTAAACAGCGTTGGCAAAGGGAAAGAACCAGCACAATATCTGCTTGAATTTTTTTGATGTTCCCTGTTGAATAGGAAGAACTAAGTAGAGATATAGTGAACTCTTCTTTTTTTTTGAACAGGTTTAGAAAAATACTCACTTTTTCCCGTTTGTTTTCCTGATCCATTAGGTGCTTTTAGCTTGAAAATCAATTTTTACCAAGAAAGTTAATGTTTGATGTTCAGAGCTTCCTTGCAGTCCTTTGTGTTGCCATTTCTGGGAGCTTTTACCTACACTTGATCTTACAGGGAGAACCCAGTCCTCTCCGTTAGCTCTGAAACAGAAATGAGGTACACATTGTATTATTAGTATTTAACCGATAAGTAATGTAGTCATTTCTTGTAATATGTGTCATCATTTATTATCATACTCTACATAATAAAATAGTAATTTGACAGGAATTGCTACCAGTAAGTATTTAGGTCAGTTTATTACATAACATTCACTTTTTTCTTTTAACCCTGAAGAGTTAATGAGTGTGATGTATGTCATTTTAAGTGATTAGGAAATGGGGTTTGCTACAGATAATTGCTTTGCTTTTAGGAGAAAAAGTCAATATTGTATAAAATGGCAAGAATTAAAAGATCATGGGTGATGTAAACCACATTAGAATAAGAAAAAGCTGCAGTATGATGCATTTGCTATTTGCCTTTTTTTTTTTTTCATTTAAATGATAAATGTCAGAAGAAATACAATTTAGGCACATTAATCCAGATTCTAGGCCAGTATAAACCAATTTAACTCCAGCAATGGATCCAGTGTGCAGTTTTAAGTGGATAAAATAACATGATGTGTCTAACACAAAAGGGAAAACAAGTGATAATAAGAAAAAAATGGGAATCTATATTTATTCTGTTGATGACGTCTGCATCCAGTTTCCTTGGACCGCAAATAAAAGTTGGCTTGCACTTGAAAACTTTTTTTTTTTTTTTTTCCAGAGATTAGGAGGGAAGGTTCCCTTTCTCCTGTGAATTCTCAAAAAATCACCTTGTTGCTGCAATCTCCAGCTGTGAAGTTCATCACCAATCCCGAGTTCTTCACTGTGCTGCATGCAAACTATGTGAGTAATTATGATTTGCTCTCTCACACTACTGATTTCCCCGGCTTTTGGGAAGAGCACGTGGTGAATTTGATTTGCATGACTCAGGGCTCAGTTGTCCTTTCTGAGTACCAGACCAGGTTGGGGACAGTACAGGCAGGCTGCTTCAAGGGGACTCTTGCTGGGATTCTGCCTCACACAAGGAATTCCCTGGTACAGAACAGCTCGTTAACGTTATCCTTATCCAGAATAAGCAGGAGCCCTTGGTTTCAGCTTGGTTGATTCTGTTATCTCTTGCTGCAGGGAGTGAGGTTGTTTGTTGCCTTTGGGGTCATGTTCCTGAGAAATCTCACTTGGATATCACCAGGTCTCAGGGAAATAGAGGAGAAAAAATTGTTAACTCCTGCAGTTTGTACACCCAGTGTACCTATTTTGGAAAAAAACAAGAATGAAAATGAATTTTCAAAAATTCAAATAACTTTTTTTTCCTCGTTAATGCAATAAATCTGCATGTTTTCTTGCAATCCTCATGTGGAGTGGAAAAAAAAAAAAGTAATGATAGGTCAACCAGGAGGAAGCAGATATGGAAATCTCACAAGCAGATGAAGTCCTAGTTTTCCGTTTCTTGAATGCAGTTCAGCCGAGGCATCTACACATGACTTCTGATTATTTGGAAAATCAGCCAGTTCTGGATAGGGATGACCTTTCTTTTTGAAAGGAAAAGCAATTGAAACCCACAGGTCTTTAGCTAACTACAGCCATCAAGTTTTGGCACATTGTGGGTTGAAGCCAGCTGGCCATCTCCAAGCATCTGCCAGAGATTATTAGCCATGAAATCCTGCAGAGGAGGGGATATATTAACTTGTCTGATGTTCCCTGAACCTAGGTTATGGAGTGCTCATGATTTCTTCCATTGACAGAGTGATACATGATGATTTATAGCTGGGAGCAACATCTTTTCCATTTGGCAGAGTTTGCAAAATGAGCAACTGGTTCCATAGTGGAGTAAGGAAGAGCTCACAAGAGACTGAATCCCAATTTTATTTCTCACTGAAATAAAAAAAAAAAGCTGAGAGGGGCCTTCAGTTTGAGCTTATAAAGTTGCCTCTAATAGGAGAGCCAGAATAATGTATTGAAATGTCTGTCAAACGGTCATACAGATGCCACTTGTACAGAAATAATGGCCCACATGACTTCTGTCTTAATGTGGTGGTAATATTTTAACCACAAGCCCCTATTAAAATTACGCCAGTGAAGCTGGGATTGGAAAATATTATACAGCAGTTAGAATTAAAAGGGAAAGGCTCTCATTTTTCAAAATATTTTATTTCCATGGAGGGATAAAACTACATTACAATTTTTGTTTCCCTAGTGCAGCTAAGAGATACTCAGACAGTCATTGATCATACATTAGATCAAAATACAACTCGTGTCATGGAGTAGGCTGGGATCTCAGCGATTTGTGGCCGTGAAGGTTTCCTGGGTCATAACCGGGTCATATCTTCAGGGCAGAGATCATATCTCCGTGATTTCATCACGTTTACCAACCCTTGCCATAACTGGGGGCCCTGTGCTGCAGGGAGTATTCTCTTCTCCTGCTAGCACCACAATAAATCCTTACATAATAAAGATAATAATTGTAAATGTTTTATTACATTATCGTGGTTAAAATGCATTAAAAGTACACAGAAATGGAGAATTCAAAGCTGTTGGGTCAGATTCTCTGGCCAGATCACAGGTGCATACACTGAGACTCGCTTCACTGGAGACGCGAGTCCTCCAGTGATCCTTTATTACTCTAGTGAGTAATTAAATCCTTTGGGCTGATCAGCAGAACCAACACTCTCATTTTCTCTTCAGTGAAAAAAGGTTGCAGATTTTTGTAAAGTTTCCTACCCTGTCTTGAGGAGCTTTTTTCCTGAAGTAAAGTAGTCCCAAGAGCAGCCCGTGGATGAGAAAAAGTGTTGACACCGCTTTTTTGTGGTGCTCTATCATTGAATCCACCGTGGCAAGAAATATAGTTCACTTTGCCCCCTGTTCTGCAGCCAGATCAGCACTAACTCACCCAGATACGCACCAGCATCAGGGCACGTTCCTCTAAGAGATGTATTTAGTGCCCAGTGGGAGATACAAATAGCTGCCGAAGGGATGGCGTTCATCTGACCCGTGAAAACGTCTCCATCTGACCTGCTCTGTACTCATTGCAGAAACAAATATTCCAGGAAATGATTCATGTCTTCCAAAGGTAGACAATCGAAAACATCTATTTCTGTCCCCTGGCTGTAAAGTGACCATAAATAAGGTAGGGAGTTTCGATGTGGACATCTGCACTGCAGTCTTTTTAAGTTGATGAATCCTATCTCAAACATCTTGATTTGAATTACACCATAAATACATGTTCGCAGCTTGTCTTTGTAACTCTCCGGCATCATCCAGTCCCACAAGCTGTGTTTCTGTTGGCTGATGGAAGCAATGAAATAGGCACAACTGCGTGCATCTTGACCGTGGGGTTTTTTAGCCGACCGTCTTCTTGGGGTGTATTGGAAAGGTGGTTTATGGACGAGCTAACTGTGTGCAACGTGTGGGACGTCTCCCTTTCCAGATTATATTTCTTACTTCTAAGTGTTTGTAAAAAGCAGTAAATGAAATTAAAACGATGAGGTGGACATGGTTCTTGACTCTAAGGGGATTTTTTTCAGTTCTTTGGGCGTATGTCCCATGAAATAACCAAATATGTTGGTTTGCCACCAGAACTGGTTTTCCTCACGTCTGTTTTCCATCCCGTAGAGTGCCTATCGAGTCTTCACTAACAGCACCTGCTTGAAGCATATGATTCTGAAGATCCGTAGAGATGCTCGTAACTTTGAGCGCTACCAGCACAACAGAGACCTGGTCAATTTTATCAATATGTTTGCTGATACCCGACTGGAGCTTCCTCGTGGCTGGGAGATAAAAACAGACCAGCAGGGCAAGGTAAGAGTGTCAACAAAACCAGTCACTTGTTTAACGCTGCCCGTCAGGTTGCTTGATCACTAAAGGTTCCTTCCTTCTTGACTCAAAATCTGTGAAGGTTTGGTTTAAACAGCACAAGCAGCAAGCAGAGTTATTTTTTAGAAGCAGAAAAAAGCTTCAAGATCAAATGTTTGAAAGCATAGTGGCAATCCTCTAGCTTTCTGTGGGATATCATACCATGACCAAGGCAGTGTAGGACTAACAAAAAATTTGAAGCCAGAGTTTAGATCTGTCACGACCGCGAAATTTGGTGTAGTGTTTCTGTCCCCAGTGATGCTTTGCCAAGTGACTTCTGGAACCACCAGACAGAGTAAAGCAGTGTTCCCCAGTAATTTTATTGTTTACTTCACGGCCATTAGACGTGATTTTTGACCTATGTAGCTTCGGGTATTTTCCAAGAGCTATTCTATCTTCAGCTGAGAAAGTCCTGTTGTTCGCAGGTACCTTCCATGGACTGTACTTCAACAGGGTGTTTCTGACACCCAGTTGCCGGTGGTTTTTACTTTACGATCCCACACCACCACCGCAGTGTTAGCAGTCTTCTCAAAACAAAACCCCATTGTTCCTGTGTGTGTTTCAGTCTTTCTTCGTGGACCACAACAGCCGCGCTACCACGTTCATAGACCCCAGGATCCCCCTGCAGAACGGTCGTCTCCCAAATCACTTGACTCACAGGCAACACCTTCAGCGGCTCCGTAGCTACAGCGCCGGAGAGGTAACTGCACTAGTATCAATACAGTTATTTTTTTTACATCAGTATTCTGTAGAATTAAAAGCACTTCTATCTTTGAAATGCATTTAAAGAGACTGTTTTGAGGATTTTTATCTTCCAAAGGAAATAAGGGAATTTTCTGTCTGAAGGTTTTATCTGAAAGGTTGCTGTTAATGAAGGTTTAGATTCGAATGTTTCCAGAATAAAATAATAAACAAGTAAAAATAAACAAAGTGAAATGATGACAAAATATATTTTAAAAGAAGAGTCCATATTTGTTATCCTAGTCTTGCTATAGTAAAGTCATTTGTTATTTTTATGGCCTGATACTTCAGCAGCCTCACGTATTTCTTTATTCCCCACTGTGACACTGTGCTCTGAAAAGATATACTCCCTAGCAGGTGTAGTAATGTATGTTGAGCTTTGCTTCTGGAGCTTGCAATCACATTAAACATCTTTCCTATGTTTCATGGGGATGATTTTTATCATTGAGGGGCATGGGCAGGATTAATAGAAGCATAAATCCTGGGTTTGTATGGTGGATTTAAGAAGGAAAAAGGACCAGCAATCGGATTCTTCATGCAGCAAATCCATACCGTTGAAGGTTTTTAAAGATTGAAGCTGAATAAGAGTAGAGATGAATTATGGCCAAGGGATCTTCCTCTTCCAGAAAAAACATCTGAAGAAATGCTTGTGAAATTAACATTAAAACTTACTGCAGCAGGACCAGTCTGAACACCTCCCACTGCCAAAGCGGGTTGGGATCAGGAGCTGTCTAGGCTGTGAGGTCAGATAGAAGTAGCTTGGGTGGGTTTTCCTTACCTTGTGTGAATGCAGCAATATATTTTCTGAAGATAGAACTGTATCAATGGATCCCTTTCAATCATATCTTCCCTCTGCCAAAAGCCTGCAGTTTAATGTTCCTATTGTGTCTGAATTATTGACATGAACATGGAAGTCACCTGCATGATGATTCCTATTTGGGCCCATATTTGCCTGGGGCTTGCTTACAAATTCCCCATGTCAGGGACAGAAACACCACTGAGCAACTCAGATGACCAAGCCCAAAAAATACATTGGGTTATGCAAGCGCTGGCAAGGCTGGCTAAGAACAATTTGCAATAAACCCAAACTACCAAGTAGATTGAAAAGCATTGAATACTTCTGAGTAATGATTCTCGGAGGAAATTTTAAACTGTTCCATCTAGGCTGCTGATTTGGCATGATCAGTTAATGAAACAGGGAATTCTGTCTAGGGAGCCATCAGTGCTGGCCTCTTCATCTCCCAGTCTCTATGGCACAGGTCCCACAGTGTTTCTGCACCCTTGTCGTACTCAGTAGCTTCCCCCTCTGGGAAGAATCTACTGCTCCGTTGGAAAGACTCCCATTGATTTCCAAGGACTTTGGATCGGTGCCTAAAAGCCCACCATTTACTCGAAAAAGAGTCAGCCCTTTCCAACTCAGCCCCTTTATTAAAAGCCACGTGTTCGTTCCGTGCCGTTTCGCGCAAGTATATTTGGATGTGCTTTTGGGGCCCATAAATCAGTGTCCGTAGGGACACACTTGGGGCTTTGTCCCGGCCGTGTGCGAGCTGTCTGCAGGCCAGCTGCTTTCTTTGCTGAGCAGGTGGCGTGGCCTCTGGAATCTGTCACCAGGATGGTATGAAAGACCAAGAAAGACAACCACCACTTTTGAATGTTGTGTACGGATTTCAAACGAGCCTGAAGGAGAGAGCAGAACAGCGCTTCGGTCAGGATTGCATATAGTCACACACCCCTCTCTACATCCAGAGAGGGTGTGGAAAAGAACCAGGGTAATGAGAGAAAAAAGCTCTACCCTTGGTGCCCAAACCTGACATCCTGCCCAAGTGCCAAAAGCAGTTGTGTGAACTTCCCAGGGACACAGCGTGATGAGTAGAGGAAAGAGCGGACAAAAGTCCTGGGCAGATGATGCCAAAGTGGGGAAAAAAAGAAATACCCCATCTTCACACACTCAGCGACGGCTCTTAGCTGAGTCACCATAAAGAAGTTCTTATGGTTCTAAGAAATTGTAAGCTTAGTACTCAACAGCAGACAAGAAAGCAATTGTAATGTCTGGAATTCGTAGAAAATTAATAGAAAGATCTCTTTAATCTAGGAGATGACAGGTGTTACAAGAATAATGTTTTGATACTAAAAGCTAAACCGAGTCAACCAAAATAAGGCAGGGTTGAAATTCACTGAGAATAGTTAGCCACAGGAACTAGTGATTACATGGGCATTGGGGCTCCATTTCTTCATACTTTCAGGCCAAAACGTAGTACAAAAGCCAGTTTTATCTTAGTCACCAACAAGTTTCCGAGCTCCCTGGCCAGGGGCAATGCAGTGAATAGGCTGTAGTGTTGAAGTAGAAGAGATGATCTCCCTTCCATGACAGCCATGAATCTTCTAAATCCTTTTGGCTCATCAAAATGTCAAAATGCAGCCTTGATTCCTGCCTAACAACCTTTGGTGTTGAACAGAATACCTTGCAATACTAATAAAGAATTGATTTTTAGTATTTCAAATGTACTTTAAAACTCCCTCATGCAATTGGAACATAAACATATGCCTTCTCAAATATGGCAGTTTGCTTTGCTTTATGACATATAAAATTCATTCTTAGTAGAGAATAGAAATAGCAATTGCACAGCAGTTGCTTCCAGGTACTTCGAATCAAAACCTACCCCAGCTACTAACAGGGCAAGCAGAGATTAAAACTGCCCCTTTTCCCCTCAATCTCTATACGATGGTCTGTGTTCTTAAAATAAAAATAAAAATCTGTGCATATAATAATATTCCATTTCCCTCTTCCAAGAAAGAAAGCATCCATTTCGTAAATGAATCTGTAGTATTTGTGCTTTTCTTCATGTTGAAGTATTCTCCTAAATGAAAGACCTCTATAAAAACTTGTGATGTCCACCTGATTAGATTCTTGATATTAAATGGTGTTACATATACATTTGACAAAAACGCTACAGAATCTTTAGCAAGCATATCAATCTTCTCCAGGAAAAAGGTGGTTGAAGGTATTCTTCTTACCTGATTTTTGAAAGAAGAGTTGAGGTAGCTGTACCAGCCATCAATAACAAAAAGAACATAGATCACGATGTGCTTCGTTTCCTTCTGCCATTGCTGTCAACGGAACGGGTCGAAAGCCTCTTCCATTCCAAGGGACACTCTGTCTGCAGTGGAAATCAACATGTATTATTACAGGATAGGGATTTTAAAGATAAGAAGAAGGTTTTATGGTTGGACTCGATGATCTGAAAGGTCCCTTCCAACCTAGACAATTCCATGAATCTATACTAAGAAAGAAGGTGGCACCCATGAAGGAGAGGCAAGATTGCCTGGTTAGAGGAGGTCCTGGGATATAGCAGTGTATAATCTCCTTACTGACCCAAACTGCGACAAGCAAGCAGCAGGACTCAGGCAGGAGCCTCTCAAATTACAGCAATGATAGAAAAAAACCCAGGAAGAGGGTATTATATCATCAAAAGGCTCCTGTGATAGTTTGGACTCTCTGCTCTTCAACATCCCAGGATCAATTGCAAAGCGATTAAACTCTGACATCAATCTGTCAGGTTACCCTGCACTAGATGAACCAGGTCACTAAATCATTAGAGGGGTCGCTCTATTTTTTTAATTAGAGAGTACTGTGCTAATCTAAATTAAATGATTCAATTAGAAAGTCAAAGTAGACAAAGCGATTGTGATTAAACACTGAATTGGAGCAATCCCTTGTACTATATTAGCTAAAAGATTGGAAAGAGGAGCGTTAGTAAAATGGAAGTTAATTAGACGGCTGGGAATTCTCCTGTTTTGTTGCCAGAGAAAAATTGTTTAGAGATGTAGATGTGTAAAGACCATCATCCGCAGCATTAGTGATGCCTAATTATGGAGATGAAGAAAAGTACACGGAGTATGCAATTTATTATGTTAAGGTGCATACAGAACTGGATTCTTACAATCTAAAGATGACTTTAGCTGTTAAACCAGCATTGGGGAGAAGGGAAGGGGGAGCAAAGATTTCTCTTCATGAGCTCTAGACACATTTCAGAATTCTTACTTCAGGAGAAGTAACTCAGCAGCACTGGAAAGCTAGCCAAGAGGAATAAAAATAAATAAATAAAACAATCAGGTGACTTGAGCAAGGGGAGGATCCAGCCCAGGCTGGGCAGAGGTACTGTGCAGTTCCCAGGTGATGGGCAGACACCAGCTGGTGCTAATCTTTGTGGGAGATGGGGGGTTAACTCCTCTGTTACACCTCCCTTTCCCCCTTCCTACCTTCTGTTCAGTAAATCTACATGTGGCAACAAGGATGCAGGACTTGTCTTTGCCAAACAGGGGTCTGAGACCACCCTTAAAAACAGGCTCCCCCACCATCCACACTCGCACACAAGCCCCTTCTACAAGGGGCTGGGGAGGGGCGTCCTCAACTGATCTTCAGAGCTCCCTGGAAGTGGAGAAACCAAGCACAACATGATTCCTTAGCACTGTCCCACACATCCCAGATGATCCCAGGCCAGAGGGTGGTCTTGACTGCCGCCCAAGAAGACGCTCTTCCCACAAGGACTTCGTGCCCACCGTGGCAATGGATTATAGGCCACGTCTCGCACCTAAACTGCCTCCTTCCATGACATAGAGTGAATGCCATAAAGGCCACATGGTGCCCTTCAGGATGGATGCCTAGATCACAGGGCAAAAGCTGCCTAAAATGAAGCTCAGCCAAAGTTTGATTGTCTGTTGGCCCATGGGGGTGAGAGAAGGATCCAAAGGCAGAAGATTTAACACAGCACAGAGAGACATAGTGAATTGTATATGACCTCCTTTGAAGTTCTTCCTGTTTTTGAAGGTGAGAAGGGTTGGAGCAAGGTTAGCACATCAGTCCACTAAATGCTGTGGGCTTGACTGTTCTCCTTGACATTGGAATAACTCCTCTCGTAGTCAGCAGATGCACACCAATATGAAATGGTTGCAAGTGAAATCATAATTGAACGATGGAGCAAAACACTCACCACGCACTTTCACAACAGCTTTGTGTTTTCAATTACAGTATGTTTAATTGGAATCATTAAGATTTTTCATTGTTTAACCTGTGTACTGACACGTATCAAGTGCATTGACTGGCGTCTTGTTCCATGTAAATGTTTTATGCTTTATGCGCTCCAAAGGCAATTTGCCAGTCACATTTAGCTTCTCGGTTCTCATTTATATCCAGTTGGAAGACCTGGCATTTGGCCGTACCACTGAAATTGGGTTGGCACCATTTCTTTGGATGCAGAGCTAAGCATTTAAAATACTGGAGTAGGGGCAATTTCTTCCTGAAGTGGTTGCCAAGTACTGCAATTTGTGCTGTGAGAAAGGAGCAGCCATTAGCCCGGGAGAATGGCAGTTGGAATTCCTAATTCATCTTGTCCTCCCACTGCTTTTGGAGCACTGCTCCTCTCTTGGCTTCACCAGGGCCATATTCTGGAGGAACACATAGGAGAGAGAGGTGCGTTCCCCTCAGCTTGTACAAGTCCCTAAAGAGTTACTCAGCAAGTAATGGTTCACTGAAGTCTATGGCTTTTAATATCCTCATACCTCAGCGTTTTCCTACCTTTTAATGTCTGCCTTCCTGACACGATTCCCTTCACCAGATACTGTGTTTAGGACACTGACATTCTTTAGAGGCCTTGGTTAAGTAGTACTGATAAATTTCCTTCTTACTACTCTTCTTATCAGCTCTGTGGATTATGTTCTTTTTCAATGTATACAATTCAACTTCTATTAAATTCTTTGGTGTGAGGGTGGTGAGACCCTGGAACAGGTTGCCCAGAGAAGCTGTGGCTGCCCCATCCCTGGAGGG
>JAOQGH010000012.1:52680808-52695283 GCA_025769975.1 Gallinago jamesoni
CCTGGTCTGGTGGGAGGTGTCCCTGCCCAGGGCAGGGGGGTTGGAACTCGATGATCTTTAAGGTCCCTTCCAACTCTGACCATTCTATGATTCTATTTCTGGTATTGCAATACATTTGTTAAATTGCATTTACTTCTGCATTCTGGTGCTTCACTGCAGCATCAAAGAGGTGTGATAGCTGTGGATAAAGGTGTCCCTCCTTTTGGAAGCACCGAATTACCTGCCTTTTTTAAGTTGGCTGAAGTATAAAGCTGTAATTTTCATGCAGGCTTTCTGTCTGTCAGTCAGTCGGCATCGTGGACCATTCTGAAGGACACAGAAATGAAGATGAGAAACTGGTGTTACTGACCAGTGTGCTACCGATGGTCAGTTTTGATCGTTCTTTCTCTTTCCTCTGATTTTATAGGCCTCTGAAGTCTCTCGAAACAGAGGAGTTACTCTGTTGGCCAGGCCGGGCAATAGTCTCGTAACAGCTATTCGAAACCAGCACCACCACGAGACGTTACCTCTGGGTAAGCCAAGTTTCTCTTTTCAAAGCAGAGCTCACAAAGATCCTCTTTAGAACTTCTCATCAACCGTATGCACCGCTTCATGTTGCCCTGTGCCTCGCTAGCATTGACCTTGCACAGTCACAGTGACGTGATCAGGCCCCCTCAATTGTAGATAAAGCCTCTGTATTATTTTTTGTTCCTTTTCCAGCTTACAATGACAAGATTGTTGCATTTTTACGCCAACCCAACATTTTTGAGATGCTGCAGGAGCGTCAGCCCAGCTTGGCCAGAAACCACGCACTCAGGTACTGCTTTTTTAAGATTGATGAAGCCGAGTTCACAGAATCATGGAATTGTCAGAGTTGGAGGGGACCTCTAGAGATCATCTAGTCCAACTCCCCTGCTAAAGCAGGATTGCCCGGAGCACATCATTTAGGGCTGCATCCAGGAGGGTATTGTAGATCTCCAGGGAAGGGGAAGGACTTCTTGCAGTGGGGAAAGAAATTTCTAGAAAATGTGGTACAATAGATAAATTGAATTTGGGCCCCATATGGAACTGTCACCACTAAAGAGTAGGTGTGGACCACCGGAATCTATGTAGTTACTAGAGTTATTTTCCATAGATACGCAAGAAGGAGGAAAATAACTATGGGCAAATAGTGACATATCTAATTTCTACTCTAGTTATTACTGAACAGCAGAAAATCTGTCTTCACCTACAATTACCACTTTGCTTTTCAGAATCATAGAGTCATAGAATGCTTTGGGTTGGAAGGGACCTTAAAAATCGTCTAGTTCCAGCCCCTTTCATTGGAGCCACCTCCCACTAGACCAGGTTCCTCAAAGCCCCATCCAGCCTGCTCTTGAAGATACAGTTAAAGTCATGTTTGGATGGAAGACAGCAGCAAAACCCCAGTAACTTTAGCAGAACCAGGGTTTTCCCTCGTGGTTGGATTTACACCCGTGTCATGGACATAGTCACCCTAGATTTTATAAAGAAATAGGAACATTATGAAGTAGGTTGTACTCCTGTCTTTAGTCTTTCACACTTATGACTTAATGGTAGTCCTTTCCAAAGTAATTAAATTGTATCTTTCTTTTTATTATGCCCATTCCTTTCCTGTTAGGTTTGAAAAAAAAAATAAAAGAAATAAAAGCAGAACCAAAAGTCGGTACAATTTAAACTTACTCTAATTCCAAAGGTTAAATTAATTGTTTTGGCCAAGAACCTAAGCTGGCACTAGTCACTCTCAGCAATGCCAGTGGGCACCAGCTAGGAGCTTGACCAAGAATTCAGTCTGTACTGTGCAGTAAAAAGTGTCTCTGGGACTGGTAAAGGGGAGAAGGAAGAGCAAGAGAAGGACCTTCAAGTTCCTGCAGCGCAGTTTCTGCTGATACAGGTTGTTTACCTGTGAGAGCCAGACAAAGAGTTCTTTGGGTGTAAGGATTAGACTTCCTTCCTGGAGGAATTAATACGTTCAAATAAAACGAGGGAGACAGAATGAAAAATGCTCCCAGTATTCAAGACGTACCCTTCTGTAACTGAGAATTTTTTTTTTATCTTCACCATCAAATTATTCCAGACTATTTTTTTTTTTGCTCAGCTGCAGTTTGAATTCTCATTTCTCGGAGAACAGATGATGCTTTTATCTCCTCCTGAGCAGAGAACAAAATTGACTAGTGATAGAGACTAGACAGCTTAGCCAGTGCGTAATGAGATTTTGTAACAGGATATTGAGCCCTTCGCCTCCAGGTCATTGCTTTGATTATACCTTAGGTCAGCAGCGAGCCCAGGCCACCATCTGATGCTCATACAGCAGGTTTTAAGCAAACTCCTAGGAGATAAACATCCATCTTTTGCAGGGCTTGATTCTGCAATACACTGCAGCCCCACGCAGCAAAGCACTAAAAGCACATCCTTGACTTGATACTACAGTAACTATTCTTGGACGCTGCAGTACTTTAGGAACACACTGACAGATTGGGGTGTATCTTCCATGGTCCTAATCTGCTGAGAGGATCCCATCCTACGTTTCCCACTCCTTATTAGCATTCCTTTGAACAGCAAAATGTATGATTTTACGCATGGACCGCATGTGATCAATTGATATTAAATATCTGTTACAGGGTTATTTGCCAGATAGAACTGACAGAGGTAAAGGGGGTGGGATTATGTGAAATTCTGTTAACAAAAAGTGGTATTCTAGTTGTAGCATGAAACAAAATGTCTGTCTGACCTTAGCTATAGTGCTACACACGAGCTTGGAAGGACCAAGTATCACTCTATTTTCTAAAATACGGTACAAAATCTCTTGGTTTTGGATCAGGGATGTGAATCACAGAATGATCTGGGGTTGGAAGGGATCTCTGGAGATCATCTAGTCTAACCCCCTGCCAAAGCGAGGAATGATGTAGATCAATTCTTTTTTTTGCAAGTTTGTTAGTGAGATTAAAAAAGGAACCAAGCTGTTAAGATGTTTGCCATTTGTGTAAGAAACAGGAACTGGCAAAACACCAAGGAATAATAACTCTGTGTGTCATTCATTCCTTCATAATGGCATGTTTTCTTCTTCATTTTTTTCCTTCTCAATAATACTATGTTTCAGGGAGAAGATCCATTACATTCGGACAGAGGGTACACACGGGCTTGAAAAGTTGTCCTGTGATGCAGATTTAGTAATTCTGCTGAGGTAATCAATTTGATCAAAAGCCTAATGTCATTACTTGCGCTACTAGAGAAGCTGGCAGGCTCTTTCCCAGCGTAATTGAAAAGATTTTGTTAAATCTTCCGGGTCATATGTAATTAGAATAGGATTCATTGTTACTGATAGTCACCCAAAATAACTCACCGACGGTATATCTGTCAACTCTGGAGGCAGCCTCCAGCAGTGCAGTAAACTCCATGCCCAGGCAGCTCAATCAATATAGCTATTACCATCAAGTAGCAGATAAATTAGAATCAGGTCAAAATGTTTTCTTTTAATGGAAAAATTCTTTTTTTAAAAAATTAAAGGAAAAGAGGAAAAAACTTGTCTCTCTCAGTACTTAATAAAGCTGCTCATGAAATGGGTAGTTTTACCGCAGCTGTGCTGCCCACGCACACGAGGCCCTGTCACAGCGGTGAAACCTCAGTGTACAGCGCGCTGAGCGTTGTTGAGATAGTGGAGATAAGGCTTCGTCTTTTATTTGGACCAGGGAGCTTGGACTTTAGGTCCTGGCTGCTTCTGCTCAGCACGGAAAAGGACTTGTTTTATTGCGTTGGTCTCACGCGGGAAATGTGGTGGGTTTGGTGTGCTGTATAGCACTGCCTGGTGCAAGAAGTTTATAACTTGTTTCCATCAGCTGAATCCGAATGGTCCAAAAGCTGAGCTAGATGAAAATGTGTGTGACCCAAGAAAAACAACCTGGGAGATGGACGTGTGTATCTTTGCTTCTTCTAACTGTTGAAGTTGTCCCTGTTTACTATATGGCCTCACATCTTTATTCTCTATCAGTAGATTGAGCTAGCATGAAACGTTTAATAAAATCTTTTTTTTTTTCTTTTTTTGTTATTGGTGACCATTCCTGATTTAGGAAACTCATGGATTGTATGAATCCGTGGGTTCAGAGGTGTACCCAGACTTATGAGCACAGCAGACTTGCACCATAGTGAATATTTACCTTCCTTCATGTGGTGAATGTGAACCAAATCTCTTCCTATCACTTTTTCCATGCAGCCTTTTTGAAGAGGATATTATGTCCTACATACCCCTGCAGGCTGCCTTCCATCCTGGTTACAGTTTCTCTCCTCGCTGCTCACCCTGTTCATCGCCCCAAAATTCTCCAGGTAAGGGGATGGGGAACATAATACAAAATCTTGCGTTCTTGCTATTTCTCCTAATAAATAGAAAGAGGCAGATTCAGAGCCAGCATCAGCTCTCAGCCTGGATTAGGATAAGAGACCGGTGGACTCCAAACATAACTCACTGACACGGAAGCACGTTCACGTTATGCGACAGCAGCAAAGAGCAGCTTCCAAATCAGAGGTGTATTGCACTACTTCCAGTGCTCCTGTAAAGTTCAGTCTCCTCCGTTCCCTGTTCCAAAGACTTTTCTTCTTCCCAAGACTCATCTATTTTAAGACCTGGGGGAGGGGGGGATGATCTTGATCATCTAGTCTGACCTCCCGTGTGGAGCCCATTAAACTTAGGTTTGACGGGAAACATATTTTCCAGAAAGACATGCTGTCTGAGGAGGTTATTTCCAGCTGCGGTATGTCTCTGTAGTTATTGTTTATGCTATAGAAATTTGAGGAGCTAATGTCTCCCTTTTGCCAAGATATACAACCCCCACTGCAGTCTCGCTGCAGGGCTGTGTCCAGTGGCCCTTCTGAGACGATCGACAGAAAAGTGATCGGAAGAAATCCCTTTTTTTTTGGCAGAGCTTTTTAAACATCTATTTAAATTACCTGGTTTCAACCAAAATAAATGGGCGAGAGACATTCAAATCTTGGAGGTGGCTGTAGAAAACTGAAAGGTTTTTTGATGTGAAGTTGTTACATGCTGAACCCTTGCCTATAGGAGGACAGTGTTTGTCAATATGTTCTGTTGTCATTAATGAGTTGGAACACCACTGTAAATACAGTTCCCCTTCTCTACATCAGCATCAGAACAGATCAGAAATAAGTCTCCTGCAAGACAAAAACCTAGATATTTGGCAAGAATGTGACTTTGGAGAATGTAAAAAAAAAAAAAAACAGCACTGGTCTTTACCTGTTCTTGAGAAAAGAGAAGGGCAAATACTCATTTCCAGCAACATACTGTCTGCTTGCTTATTTCTGCCACTGGTTTCATAGCCCATGAGAACACCCATTCTCTTATGTCCCGGGGGAAAAAAAACAAGTCCAACAGAAGTGTGGCAAGGGATTCTCTGTGCAGTGCATGAAAATACACTCTTCTACCAGCAGAGACAATTAGTAACGTCCTTCCCTCCTGGCAGCCACAATACTTTGTGCTACCACTAAATGTGGGGTTTGGTTTTTTTTTTCTCTCTTTCCTGTGGAGGATTTTCTGCCAGATTTCTCAAAAAAGGGCTTGTTTTTATTGTCTTCTGTAATGAGATAGGGAAATGGGATTTCATGGATCCATTCTTTGACCCTGTATAGCATGGCACTTGTTCATACAAAAGGACTAATCAGCTACTTGGAGAAGGCAGACCTCAAAACAAAGCAGGTCCCAAATTGCTAGAAATCGGCTCTATTTGGGAATCATAATAGGAAAATGTAGCATTTCTTGCTGACAGAAATCCTTCTCACTGCCACAAAGGGGGCTTGTGTTGATAGCTGGAAGTGTTTAATATACAGTCAGATTAGCTCAGGGAAACCGGATTCCCAGCTTGGCGAGGGTGCTGGGCTGGAGTGAGAAGCATTGCTTTGAGCTTTGGAGGTTTAATCCTGCCAAGTAAGGAGATCTCCTATACAATGCAGAGAAGAGGGATCCCTTAAAAGTGCAAAAAGGAAAAGAAAACCTAAATACCATTGACCCTGAGTGGGAATTCTGCATGTCAGTGTTTCTTCTGCATGTCAGTGTTTCTCCTGCCTTTCTGATGCTTGAGTTTCTGTTCAGATCACTCCCAGTTAAAGGCTGAGGCAACGCAAAGGCACACATGAGGCAAGTTTAACAATTCTTTTAGTGCAGTATATAGAGCCCCTGGAAGTCAATGCCATCACCAAATTACAGGAACTTACAACTCCATTAATGCTAGGTAGAACAAAAGTAATACTGAGCGCACAGGATACCTGTAAAAAGTTCCTAACACGTTTGTTAGCCACTTCCATCTGGAAACATCAACTGTATGATTTGGAGAAATTTAAAGCCCCTTACACTTTAGGATGCTGTTTGTTTTCCCTCCAGGACTGCAGCGAGCAAGTGCGAGAGCACCTTCTCCGTACAGGAGGGACTTTGAAGCCAAGCTGCGCAATTTCTATCGAAAACTTGAAGCCAAAGGGTATGGGCAAGGTCCGGGTAAAATTAAGTGAGTATTACATCAAGTCACTCAAATAGTCTACTGTGGGGTCGCTTTGTCTTTTGTCCTTATCCATAAATGAAGACAGTGACAGGGAGTGGAAAACAGCAGAGATTGCACTTTGAATATAAGATCTTAGTATATCCTGCAAAAGAGTGACCTTCAAGAGGCTTTTGTGTCTAAGTTTTATTTCTTATAGATTCCTGTTCTCTTAGACTCCCTTCCCTGCCTATTTAACAGTGATGTTGGTATTCCTGCCTGTAATTTGCTAGTAAGAAAATCATCCATTCAGGCAAACCTACCCCAGAGATTATTAACAGCTACATCAGTGTAATGATGGAGTGACTCCAGGTCCTTTGGATCTACATAGGAGTGTAACCCAGGACCAGAGCATACCCCTACAGAAGTTAGCCTGGACACGTGGGTTTAGCTCTCAGTAGTTCTTTATGTTGGTAGCCCTCAAGGGTTTCACCTAGAGAGATTTCTGCCTCTCTTCATGTATTTTGGGGATCTCTTCGCTTGGTTGTGGAGTTTGCTTTCCAGACGTCTTGTTAGTTGGCTTGGGAACCTGTACCTACTTGTGCTCAGTCTAGTTATCCAGCTTTGCCCAAGGACTATGTGTTTCTAAGGTATTTCCTGGGCATCTGGTTGAATTTATGCTTTAGGCTGGCTTTCTACCAAATCACATCTGTTATGGAAAAAAAAAAAAAAAGAAGTATGAAACCAAGCAATTTATTCCAGGCAAATGTCATCAAAATGTTCTTACAAAGCTGGAGAGTCCTAGCCCTTGGTTATCCCTTTTGGTGTCTTCCTAAGTGGGTCGAAGGCAGGCATGAAATAAATTTTAGAAGGTCTGTCTTAAAATGTCCACGAACAAGAAGGATTTCTTGCACAGATGGTGTTTAAGTGTACTATTCGTTAAGTTGTTTCAGAGGTTGGCAGGGGAGTGAGAGGTGTGTTGTATAAACAGAGGCTGATACTCCCTTTGCTTACCCTGCTACAGAAGCAGTAATTCCATGGACGTTCACTGGATTAAATCCAGAAATCTGTGACCTGGTGTACACAGGAAACCCACAGCCCCCTCTGTCATACACATTGTTTCCATAGAGGGTGCTACGCAGAGTCTTAGCAGTAGAGCAACACTTTGAACTTAATCCCAGCATTGTGAAGAAATTCACCTTTGAGGCATACGGAAAAGCCCAAAGAACCAACTCTCTGATGAAAACCCCTAGTGGTCAAGCAGCATGTGCACCAGTGGGTGCAAGTTTATTAAGTCCTCTGAGAACGAGCGTCTCCACCAGCTCTTGTTGATCTTCAGCCTCACGCAAGACTCAATCATTAGATCTCTATTTCTACCTCCCTTCGCAGGTTAATTATACGACGTGACCACTTGCTGGAAGGCACCTTCAACCAGGTAATGGCATATTCACGCAAGGAGCTCCAGCGGAACAAACTCTACATCACGTTTGTTGGCGAGGAAGGGTAGGGAACCACTAAATGCTATCAGTTGTGAAGTAGCTGTTACGTTGCAAAACACAGAGTTGACTAAGGCTGAGCCCCTCTTGTTTATGTAATGTTTCTCTGGTTGTGTTTTACCTCTGAGTAAGTGATTCATCTTAATTAGCTCAGACAATTGTTAAAAAACCCAATAGCAATAATGCTTCATTTTCCTATAGCACCTTCCATCTCGATGTCTCAGAGGGACAATTTAAGTGGTTAAATCTAATGTCATCTTGTTGCCGTAGGTGTTTTGACTGGCTGGAAGGCAAAAACTGAACTACAGGCCCGTGTTTGCACACTGAATCAGTCTCAGGACTGTCGTTAGAGACCAGACCTCTATCCCATTTTTACTCTAACTCTTCCAAAGGGATCTGGTTTTGCTTGAAAAATTTTGCCTTTGCATGCCATCTAATGATCATTTGTTATCCATATGTGGACTCCTTGTTTCTGGGGGAAGTGAGAAACAGGAAAGCTGTTCAGTCCTTACAGTCCAGTTCACCCAGTTGGAAGCTGAAAGTAATAGGAGGTCTTCTTGAGAAGGCCCTTTCTCAAGGAGACTTTCTGCCAGCCTTGCAAATCCATGAGCTGTTCTTCTATGATTAAAGCCAGCCCCTGACCTTTTGTTTCCAAATCCAAAGGGAACCTTTCAACACCGCCCTGGCTCACCTCAAGAGCGATGTTGTAATTGAGGCTTAACCCACGTGCTTTTATAATGGAAAGACCATTGTGCATATTTCCAGTGCTCTGCATAACAAAGGCTGGCAATCGTATTTTGATAGTTTTGCATAGAAAATTTCTTAAAACAAAAAAACCCACATGGATAGATTTTTAGTTTCAAATGTACCAGAACAGTGAGGCTCTGAGTCAGCTCTCGGGATGTCCACCAACTGCTGACACTGTCAGCTCTGAGGAGACATGTCAAGTGAAAAGCTTCTGCTGAGCTGAGTTTGTCTGGGGACACATTAGGTCCAGCAGAAAACAGAAGCCACCATTCTCAAAGAGAGTCACTCAATGCCCTCAGCATCAAGGGTTTCCTTAACTCTTACTTTTTCTACTCCATGGATTCAATATTATTTAACAGAGGTCGTCTTTCACAGCTGGTTTTGCCTCTGGCTTGCAAGTAAAGCATCAAGATGCACCATTCCTCACTTTGTGTTGTTGGAATACCGTTCTAGTACGCTGACAGTGGACCAAGTCATGTTGTTTTCCCCACATCTCTAATAACTTTTTGCTGCGTGTGGCACGGTATCCTCAGGAGAAATTATAAGCCAATTTGATTTGCAAATTCATTCATTCTTCACTGATCCATTTACATCTGAAGATACATTCCCCTAGGGTTTCTGCTGTTTAATGCTAATACCGGTTCTGCTGGAGGGACTCCAGGCTACCAGTTCCCTACTGAAAAGAAGAGTTGGTGCTGTACGGCCACATGATGCTCTGTGGGCACAGCTTCCCACATGTTTCAAAGCTAACATGACATATTGAAAATGAACTATGAAGGCTTTATGATGAGCTAATGTGTTGCCCAGAAATGCAATAAATACCTTGTCTCTCCTTGGAGGTTTTTTGAATATAGACAGGTGGTGTTTGCAGTTCTTTACTCCAGCCATCGTTAGGCTTAGCCCAGTATTTTAATATCTGTTGAACCAGATCTGTTACATGATTAGCACTAGTGGTTCCTTGTGGGCTTATTACCGTCCCCTTTTGCTGTTGTGGCTTTAGTCTCACCGCACGATCCTAAAGTTAAAGCTGCTCAAAGAGAAAAGTACTGAATCTCCAGATGTAAATCTGAGGAGGATGAGCCAGCCTGCTCTTTGTCAAAAAGTTGCACAAATCAATCGTTCAGCCCCTTGCGGTTATGCTTCCGTAACTTCAAACATAACATGGAGCATTCTGATCCAGCTGCAGAGTTTTCCACTTACTTTACATTTGTTCAGTAGAAGGAATAGCACCCACCTCAGAAAATCTTTTGGCACACGTGATATATGGCTACAGATCACTTGTTCCTATTGCTACGTGTAGATTTATTTCAGATTGAAAAACCTACCTGCCATTGACAGAGGATGATCTGTTTTTAATAAATCCATCACAGTTGAACTTAGTGCATTCATGAGGCTTTTTTGGTGCCTTTTTTTTTTTTTTCCAAGTTGAGATAATTGGAAACAGCTTGATTTAAAAGTTGATTTCTTTAAAAAATAAATTAAAAATAAAGAAACCAAGGAAAAAAAAGTGACTACGGAGCAAAGTCATGCAACAGCAAAGCACGGCTTAAGGTGTACCACAGGTATTTGAAACTATCAGAAAATTAGAAGAGCTTGGATGAAACAATGAGGAATCACCATTTTATCTTGAGACACAGCTCTGTTGGGACTTGGTCTTGTTCAGCACCAACCTATAACTAAGAAAACAGGCTTGGGACTAGGTTGTATCTTTGGTTACATCTCAGTCTGGGAGAGTAAAAGCAATTTCTACTTCAGTCTGGGCTGTCTTGTCTGTAAATCCAAGTGTTCATAGACAATTTAAACCCACTCACTAAAATGCCCTCTGCTTGCCAGCCAGCTAAGGCAAGGCTGAGTTTGTACCTCTGATTTGCTAAGCCTTTGGAACAAGGAAAAGGGATACTTAAGGGATTATGATTCCTCCCAGACCAATCTGGGTGCTGGTGAAGTTTTATGCATCGTGGCTTGTTTAGGGCACAGAATCAAGTTTTGAGAGGGGAGACACACCACGTTAGAAAGTCTTGACTGCACAGGGGTAGGTGTTAGACAGCAGCCAGTGTTGGCAAAACCCAGGTAATTCACTCAAACGGGAATGAGCCTCATTTTCTCTTTGTTTACCTTTTCCTTTCCAGGTTGGACTACAGTGGCCCTTCCCGAGAATTCTTCTTCCTTCTGTCTCAGGAGCTCTTCAATCCCTATTACGGGCTGTTTGAGTATTCAGCCAACGACACTTACACTGTACAGATCAGCCCCATGTCTGCCTTTGTTGAAAATCACCTGGAATGGTAAGGACATTTTATGTAGAATTGAACAGTCCTTTTAAAACAATATAGAAACAGAAAAGCAAAACACAAAAGCTGCCAGTTTAGACTAGACTACATCCAAATGTCGTTGCTTCTCCTGGGGAGAAGTAGGAAGTAGGTTGGGAGAAGAAAGAGAAGGAGTAAGTGTAAATACAAAGGCAGGCTCTGGAAAAGGACTTCTGATGAGGTCCTGCTATTAAAATGTCCCGCTCACATTTTTGTGTGCTTCTGTGTGAATGGGAAAAGGACAGGGGGACAAGCTCTGCTTAATCCAGGCCTCCTCTCCTTGGTCCCTTTCTAAGAGTATCAGGTGTGGTCTTTCTGTTTATCAAGCACCATTGTGTTTAGAAGCTACACAGTGTTCTTCAAGAGCCACATTGCTGCTCTGCACCTACTGCGGGCCTTAAAAAAGGTCCACTGAAAGCAGTTTCCCTTCTCTCCCCTGGCAGAGTGTCCCTGCTTGTGCACAGCAAGGAGCAGGTTCTTCACCTCACCAAGTATGTGTGCAAACAGACAAACCGCCCAGCTTGTTTCTTTATCAAGAATTCCGAATGCCTATTGCGATCTCCTCGTTTTTCTATCTGCTTCCAATCTGTCCATCTTTGGGAGTTGTTTTCCCTTTGATAGTTTCAGATGTGGTTCAGTGGAGCATGGGCTGCCAGCCCTGGGCGCCGTTTGATCCCTTGTGGGATTTCATTGTGTCAAAGAAATACTGCCACATGGCTTCGTTCCTACAATGTTTTTCTTTGTCTCACCAATCTCACTGGCTCCTCACAGAGATCCTTCTTTTTTTTTGTTGTTTTTCTTTTTTTTTTTTTTTTAAAATGGAAGGCAGTTCAGGCCTCTTTTAAATGGCAAATATCACATGTCCTTCTATTCATGTAAGCAGGTCCTTCTTTGCTTTGGCTTACAGTGGGCAGGAGATCAAGAACAACTAAATGGTTGTACCGTCACCTCTGTTACGGTTGCAGTGGAAAAAAAGGGATGTTGCTTGGACCTGTCATGGTCTCTGAATTTTCTTATTTATTTATTTTTATTATCACTTCCAGCAGTAGAGCATTATGCTAACAGTGATCCTTGCTTTAGACTGTTTCTCTGCTGACATCAGCAGGAAGAGAGCAGCTTAGCTCTTACAGCTTCCACTGCAATCCTAGTTTTCAAGAAGAAATAGCAGGCTGTCCTCTGCTTGGCTTAACAGGCGGTGTGGATAAATTTTTGAGTTAGGAGGCTCTATTTGTGAAGATGCATTTTGGTCTCAGGGCAGAGGACTACTTAGGCAGGTGCAAACCCGAGATGGTTCTGCTCACACTGTGAGCAAAGTGGACTCGGGCCTCTTTCTCCAGAAATGGTGGTGCCATGTTATCACAGTAGTGTTGGAAACAGCCCCTGGCTCTTACCTGTTACAAATACTGTTGTTGTGAAGGGTCCGGTGTTCTGAAGTGGAAAATTCTCCTGCAAAAGGTGTATCTTTTGTTTGAGCCCCTCATTTTGTTCATTGAGAGATTTCAGCAGGGAAGAGGCAGATTTTTAAAGGAATCCTGGGCATATAAAACAGCAGAAAGACACCTCATATGATTTTCTGTAGCAGTTAGCAGTTAACTCAGAAACCAGTAGCAGTTAGACACTTAGGATAATGCTTCTCCAACCACATGTATCTGTACAGGCTTCTTGGGTAATTGTTATTCGGGCTCTGGGCATTTTTGGCTTTATTTTTTTAGGACAGAGAAATGAAGTCCCTTGGTCTGCAGAAGGAAATAAATGCTATGAATGAAGAGGTTCGTACATAAAATAGTGTAAATAGGGCAAGATTGCAGACCCCAAGGGAAAGATAAGCAACCCAGTAAGTGCTTGAACCTGTTGTGGAAATAACTGGCTGAGACCAGCGGTTTATAATTAGCCAATAGGTTTCATGATTGGCTTGTTAGATAGCTAGATGTTCTAAATGTTTTTATGCTGTCTGTGTTGACTGATCTCAGCTATTCAGGTGGAACCCTAGAGTGCTGTATTCAGAAGTCTGTGCAGCCAGATAGGATAGGGTATGGACCAAGCTTTTTAAAACTCAAAAAGAGTACGATTCTCCTATAAAGTCTTTATAGAATAACTTCTCCCAGGGCCCTGTACCAACTTACTTGTTGTTATTTGTTCACGAGGAATGGGGTTTTCTGAAGTTTTCAGTCTTTCTTCAACGTTGTTCTCATCAAAGTCAGTACTTAAAACTTCTGTTTCTCAAATTTGCTTGTTGGGATGATTCCATCGGAGCCGCCTCCCTGTAACACGCAAGAAGTGAAAATTGTTTTCCTGCTCCCAAATCTGTTCTGAGACACAAGTTAACATAGATGGATGAATCATTTTTTTGAGAGTCCCAGGGTCACAGAAAATTAATATTCATCGTCTTTTCAAAGCTTGAAGTTTGATGTCGCTCATGCAAAGCACACAGCCACAGTTGGGTTAGATTTGCACATTTCTTGAACTGTGTGCCTCAAGGTGCTGTGGGGCTTATCATTTCTGGGGAAACTAACCCTTTGGCTTGGTTTTCTGTGTAGTAATTCTGCATGACCTATCCAGACACAGCTATATTAGCAAACAGGGCTAGGAAAAAAAAAAAACCAAAAAAAACCTCAAAATTATTCTACATTTTCTCTTCCTTAATCGAACTGTGGTGATTTTGAGATAAATATAACAAAATGCAAAGATGGGAAGTTTTGTTCATGTTGGCAGAATTGAGAAATACACTGCTTTTTTTTTTTTTTCCCCGGCCTAAAAGTTCCAGTTCTGCAGTTCTGCCCCTGTTAATGGTTTATTTCATGCTTTGCTCTTTGTACAAACAGCATTCAGAGTCCAAAATGAGCACATCAAAGCACAGAGGAGTTGTACGTATGCCAAGTTAAGAAAGAGACATAATGACTGGAAAATATTTCTCATTTATGGAGAAACTGAGATTTAACACCTTTCCTGCAAGCTTCCATTGAATGAGACTTTTTCCTTCAGTTAACATATGTGCCTGCTGAACACACAAAATACAAGATAGCACACATTTTCAAAAACTTAGAAAAATTATTTTAAATCCCCCTGTATCTGAAAGGACATAGTTATATCTCTGCAGACCTAAGAAGTTTGATGATACACATTTTTATCTCTGCATGCTACAGGCTGTACACGAAGCTCGTAGCCAGAAGAGCTGCTTTTGATCCATGAGCCATTCTATCTGATCTAGGTAATAAGTGTAGCTCTTTGCCTGAATATTTGAAAATATTTTCTAAAATACAGTTTACAACCCCCTCTTAAGGTAGTTTGCCCTTCTCTACCTCAGTGGGCAAAACGTGGTGGCAGCTGCTATATATTATTATATATATTCCCCACCTTGAGGGCTGTGTCCAGTTTGGGGCCCCTCACCACAAAAAAGCCATTGAGGGGCTGGAGCGGGTCCAGAGAAGGGCAACGGAGCTGGTGAGGGGTCTG
>JAOQGH010000012.1:52702769-52735672 GCA_025769975.1 Gallinago jamesoni
GGAGGTGTCCCTGCCCAGGGCAGGGGGGTTGGAACTCGATGATCTTTAAGGTCCCTTCCAACTCTAACCATTCTATGGTTCTAAGACGCTGGGTGTAGGTGACCTAGCATTGTATCTTTGTCTCTCTGAGAATTCCTCATATTAGAGATGGATCTAAGAAAAGAAAACAAGCTAACAATAATCTTATTACTCTTTATATTGGAATTGTCCCCCAGGACTAAATAAGGAAAATTTTTTTACCTTCTCTCTTTAATGTGCCGAGACTCTGTGGACTTTTGTTTCCTGCCCTTTTTAAGAGCCGTTCCTTTCCTATGAATGACACATGAGCTCATCAGATTCCTGAAGGGAAGAGGCATCGTGCAGGAATGCCACAGCGTCCACCTCAGAGCCTACAGATACGCAGAGCAAATTTGCCACACCACCAAAATGACACGGTGGCAAAGAGGCGGTCTGCAAAGGTTGCAGATGGAAGCCCGATAAACAGAACGGCGTTAGCTGTCCCAGCCTGCCTGGCCAACCTTTCCCAACAATAGATGGCTTCACGTCATCACATTAGTCCCTTCAAACGTTCTGTCATTTCTGTGAGTTAGGGGTTAAATATGCACACCAATCTGAAGGAAGGCATTTGTTAATGAAGGCTGATAGAGGCGTGGGTTTGATCCCCTGCCAAGGTTTTCTAAAGATGATCTGAACCTACTGCTGGGTTATTGCTCTGGAGATATAGCTCATTACAGGACACGTTGATCATGTCCTGCACTGAGCCAACACAAGGATACGTGCTCCTAGCACAGAGACACGCGCCTCTGGTGGATGGTGCCTCATGAGGTTCAACAAGGCCAAGTGCGGGGTCCTGCATCTGGGCTGGGGCAACCTTTGGTATCAATACAGGCTGGGGGATGAAGGGCTTGAGAGCAGCCTTGATGAGAAAGACTTGAGTGTACTGGTGGATGAGAAGCTGGACACAAGCCAGGAACGTGGACTGGCAGCCCAGAAAGCCAACCGTATCTTGGGCTGCATCAAAAGAAGCATGGCCAGCAGGTCGAGGGAGGTGATTCTAACCCTCTATTCTGCTCTGGTGAGACCCCACCTGGAGCACCGTGTCCAGCTCTGGGGCCCTCAGCACCGGAAGGACAGGGACCTGTTGGAACAGGTCCAGCGGAGGGCCATGAAGATGATCAGAGGGATGGAGCACCTCTCCCATCTTCAGACAGTTGAAAGCTGGGGTTGTTCAGCCTGGAGAAGAGAAGGCCCCAAGGAGACCTTATAGAGGCCTTTCAGGAGTTAAAGGGGGCTTATAAGAAAGATGGGGACAAACTTTTTAGCAGAGCCTGTTGCAATAGAACAATAAGTAATGGTTTTAAGCTAAAAGCTAAAAGAGGGTAGATTCAGACTAGATGTAAGGAAGAAACTTTCTACAATAAGGGTGGTGAAACCCTGGCACAGGTTGTCCAGAGAGGTTGTAGATGCCCCATCCCTGGAACATTCAAGATTCTATTGGATGGGGCTCTGAGCAACCTGATCTAGTTGAAGATGTCCCTGCTCATTGCAAGGGGGTTGGAGTAGATGGCCTTTAAAGGTCCCTTCCAACCCTAACTATTCTATGATTCTGTGAAAACAAGCTGTACCACAACCTCTGGAACCCATGATGCCTGGTTTCCTACAGATTTGGGTTTTATGTCTGAACTCTCTGTTGTCTAATAAGATGCATATTCAGAGTGAAGCCTTTTCTGTGACTGGGCCCTTCTAAACACTTTCCCTTTTTTAGGTTCTCTGTTATCTAATAACAGTTGAGATTAGGTCCAATCTCTTCGGGCTCTCCAGGCTGCACCCACCTGCCAAAGACCGTTCTCCATTAGAAGAGCTGCCAAGGGCAGAATTCCTGTCCCCCAGTACAGCCTCATTTGTTCAGCTTGTCTTTCAGGTGGCCAAAAGTTCATCTGCACGATTAAACAAGCAAAAGCTTTAAAACTGGTGCAACGGAATGGGTAAATTTGTCTTAGAGGTGAAAGCCAGTTTTCAGTAGTCCTGTGAAAGGAAGACAACACTTTCAAGTTTGATCTGAACCATATTATATCCATCTCTCTTGAGCCCTCCTTTGAATGCTTTTTCACAAGCTACTGCATTACGAAGGGCACGTTTAAACCCAGCTGACGTGTTCGAGCGAGATAAAGTTTGCAAGATTTTCAGTCTTTTTAATCCCATCAGGTGCTTCCTTGAGTTAGGATTTAAAGTTTCTTCTACAATAGCTGATGTAGCCCACGAAGCGTGGGTACTGACGCATCCCCTTGGAGAATGAAGAACATTCTTCCCCTGCACACATAGATTACAATTTTGTCCTTCTTCATCTGAATCCAAGGAAGGGCTGTCCTAGAAAGTAGAGCTGCCTTAGTTCAACCAGGTAAGAGAGAGCCCTGTGACAAAGGGTCATTATGGGTCTTGCCTTACTCTGCTGCTGTATGATAAGGAGCAGGGTGAATTAAGTTTCTTGTGACTCACCTGCAATTGGAGGCAAATTTATTCTTAGTCGCTGCTACAGCGTATGGATTTGTCTCTCCCTGTGCACACAGACCTGTGTAAATATGCAGGGAGTCCCACTGAGGAGCACAAGCCTGTTATTTTGCAACAGGCTGTTGTGAAAACAAGGCTGTTTCGGGGGCACCTGCAGCCTCCAGAAGGGAGTTAGGTGGGTAGCGTGGAAACTTCTGCAAACAGGTCACACAGTGGGGTTGTTAAAAGCCAGAAAGCAGGTGCACACAATGTCCTTTTTTTGAGTGAAGGAACAGTGTCAATAGGTAGGCAAACCAGAGCAGCTCTCCTGCTCATTAATTCTGTCTCTCATTCCACCATTTCCCGTTCGTTAACTCCCTCCTGCCTTTCCCCTTTCTGCTGGAGCGCGTTACTCAGGCGCAACCCTTGTCTCCCAAAGGGAAGGGTGTTGAAAGGAAGGGCAAGAGCAAGACCTCGCATTCCCCACCTCTCCCAAGCCATCTTTCCTGCTAGAAGAAAACTGATCAAGCATTTTACACTTGCTTGGAAAGATAAGCGTAAATTGGGTTTAAAGAAGGTATGTGCCCTACGGCCAGGATTTACCTTTGTGCTACTTATTCTGTCAAGAAAACATGTTTTTTCTGAAGAGGCTGTCTCTGAATCTCACCCAAGCTCTAAATCCTTCAGGAAGAAATAAACGCAAATGTCTGGGTTTGTTTTACCTGGCTTTTGTAAGGACGGTGATATTTTCTTGTTGCTTTTTTTTTGTAAGTTTTGATATATTTTAAGTGGGGCTGTTATGCATGGCTGATCATGGTGGCAGCTCGATGGTCTGCATGGACACACACGCAGATAGACTGTTGAGTTGTCCTCTAAGGAGGGTACCAAGTGCCTCCCTTTTCATAGAATCAGAGAATTGTCTCGGTTGGAAGGGACCTTTCAGATCATGAGTCCAACCATCAAACTAACTCTAATAAAACCATCACTAACCTGTGTCCCTCAGCACCACTTTTACACGTCTTTTAAATACCTTCAAGGATGGTGACTCAGCAACTTCCCTGGGCAGCCTGTTCCAATGCTTGATAACCCTCTCAGTGTAGAAAGTTTTCCTGATATCCAGTCTACACCTCCCCTGGTGCAACTTCAGGCCACTTCCTCTTGTCCTATCGCTTGTTATTTGGGAGAAGAGACCACCCCCCAACTCTCTACAACCTATTTTCAGGTAGTTGTGGAGAGCAGTAACAGGCATCTGTTGACTTACTACAGCCCATGTTTCTCATTGCACTTCTGGACCACAGGGATGTCACCTATGGTCCCAGAATGGACAAGGGGCCAGAGGATCTTCTCTTACACCACTCTTGAGATCAGAGAGCCAGGTATAGTGAGTCTCTGCAGAGAAACCAAAGCTGTGTGCAGAAGAGGAAGAGTTTGTGGGCTGGAGAGCTCATGTACTTTGGCCACAACCTATTTCTTAGCAGAAGGAGCACTCCCAAATCCTTGAGACTTTTCATGGCAATTTACTTTCAGCTTAACTTTACTCCAAAAGGCTCCTGCCTGCCCAGCCCTGCCCAGTCGAGCACCCACAGGGCAAGTGTCGTGGTGAGGAACACCCTTTGCTCGTAGTGTGTTCATTCAGCGTTCGCTTTCAAAATGTATAGGGATGGATGAAGGAGAGGGAGGGTGATGAAGAACACAACCAAAAATGCCGACACACGTTATTTAGGACAAACAGAGTTAATTGTAGCTCCTGAAGGTGCTGTAAAACTGATGGATAACAGGCTGGGTATTTCTGGGATTTGAGCTGTCTGGCTTCCACTGTACTTCCATTGTGTCAGCTCCCCCTCTTTTTGGTGCTTTTCGCTGGAAACGTTGTACAGGAGCACAAGCGAAGCAGGTCCTCACTGGACCCAACAGCTGCCTTTTGTTGCTGTTGTGGAACCAGCTGTAAGGGGGTAATATAATCACTCTCCTGTTACCAGTCAGCTGCAGATCATAAGCACCTTTCTTGGATGCAGGGGACCCGGAGGCAGTTCCCGTGGTGATGTAAATGCTAATTGGGCCCACAGCAGGCTCTTTTGTGCCCCTTTTGACACATTAAGCACTTGTTGTTCTGTCCCATGAGGGTAAAGTTGCCTGAATTCTGTGCCGCTTTTATTACAGTGAGACTCACGTTTCATTCATACGTAGGAGGGGTCTTTGTGCTGGTTCCTGCAGCGGAAAGAAAGGTTTCTTGGTTTTTTGATCTGTTTCTCATCTTTTGTGGAATAAAACTTTACTATGACGTCAGGCAGCTCTGGCTTGGAGCACTCATATTTAGGATCTGAGATTTTTTCTTTTCCTTCTTTACAAATAAGGTTTGTATGGGTGATGGGGGTGTTTTTACAACAAACACATCTGATCTCACACCTGTTCTGTCTTTTTCTGTCTGAGATTACTGATGTAAAACCAGATTTAATGGAATAATATAAGTCATAGAATACATCATAGAAAGAAAAATTTAACAGCTTATCCTCACAGGTCATAGGTTGTAATGGACAGGACACTCTTTTGAGCGTACTTGGAGTGGGACTAGGGGAGGTTGTTCTTGGAAAACAGAAGCAAACACACAAATGTGTAAATGGTGAAAACAGCTGAGCATTAGCATTCAGAAAGCGGTCTGAGGACAGCTTCAGGTACTGATATTAATATGCGTCCTTGGTTGCAACAGTTAACTTATTTGAACTTCACTTTCCTGCCTGTAAAGTCAACTCGCTACCCTTTTAGAGTACTTTAAATCCCCAGCTTGGCAAGTGTTGTAACCAGTTAGAAACTGGACATACTGATTCATCCTTTGAAGCTGAGGCGAGGTAGAGTATTACAGTATTTCACCGGCTAAATATTGCGTTTGATGGAGTCAGTCTGTATCAGAACATTCAACTAAAGATCATAGAAGGTGGGTCTCCGGAGTGTTTATTGCTTTGGCCCAGGAAAGGGTATAGTGTGCCAGCTGAACACATTGATACTGCAGGAGATGGATCAAGAAGAGAGATCCATTATTGATGAGAGCTGCGGTGTTAGGTATCTGCTTGGGAAAAAAGAAATAAATGAATAAATGTACAGATCTAAGTCAGAAACGAAGAAAAGTTGCTCTCTGTGTAAGTTTCTATGTTGAATGGCCTGAGTTATAATTCATTTACTCTGCATTTTCTGTCCCAGGTTCAGGTTCAGCGGTCGTATTCTTGGCCTTGCTCTCATTCATCAGTACCTTCTCGATGCTTTCTTCACCAGGCCGTTCTACAAAGCACTGCTAAGGCTGTAAGTATAAACGTGCAGAAACAGGGATCCTGCACTGAGTTCTAGAGAGACAGACGCATGGAAATGCTGCAAGCGCTCTGACCTTCAAGTCCTTCCCACTGTTGGTTGGTCTGTGATAGAAAACAAATGCGTTTTCGTTTTTCTTTACTTTCTCCAAGAATTTGCCCTTCATAAATACCGACTGTGTTGATAAAAATGCATAATAAGCGTGACATTTAGAAAAGTAATGACCTGTAATTCCAGAGTTTACTACTCATGAAAAGTTACCAAAGCGATTAAAATGATATATTGAAGACTGCAAAGCATCTTCAATGGAACAAAACAAAACAGCAACAAAGAAGAAGAGGTGGATCATATTAAGAAAAATACGTAATTTCTCATGCCTCACTGATAGAGTAGGTTTTCATTTTAAACACAGCTCGGATTAATTAGGAATGCTAAGGTAGATATAAACAGTGACTGTTTCGTATTATTTGTCTTCTGTCTTTAAGACTGATAAGCAGAAGCTACCAGTAATATATTCCTTTCAGTGTCAGGTTTAGAAGGTTAACTTTAATTGACAATCTGTCCCTCTTTAATTAATAGACTGCAATAAGACAAGGTACATAAAACTTGTAGCCATAAGAGAAGCCATAAGCAGAAAGTCAAGACTGTAATTAAATGACAAAGAGCAGAATAAAGTTTAGCTAAAATAGTTTATCATCTAGGATGATTCCAAATCAGCAAAGCTATTTGTCTTAACAGTCCTTCAAGTTCTTTAGCTACATTTATTTTTTTAACGATGAGTGTTGCTGGGGTCCCAGTGCTCATATCTGTGTTGTATCTGAGCTAGTCTGGAAAAAGCCTGAAGCCTAGAGTCCTCCCTGTGTCCTTATGGCCCCTTTAGGGGGTTTGAAACCAGCTGCTCATAACATCCACCTGCCCTTTCAGCAAGCAAGGCCGACTCCTTATTAGCAGAAATTTAGGCTGCCTGGTCTGCCTTATGTCAGTCTTGCGTGCTCACCTTGAGGATGATAGCTCCACGGAAGCAGCCAGGCACAACATGGCAGGGCCCATCTGGACTGAAGGTAAGCACGTGCTTCTCAAGTGCAGGCCATCCTGAAGATTCACATCAAATCAAGCCCCGGGGCTCCTTCCGACAGCAAACAGCGCAGGCAGCCAACAGGCTTGGCCTCCAGCCCAGCCGTGCACTGCGGACCCTCGCTTTAAGAGGGTCTGTGTAACAGGCCTGGATGTTAACGAAACCAAACGAACACCAGCTTTAACGGCGGATCCTTCGGCAGAAATTTGTTCCCCTTCTTAGTAGTAAGTCATCCTGCCAATAGTCATGGGGGCTTATATTCAGCTACATATTTTTTTTTTCTTGCCTTGCAATCAGGCCGTGTGATTTAAGCGACTTAGAGTACCTGGATGAAGAGTTCCATCAGAGCTTGCAGTGGATGAAGGATAATAACATCACAGATATCCTGGATCTCACCTTCACAGTGAACGAGGAGGTGTTTGGACAGGTGAGCACAGCTATGCAAAACACGTGAAAAGCAAATTTGAAGCTGACAAAAGTTGAGGGTGATGAACGTCTTTCTGTCAGAACAGATCCTTTAGCCTTTCAATAACATTTTCTCTTCCTACCTTCTGTTTCTTTCAAGCCACCTGTTTCAATGCAGATGTTTATTCTTAGGGTGTATGATATAAAATACCAGCCCCCCTACAGGCTTATTGAGCCTCACAGTGATGAGCAGGAGGAATTCTCTGAAGCGGAGTGCAGCTCTTCTCTCCGGGGTGTAGTTCACACAGATGTGGCATTCGGTGAATGCGAGCAATGTAACTTAAAGCTGATGAGACTGAAAGGATGGGGAGGGGGGTGGGTTTAGGGGGGAGGAAAAGCACTTGGCAGGTGCTGTAAGATCTTTCACCATGATTTTGTATGTTATTTCCCTGTTAGATTCTATGTCTCTTACCTTGCACCTACTTAACAACTGGGTAGGTAATTTATCCATTTATTATGCTTCCTACCACCCAGCTCTGCCTTAGTCAGACAGTTCTCTTCAACCTGGTTCAACCTGGTTGAAGTTCTCTTCAACCTGGGTAACTATAGCCTTACCCAGGCCACAGCCCTGGCTTAAGTGCAGACTGGCAACCAGAACAAGTGTTTCCTGTGGGATTCTTTGGCTTGCACTGAAGCCCTGGTGCTCTTTGCTGTTGTAACCCCTGCTAGATTATAACTGTCTCTGGAAAGCCTTGGAGGGACCCAAAGCAATATCCAGACCAAGATTAAGGATCTCCATGGAGACACTGAATACTAGAGAGACTGAAGAACCAAGCTCACCAAGGACTGCAGAAGCTCAAGAGATGGAAGTTCACTTGTGTAAGGAGCAGACACACAGTGTCTCTCAACGGGAGCAGAGAGATCAGGTGGAATATGCAGAGAGTGGCTCTTAGCCCTAGAAAATAAAGTTGACAGGAGGAGTTTCCACAGAGCTAGGGGAGAGTTAGACTAGTTTCTGAGGGGAGGGATTCTGGCCCTGAGAGTAAAAGCACTGCTCCACTGTAAGCTTGAAAGTAACAGAAAGCAAGCAAGACTTCAGGGGATATTTTCCAAGCTGTATTTAGTCTGCTTATAGTACAAGGTCATGATGGATGAGCAGAGTCAAGGGTGGATGAAATGAAAAGGATAGAGCAGAAGAACTGAAGTAAGAAGCCCCTGTAGGAAAGGAACCACTGTTTTTCCACAGACTTAAATGCAGGGTATTTTCATGGGCTTTGAGCTGAAAGCTTGCGTGACATGCAGTTGACAGCGGAGTGGTTTCCCTGGAAGATATGCCTTATATGTAAGGCTAATACACAAAGACAGAGAGAAACATACAGACGTATTCATGAAAACAGATGAGACAAGTTTGTATTTATTTACACTGGAGGACTGCAAAGATGAATAAGAATCTCAGCCTGAATTGCCCTGATGCATCTGAAGGTAACATTTGGCACGCTAATTACCTGGTATGCTCTCCTCAGAGAAAAGAGCTTGACAATTACATAGGAGTCTGTTGTGGAAGGTAAGAGATAACTCCAAAGAGAATAGAAGAAAATCACAATCTGTTGTAGATCCTGTGATATGAAAGCAAAAGAACACTAAAAGCCAGTTTTTATGCCAGTTCACACATTGTCTAGTTCTTTATTTCATATGAACTAGACACTGCCCTTGCTAGATCTAGTGATGGGGGAAAAAATGGTTCTCACTGTGAATTATGACTGTCAGAATCCAAGAGTCCTGGGCGAAAGTGAGATTTTGCCTCTTCTGAAATTTGTTAAGTGCTGACAGCAAAATAACGAAGAAATCACAATCACATTTTATGCTCACAGATGGATCCCAGTTGGAAATTCTTGCATGCCAAGAGAATCTGACCACTTAAATGCCATCTGAGCATTGCTTTGCTGGATACTTGTGCAAGTGGAGATCACAGTGGGAGCTCTGCTAACATTTGGGAAGCTGGATTTCCAGGGTTGGGTAAAGGAAACAAGAAATAGTGGCTCTTTAAGAGACTCTCCAGTAGATGGGTTACAGCCCTTTTGTCCTGTTTCTACAATGACCTTATTATAGATCAGTCACTACATCTTTCATTTCTTCTTTCACGTCTGTTTCTTTCTCTTGCTTTCACTCACTAGAAAGTGTTCTTCCAGGCCCATCTCCAGGCTCTATATATCCATAGGGCCTGTCTCCGAGCCCTGGCAATTGCGCCAGGAATGGGCCAGACTGGTTGAAATGTCTCCTTGTTACTGTGAAACCTGGTTCTGAATTATAGCTCACAGCTGTGGTTAATGCCTCGGTGGACAAGAAATTAAAAATAGGGACAAATTGTTACTGATTGCCTGAATTCTAGGTAACTAATTGTTTTTTAAATTACAGGGATGATGAGAAGTTGAAGAAATAATCATTAGCATGTATAGGTGTTTATGGGAAGCCTTGCAGGAGATTTAGAACATCTGGACTTACTGTCATGCTTAAAGCTAGACAATATTTAGTTGCTTGGACAGATGCTTCTGAATGCCTCACAGTCTTTGAGAATACAGCATGGCAGCTGGGCCAGTCTTACCCCCTGCAGTGATCTACATTTGGGAATTTAACCTGAACCAGCTAAGAATTCCTAACTCATTACATCCAACCCTACTTGTTCCTGCCGTTTCTCCACAAAGCTACAGATTAGATGACTCATCAAGGGTTTCCATAATTCATAATGTTACAACAGGTCCCTCAAGCAAAGTGACCTAAATACTATATATGCTGTGTGTTGTTTGTTGGGCTAATAAATAGGTAATAATATAAATAATATGTAAATAAAACAAATTATGAATATGTATTCATGCCGTGCATTTACTATCTGTGCTAGACATCGTTATAGCAGCAGAAAACCGAAGAGGTGAGCAAAACATTCTTCCTTTTAAATCCACTAGACTGAATGTGAAAATAATTGCAAGATAAATATTATTTTCTGTCAGATGTGAGGAGTATGTGCTTGCTGGGTAGAATCTAGATTGATTCCTTAAATCCCTTCTCAATCTTAAGCCTTAGTAACGCAAGACAACTAAATTAACCATTAAAATGCAATGAAGAGCTGTAGCTCTTGGTTTAAAAAAATAGTTATTTACCATACAAACAGTTATCAGGCTTGGATGGGTGATACAAAATTCTGAATCCCACAGTGAGTGTATTTGTCCCCCCTGCAAGGTGCTGTACAGGTCTTGTTTAGACTGTGTATTAGGAGTATTCCTTTTGTGACTATTTTTTTGGCTATTGGCATTTCTGAGTAAACGCTTTAATTAACACTTGGGGAAGGGTAACACTTGTTGTCTAAGAGACAAATAGATACCCCTTCCAATGGGCAAAACAGTGTGTCTGTTCCAATACTGTGATTCCCTCCCTTCCACCATCCCTGAAAGGAGGGTGTAGCCAGGGGGGGTCGGTCTCTTCTCCCAAGTCCCAGGCCATGGGACAAGAGGAAACAGCCTCAAGTTGCGCCAGGGGAGGTTCAGGTTGGAGATGAGGAAACATTTCTTTACGGAGAGGGTTATCGGGCATTGGCATGGGCTGCCCAGGGAAGTGGTTGAGGCACCATCCCTGGAGGTGTTCAAAAGACGGGTTGACGTGGTCCTTAGGAATATGGTTTAGTGATTTTTGTCAGGGTTAGGTTGATGGTTGGACTAGATGATCTTTGAGATCCCTTCCAATCTAGACAATTCTACAATTCTATGATTCAAAGCACAACTTAAATTTTAAACAAAATGTGATCCATACGCTGTTACACCACTGTTTATCTTTGTCCCGTAGGTAACAGAGAGAGAGTTGAAATCTGGAGGGGCAAACACAGCAGTGACAGAAAAGAACAAAAAAGAGTACATCGAGAGAATGGTGAAGTGGCGAGTGGAACGAGGGGTGGTTCAGCAAACAGAGGCCCTGGTCCGTGGCTTCTACGAAGTAAGTAACAAAACAATGACCCCGCAGTCTTCCATTCCTTATCTGGGTGAGTTGAGTTGATTACTGAGTTGATTAAACTATGCTTCATTGACACCCTATGAAATAGCTGAACAGACACACAGCAAGGAACTGGAGTGCCTGGATCTCTAGAGACAGGGACCATGGATATGGCGTGTTTAGCATTAAGGGAGAAAGGAAAGAAATGTGTATTCTGAATATGATAAAACATAAAGATCTTTATGAAAGAAAGAAGTTAAGAAAGATACTGCTCTCCATTCACATAGTTAGAGAAGTAGGCATTTGCAAATTTTGTTTTACCCTGCTGTGATGCAAAAGAAGATTGCAAAGAACTGTACACTTCAGCGAAGAGCTGGTGTGACACACTGTGTCTGTAGGGACTCATCCCAGTAAAGTTGGTCCTAGAGTGCAGTCAGCTATTATCTTACTGGTATTCATGGGTGCTGCTCCATTTAAAACCATTACCCCTCATCCTATAGCTACACTCCCTGACAAAGAGTCCCTCCCCATCTCTCCTGGAGCCCCTTCAGGTACTGGAAAGCTGTAATACTAGTAGAAGTTGAGGGCTGTGTCGCGGAGGGAAATTAAGTGAAAGAATGGCCACCCTGGCAAATGGAACAGCAGATAGTGGACACGCAGAACAGTACTGGTAACTGAGGGCTCTGAGCAGTTGTGCGCTGACATTACTGGTGGCTTTGTAGCTGAATAGACGTGGTCAGCCCTTTGCTGTAGAAAGGGGTTGGCAAAGCAACTCCCTACAGTTCACTAAAGTTTGCATATGGTTCGCTGGCTTTTTCTCCCTGGGAATACTCCAGGCCATTAAAGCTTTAAGGTTTCACATAATTCAAGTGAACCTCAGCTGCATCTTCGGTGACTGAAGACCTGAGGGCACTCCTACACAGTTATAATCAATTTCCAATGCAAAACAAACACAAAATAAATTGTCCATATTACAAATGCAGTCTTTGACTATCAAAATCCCTTGTCAGAGTGAAGAAGGAAGAATCATTCAACGAACAATGTTCTGCACAGATTATGTGCTGTCACTTACATTGTTTCATTCTGGTCAAATCTCACGTGTCATCATTGCTTGCAGCTCAAACCATCAGCAGTATCCCTGAAGAAGAACAGAGATTTATCAGCAGAGGAGTGGAAGTTAGCTGTCAGCATGCAGACTTCTTCAGAATAAAGAGAGCTGGCCGTCAGAGCCATAGGTTTATGAGACATCCCATCTGCTTTATTTCCAGTCCGAAACCGTGCTTAACAGTGTTTTTTGTTCCAGGTTGTAGACTCCAGGCTTGTCTCTGTTTTCGATGCCAGAGAACTGGAGCTGGTTATAGCTGGCACTGCAGAAATAGATCTTAATGACTGGCGTAACAACACAGAATATCGTGGAGGTAAACTGCCTGCTGATGCTTACTAATATTGTTACTGTTTTCAGCCTAAAACATGAAAGACTTGGGCCATCTTTTCCTTCTCTCTTTCCTGAGGGAAATGCCACATTTTGTTCAGGGAAGTTTTTGTGAAGAATAACTCGTGAACTAAAATAAGATGTCAGGCTTGGATCAACAGATGTAATAATACTGAAATTGATTCTGCTGCTTCTTATCCAGATTTTACCCACTCAATTCCTACCGACTTAACGGGACTGAAAAGGATTTGCGGTCTTAGATCTAAAAGTTACTTACTCAGATGACTGTGAATGAACTCCTGGCCTCACTGAAAGTAGTATCACAAGCCCTCTTGGCTGAATTCAAGAGCCAAATTTCACGGTTCCCAATTACACTTCAACAAAATACAGATATTGCTTAAGCATCCCCTCAGCCTGAACTATGACAGGATGGATTTTTTTTCCCCTTCTCCTCTAATGCTTGGCCTGGTTTTGCTTTAAACTCTGAGCATGATTTATCCAGGCTGTCTTGGATGATGGATAAATGTGAAATCCACCAGTCTTACACTACAAAAGGAAAGTCCCTGAGGTTCCTGTATTCTCCCCTAAAATACAAGGTTTAAGTCTTGGCTGCTCACTGCCCAGCTTTTGTGTTACCTTACACAGTGTACCACAAGCACAGCTGGTCCCCCAAGTTATTCTCCTCTTTTTTTTTCTTTTTTTTTTTCTGTTTAGCTATTGAAAGAGATTCAGCCTGGGTTTATGCTGGCTTTCACTAGCACAAACCAAGGCACAGAGCCCCTTAGGTGGGAAGTTTGCCAGGGAAGGGCTTGCGGTAGCAAACTCCTTTCCATATGTCGAACGCTACTGCAATCCAAAAGAGAACTTATTTGGGAACCAGAAATTGTGAAGTCGTTAGGACTCGCATTGTGTGGCATATCACAATCGATCTTTTATACCTCATGCAGGTAGCCCCAGTTCTTGCCAAGGGATTTGTGAGGGGCCAATACAACTCAAATATATATATTTGAATTTGGGGGTTTCAAATGAGTTAATAATATGATGGTATCCACAGCCAGGGCTGTTCATCAAGAACGAGATACGCTGTTAGGTCAGGATTTTTCCGTAGGACATCTACTGCCCCATGCTAGTGGGAACATATTTCAGCGTTACGCTTCCCACTTAGAGCGGGTGATTTTAATTTCTCTGTCTTGCTTTTTGGTTTAGGTTACCACGACGGCCACATAGTAATACGGTGGTTCTGGGCAGCAGTGGAGAGATTTAACAATGAGCAGAGACTGCGGTTGTTGCAATTTGTCACTGGGACATCAAGCGTGCCATACGAGGGCTTTGCAGCTCTCCGAGGGAGCAACGGGCTACGGCGCTTCTGTATAGAGAAATGGGGGAAAATAACCTCCCTCCCAAGGTACGTCCCAACTAGGATATAAAAAGAGAATTGCTGTGAGAAAGGTGAGCCTGGTACTCCTTTTCACTCTCTGCCAGTGAAAGATAATGAATACAGTATGGACATCTTAAAACAGCAAAGAGAGAGATTATCAGTTTGTTCTGTAATTATATTCAGGAAAAAAAAAAAAAAGTGTTTTCTTTTGCTGCCTTTTTGATTTTCAGGCTCAATTTAAGCTACTTTGAATCCTGGAAAATGGTCAAGATACAGATTTCCAGAGGTCCAAACCCGGTTCTCTTATTTTGATTCTGGAACAGATCCAGTTCAGCAGGAGCCTCTCAGCTGATTCTGTTCCCTTTACTTTCAAAATACTGGTAAAAACATTTGTGAGTTTACAGAGCCATGAAAGCCAGAATCTGTCTCTGAGTTTTGGCTGGAGACCTGAGTGTAATCCCTTCATTTGCTCTGCTGGTTCCCCATTTTCATCACGAGGAAGCTTAGTGAAGGGACTTCAGGCCATGTGGCGATAATACCCAATTTGTTACATCTAGTTCAGTCAGCCAGCTAGGAGCAAATGAGCCATAATGTCACACAGAGTCAACAGACTTCACAGTGCTTCCCAAAGGAGGGGTCATCTTCCTTTTCAGAACAAAGGCACTGGGGCACAGAGGGGAGGTCTGACTTGCCTAAGGCCACCCAAGACAGCCATGGCACAGCCAGTGAGACATTCAGCTTTGAGTTCTGCTCCAGCACTTTACCCGTGACCAGCACTCATCCTAACTCACTTTTCTTGAATGTCCTTACAGTTGCCTGAGGCTCTGCCCCATTGAGATTACAGAGCATTTTTCATGGGGCTGCATCGCTGCGCTTCTGAGATACTTTAGCTACGTGACCCTTTTACCTAACATTTGCCCTCAAAAGGATGCTTTCTTCCTGCTTTTATCATTTGCTTTCAGCTGCAGTCCAAGGGAGGCTACTTTCATGGCACAGGTTAGAAATCTTTTCTCACAGACCTCGCAGATACATTCAGACCCATTAACATTGGGTCTGGGCCAGTTTTCTAATTACTTGTCATCCATGTTGTTTACCCAGAAATATCCCCCAAAATCTTACATTGACTCCCTCAAAAATCAGGAAAAGGGAAGTAATTGTGGTTTTAAGGCACAATTCATCTCACCTGAAAACAGGCTTTAAAACCAGCTGAGATGAATTGCACCTGGTGCATTCTGATGGATGTCCATTGACCCTAAAGACTCCAGCAGAGGCTATACGGAGAACCTGCACGAAAGCTAGATATAGGCACTGAGATTTAAAACCAGATGAAAACACGTAAGGTCAGTGAGATGATTCATGCCCTCTGAGCTGCAGCCAGCAATGTGGAAAGAAAGCCTGAGAGCTCACTAGGCATAGGCCTGATCCTCTTTTGCAGCATATACATACATATATATATAGAGAGAGAGAGAGTCTGGTTCTATGTTAGGGTTTCAGAGCTGACCAGGGCATTCCTGCCTGCAGCCAGGCAGCAAATGGAGCTCACAGACCGGTGCAGTTTCTGCAAAGCTCCCTGCACTCCTTCTGGGATGGAAAGGGAGGAGAGAGGAGAGTGGACCTTGGCGTGTGCAGGGAAAATGCCCTGGGCTGACCCATCGAGTTCTGAGAAGGTAATTGGCCTCTTTCTGCTCTGCTTAACTTTCTTTGTGAACCCAGGCATTACTTAGGACCTAGATTCATTTAGCCCCGAGATACCCACATTAACGACTCTTAGGTCTGATCACCGAACTTGTTGCTCTCCCCGAAAGAGGCCTCTTTTCCAGGTGAAAGTTGTTAGCGCCTTTTGGAAGTCTTAGAGCTCTGCCTTCATTTTAGCCAGGGGAAAGAGAAACAACACTTGCTCACGGGGAATAAACACAGCTTGAGCACCGTGAATTACTACCTGCATTTTTATAAAATTATGGGGTGCTGCCAAGTATACACAGTGTTAAGAAACAACATGAAACACACAGGCTAAACCTGGAGGCTCCCTAAATCCTTAGTTAAGTGACTAAATAAATGTTATTTGAAACTTTTTTTAAATGCCTGATTATGGATTGCTCATGTTTATTTAGATTTACTTATGTATTTACTTAGATTTAGAGGCTAAAAAAAGGCCATATGTCATATCCTGTAGGCCTTTGGCCCCTGTGATACAATATGAGTGTAACTTATTTTAGCTGTTTAAAATAAACCACAACAAATTCCCTTGTCCTAACAATTCCTACAGTTTAACAGTGAGAGTTACCCTTGCTCCACATTTTCAAAGTCTTAGGAAAAAAAAATCAACCAGCTTTCTTATGTCTTCTGTCTTAGCAATGATCAGATTTAGTTGTTTATGTGCTTAGGTGTGGATTGCACCTCTTAATTACTGGCCTTCGTTCTTAGGCCCTGACCCAATAAAGACACTGCTGTGAGAGGTGTTACAGGAACTTGCATAAAGCTGATGTGTTTGGCTTTCTGACATCCAGGCAGATGGTGGGGCACTGGGGCTAGGTTTAGTCTAGCCTTTGGGTTTTCAGCTCTTTTTACAAATTACTGAGATGACTTTTAGCTCTATCAGGAGAGTCCAGGACTCTTCATTTTCTCACTCCTGCTCCAGGCAGCTGAAATAGTTAGGCAGCTCTTCCTTACATCTTGTCCTTGCATTTAAGCAATGGAGTGTGCCACTGCCATTTATTTACAGCAAGCGAAGTTATGAAAATACCTAAACCAGACGTGCTTTTGCACTTGCAACAACAACGTGGCATTCCCAGAAAAGCAGCATGGTGTAAATTTCTAAAATGCAACACTTTTCAAAGAGTAACCGCTAATACGTAACGCCTAGAGCGCTTCTTGAAAGCACTGAGGATAAGCAAGACTTTTGCAGGAAGGCTGAGAGCCTGGTAACTTCATTCTAAATTGGTGCACCCGTTCATCAGTGCCAGTTCCCCTACAGGAACAGGGTAATGGTGGTGTAGCATGTTCACGTAAGAGAACTAAGAGTTAGATTACACCAGTGGTTTATTTCTGGAGTGTACGTGTGTACCAGACACATTATTCCCATCTATATTTGAGTCCACACACGTTATAAAATCAAAGTACTATATAGCTCCGCAATGCTGCTCTAATCCCAGATCTCTAGACGATGACCCTAAAGCAGATTCCAAAGAGACTGACGGATTTACACATCTGTCAGTGTAAATCTGCAGCCTGGTTTCTCCCAAACTGATGTAACTTGTCAAATGAAATAACACTGAAAGGTAACAGGTTCAACCATTCAACCAACCGTTCATCAAGGTTGAGTTTTATTCTCCCTATCTAATATGCAAAGCTTTCTGACAAAATAAAGGAGTTGTGTATTTTACTTCTTGTAACTGGTTGCTTAAGTAGGGATGGATGGAGCTATAGCCTCTTCTGAAGCGGGAAGCCTCTCTTCACCTTTCCTAGGTCATGCAGATATTTAACACAGAACCAGTTTTAGCAGCATTTTTGCAAGAACTTATTCTTTGTTCCCCACCAAACATAAATGAACAGACACTGCCTTTCTAGCTTCATCTGATATCGTGGGAGCAGATCTCCTGGACCAAACCAAACCTGTGCAAAGAACTAGAAATGTTTTCTACTATAGCTATAGGAGAGACAACTCTTCTTAAAACCTTAGCCTGGAAAACTGTTTAGTGATTACAAATGCCACTGCCCTGTCTCCTGGTTGTGTTCCTCACCTGGCCAAAATTCCTGTCAGCTCTAAGGTTATTTCAGTGTGAGTATCAATTAAGGAAGGACCTCAGCATGTATCCCAGTGATTCAAATAATCACTTTTGTCTCAATGAGGTCACTTTCCCCATCGGTGCTGTGCTGCAACTAGCCTTTCATCAAAAGAGATTTTAATTCAGCAAAGTAATGTTAGTGATTACTACCATACTGTCTGCAGTTTATGTATGATAAAGATTACCACGCTAGTAAATATCTGATCTTTTGTAAGGGAATTCTGTCCCTCTCTATTAGATGATCAAGTATTTAATCACCCCAGAATCCCATATAGCAATTAAAAAACCGAGTGAGTATGACTACAAAGAATGTTGTTATCATCGTTTCCTTCTTTCCCAGTGGACTGTGTGTGCTTTGCTGTCTTTTATCATTCCTTATCTCCCGTCCCTCCTCTCTTTCCTCTCTTCTACATATGACAGAAACACCAACTCTGTTTTGAGCAGTATTGAGCAGTGGTTCCCAGACAGCATATAAGCGTTTCTTCTTACAGACAAAAGGAAGAAAAGTTGATACCTGTGGGTCCTGAGGTTGATCAAAGGATGGTTTGTAGGTTCATCTAGAGAAAGCAAGACAAAAAGGAGAAATGACAGGCATGGTTATGTTCGAATGCAACTCTTATTTTAGTTGATAGGTTCAAGCTATAAATAAGATAGGAGGGGGTTCTGCGCACACTTACTGCCTGTGGACTCTCATCACTGTGGGGATTAAAGGAAGTGACAAAGAAAAGAAGAATGCAAAAATCTTAAAAGCTTATGATGTTTAGAGAGAATTCATAAAAGAAAAGAAATAGCCCAGCACTGTGAACAGTGAGCAAAATTAAAGGTTCAGACCCACCAAAACTCCTTTGAGCAGAAAAGACAGACTGCCAGGAAGAATCAAATTTTAAGTGGTCCATTTACTACTTTACTTACTGGAGGATGAAGGCATGTGAGGGTCAGAGTTGGTTTACATGACTTTATCTTGCATTTTTTTCTAGAGAAGCCAGAATTGAAGCCAGAATCCTTTCCATAAAAGCTCTTAGCAGTCTAATTCTTATTCTAGACCTCTCACTCCCTGAACACCCTCTCAAATGTCGGCAAGCTTTTGTGGTAGGAGGCTTAATCAAGGGAAGAGAGACTTTTCTCATTGCTACGACAGTTTCTTGCCCTGATGATGTAATGTTTTCTCCCCAATATGTGCACCAAGTGTCCCCTGGATTACGCTTACTGTAGTTCAGGAGGAACTTACCTCTTTGGAGGACAAGGCACAGAGTTAGGCAACAGTGGATGTTATGGAGAATATCCTTGCCTCTTAATTGCCCTGTATGCCCCTAATGCTGCAGTATCACACAGCATATGATAGAACAGACTAGAGGCTGAGCAATTTGTCTTTAGTCCGGTTTGGAAAATAAAGGTTTCAGCTTTCAATTGCAAGAGGCAAGGTACTACACACGGCAACCACAACACTAAATGAGAACGAGTGCCAGCCAACCCTCTCTTGTTTCAGGTGAGGCAGAATATATTGTTCAGTTACACAAGTAGACACTGTGTTTGACCTTTGGAGCAAAGAGCTAATTAGGCCCGTTGCTGAATGTATACCAGATAATTTTGCACCTTATTATTTTGTTGTAAGATTGAGTGGGCTTCACTGGTATCATCAGAGCTGCAGTAGATCCACATCAGTTTTACAGACCAGAATTTGAACTCAGGTTTTGCCCTTAGAGATATAGAGTGTTTTGCACCTTAAGCAGGTAGAAGTGTAGACCTCACATCCATAGTACCCCTGAAATTTATTTTTTTTTATTTGATGATTTTTTTTGGAGTGAAGGGATTTTTTTTCTATAAAGGTGTTGAACTGGAGAACACAGAATCACAGAATGATATGGGGTTGGAAGGATATGGATCGATCTCTGGAGATCATCTAGTCCAAGCCCCCTGCCAAAGCAGGGCCACCCAGAGCAGGTTGCACAGGAACATGTCCAGGAGGGTTTGGAATGTCTCCGGAGAAGGAGACTCCACCACCTCTCTGGGCAGCCTCTGCCAGGACTCTGCCACCCTCACAGGAAAGAAGTTCCTCCTCATGTTGAGTTGGAACTTCTTTTGTTCAAGTTTGTGCCCGTTCCTTCTTGTGCTGTCACTGGGCACCACTGAAAAAAAACTGGCTGCAAGAGTGTTGCTTGGCAAAATGCTTCATTGTTGCTAGACATTAGATTTTTCTTCCTTTCTTTGTAATAGTTTCTCCCTGCAATAAATTCCTTGAGACTTTCTATGAAAGAGACCACTTCTGTAAAGCTCATAATAGGAAAATGCATTAGTCTTTTTTCTGAGTTTGACTAGGTCAAGAATGACTAAAAGTCAACAGCATTGCAAGGTCGTTTCATAACAAAGTATGAAAGGAGATGGATAATGATCAGTCAAGATGAATGTCTGCCAGAAAGCAAACGCCAGAATCAGTGGCTGTGGGTACGTCTGCCCCACGCAACAGGACGTGTGACAGCAATGTCTGAGATGCTGTGGTCTCATACAGTTAACTATGCCATGGTTAAGTACCCTACGGATATATTACATTAGGTTCAGCAAAGTTATATTAGCAGAATCCACACCTGAGCCACCATGACTATCCTGCTCCCAGTTCTGGAGCTGGGCAGCTGAGCTCCTCCAGACCGGCTGGCTCTGAATGGTGCTGCCTTGCCAATGATAAACAGGTTCTGAATGGACTACGGGAATCCTTCAGTTAATTAACTCCCAGTGGTTGATAGGTATTGGCAATGGATTGTAGAAACAACGCTGCCAAAGATTGCTGAGATAACAATAAACAGTGCAGGGCTACTCATGGATAATACACGAGCTGCCATGTTTAATTTCAAGAGACATATCAAATAATGGTTTTATTAATGTTCCCCTTTCACCAACTCACGTGTGTTCCCAGCTCATTTCCAGAGATTCTGTGTTTATTGTACGCTCTCCCTGAGAGTGACCAGCTAACAAATCTTCATTCAGAGGGGGGAAAAGGATGATAAAAGCTCTCCTAATTGAAATTCTGTGATGCAGTGAAGATTACGTGCCTCTGGCTATTTCAGTTGCCTGATCGCTTTTAATGATTCACCACTGGTGCTTGATAAAACTCTCCCTCTGAATCTGCAAGTCTCAGGCCAGCCCATCTACCAGTATCATGTTTTTCTCACTTTGTGGGTGGCCTGAGCGATATGACTAGCACAGTTCCAAATACTTTCTCCAAGGTCGCTCTGTCTTCTGCTTCAGCTTTGAAGAAATAAAATTGAACTAAAGTATGAGATAGAAAAGCTAAAAGTTAAAACGGCTTCACAGCTTCTAAAAATACTAGGGGCCAGAAGCATAGAGATTGTTAGCCAGTGAGGCTACAATTCCTTCTGTAGGGTTTTGTCAGTTCACATTTATCAGAGGGAGCAAGAAGAAACAGAAATATTTCCAGCTTCATGTAAAACTCCAAGCTGACTGAGAAGAATAAAACAATTTCAATGAAAATGTGCCCCGCCCCCCCAATTGTTGAATGAGCTCTACATTTTGTGTAGCGCCTCACACCGTGAAGGGCAGTCTGCATCTGGCTGTAATTGCCACTACCAGGAAAGCTGCAACAAGGTGGAGGCACGTGTGGAACCCGTTCCACGGCTGCTTTTGAAGGCGCTGCCAAGCTGGGGGTAAATATAACGATAGAACTGGGGGAAGGAGAGGGTCATCAAGTTGGCAGCTTGCTCTGCACAAAATATTTTGCTTTTGCCTTGGCTACTACAAATAAATAACATTTAAAGGCCAGACTTGCAGCAGATGGGCAACAGCTGAGTTACAGGAATGTTTTCAGCAACCTTCTTTCTTTGGTTAGCAGATCCCTGAATGGTCTTTTACCAGTCAGCTCTGCCTCGCTATAGAGCGTTCCAGCGTTCTTCTCCATGAAGATCTCTGCAAGATCCCTGCAACATCTAATGCAGGGATAGCAGAGAATGATGTTCATACTTAACTCGTGTCTTCTATTTGAAACATTCACGTGTATGTATGTATACGTTTCAGTTCCTCAGATTTTGGTGGAATTTGAGAGTTTTACTTAAATAGTTAGAATTTCTTTCTCTTGAGTGAACTTGAATGTCTTGAGTTTCAGTAGGAGCTTGTTTTCTTGTTCTGATTTTCGCAAATTATTAAGCTTAACATGTAGCATATTTTCCTTTTACAGGGCACACACGTGTTTCAACCGTCTGGATCTTCCACCTTACCCCTCGTATTCTATGCTCTATGAAAAGCTGCTGACAGCTGTTGAAGAAACTAGCACCTTTGGACTTGAATGAGGGGGTTCAGGCATTTCTGGTGTTTTTCTGGCTGATGATGTCACCTTTCCTGTCCACCATCATTTGATCTTGGTTTCCCGTGTTTTTATTTTTGAAAACAAAACAAACAAACAAAAATCAAGATTGACAAAAGCTGTGCATGAAGAACTGCCGCCCTCTAAGATCTAACCTTCATGCTTTCATCCTCTGTTTCCAATGGACTGCTAGTCTGTATGCAATAGAAAAAACAACTGTCTCAAGGTTTCTGTATATCTCTACATACCTCCATTAATAACAATGAAAATACAAATGCAAGTTACACTACACTTGACCAAATGTTAATAAATGTTTACTTCCACCTACGTTGATTAAAAAATAAAAAAAAAAAAAACGCTCATCAAGCATTCCAAGCTTTTATATGCCCACATCTTCTAAATCAATTCACAGCCCATCTTCTTAACTGTTGAATCCAGTACTAGGAGCTGGTCAAATATATCTTCATCCATCCTTGTTTTCCCTTTATGTATTGTCCACCTGAGAGACACCTATGAGCAAAACTGAATTTTTTTATATATGAACTCATGATCCACATCAGTTGCATCAGCTGGAACTGGCCCAGATACATGGTGCAGATAAGACCTTCAAAAACTAAAAAGAACCAACCTGTAACGCAATGCAAAGCATAACAGCGATTGTTATGATTGTTACTTGCCAGTACTGAAGAGAACTTGCACTTCAGAGATATTGGGAGGGGCATCTCCATTGTAATGTTTACCACACAAGAAGCACAAGGTTGTGCACACTCAAGAAGGATGTCTTATGTAGCATAAAGGACAAGGCTCCCTTACCTTAGTATTGTACATGACAAGGAAAAGGGGAAATAAGAAGAATGTTCTACTCTTATGAATACCCTTGGGTTCTGTTTACCAGATCTTTGTTTTCTGATGTTTAAAATGCTCCTTTCCAAATGAGAAGTCTAGACAATCCCATCCCCTGTGTCAGAAGCCATTTATTTTCTGTCAGGCTGGGCTAATCTATGGTTGCTGGGGGCAGTTTTCAGTTCTGTCATTTTTCTTTTCTTGTTCAGTGCAAATCTCCGTAACCTCAAGAGTGGTTGTAGACAGAAGGTTTTAGTCTAGGGTCTATTAAATGAGAAGCTGCAGTGAATGAGGGTGCTTGTGAGGGATGAAGGGGATTGTAACTCTCTTTGAGTCAAGTATTTGCTGTACTTCCTCTTGGAGTAAGCCCAAAGGCCCTGCAGTGAAATTGGGTACCACTAAACCAGAGATCTAGCTCTTGTTGCTGCAGACAGAACCCTCTTTGCTTTGGTGTACTTTGCATTCCAACTCTGAAGCCAGAGAATGAAAGGAAAACATCTGTGGATGGATTTTGCTGAGGCTGTTACAATCAACCACACTGCTCTCGTCATTTCCTATGTATTAATCTTTGCTGCCCTTGTATTCTAAGACTAATCTCAGATTGAAAGTGTTTGTCTTAACTGGGAAAAGGAAGTACAAAGTACCTTTACTTCTGACACTCAATGTGTTAAAGGATGCATGAAATATACGAAGTGAGAGACTTGTGAAGGGTGAGTGAAGGTAAGTGAGAAGTTAACATCGCAATGTCTAGCAGCTCACATGAAATACCACACCCCCTTGGGGGCTTGTTACTGGTAGTTTTGTGGTAGCCGTGCTTCATAAAACTGAAAAATCAGGAGATCAGTTCGTTGTCTGACACATCTAATTCCTGTAAGTTTTCTCTCCAGAGAAAGAATTGGACCCTGCTTCCCCACGTATTTTTATGGTGGCTATACAGAAACTCATCACGCTCGAAAAAACTGCATTCGGAGAGTTTTAGATCATTTTTCTGCTTTAATTCTTAGGTCAATAGGTATTTGAACGGTGATGGACCCAAAAACATGTTTCTGACCAGAACTCTAAGCTTTTGCTAATGATATATAAAATATTTGGGATATTTAGATTGCCCATGCTTTCAATTTCTGTGACATTGCAGCCACTTTTATAGCAATTTACTGTATGGCTTTTACCAAGGATCTATTTTATAGTACATTTTATTATTATTCTTACTGAGTATTCATATTACCGTTGCAGCTACAAGCTGCTTCATTGTACCAGACACCAAAAATGATGCTCATTATTTCCACAATTATTTCAGGCATCTATTCAACGTGAGCAGCCCCACAGCAGGGACGGAAACCTTAACTTTTTTTTTTTTCCTCAGAGTGTCTGTCACATGCACATGAATGACATCGGAGCAAGTCACACCAGGAGAGACCAAACAACGAAATCTTCCAATGTATGTAATTTCTGCCTCTTCACCACTGGGCCCCAAAATCCAGTGATTCCTGTATATTTCCCGTTTTTATTCCTGGTGATGTTACACAGTTACCTGCGCTATGTCAAATGTTGGGTGCCTTCTGACAATAGAAGAAAGAGAAGTATCTAACTGGTTTGTCCATCTTTGGCCAAGGAAAATAGGGCATCAAGAGCTGTCTCATTAACATAGTAAAAAAGTTAAAAAAAATATCCAATCTTGACGATACTGTATAGTTAAATTTTTTTAAGTACTTAAAAACTATATTTTATTAAGAAAAAGTGAAACTATTTTTTGTAGCATAATAAAAGATGTTTGTATTTCAGAGACAGCATCAAACCCTACCGATTGAAACAAGGAAGGCTTTCTCCTGAAATTCCTCTCCATGACGTGTGCTGGCACTTGCCACACTCTAATCTAGACCAGGTGTTACGCCTCCCCATGTCTGGAGGATGCCATCTCAAGCACCTTGTGTGTTCCTGCTCTGGGAAACGTACAGCATAGCCAGCTACTTCCCATCAAAATCCTTAGTCTAAGCTGTCTTTCAAGCACACAGCCTAGTATTTTTAAAAGGTTGCTTTCTTAGGTGACGCTGATGACATCAAGGTAACAAGGTCATGCAGATTTCCTTGCAGGGTTGGGGTTTTTTTTTTGCTCTGAAGCCAGCAATAGAGGAAGACAGTTGACTACTTTCATGAAGAGAAAGAAAACTCCATATTCTGCTTTTCTTCCATTCTGTCATTCCAGTCTTATCCCCCTCTCTTCACAAATGCCCTACCCCAATATGTTTTCAAACACTGACAGCATCCCTAGGCTACCCAGATCGACGCCTCACGATGCATTTCTGCATTCATTGCACCATACCGTGGGGCTGAACCTGGTCCCAGGCTGGAGGGAAGGGGAAGCCATGCATCTAAGTGGCACCGTAATGTTGGAGTCAGTGAGGCAGTGAATGGTGCTAACAGGAAGGAGGGAGGAACCCATCTCCCTTGCCCTGTTATTTAACCTGCCCATTATGCAATTAATTGACTTTGTTGTTGTAGTTATGCATATGCAAGGCATATACCCTTCCTTGCTCACCTTTCAATTCAAAAGCTCTTACTCACTCCTATGCTCTCCCTAGGTCTGCATTTTCATTTGGAAAAACACTGACTGTTAATTACAGAATTTCTGGTTTCATTGTTTTCCCACAGGAAAGACTAGAAGATACTCCATAGGGCAGATTTACAGTGAAATAATCTGTTCGGCTCCTTTACCTCAGTTCCCTTTAAACACGGTGGTGGCCAGATTAAGATGCGACATCGACATCAATAGATTTGAAAATGCAACTGAAAAATGGAACAGGCAATCCCAGCTTTTGAGGATTGCAGTGTTCAATAGGAGCAATGAATAGTGGTAATTTGTACTTTTGGTTTCAGAGGGCCCATATCTTTCTCAAAGTGACTGTTGTGACAGTATTAATGGTAGAGAGAAATGTTGATGAAATCCTGTTGCCGTACTAGTGTTAAGGTGAAGATAGGAGAATGAAAACAGAGACTTTAAATCATCAGGTCTTCCACCTTGAAGTGGTCTCGCCGGCTGTTCAACCACATAAGCTATGCAAGAATGGATCCACAAACAACTGTACTTTACTGTTAATAAAGTCTGGCATCAGGTCTAAACCTTACAAATGCAGTCTCACTCCAGCACGTTACGTGAGCGTTCAGCGTCAGTCATGTGGCCGTGCGTATTCAGAACTTGACTTTTTATGTTCCAGGGAGATCCATGGCTATCACGGGGCAAGAAGTAGTGAGCGGTCCAAACTACACCTAGCAGATGGAGAAATCATGAGGTTTTGTACAGGTCTGACACAGAGGACTCTTTTATTTTTTTTTTCGCCCAGTTCGCTCAAGTGCTGATGAACTTTTCAGTGAACTGTAGCTAAGGTCTGAGCACGTGGTCTAGTCTGAGAGACAGCCTGTGGGGATGGTGGGGGGGGTGTTTGTTGGGTTTGTGTTTTGTTGTTCTAGTTTCACTGTAACAAATAGGTGACGTACCTCTAGTGGAAAACAGTAGGGTACTGGATTTGGACGTGAAAAATCAAATAAGAAATAAGCTAAAATATACACGCACAGAGGACAAGTTAAACTCATCCTTCGCTATTAATCCTGTGACAGCTCAAGGAATTCCAGAAGGACAAATTTGACTGGAGATTTGTTTAATTTCTATTGAAATAATTATTTGCCCTGTCTCCATAGTATTACTAATAGGGATTCCCAGTCAAGATTAAACACTTTCAGTCAAATGCAGACCAACAGATCTTTCTACAACAAATGCGGTGCTTTTTTACTATAATTATTCTTGCTGTACCTCAGTGTTCATTATTAAAAGAAAACAAAATGACTGCAATATACTAAATCTGGGAGAAGTTTTCCAGTTATCACAAGGTCCAAAAGATTGGATTGTTACTTTCTCTCTAGTGAGTCATGTAGTTCCTTTGTTCTCGTAGCAAAACAGATGCCTGTAGATAGTAGATTCTAGGTATAGTAAATATTGTACCATTAGCCAAATTCCCTGCAGCTTCCGATTTATCTAACAGAAATGTCTGTTATGGTTTTTGTTAGAGACTACATAAAGTCAATGGCAGGAAAGGTCCTCATTATTGGACTGATTTTGCTTATATTGACAGAAAAATGTCACATGATACTCAGGCTGTGCTTTCTATTCAACCATATCACTATAGAGGAATGTCAATAAAATCACTTTGTTATGGCATTGTGTGGACTGTCTATTCCAAACTCATTTTGTAGAGGATGTGTTTTACCAGAGTGGGTTGAAACTGGCACTAGTGTAAGTAAGTCCACTGATTTAAGGACTCGGGATCTTTCTGACCCATTGCATTCAGGCTTTTCCACTGCTTTTGTTCAATTACTCGGGGTCCGTGTCTGAAACTTGAGGTTCTCCACAGAAGTATGCATAACCAAAGCTCCACGCTCTCCTAGACTACCTCAAGACCAGCCCTGCCTTGAAAGCATGTGAGCTTATTCCTCGCTATAGAAAAATGTCTGGACAAACAGAGGGACAAAAGAGGTGTATATACTACTTACGCATACCTCGCTTCTAGGTATAATTACTGCATTATAGGTATGAAATGCAAGTGCAAAGATGATTTCTTAATAGCATATGCTGGGTCTGCATTAAGTGTTGACAGCAAATAAATAGCAAGATGCTCTGGCATCCTCAGTATGTCACACCCATTTCTCTACTGCTCGTCACTGTAATATCTCAGGCATGTTTCATTAGCACATTCCAGGATAGATTAACACGCCTCAGCTGCACAGTCAGCAGACACCTTGCTGACCATACCTGTTTTCTTACATAAATGGCACCTCGTGAGGGATCACAGTACAATGTGAAGGATGGAAAAGCTCAAACGTGAGGAGCGGTTTTTGTAAGGAAAAGTATAAACCTGTGGAAGATACTCCCACAGAAATGCTAAGCGTACCTTGCACGAGACAAATCGGTAGCAAACGTGAGACTGTGTCGCTGTGACAAGGCTTCAGAGACCTTCTGCAGTTGGCACTGCGTTTCATCACGTGTGGAGGAGCACAGGTCCACGAGCCTGAGGCCCGCGCTGGCTCTCCTGTGGCAGGGACCTCACTGGTGGCAAAAGTAGCACCCACCCATGCACGTGCCCAGGAAATCCGGGTCTCAGAGTGCGGCCTTTATTCAAAGCTTGTTTGTGTGACTGTGCAGGTACGTGAGGAGTTAGTGGGGGGAGAGGGCATCTGGGACACTAAGCTACAGTTCTCTGAATTTTTTTCAGGTATAAAGGACGGAAAAATCAATATTTACTAACGAGATGAGCTGTTGATCATTAGGGTACATCAAAGGTGTCAGTGTCTGGAGAGGTGGTCTGTTTATGTGGCTGGAACTACAGTTTTTACCAGAACCCATTCTATGATACATGTTACTGGATTTCTGCTAAAATATAGCGGCAGTCCGCATGAAGCCTCCATGCGTACATCAGATGTCTTTTTTGGCATGCTAAGAAAACTTCATCATCCTATCAGATATTACAAATCAATATTAATCCCTTCCCACCTTGGGAAGCAAAGTCATAGTTTTTTTGCTACAATAGGCAATAAATCCACTTGAGGCCTGACATTTATTCTTATATAAAAGCCCAAACTGGACAATAGCTGTCATTTCTGGAGAACAAAGCCACAAAGGATCCACTGTGTCTCCTATAATCATAAATCTTCCCTGAGCTGCAAAGCCACGCTTTTTTATTATTTTTTTAATTTAATTCTGGTAACCTTCAAAATCAATTTTGCCTGAAAATACCATTCACGGATCTATCAAAATGAAGAGTGTGTGGCTTTGTTTGTTTAGTTCCTACCCCCTTGGAATTAATTTTGAAGGAAAAAAAAAAAAAAAGATAGGTTATTCTGTCTGAAACACATGTCCTGATTATTATTTATATTAGGCTTTGGTGTAAAGCGCATTTATATTGTTTTAACTCTTGTGTAAATGAAGCTTATCCCCACAGCGCCATGTTACACCTCTTTGAGGCTGCATAGAACAGAAGTCATCAGAAAATGCAAAGACTGCAACTAATTTTTTTTTTTCCCTGTATTTCTGGCATGTAGGATTTCCTATAATTAGCTCTTATGCTATAAGAAGATAATGGAGCTGCATGGCAAAGTTTTCTGTGCAACAATAAACAACAGTAATATTAAAGTCATTTGCCTTTCCTTACGTAAAAAGTAATACGCTTTAGGGCCATGCCTTCAACTTTTAAATTTTTCAGTATTAAAGACTAGTTTGGATTATTTTATTTCCCAGCTAGAACATTAATCACTTGTAAGAAAAAAAGTAATGCTGTAAATACTCTCCAGTGTGAGGCTGCAAATCTGTTCAGTCAGTTTCAAATTGGACCACAGACAACAGTGGAAGAACTATTGTTGGGTGTGATTCCCAAATGCTGGTTTTCCAGGATCAAAACAGCATATAAAAATAAATCACACGTGCTCCTATTTTTCTGTTTTCAGCGCTCAGTATACTCCTGCCCATAGACAAAGCAGTGCAGGTACCTCGCCAGCCTGCTGCACGGAGCCATTGTATTTAGCCAGCAGCTTTTCAGGAATGCAGCTGGGGCAGCACCGGAATCTGCTTAGGAACTTTGTTACAAGCTGTGATTTGACTTCTCTTGGGTATTTCTTCGTATTAAATCTGATCAGTGACTTTTTAAGAATGACTGAAATTAGTAATACAGATTACTATATAAGATTCTACTTACAATGGGAGAGGATGGCATTGGAATATAAACTTCCCTACTTTTGGCACATGAGGTAACAGCTCTAGTGATTTGTGCATTGATTAACAGAACTGGGATCCTTGAGCTTAACCCCTACTACTAGGGTATGTAAAGCACACAACGCAGCTTTTGAATGTCATAATTGTGCTTCAGCTACCTATTTCAGTCCTCCCAATGTACAAACCAAAACAGGTTATCTTTACGTTCTGGAGACAGACATAAAAAAATTAGCCATACACCCTGGATTTCTTAAAATGTAGTCTGCCTAGTTTGTGGAAGATGAATCAGTCTTTGGGACCACCTTGGCACCGCAGAGAAGCTGTGAAACTGATCTGAGGGAGCACCCCAAAGAATGTGTGGGGACTCATCTGATGTGTTTTCCAGCTCATAAATTAATGCTATTGTAATATATGTAAAACTCCCATTCAAATGGAAATTTCTGCAAAGTATGAAGCTGTGAGAATATTTGGAAAGGTTACTCCTAGATTCTCTGAGCGCAAGTTTATTCATCTGTCCTGGAAATGATGAAATCAAACACTGTGAGCAAAAAGGAGGCGGACCTATTCTTGCCACACGAGCAGCAGTTTATATTAAATCTCTCATAAACATAAAAATAATGCAACAAAGCTGGCACTAATGATGCCTAGTGCTGCCACTTAGTGGAGCTGTGTCTTCCTTCCTAAAATTGGAAAAGTGGAGATTTCTTTTGTTGAAACTACTAAGAAACGTCAGTTTCTACTAATGTGTAGGTTGGGACCGGTTTTTAGTGGTGGTGGAGCTTTTGTGTAAGTGCTTTTATGTGACAACAAGAAGCGTTTGAGGAATACAAGGGTGAAGCACTTCAGGGGAGGAATGTGTGCTCTTCTTTTCCTGCTGCCTCGTATAGGAAACAATATCACATCAAGAAATCAGTAGCTCATCAGTGCAAAATAAAAAAGATAGCTTCATATGGAACTGAAGCAGCCTGCAGACATTCCAGCCACAGAAGATCATGTTATTCAATCATTATGAAAGTTGAAATGATGAATTTAGCACCTGAAAATCGATCTGAAGTTATGTGTCCTGACTAGTGGTTAGATTTCATATTTCTGTTATAAATGGGCCATGATGATGATGATGATTATTTAGGGTAACTCTTCCATCATGTACAAGCTGCGTGAATACATTCAAACTGAGAAGAGGAATGTCCTGTGAAGATCAAGCTAGATTTAGGCTGATATAACTGAGCAAAGTTTACATCTCTATGCAACAAGTTCGATCCACCTCTCCAGGGCAAAACTGAAATCATTCTTTCACTCCAGTGCACGCAGGCATAAATTGAGAAGGACATTCTTTTAAACAGAGTACCTGTGGTGGTGTCTTCCACTTCACCTCCTGCTTCTTATCTTGGAAGCCAAATACAGCTCATAAGAATGAATTCCTTGGGTGTTGCTGGCAGACAAGAAAAGAAAAAACTGAAATATCCAACAGTTGTTATCTACACAAGCAGAAATCAATGTTTGTTATGCCATCTGAGTGCAATTGAGCATATGACAGTTAATAATGTTTCAGTGACTGAAGCCAAATATTTAAACAACAGGAAAAAAGCATATGTATTTTTTCAGTAGGTATGTTACGAGAGTAACCAGCCTAGCTGTGCCTGTTAGCTTATCTCTGAATAAATCAAGCACTGTTCATATCTGCTCACGTTTCTCCCTGTGTGGAGAGCACATATTAGCTTATGCTGCAGTATTTAAAACTAAGATCAGTTCTGGTTTAATGCACAGGGGAGTCATAAAACTTATGTTTGTTCTTTCTACAGGGAAAAATTAAATTAAAACAGCATATATCAGCTCCATTACATTCTGGTACAACAGAATAAAACAGAGCAAATCATAGTCTGTGCTACAGCTAGTGCATAGTAAAGTGAGAGAAGATTTTATTTCATTCAGTTTCCAAGACACTGAAGCACAATTTTTCTTTTTGGTACTGTCTTTCTATTCTGTGGGTAATTCTTTTTAAGCATGCGACAAATCCATCTTCCAGTTATATTAAGACACTCCTTCAGTGGTATTTTCTACCCTATGGAAGAAAAATAGATAAACTCACATACTATATGGAGTTAAAGTCTTTCCAGATAATCAGAAGAGATACATTCAAAAGTCTCTGTAAGCTAGATTAAAAACATATCTTAAATTTATCTGAATAAAAAAAAAGGTGGAAAAAAAATATAAGCCCATGTTTAGTGTTATATACAACCAACTGCTAGATTTTTAAAGGCACTTAATAATCTAAAGATTATAATTTATTTTAAAATATGGCCAGAGAACCTTAAATATCCCAAATAATTTTGAGGAAGGTCTGTTCATATTCCTGAATCAGTAATTGCACTCCTTTCCGTAATTTTTTTTACAGGCTTACCCCCAACCTTCCCCAGGAATATGTGATTGTGAAAGTAAGTAAAGTAAAAAATACCACAAGAATTAAGTATCTGAAACTTTCATTTAGGATTAACATACTTTTCTGTTTTTCAAACAAGCACCTTTTTCCTGTAGCAAACACCTCTGATATGTACTTTAGTATGTAACAATTTCTAAACCCTTGTTTAATCCAAATTTCATTTTTCAGCAGTAAGAGCCTGGCCCTCCTACAGCATAAATAATGTTTTGGGTGGAAAGCACGTTGATATTTTAAGTCTTGAACCCCACGTTACTCTGTGTACTGGTTCTGAAATTTATCCCTAAACTATTTCTGCAAATGGGATTTGCAGAATCCCATTTGTGTTGAATGTGTTACTTGGATTTGTGTTGAGTGAATGAGGGAATTCCAGAAAAATGCCTTGTCAGCAATTGTGATCCCATCCCTGATCAATGGCCAGGGTTTAAGCCGGATCATTGTCAGCCTGTACGTTTCCTCATTAATCTCTTCTCCCTCATGCTCCGGATATTGGCAGGAAATGGCAGGGAGATTCTGTGCCTTTAATGGAAACAAATGCCACAACACCACCTCGACAAACGACTGCCACACAGGACAGGTGTCTTAAACTTGTACATTAATTAAGCCAGCTGGTGAGGAGATGTTACATCCCGCTCCGATTTCGGGCTGGGGGGAGGCACGTGAAGCGAGAGGACAGCCATTTCTCAACCCGTGAGACAACTTCCACCGGCCTGGGCAAAG
>JAOQGH010000012.1:52735772-52768351 GCA_025769975.1 Gallinago jamesoni
GGCTGGGGGGAGGCACGTGAAGCGAGAGGACAGCCATTTCTCAACCCGTGAGACAACTTCCACCGGCCTGGGCAAAGGGGTGTCTGGGAGGCGGCTCCAACACTCTTCATAAACACACGTGTAGCTCAGGCACGCGTGGAGGAGAGGAGCTGAGCACGCCACAGCTGTGGGAAAGGCTTAATTGGACCTTGTGCCTCAGACACCACAGAGGTCAAGCTGGGCTCAGGTGGGCTCGTCCCCTTCAGAGCTGCCCCTTTTGTCCTCGCCTTCCTTCAGCCATGCTTCCCAGTGTCCCCACTGCGGGCCTGAGCCCTCTTTCCCCACAAGGCCATGCCAATCAGGGCCAGCTCTTCCCATTTTACCTCAGGATTTGCCCTTCCGACATGTCCACATTCCCTCAGGGGAATGCCATGCCCTTCAGGACCAGCTCTTCCCATTTTACCTCAGGATTTGTCCACGTTCCCTCAGGCGGGCACGCCTCAGCGCCCACGGGCCGACTAGTCCTGGCCGGCGGGCAGGTGCGAAGAAAAGCCCCCAGTGAACGTCGCTGCCCCTCCAGGCACCACCAAGCCATGGCTCGGGTGCTCATCGCGGCTTTATTAGCCTTTAAATCTCGCCGCTTTTGCGGGAGGGCCTGCCGCTACCCACTTTCTCCCCACCACCGCCACCACCGGCCGCCAGCGGGGGGCGCTGCCTCACCGTCCCTCCCGCCGCCGCGCGGCGCCCCGCCCCTCGCGCCCCCTCCCCTCCGCCAAGGTGAGGCGTTAAAGGGCGGGGCCCTCCCGCCTCGCGCCCCGCCCTCGCCCCTCCCCTCGGCCCGGCGCGTGCTGCCCAGCCGCCCTCCTTCAGCAGCGGCAGCGGTTTCACCCCGCAGCCCTGAGGGGAGCCCGGCCCGGCGCTTGGGCGCACCGAGACGGGAAGGAGAAGGAGGGGAAGAAAGGCAAGCGGCGGCGGCGTTGTCGTCGTCCCCCTTCCCGCCACTTGCTGAGGGAGAAGCCATGAGCCCCGAGGAGAAGCCGCCACCCAGCCGCTCCCGCGGTGACCGGCCGCCGCCACCTCAGCCCGCTCCCGGCCGGGGCCGGCGGCGAGGCGGCTTCCTGACGGAGATCCGCACCCCCATCCGCACCGAGCCCTTCCAGGAGCGGTACAGCCTCAGCCCCGGCAGGGAGCTCGGCAGGTGAGCCAAGGCAGAGGCCCCCCCCGGGAGGAGGAGGAGGAGGAGGTGGGGGGTCTCCCCTCATGTCCCCCCGCCGCCGCTCAGCTGCCCATGGGAGGGAGGCGGGGGGGGGTGGCGGGGGAAGCAGGGGGCGAAGTCGGTGTCTTCCCTCAGCTCTGCCCTTCCCTCCCCCGCCTTCACCTGCTGCCCCGTTTGGGGCAGGACGGGATGAGAAAGGGAGTGGGGGGGTTGGGGGGCGGGCGAGGGGTCCGTATCGCTGCCCCGCCAGGGTTAGAGCCGCCACTAGCGGCATCCTTTGGTGGCCCCGGGCTCCTCGGCGCCGGGCGGGCAGAGTTTGGCTTGGGCTGGGGAGGGAGGGGGCTGTCAGCCCAGCTGTGCCCCAGCTGCTGGGTTGTCCCTCCTCCCAGCCAACAAGTCACCCTCAGCCTCCTTGAGTCGGCTGGGAAGACCCTGCGCTCTTCTCGGGGAGCAGGTGTGGAGCAGAGACTTATTTCTTAATTTTTTTTTCCATTGAAGACAGAATCCTGCCTGGTGTTGCTTTGGATTTGTTTGGTTTTTTGTGGTTTTTTTGGTTGTTTTTTTTTTTTTCCTTGAGCATTATAGGCTGTGACATGGGGAAAAAGCAAGTCTGAAGGAGACTTAATTTGTGGTAGCGTATGCTGGAGAGCAGTCTAATGGTGGAACTTCCTGAAGCTGGTTGAAAAAAACTTGGGTTTGAAAATAATTCCAGGTGTAAGGTTTAATCAGTGTATAATTTCAACACCTGCCAGGTAGCAAGAAATGTTTGAGGGAGAAAGTCCTGTGAAAAGGCTGTTGCGTCTCAGGAACTATCTATATGGAATTTCAGCAGCGCTAAACCAGTATTTTTTGTCTGAAATTGTCACTTATTAAAAGGACAATAGTATTCTGACTCAAAATCACATGTGTTTTATCTAAAGAGTGTATAAAAAGAATAGATGAGATACTGTAGGATATATGGCAAGATGTGTTCCTTAATGTATGTTCTTCTGCAAGTTATGCTACGTTTGTAGCTCAGTTCATACAGCAGCAAAAACAACCCCTTTGGAGCTAAAGGGGAGTTTCAAAACACATGTAGCTGCTCTTAAGTACTTCTAAGAAGTTTTTAGGTTGACTTTGGTGTCAGCTTAATGCTCACTTATTCTGTTGTACTCATAGAATAATACCTGTTTAAACGTAGTGGCCTAAAGCGTTCGCATGGGAAACAGGTGGGAGAAACATCCCACAAAATGAGAAAGGTTTTGGATATTTATTTATTTTTTTTTAGGATGATGTGACCACAATTTCCAGGGCCTGGAAACCGGAGCTGGCTAAATGCTGGCTACAAACCAGCCTAAGTTTTAAGCAACAGTCAAGAAGGCAAAGGAGTGGTGTAGCTCAAGATGTCCTCGTGTTTCCTTGGGTTTTTTATTTATTTGAAGATCAGATGATTTTTCTGAAAATATTTTGCAGCTCTGCCATGGAGTGAGAGCTTCTCTCAGAGCTGGATCACATTCACTAGCCTAGTCAGAAAATAGACTAGGTGAAGCTTCCTTCTGGCACACGAGAGTGCAACTGAAATGATTGGCTTTGCACTATGAACAAGAACTAAGTATTTCAGCAAATCTTAGTCTGCAGTTTAAACTAGTAAATCTCAGCGTGGCTTTTTGCGTGCAGTCGCTTTTGACCAGAACTAGGTTTAAAGATGACCTTTGCATGAAGGTTGTGATTTTGCACCTGTAGTTAGGTTAAAATGAGTGAAGTGACTGTGTTTGTCTTGGGTTTGTGCAACAGTTGCACATATATTGGTTCAGACTACCTTTTTCTCTCCTCAACTTGACAAGTGTTTTCACTGTCTTCTCTCTTAAAATCTACAAATCTATATGCTTGAATGCACATTTTTTATTCAGCAATTTTGAATGCTTACTTTTTTACTACATTTTGATTCTGAAAAAAAAGGTGGATACTTCAGCTCAGTTACTCCCATTAATAGTAATTCTGTGCTAACTCACTCTGGCAAAGCATAGATGGTAAATGGGAAGTCTCTCTGCTAATTGTCTCTGTCATTTTATTGATAATATATGCTTAGCAGAAATTGTTTCATTTTTATCTGTTCATACAGTGTGTAAGTCTCTACTCATGGGTAGAGTTTATCTTTACAAAGGACTTGGACAAATTAACACCTGGGTATGACAGGGGTTTTTTTCTCAGGTAAAAAGCAATCCTTGTGCACACACCATAGCCGCTTTTAATTCTGATTTGGTAGCTGAATTTGCTACATGAAAAATGTTTATACACTCTGTATTCATCTGTCCCACTGCCCAGAATTAGGGAAACAATTTAAAAACTAAGCTTTAGATAGAGATTTTGAGAATAATGGCACTTGTATAAATTGCGTTTAAAACTGACAGCAGCGAGAGAAGAGAAAGCAGATTTAGCACTGAGAATAAGGCTGTTGCGTGAACTCGGGAGGCTTGTGTGCTCTTTGGCCTCTGATCCAGTCAGTCAACACATGATTGTTGAACTAACCATGGCATTTGGGGCCTCCGTTCCCTTGTCACCTACATGTGGGGAAGGTAGGAAGAGGAGGAACATGGGGGGAAAAACATTGAGATGTTGTAGTTCTAGCAATGCAGGGAAGAGAAGTGCTGGGGCTGCTGGCCCCCGATGGCGTGTTAGAGGTGAGAGTCCTGGGGACATATTGCTGGAAATTGCAGATGAGCCTGGGAGGAACCTGGTCACAATGTCACCAGAGGGATTTGGGTGCAAAGCTGTAGGAGATCAGGCTTCATTAGCCCTCCTCTTGGGCAAAGAACTGCTTGGAGAATGCTGAGCTTATGTGCTTCAAAAGGCTGCTGCAAGTCTATTGAAATACAGCTGCTAGGAAGAACAGGTTAATTTAGGAAAAATACCAAAAACTTGATAATAATGGCTACTCTGGAAAGGAAATTATTTTAAGATGTTTAAGAGACATGAAAATGGCAGATTTTTTTTTAATGAAATGTTTTAATGATATTTTGGGCTAGTCTTCAAAGCCTTATTAATTTTACTTTCCCAAAATCAGAATATTATCACACAGATCTTTATCTGCATACTGTTTAAAATAAAAGTTGCATCAGGCAGGTGTTCTAAGCCTGCCACTTCTCATCAGCTCACTCAGAATTCCACGTTTCAGATGGTGCAAGCTTGAGTTAGGTTGAAGTAGTGTAACCTTTGCAGAGAATAAGATGCCGATTGCTTAACTCTTCTTCCCCTTACCATCTGAGCTTAAGCCATAATTGTACTGTAAAATGGGGAACAATGTATTTTGTATTACCTAGAGCTTTTCTAAAAAGGCTAGTATAATTGTACTTAGTTGCTTTGCTCTCTTTCCTCAACAAAAAACTCCTAACAATTTGCACACAAAATACTTTTAGGTGTATAGTTAATTCTTTGGCTCCTCGATGGAATATTGCACTTGGTTATTTTTTTAATGTAAAACAAGCTGTGCACATATTGGAAGTTATTATTTGTGTACAGAAAATAATAATTCTGTTTCTTGAGTTGTGTTGGAGGAAGACAAACAACTGACCTTGCTACTGGAAGTTAACAATCACCTTAAATGACTCTAAAACAAGCAGTCTTCTGCTAGCAAAATGAATGCATGGCGTCCATGTAAATGTATGTCTAGTGGAATTCAGTTGATTCTTCTCATTCCCCGTTTTTTGTTTAAGCAGACAAGGTCATTCTCCATTCAGAGCTGAAAATAGCAAGTATTTTAATCATCTAAGGAGACTGAACAGAATAATATGGAAATATTTTTGTTTCTGACTTTCGACCTTACTGTAGTTTCATGTGCAGATAACCCATGTCTTGATTTACAATATTTTTTTCCACAAACTCTGGCATAAACTTGCTTATTTCTCAGGTAGCTTTCAGTAACATGCATCTTTGTGGTAGAGTTTTGTGCATCGGTAAGGATGTATATACGCTATCGTGATCCTGTCCTCAGTTCCTCTCTGCAATAGCACAGCTTGGTTGAAACAATTGTGGAACTAGATGAAAGTAGAAAAGAGGTGAAAACGAAGAGTTGCAAGTAGTTGGTTCTACCACGCGAGAATAAATTTATGTGAGTAAATTATGCATGAACATCCATTCCAGAAATGGAATCCCTACACCTTGTTCTTTGGAAAATAAAAATTGTAGGGGGGGGAAACCCCTATATCTTAGAAAAAATGTTTGATGTGAGTTATGTAATAAATTGCACATAGTTTTGTGGATCTCAGAAAAGTCTTCTGAACTTGATAAAAAAAATAAAATATCTTCAAGAATTGTTCTTATTTGTCATAGTGACAGTGTTTTTTAGGTCACTTTAAAAATAATCATTGACGTAAGGTTAGCCCTCTGTTCTTCTGAGCCTGTGACAACCGAAATGAACTGGTGTGACATAAATGTTCTTGCTTATCTGATTTGTCATTGGATTTGTGATTTGAGGCTTTTCCTTTAAGACGTAATGTATGCCAGATGAAACAATGCTAATTCTGTTGGCAATCTGAAAAGATGACATTGAGCTTCTTTGTAATCAGATATGATTTATCTTAAATCATAATTCTTGAATGAGACTCTTGTGAGGACTAAGAACTACTTCTGGTTTCCTATTCATGTCTTCAAAGCGTTTTTGGTTTTGTTTGGGTGACTGCTAGTCAGTTTTTAACTTTGGAAACACACATTAAGTATTTCCTCTCAAAACTGTTCTTTCATCAGTGTTCTCCCTGCTAGTTCTTCTCCGTACAGCTAAGCTAGCAATGCTCTGTTATAATACTGTTTTCACTCTTTAATAGATTTTTTTTTTAATAAGGAGTTCTGAAAAGCAGGATTTTAAGTAAAGCAAAGATGGTGTATATGCAATATGTACTTTATATCTGTCTTATCTACTGTTCCGTCTCTATCAAAAAGAAAGTCTTTACAAATTTATTTCTTGCCTTAATCATCCAGTGGATGGTATCTTTGGATCCTAGCTCTGAAATTTGTCTCGGGCATGAATCTAGATTGCTGCACTGTAATTAGTTCTATTAGTTATTAACATCAGGTTTGTCAAGTTTGATCTTTTTTTGAGGGATTGTATTTAGAAAAGATGAGTTCCACAGGCAGTAGTTATAATAGCTCTAATTATAGGTATAACCGTAAAGAATCTGGGCAGGATTCTTGGTCTTAAACAACTAAGAATTAGTATTTGTCAGCTGGCTGAACTCCCGTGTAACCTGTCCTTTTAATTACGTCACCTCTCAGGCTTCTGGCCAGCTCAGCTAAACAGGACATGTGTGGCCACACACAGTGGTGGCTCTTGCTGCCCTGTGAATACTGTTGTATTTCCACAGTGACTCATGTGTGATGAATCGCCAACGTTGGTACTCATTGGGCTAATTAACTTGCTTCCAGATAGGTTAGGTTGGGGTTTTTTTTGTATGTAATGCAAAACAGTGATGTGCTTCTTGGAAGCTGTATTATAGAGATTTCAAACTTTTCTAAACTACTTTGTCTAGCTCCTTCATCAACTGCTAGAATTAAAAGCTTTTGACTCTGCGCTAAGGCGACAATTCAGCCGGAAGGAAACTGTGCATTCAGAGACTATTGAACAAAAATAAAGAAGGCTAAACCTAGAGCATTAAGTTTTTCCTATAAAGGCTTAGTATCTACCAGGTATAACTTCCTGTTAAAGGGCTTGTCTGTTAGTCTCTCAATTTATTTTTATCTCTTTTTTTCTTTTTCTTACTAGCGTAGTTGCTATGTTGTTTTTTTCCTGTGCTGTTTTTGATGCTAAAAACGTAATGCAAGGATCTTTAAAACTTTTGATACACGCATAGCTTTGTATTGTATGTGAAACATGCAGTTCCATGTCTTCACTGCAAACAACTTAAAATCCTTTTCCCTGGCTCCCTGAGGAATGTTGCTCTGCCATAATTGGGGTTGCACCTAGCCGGTTGCTGGCCTTCAGGTGTCTGTTCCTCCTGTGCTGTTTTGCGGTAACTCTGTATTAACACGTTTTCATAGTGATCTTTTGACCACGCTTTCTAGAGCTCCAAAATCTTATAGTATGATTTTCATGCATTTGCAAAGCTATAATATTGTCTTAGTGTATATATTATTAAAAACTTTCTCCCCAAAACCTGGATTTGAGACATTGAAAGCATATTCTTTCCCTTTGCCTGCCTCCACAGACATCATCTGGGCTGTGCTCTGATCTAGTCTTAATACCTATTGTGCTGTAGATAATGTGTGCTTATGCAAAATATTATTCCTAGAGGAATAACTGTGGCTGAATCAGCGGTTACAAGGAGATTATTTTAGTGAGATTGCCTAGCAAATACCCACTTTGTGGGATCTTATTTGACTTAATTCATTTAGATTGGGTAATTTTGAAACGAATGCCTGTAATAAGTAAGATGACCACAACTTCTGTTAGCCGGTACATTTCATGGATAGCAGTCTGTTAATAGGTTGGAAGCTGTGAGAGAGAAAACTTTGACATTGAGCTGAATTAGTTAAATCTGTGAACTGCAGCTTGGAGATAGGAGAGGTCAAAGCCTATGTAATTGTATTCCAAACCAGATGAGGACTCTAATTTTAGTTTTGGCAATCCTAATATCAGTTAAAGAACCAAAATAAAGACTTACAAGCTATTCCTGCAGCTTTGTAAGAAAATTTTCACATATAAATAAAAAAGATAGTTTTGATTAACGTTATATCAGTATGGTAAGAACTACAAGAAGAGCGCTGTACTTCAAAGTATGAAAAATCATCATTGCATTAGATGACAGATAATAATTAATTGACCTTTTTCGGTCTAAAAGTCCATGTTGTATGAATGGAACAGAGTGGAGCAGGTGGTGTGGAGAGTCTATTGGAAGGAAGTTTAGAGCAGACACTGAAGTGCAGAAAGCCGTGGAAGGAAGTCTTCTGACGTGAAGTGCTGCAGTGTGGTTTTAGCGAGCCTGCCGGCTTGGGCTAACTCATCGGTTGTGTGTTTTGTCAGAAATGACGCTCATTAACGTGGGTTAAGCTCTCTGCTCAGTTCTGCTCAGTCTGTGTTTGTATTCACTCACCGTTGTCGCAAAAATTTTGTTAGAGAATTTTGTTGGTCAAGCTGCTTGTTTTCAATCACCTGTGTTTCTTATCTATGCAGTGAGAATAAGGGATTTTTGAGAACTTTTAAACAATCAAAAATCTGCAGCTGTTATCATTTGAGATGTGCTGAAAGTGCCAGGTGCCATCCTTGACAACGTAGAGCAGAGCCTGGATATTACATGGCAAATAGAGCAGGGTTTTAAGCAGTTATTAAATAAGAGTACTGGTTGTTGTTGCCTTGAATATGGTGGCATACTATAGAGAACAATAACTGGACAATTACTGAGATTATGGTAACACAGTCACAGAAAGCATAAATAGCCTCTTTGTACACTTTGATTTCTGCTAACTTTTTAAATGAAAGGTTTGAGGATACCTTAATCTTGCGAACTAGCACAGCTTGTTTATTCTGTATTTTTGAAATCTGTGTTCCTTGAATCGATAGGTTTAAGCCCTTATTGTTAATGGAGGTTAAATTACATTCTGGCTTGTGATGTTCCTAATTTAAGACTAGGGATTATCACTCGGCAAGATGACTTTCTAAATTTGATGTATTTTAAATGTATTCACTAATAGTGATGTAGTTTAACTTCCTGTAACGTTAATTTGTAAGCGCCATACTAATGTTGTTACTCTGGGACTTAATTTTGATTTAAAATTCTTCTTTCATTTCAGAGGAAAGTTTGCAGTGGTGAAGAAGTGTATCCAGAAAGACACTGAAAGAGAGTTTGCTGCAAAATTCATGAGAAAAAGAAGAAAGGGCCAAGACTGTCGGATGGAAATAATCCATGAAATTGCAGTCCTTGAGCTGGCACAATGCAATCTTTGGGTCATTAACTTGCATGAAGTTTATGAAACTGCAACAGAGATGATTTTAGTCCTGGAATAGTAAGTACATGTAATAATTCCTGAATAACCTTCTGTGGTGTTTGCTTAAAACAAATAATATAAAAATACTGTGCGTCAATATGTATAACGTAAAAAGGCTTTATTGCTTGCCTGTAACACTTGCTTGAGTTCAGAAAGAATTGCTATGAAAATCAGTATTGCAAGAAGTGATGTGTAGTCTTGTAACTAGTGCAGATAATAATTTTTTTCAATTATGTAGTATCTTTCAAAGCTGAACTGTAATTTATGTAGTTAAGTCTTTAGTGAAACATGAGCTGTCTACACTCCCTACGTGTAAAAGAGGAAGAGGACAGAAGCAACGAGTATCTGTTCAAAACCTAAAGTTTATTTTGTTGACAAGGTGAAATATGGGGGTTTTTACCAGTTACGAAAAAGGTATTGAAAGCAATATCATTGTTAAAAAGAAACTATAAAAATCCCTATGATCTACAATGAAAAGCCCTCTGAATCATTATCTTTTGGGGGAAGAACAAGTAGGAGGATTCAGACCTACGATAGTTTCTTTTAAATGATGTTTAACTTGTAACTACATTTGTCTGTCCCACCTTGAGTTTGTCCAGATGGGAGTTTCTGCAGCTGTTGGGATTGTTCATTTAATACTCCAGGGGCTTAGATACTTGATGTCTAGGTTCCAAGGGGCAGCCAAATGCTTGTTGCTATTGAATTCTGTTAAGATCCTGTTCAAGCTCTATGGATTTTAAATAATTAGGAGAGGAACAGTGAGGCTCGATAGTTCAGAAGTGACTTAACCTGTTTGATAAGATAAATGTGGTTTGTACAGTTGTTTTTTTGCTTCCTTGATAACAAAAATGAATGGTGAGAAATTGTCTCCCAATCTGATCTTGTTTAGAAGTCAAAAGAAACTGTATCTGTAAAGTTCAGTGAAATACCATGAGACTGTGTTTGCTAAGGCAAACTTTCTTCTAGAATGTATTTTTTCAACTTCGTTGTGCCCTTACAGAATTCACGATTTATGAATATTCAAGTACCTGTTATAATGCAAAGGTGTAAGAGAACTTCTAGAATTGTAACTGCTGTTACTGAAGACTCAATACATGCTTTAAACACTAGCAGCACAGATCTAACTAGAATACAGTTTAAATTTCTGCATCCTGTAGGGATGTAGCAGAATCCAGAGAGATCCAATAGAATCCAAAGCTTGATATGAGCAATGAGCTTTGTGGTAATTTAAATATAAAACTGCTAGTTTTCTTTTAGAAGTCAATTCTCATACAACTGCAAAACATTAATTCAGAATATTAACTGGGTTGCTCAGTAGTCACTACATTGTTCAGTAATTAGCAACATGATTGTTTTTATATGCATCAAACAGTCATACCTTGTTTCAGATAAATAGCTGTGTGTTAGAGTTGTAAATTGCAAAAACAGTCTTTCCCTGACTTCAGCAAATATGTCTGGGTGCTTCTTTAATGTCAGCATGTTCCAGAGACATGTTGCAACAAAACAGGTATGAATGTTAGTAAATTTCTGACATTCTGTATGCAGAGGATTAAAGAACCTATCTTGACTGTAAGCTTCTCTAGGGCATTTCAGTCTCTATGAAGCTTGATGGTCTGCGTGGCAGATCTTTATCTTGGGAAGGAGAAAACCAAATACTTAATTGTCGGCCACTGACTTTATCTGCTACGGTTTTTAAAGTTTCTTGTCTTGATGTTGAAGCTGTTGGGGAGGGCCACAACAACTAGTGCTTTGCTGTTGTGAACAAAAATACTAGTGCTATGTGGAGGGTTGCCTTTCAAGCAGTATCAATTTCGGACAGAAAACAAATTTAAAATTGGTCGCTAACTGTTAATATTAATTTCTGAGCAAGGTGAAGCAATGAGGCATTACAGTGTTTGCTTCAGGTGTAGGATAGCAAATTGATGGCTCCTTGCATCCACCCTGACAACAGTCTTTGACTTCTGTTTGGCACAAGACCTTAAACAGAGGGTATAAGTAGGAATTGAAGGGGTAGTATGTAAAGCCTGGAATTAATCTGTGGGTCAGTCGTGTGTCTGTGTATTGGTAAAAAAGGAATGAATGAAAAAGATAACTGGACTTCTACTGAAAAAAGTAGAGATGCAGTCTGGAAAACCTGACACATCAGATATCAAAATTGTTTTTTTCATTTTATAACTTACGAGCTCAATGTTTTATGCCACCTACCTTACTTTTTCCAATTTCTTTGGAAAGAACGAGCAGCGGAGCTTCTGATGCTTAAGAACTGGTGTTTTATAAGTGTTCATCACCATATGTTTACACATCTATGGAAGGGATAGATTATATTAGTGGGTCATCTGTGGGTGGATATTAAAGAAAACTGTACGTGTAACTACAAGATCTAAGCTGTTACTTATTTTTCTGTGAAGAGCTTCTGAACTAATTATCTACGAGAGTCTTGTGCAGATATAGTAGATTTTTGTTCTGCTTGCTTTATAGGAAAAAAGAGTTGTCTTTATCATCTTGAAGACATGGTCAGGGATTATTTGACATGCCAGATGAAGTGCTTTCTTTCACCGATAGTTATTTGGGTAGTTACTTGTATTGTCTTGGACATTACTTCTTGTCCTACTTAGTGAAGGTGTGCCTGGTTAAAGTAGGAGCCTGCTGGTAGGAAATGATTCATGTGCCATGGGATTCAACAGATAGAACATGAAGCAAAACCACTGTAATGAGGACAAACTGTGCAGCTCCAATGTTTGCATCTTGTCTGTTTGAGCAATTAACAATGTTGTTCTAGATAGCAGTCTCAAATCAAGACTGGAGCTCTTTAAGAAGTTTTAGGAGAGAACTTTTCAAACGCTTCTAGTTTCCTTTCGTTTGCATTTCATTCAGTTTCTGGGCTATCTGGTTGGATGCATTTGTTTGAGAACCAAGAACTTAAAAGAACAGTATCTCCACCTTAATGCATTTGGATACTTCCTTTCCTGTATGTCGTCTTATCAGATACAGATTTACAATTTTCTCAGTCTTTGGGGACACTGGTATGTTACGGTAGCCTTACACTGGAAAAATCCTCAATAAATTTGCTTGCTTACAATCTAATGGTATGCCCAGCCAAGGAAAGGGGGTTATGGCTGTCAGCAGTAGTGAACACAAACATTTGCTGTTATGTTATAGAATCACAGAATGATATGATGTTGGAAGGGACCTGTGGAGATCTGGAGATCTAGCCCTACACCCATGCCAGAGCAGGTCCACCCAGAGCAGGTCCCACAGGAACGTGTCCAGGAGGGTTTTGAATGTCTCCAGAGAAGGAGACTCCACTACCTCTCTGGGCAGCCTCTGCCACGGCTCTGCCACCCTAACAGGAAAGAAGTTGTTCCTCATGTTTAGGTGGAACTTCTTATGTTCAAGTTTGTGCCCGTTCCCTCTCGTCCTGTCCCTGGGCACCACTGAAAACAGACTGGCCCCATCCTCCTGACACCCACCCTTTAAGTATTTATAGGTGTTGATCAGATCCCCCCTCAGTCTTCTCTTCTCCAGACTGAAAAGGCCCAAATCCCTTAGCCTTTATGGTTATAACCACCTTGGTGTGATCTGGTAATATAAGCTGTGTGCAGAAAGTAGATGACTTTCCGTTTATCTTCCAAAGAGAACCCTTTCAAGAAAAGCTTTTGACAGAGAATAAGATCCAGGAAGTAATTTCTTTTCCCCCATTCAGTCTGTATATGGTCTAACTCAGTGCTTTAAGTTTTTTCTAGGAACTTGTTATCTATGTACTCCGAGGGTTTGTACTTCTGAGTGCTTCGGAAGACTATCTTAACGTCTGGCCCATTAAAGCTGGGGGAATGTTTAGTTTTTTTCAGATGCACTGAAATAGGTTTGTTCAGTCTTTTTCTAATGATATGCTAAATGACTGTGTTGGTGTACTGTAAGTGCACTTGAAAGAAGTAGGATGCTGAATTCCGTACAGTGCATTGTTAAGATATCTTAGAAGGAAGATAAGCAGTCTCCAACGGCTGTAAAGTCAACATAATTGTAACCAAGATTAATGCTTGAGACTTCCAACTGACTTTTAGCTTGTTTAAGCTGATAAGTGGTATTAAAATCTTAGTTTGCTTTTCAGTGAAGAGCTGTTGGATTTCACTTGGAACTATAGAGAAATTAATAGCATAACAGTACGTTCAGAAACAAATTAAAATAGCTAAAGAAATAATTTGGAAAGAATTCATCTCTCATGTTTTCTTCGTGCACCTAGTTAAGGGAGCATGTCCTGAAGAAATAATGCAGTCAAAGTTTCACTGGATTGCAAAACGCTGTGCTCTTAAGTATTTCCTTCTCCATTTTTTCATATTAAAATGACATGTTTTCCTAAAGACTTTTTGGTCCTAAGAACAATTCTTTGCTTTTATCCCCTAGGAGGATTTTCTGTGGAGGTGGGTGGGGGTGCCCAGTGGTTTGCAGATTTGTTATTTCATAATGACCATTAGAAAAGCTCCAGCTGAATGGAAGATGTAGCTCTTAAAAGAAAAATGGGTAGATGTTACCAACAACAGAGAACTCCCTGTCTGCGTGTATACAGAAATCATAGCAATGACCTGCTAGGAAAGTATTACAGGCATGTATTTTAATCCCTTCTATGTTTTGATTGTCTTTTTTTTTTTTTCCCCCTGGGATCTAGAAAGTATTGTTGAGCAGCTTGGCAAAACTTGGCACAGATGCGCAGGAGGATCTTTTTTTGCAATTCGTTTTGACATTGTAATTCCAGCCACTTGTGACTGGGTTGGCTCACAGCTAGTTGACTGTTTTGCTTAAGGGAATCAATCCACAGCAACAATACACAAAACAGTCTCGCAGTAACCAATTTCCCAATGTTCTTGTCAAGGGTCACTAGTTAATGGTTTGAATGTGGTAATTTTTTGATAGAATGATTTGTCTGGAAAAAGTTGTTCTATCTGCATCCTAAATAGCAAAGTTGATCCAAAAAACCTTGCGAGTGAAACCATCTTTCTATGTGAAACTTTTTTTTGTGAAGCAAAGTATATTTGTGTATGGTAGTTGGGAATGGCCGTGTTCTGTAAATCATGAAGTGTCTATGTGTAAGGGCTGCATTTGCTTGTCTCACTCTTAAAGAATACTGATAAACCTAGACATCCTAAGAGGTACCAGAAGTTACTTAAATACCTTTTAAAAAAGAAGAGTTTTATTGGTCCAGTAGTTTCTCCCTCTCATATAGGACAAGAGGAAATGGCCTCAAGTTGCGCCAGCGGAGGTTCAGATTGGATATTGGGAAAAGTTTTGACACAAAAAGGGTTCTTAAGCCCTGGACTGGGCTGCCCAGGGAAGGGGTTGAGGCCCCATCCCTGGAGGGATTTCAAAGCCGGGTTGCCATAGTGCTGAGAGACATGGGTTAGTGATGGTTTTTATCTGAGTGAGGTTGATGGTTGGACTGGATGATCTGAGAGGTCCCTTCCAACCTGGACAATTCTATGATTCTATATAGTAGTGCAGTGTCTTGATTTCAGTATGGGACGTTATATGCTTCAATTTTTATTGCCTTGACTTTTAACACATTTAATTCTAAGTTATTTAAGTGTAGTATTAACATTCTAGGTAGCTTACATTTTAGCTTCATGCCTAGTTCCGTGTTCATTTATTAGTGTAACTTAACTGAAACAGATGTCTACCAAGTAGACATACAGCTAATAGGGCTTTATAAGGCTCCCCCTGTCTGTTTTTTGGTCTGGGTCTGTTGAAAAGAAAGCGTGATCCCTGGATCACAACAGCATTTTGGGGATATAAATCCAAATATCACAGAACTAAATAGCGGAAATATTGTTTTTCTTATTTGAAGTGGCAGAGCTATACCAGCAAAATTCCAGGGTTGTTGCTATAAAACACATTGTATTAGTAATTTTGGTAGTAGATCTTATCACTGTATCTGCATTATAATTTACTGCTACAAGGAATTAAATCATTATTCATAGTAACATATGGCATGCAGTAGATGTTTTTCTGTCCCTGTCTTGAAGGGGTAGAAAAAATTGTTGCTGCTTCTGCTTTTTGAAGGAATTTATTTCAGAATATTAGAATACACTATCCCGTGTCCATCTGTTCAAAGTTGAAATATTACTACCTCTTTCCAAATAAACGTGTGCTGAACAAAGATGTGATAGTGTCGGGTGTATGCAGTTTTTCTAGAGGGATTCAAGTGTTAAAGCTCCTTTGAAAACTCATTTTATTCTTGAACTTCATCGTCTTTGAGACAGGGTGAAGAAAAATAATTCAGTTCTTTTTTTTTTTTTTGAAAGAAAATCTTATTTTAATAAACCAAATTTTACTGCTGTGCCAGTTAGCAAGCATATAGAATGGAAACATAAAACTCTTTAGAAAAAGTTAAGATGTAACCCTCTTCTTTTTTGCTTGTAAGAAAATCTGTGGGGAGAATTTTAAATAATTGTAATGAGAATATCTGAGAAGACAAACTTTTTTTATAAGCCATGAGGCATTTTAAGATTCTAGGATTGTAGCAGCAAATTTAGTATAGGCAAAATGAAAATTTGAGTATATTTAAGTGTTCTTTTTCTGGGGGTATGTAATCCAAATATACCATTTTTTTTTTTTTTAGAACTCTCGTTTGCTGTTACATCCTGGTTGAATGTGCCTCTCTGTCTTCTGGATTGCCTCAGTAATAGAATTGCTTGCTCTTTTCTACTAAAAGGCAGAATACATGGCAGTGCATCAATAAAGATTAACGCTTAGGCAAAGTTGGGTTTGGCACACCACAGTTTGGGGTAACTGGAGAAGATACTGTCCTCGGGGGGTTTCACCGTCTCTCACCAAGGGCTGATGATAGAATTTCATGCAGAACAAAGTGTGTATGTGTTGATTTCATTTATAAGTTGCTAAGTAGCAATTCAACAATCCATAGGCAAAATGGTTCCATTCTAATGTTCTTATGCCTATTCTTGTTTTAAGATGGAGCCTCTGCTGCTCTTGCTTTGACACTGTGTACATGTTGTACATGTAGCTGCATTTAGCCTCAGAATACTTTAAAAACAGCCATTCATCTGTAGTTATTTTTATATTTTTTGTTACTTTAACATATGCAAACAAAAGATAAGGAAGCAAGCTGAGAGCTAAGATTTCCAAAAGTATTTTTAGATGAAAGCCATTTAGAAACTGAATGCATTCCTGTGTATCAGAAACTTCACAAACAATTCAGTTATAAACTTTACTCTTTTTGACTATGTGCAAAGTGTTTTGAGGAGAATTGGAAGTGGGACTGGTTTTGCTTTGTTTACAAAGGCTTGCCCTGGCCAAATTTCCATGTAGTTTCTGAAGAATAGCAAAAGGCACACCTTTTATTTAAACGCCACCCTCAAACAAATGGGGCATTCATCTTAAAGCATAGTCAGCAGTATTTCCAAAATAGTCCCAAAAGTTTCTGTAGTACTCATATTCTCTAACCTAAATGCCTGAGACCTTTGCTCCTCTCTAAGGCTGCCATATTGTCAAGAAGCCTTCCTCGGTTGTAAAAGCTTGCAAAATATCCTTTTTGGATGCTATTGCCTGCTCATCTTGCTTATGCTAAATAAAATAGAGCAAATAGAACAAAATAGGAGCTGTAACTTAGTCTTTGAATTAATAAAATTCATTTTGTTCCCTAGTGCTGCTGGAGGTGAAATCTTTGACCAGTGTGTAGCTGAAAGGGAGGAAGCCTTCAAAGAAAAAGATGTTAAACGACTTATGAGGCAGATCTTAGAAGGAGTTTCATTCTTGCACAGAAACAATGTGGTTCATCTTGACTTAAAGGTAAGATTGCTGTATTTTTCTCATTAATTTCTTATCTGCTGACTTTCTTATTGGTCATATGTTGTCCTAATGCTAATTAGTAAATAAGACAATTTTTACATAGTTATTCCGTGAATGATAAAATTCCCCTTTGAGATGCAGTATCCACCAGGGTAGCACGTTTTCAGGAATTTCTATGATTATGTTAACTGTAAACTTCAATTAAGTGAAATATAATGAAATCAAAAGTGGATTTGCATTGCACATTAAAATGCGAATGAGTATTTTGGCTAAGTCCTGGCTCCTTTTAAAGTGCAGTAAAAATATCTGGGTATTATATGGTCATTAAAAAATGTCAGTTTTTGTTTTGACTTGGGTTTTAATGAACAGAAGGATGGCAGAGACTCTAGTAGTATAAAGCGTAATGTTTCAGAGTGAAGTAACTGGACTGGTAAACATTATATTAATGTTAAATGTATTTATAACACTTCAGTATTTTCTTTAATTACTGTAAAACTTAATTTAAATGTTTGTTATTCACTGCCAAACAGTTGGCCACCACCCTACTGTTATATCAATTATCATGATTTCATGGAGTAAATATTTTTCCTTACTGAAAAGTAGTTTTGACACAAAGGGAAAAGTACAGTTGCCATCATACAAAATCCAGACTATCACTTATGGTGAAGGAGGGAATTGCAATGGGGATCCAGAAAACTGTCATCTCCCATTGGCAGCAAGCTCCAATAATTTTCTTTAGTTTCCATTTATATGGGAGATGCAATTTTATCTCATTTTTGAGGTTGAACTACTTTACTATTATTACGCGAGGCAGTATAAAATGTATCTTGCATTAAAATTGTCAAGTTTTTTCACATGTCCAATTCCCGTATTTGCTAAGCATGGAGTAAGCTGCTACATGCTTTTTTTTGTTCTGTTGCTGAGAATCTTGCTTATACTTAATTGCATTTTGGCGAAAGTACAAAGCCTACCGGTAGATTCTAGTGTCAAGCTGTTCATGCTTAATATATAACCTAGCACATCCTGCACCATTTATCAGCTGAAGCTAATGATGAGTAATATTTGCACACAAATCTCTCACCTGCCTGGTTTTCCAACCACTTATTCAAATTATTTCTCGTATCCTCTAAAACTTTCTGTAGCCCATTGGTTTAGTCAATACACACAGAATATTAATAACTGTACTAAAATAATTAATGGAAAATTTTTAGCAAGTGATGTAAGTGTTCAGAAGGATTAAAAGTGAGCAGTTAGAATTCCTTGAAGTTCCAGTAGGCTTACACAAGATACTTTGTGTCTCTACTGAGTTGGACAAAAATACTTCCAATCGAATTTCCTTGACAAGTGTGTAAAAATTAAAACATGTCTTTGGTCAATATGTATTCAAACATATTTTAGTTGAAGCTGTGGTGTTCCTGAGCACTATCAGCTGGGTATCTGTAATCAGAAATGCTTTGTGCTTTATTTGACTACAGTTCATTTCTTAATGGTAAAAGTAGACTGGGGTGTTGATTACAGCTCATGGATGTGTAGTTTATTCAGTGTTCAGAAAAAGCTTGCTTACAAACTTTCCAACTGATCAGAAAACTTGTTATAAAATTGAGCATCTCTAGTTCCCAATGACAGATCCAGCATTGCTTTGCTGGTGCTTAAAACTTAATTAGCAGAGCAAATTGTCTGGTGTTTGAGTTTAATATGTTTATACATTACTGCAGTGTACACTGTTTTTGAAAAGTGGATCCTAAAAAGCGTCCTAATTGCAGTCTGAATACTTTCATGATCTGTGAAACTATTGTTCTTATTTTGCAAAATAAGGTTTAGGGAACTCTTGGGAACGTTGGCAAATAAAAGTAATGGAAACTGTAGGATTAAAAGCTATGACTTGCGAAGACTGACCCACGTGCCTTGCAAGACATTTTTAAGAAAGCCCATTTTTTAAAGAATTCAATAGTTGAAGTTGGATGCTGCTTTTGGCCATATGTTTATTAACTCAGTGGCCTCAAACCATCTTCTATTGTATATTATGGTTCATGCTGCTTTACCCAGTGCTTACAGCACTATGGAATTTATTAAATAGATAGTTTTGTAGGGCAATGTTTGAAAGAGTTGTGCAAAGGATACTGCTGGTAAGCAAGGTGTTTGCCAATATCCAAAAACTTTCCAGATATTTGCTAAAATGTTTTTCTTGTGCTCTTAGTTTCACATTTGGGTCTCTAAAGGTTTCCCTTTCGTTTGTCTGGTACAAACACCTTTGGAAAGGTCCATCCAATTTTCCTATGTTGCGCCTTAAAAAAAAAAAAATAGTCAGGCTCCATGCCCAGAAGAATTATTTAAGTTGAAATGGTTGTCAGTATGTGATTGTCAGCTGGTTGTAGTTTTGTATTACAAATTTAATCAACCAGATCTATGCCTCTGAAAGCTAACTTGCTTTAGCTTCTGTTCTGCCCCCTTAATAGATGCAAGAGTTTTTCCTGTGAGACTAAACACTGCAGAAAAATGGGTTGCCACCTGATCGTTTCTTTTCCAAAAGCATGGTTCTCCTGAAAGGTGGTTGAAAAACGGCTTCTTTTTAATAGCAAAATCCACTCACATAATCCAGTTTTTTGACTTGGAGAAAGAGCAAATATAATGCTACTGTGTGAAAATGAAACATCACTCAACGTTATTGTGTTGATGCTGTTTAATTTGCAGGGTGTGCACAGACTGTAGTCAGGAGTCTTTCATCTCCTCTTAACGGTGTATAAAAGTTGCAGAGGAAGGGAAGACTCCTTTCTCTCTGTTTTTTGCCGTTTGACTTAATCTTGAATTGCTACTTGGTAAAAACTTGAAATAGTTGGGAATGGAGGGGAATTTTAAATGAATTTTAAAAGGTTGAGGAAGGACAAGCTGGCTCTTGTATGTGGTGGAGGTAGGTGAAGAGCCTTGCATAGCCCTGGCGTCTGGGATCTGCAAGTTATTATTATGTTATCCAACAGGCAGCTTTGCCTTCTTTCCCTGCTGTTTTCAATATGTTGTGTACAGCGAGGACAACCAGCAAAATCATTGTTTGAAATTGTTTGGGGTGTCGTTTTACACCGATGTTCAGAAAGCAAACTAATGCAATTACAAAAGAAGTGGCCTGTTATAAAAACATTACAGATTAGTTTTCTCAGCTGAGTTTTACAGGTGCATTAAGGTGGAATGTTTATTATGCAGAAGTGTAGTACTAATAGAAGCGTAGTATTCCTTGTTTAAATGAACACCCAGGAAATGAAGAGTTAATTTAAAAAAAATCATTTTTTTCGAGGCAGAAGAACTTTTTAATCTGGAGTTCAAGCTTTTCTAGCAATTGGAGCAAAGCTGTTTCTTTATAGGCAGGTATCCAGTTATATCCAGGTTCCAGGTTCTACAGGACCTATTTTGATTATAGGCTTATTTCTGAATTTGAGACTTCCATTGCTTATTTTGGGGAATAGTGTGCTTCCAGTGTAATGTGTACTCTTTCAGTGACTGTTGCATTTCTTCTGTTTGTACATATGGACCAAAAACACCCAACCCCCAAGCAAATTATGCTATTACCTTTCAATTGCTTAAAGATATAGGAGTCCTTTAAGTTTTTTAGGGCAGGCTGATCAGCCTTATTTAGTATCTTTACACACAATGTAGCTGAGGTATCCCAGGTAGTGTGTTTTTCCCATTTCTGCCCACTATTCCTTGAATAATTCCTGTATTGTCTTCTAGGAATCTGACTTTTCTTTTTTACAGTATCATCAAATTAATATTGCAGGCTAAAGTGAGGTATTGATTAGTTTAAAAACATGACTTTTACTATGCATCCTTAGTCATATTTTTCTTGAAACCAACTAAAGACACAAGAAATGCTAGGGCCTGTAAGTTCATAGAAGCTTCTGGAATGACAAAATTTGCAATATATGGATTTTACCACTGTATAGTCAGTTGACAAGATTCCAAAATCTGCTGGCAATGTAGGGTCGAAGGGTAGGTATCCCATTAAGTACACTTATTACAAACTATTTGTGTGATATACAGAGTAAGTTTAATAAGTTTCTACAGCAGATCTTTGTCTATATATTGCCTTTACTTTGGGCCTTGCACTGAAGCTCATAGTGCCAAGAAAACTCTGCTCCTTTTAGTGAAATATAAGTGAAAAATGCAAGACTGGTGAATACATGCTTTGACAAATTCTGCTTCTCGCTGCCGTTACTCTGGCCTGATGATACAGCTATAACTAAAGTCTCAGATTCCTAAAGTTTCCGATTGCTGACAGTATGCCTGGAAAAAATGCAATTTTATTCTTGTTTTTGTAATCGTTTAGCACAAAACAGGTACCTTTGTAATGTGACATTGCTCTAGACTTGGGGCCGCATCATGTGGTTTCCGTGCACATACCAACCTTGTAGTAAAGTAAGGCCATTCAGATTTAGGCAGGAATTTTTTTTCTTTATGTTTTTGTTCAGAGCCTAGCATAAGAGGATCTAAATTGGAATTTTTAAGCCTTACTGCTCTTGGGGGGAGGGTTTTAAATGTTGCCCGTTTCATTAAGGCTTGATGATAAGAGCAAAAAGCCCTTTTCAGAATGGCTACCAGGAGAGCCTCTGGCCTGCATCTCTAGTGTCCTTCGGGGCTAATGGGCATTAGGCAAACCCAGATGTGCTATAGGAGTGGGAAAACAAAAAAGAAACAGCTGTACAGAGGTGGGAAAATGATCTTCCTTAAAGCAATTGTGTCAAGCTGGAAACTATGGTCAATTCAAAGCCACAGCTTCTTTAAGGCTTCATGCTTGTGTTTAGACTGTCACTTCACTTGAACCCCATCATGTTTCTTTAAAAGAAGAAAATTACTGGTATCTTATTATGAATTGATTTAGGTTTATGGCTCCATTCGTACTGTAGGCAGGCTTTTTTTCCTGCATAGGTGTGTTTTGAGTAATAAGATTGGTTTTTTTAAAACAAAGACAATAAAGACTTCTGGCAACTACATTATCTACTAAAATATTGTAATACAGGGCTTAAGGGTTTCATTAAATGTTTCCATTTAAAATCCTTCTTTGTTTAAATATAGAGAACAAATGCTTTTCTCATGCTTTCCATTTGCCTCTTCAGAAAGTAACTAAATTTCCCACTGGGAAGAACATCTGAGAGGCTAATTAGGGAGGCATAGTCAGCATTTTTGAATGTTTGCTTTTCTAATACAAGTACAGAATTACAAATGTGAACTACTATAAAGCGTATGGTAATGCCCAGCTCCAAAAGGCTTTGTACAGCCACCAGATCCCAGTTTGTAAGCAAATTAAAAAAAGCTGGTTTTAAGATGTAGATTTACAAACAGAAAATAGATTGACAACATCGTGGAGTTAGTTGGAAATACTGGGGTTTAACTTAGCAGGAATGAAAGAGCTTGACTGTATTGAGGTCTTGCAGCAAAGAGAACTGGTGCAGGGTTTCTGAAAGGTCCTTGGACACTTTTATTTCTGAACATAGGCAGTTCCATTTAAATATGAGGAAAAATTTCTTTCTGAGGGTGGCAGAGCCCTGGCAGAGGCTGCCCAGGGAGGGTGTGGAGTCCCCTTCTCTGGAGATCTTCCAGCCCCACCTGGATGCCGTCCTGAGTGATGTGCTCTGGGCAGCCCTGCTTTGGCAGGGGAGTTGGACTGGATGATCTCTAGAGGTCCCTTCCAACTCTGACAATAACGTAATTCCATGATTCATGTGGAAGCACACCTTCAGGATTGGCATGGGGGCGAGGAGAGAATGGCTCAGTGAGCGGGAGAAAAAGTATAAATGTTGGTGTTAATCCAGTTGGATTATCAGTCAGGGGTTGCTTTCCTGCTCTTATTCTTTTGCCCCCCTTCCTTTTCAGCCACCCCTGATGCAAGGTGATCCAGGCTCTCAATAAATAAAGGCTTGCACAGAACTTATGCTTATCCGAGGCATGAACATAGTGCCGACTGTCGGTGTTACTATTCAGAGAAGTTAATGTTGGAACCTGATGTGATCATTGGCCTGAGGGCAGGGAGGGTCACACTTTTTTTTTTTTGCAAGAATATGCTTTAGTTACAAAAAAATCTCTAAGACCTGTTGTCTGAAGTTGGTTTTCTGATTTTCTTGGTTTTTAAAACTGAGCTAGCATCCAGAGCACATGGTAAGGATCTTCTTAATGACCACAAAGTTGCTTTGAAGGATGACAGCCAAGATCTAGTGACGTCAGAGCAAACAAGTTTATCCAAAGGTGATGCTCTCAAAAACCTGTTTTTCAGGCTGCTGCGTTATTTTTTTTTTAAACTGTTCCTCAGTTAGCATTCTGTAATACAATTGTTTGTACTTTGAACAAGATTGAGGTCGGTTGCAACAGACTTTCTTCAAACAGGTGTAGTCAAAATAGTTTTGTGTGTTCAGCTCTTAAAACGATTGGGTGTTTTTTGGACACACTTCAACAGCAGGTATTTTACACCATCTGTTGGAAGGAAGCAAGGAGGAGTAAAAAGGGGATATGAAGGACTAAAGGTACAAACGTGGAGGTATTTGTATGCTATTGGCATGTCTTTTGTATGAGTTCTAAGCTAGTAAAGGTTTGATTCTTAGCTACAAACAGAAAATCCTGCCACTCCTTTTAGCCTGCATGTCTCTTCAAGTTCAACTTGTGGGGGGGGGGGGAAACCCATGAATAAATAAACGATGCTGGGTATTGTACCTGTTATGGAATGCATTATTGCTACTCATCTTCTGAAATAATGATGCAATATTGTGTCACAGACATTAGATCGAGATTATCCTGAAAGTCTCCTTTTGTTTTTCAGCCCCAAAATATTCTACTAACCAGTAAGTCTCCTCTGGGAGACATTAAGATAGTAGATTTTGGCCTTTCCAGAATAATGAAGAGCAGTGAGGAACTAAGAGAAATTATGGGAACTCCAGAATACGTAGGTAAGTTGTTACTGTAGGAGTGGTGTAGCCCTGAGGAGGGGGCTGTCTGGGCTTTGGGGGAGCTAACGGAGAAAATGCCTCAATTTAGTGAATGCCAGGCTGGAAGTGTTGTTAAGGTGTGGAAAGATGGGATTAATACTTGGATGTGGTACTGCTGTAAAAGCTAGAACTGGTGAGTCTTGCTAGTCTAATGAGTGATAACTGTTTGTGTTGAAGATGAGAACATGCTTTAGGTGATTCTTACCAGCAGTGATAACAAATATTACATATTCAGTCTCTGAATGGAATACTTCAGCTTGTGGAGGTTTGTATCCATTTCATTTTTTTTAAAAAAGCAAATCGTTCCAGCCCTTGAAAACATACTTGAAAATATCTTTTAAGTTGTATAGTTTATATGGGTATGGATTTCAGTGCTGGAATATGGAATTTTGGATATTGCTCATTTTTCCGTGAGTAATTTCTGTAGTGCTTCCTTAATTGGGAAGGAGACTGGCCTGGCTTCTGAAGAGGACACTAAAAGGAAAACAACTGGTTTTACTTAAAACCAATGAATGATAGTAATCACTTTAAATAACTTGACTGGAAATATCTCTATTTCAAAAGACTGTCATGCTTCAAATGGCTTATACTAAATATTACCACATGCCTGTCACTGCACTATATAATCACAATATTATGTCTACATATGACAAAAATAGAACTTTTTTTTCCCCCTGAATAGCTCCTGAAATTCTGAGTTATGACCCGATCAGTACAGCAACTGACATGTGGTAAGTGAAACAAGTTTATGGTCATCGTAACTTACTTTACTGAAAACATTACTTCACACTGAAACACTAAAAAATGCTTTTCTATTTTTTACTTTTAATTTAGGAGCATTGGAGTACTGGCATACGTCATGCTAACAGGGATATCGCCTTTCTTAGGGGATGATAAACAAGAAACATTCTTAAATATATCTCAAATGAACATAAGTTACTCTGGAGAAGACTTTGACCTCATCTCAGAGTCTGCTGTGGATTTCATCAAAACTCTGCTGGTTAAGAAACCCGAGTAAGTAAAATACATAATTCTTTATGCTCATATGTCTGACTGGATTTGTTTTAAATATATAAAGTGCTGGTGTTTTCATTTTTAAAGTATAAGAACTTTTTATTATTCATATTTCATCATGGTATTACTTTTCATGTATATGAAAAGAGAAGTTCTCCGTTTCCCTCTGGACTTGCATGTTCTGAACGCGCCAAAGTGACAGTAATTAAAACTCAAATTCATTTCAAAAAACTCTATGTGAATTGTCGCACGCGGTACCTTATACTGACCTTCTTTCACATGTACCTTGCTGCTATCTCTTAAATGAGCTGTGCTTGGAGCCTTTTACTCTTGCTGAGTTGGTAGAGTATCATCCTCTTTTTGGGTTCATTAGTGTGTTTTTCTCAACGGGCAGCAAATTGGAGATTGCAGGTGTCTAAATAGAAGAGGTGTTTTCTGTGGAACTTCACCGGTTCAGCTATTGAAATTGCCCTACTGCTTGTCTATGGGAATTCTTTAAGAATGTAAGGGTTGAGTAATTTTCTTATATGGAAAAAAAATATCAGCTGTATAAACTTTGAAAGTTGGTTGGAAGCATGGGAGCGTAAATTGTGATGTTTATGGATCTGTGAATTCCTTTATTTTAAACGGTGGCAGTTCATCTCGTTGGGCTGCTGTTGGGCTTTTTTGGAAAAAGGTAGCTATCGGCATATTTTTGTAGAAGTTCTATCAGTCTGTCTTTTAATACAGTCATATCCTTGGAATAATTTGTATGGATCTCTTCTGCAAGGTATTCAAATGCAAGGTATTCATCCATCAAAATGGATGTTTATTTTAACACTTCTCCTTCCTCTGCAGGGACCGGGCAACTGCTGAAGAATGTCTTCAACATCCATGGTTAGAACAAAGCGATAATCCTGCTTGCAGGGTCTGGAATCAGAGCACAGGAGAGGAGAGCAGCGATGTCACCCAGAAAGATGCAGGTTCTGCCTCTGAAAAATCGGTAGATGCTGAGAAGGCTGAAGAGGAAGAATCCATAGTGACAGAAGAACTAATTGTAGTGGCTTCGTATACGCTGGGACAATGTAGGCAGTCAGAAAAAGAAAAAGTAACTGAGCAAAAAGCCATTTCCAAACGATTTAAATTTGAGGAACCGTTGCTGCAAGAAATACCAGGAGAATTCATTTACTGAACTGTGTGGAGCTTCATAGCCATGACTGGAAAGCAGTGTTTTCTACTAAACAAAGCTATCCTAGCCAAGTGAATTTCTGATACACAATAAAAGCTCTAGATAAAAGAAAATGTTGATAAATGGCATCCAAGGAAAATGTGCCAAGTTTTTAATTTCATGGAACAGATAAACAAGATTTCAAGTGGCTGGTGGGAATTTAACAAAGATAAATGCTTATTTTTGTTTGTAATTTTTATTTTTGTTGTTGTTGCTTGATAGCAGAGTTTTTGTTAATTGTTCTGGTGTTACGGAGAAGTTGACATTGGAAGGGTTTCAGTGACAGATGTCCAGAGGAGTATTTTAGGGTATATTTCGGCATTTAATGCAAATATATAATGCTGGGTTTTCCTCAAACACCTTTGAGCACTCCTGACTTCAGTGGAATTATCTACTGATTTTAAAAAAAAAAGTTTGAGAGGAGAATTTGATCAACTGGTTTGACTTAGAGATTTCAAAACTGTACTGTGTCTATATTTCTTTACGTTTACATCAAGTGAAAGGCCCAGACTCACCTGGTGCAGAGCCCCACAGTAAGCTGTATGGGAGAACAGTTCCAGATGAGTGGGTGATGCTTCTTTAATTTGGGAGCACAGTTAAGTTCTGCTCCAGGGGGTGATGGATTTGCTTTAAGCCGGTCGCTCCGGAGAGCCAGCAGAGATGACTCCCTTCCCTCCTGTGCCCCCACCCCCCCCCCCCCACACACACAGCTGGGGTTTTACTGGGAGCATGAGGTCATTGCTGCCTTCTTTCTGTTCCTCTAACTGCTGCTTTAAGGAAGAGAGAAGCATCCTTAGGCTAAATCGCATCACCTCGTTCAATACAGCTATCAGATGAGGAAGGAGGTAACTCTGCTTCCTCTGAAATGACGAAGCACAGCTCGTACCTCGTGCTGCCCGGTCACTCTCCCTTAGACACTGGGAAAAACAGCATGTGTCTGATGGGGCAGAGGGGGGTCACAGTTCTCAGGGGACTCAGAGGACAAAGCTGGGACCAACTGGTTATCAAATTTGACTGGTTTTTGCAATGTACAGGTCTGAGGATCTTAGACTGAGTCCTAGTTTTCTAAGAAATCTTCCATATTGATGCTGTTCCAAAGTTTAATTTTTATGTAATTGAAGTTTAGTACTATTATATTGCATACTGCTAACTATTCAACTATTTATTTGGTTTCCTTATGCTGTTCCTTTATAATAAACTCTGACAAAAGTTTTCTTGCTATAAAACGACTAAGAAACCGTTAAGCTAGGTTTTCCTTTTTTTCCCCCCCCATGTTGCTCCAGGCTTTTCCTAATTTTCAAGTGTACCAAGAAGGCTCTGAATCTTTTGATTGAACAGTTCAGTGCTCTGTGTTAATATCGGGGTTCCTCCTTCACACAGAAGGGAAATGGCCGACGAATGGCGTGAGCATCTTTGAGCCAGCGGAGCAGTGGTGGCACCTGGGCATGGCTGGGGGATCACCACATGTTTGCTGACCCTGCCACCAGCAATGCTCATCTGTTTTCAGGGGTTTTTAAGCATGACAGTACTCTTTGGGGCATCTCTTTCACTGTTCAGTCTTGAACAGCAGGCAGTTTGCTTGGAAGAGGGATGTTATTTTAGGAAATCCCTTTCTGACAGATAAAAATTTTTCCCAGCTTCTGTCGCTGCCCTTTTGACTTCTTCTTCTTTTTTTTTTTTTTTCCACATCCATGCTCCCTTGGTTTTATGAAGCTGAGCAAATTGCTGAGGCTGAAGCATGTTCACACCCCACCCTTACAAAACAATTTTATGTTGCCCCTATCTGTGGAATAGCTCACGGTTGCTCAAAAGAAATCATTTGAGGGACTTAGAAGCTGCTTCAATTCCTATTTATAACCACAGGTCGTGTCTCAGAGGGGCCTTGTACTAAAGAAAAGGAGTAGATGCTGAGCTGCATGCGTTTTGTCCTGTATTTACTGGTTTAATTGTATGGCAATGAAGCTCAACATGTATAAATGAACTATGTACTTATTACAAGGCCAGTTTCTCTTGAATTGGCTGCTTTGAGGCTTCAAACGGGCTGCCTTTCTGTTTAACTCTCTGTGCCTTAAGGTGGTTTTGTACAGTGTTTTTTAACATCGCTGAGGATTTGTGTAAAGCTGGGAGAGTTTAATAGTGTAAGTTATAAACAAGGCATCGTAGATGGGACCTATAACAGGAAAAAAAAGATTCTATAATAACATTTAACTGGAGGACTATCAGCCAGTCCCACACACTTGAAGCTATTTCTGTTCCACTGTTAGTGTGGGTAAAGCTGTAAATGAGGAATTCTTACCCTAAACTGCAGAAAAGAGGGTTAAAGTTGTTTTGTTCTGGATTTTTTTTTTTAGAGGCTCAGTTACTAGTGAAGTAACTCCTTAGCAGTTGGGAACAAATCACTGGCTTGTGAAGAAGAGCTGGTTCTCTGCAGCTCCATTAATAGGGAGGACTGCGTGTACATACACGTGTGGTTCTTCTGGGGGGGCGGGGGGGGGAAGCTGCTTATGCCTTAAAGTGTTTGTGGGGAAAAGGGGGTGGTTGTGCAGAAGGAATCGGCCCCTTGGCCCTCGTGGGGAATGCTCTCTCAGCCCCTGAGCTCCAGACTGGGCACTGTCTGGCTGCTTGAGTGCAGGAAGCTGAACGGAATGGAAGTGTTTTTAGAAATTGGTGGAGAATTGTTATTTCTGTGGTTCTGAGGCCAGAGAGAACTGTTTATCTATAGGCCGGGGGGGGGTGGGGGGGTGGGCCAGGCCTCGCTGTTGCTGGAATAAACAGCAAACATTTAGGTGGAAGCAAAGCCTCGTCTCCTCCTCTTGTTGCTATGTTCACCTCTTAAGGCAAGAGGGTATGGATTCTATGATTTTATAGTCATTAAACTAAAAGTCCTATAAAATCATAATATTTTTTTTGTCCAAAGCTGAATTTGCATTGCAATTTGTCTCCTTTCTTACCTATTTCATTTGAGGGTCCCTAAATGCAGAAGGTTGAATTCCAGCTTGTGATCTACCAGGTGAATCTTGAGAGCTGTTAGGCAAGGAAATGCAAATACAATTCAGCTGCTGCTTCTCCAGGGGTGATGCTGGGAGGGGATGGGGGGCAGGTGGGCCTTGCACCGAGCTACTCCACGGCTTAAGATCTTGCTTGAATATTCCAGGTGCTGTTCCTGGAAGACAGTTGAACATTATTATTTTTTCTTTTTAAAGAAATAGTGCCAGTTCATTGTACTTCTGACAAGGTGTTTACTGTTTCAGGAACTTTACAATAAAAGAAATACTTGTTTTCTGGACAGTTGATGGGTCTTTTGTTCTTCACGCATTGGGAAACACAGGGTTGTTTGGGTTTTTTTTTTTTTAAAAAAATCATAATATTTCTTCAAGGCAGTGTTACTGGTTTGGTGCAGGATTGACTGCACGATAAGTGGAATTGAAAATAAAGCTGAAATACAGAACTGCATTGTGAACTGCCCCAACGGAGCTCTGCTGTGGCCGGTGGCCGTACGCCCTCCCGCTCCGCTCTGACCCCTGGATGGAAACACATCCCTGGAACTGGGCTCTAATACATCAGATGGACTCTCCTGTTCAACACGTTGCCTTTTCTCCGAGGACTTCTGTAAAGTTATTTTTCTGAAGGCCCATAAAGCAGGATTACTGATGTCTTAGTTTTTTGATTCAATCGATTAATTCACCTGTTCAGGCTGTGCAGCAAACATCAAATGCATCTTCTCCACAGAGATCTTCACAATACACGGCGTCTACAGATGTTGAATTAAGCTGCCGTGGGGATGAATAAATAGCAGTCACCCAAATTTAGCCTACTCAACCCAGAAACACATTGCCATTAACCTCAGGAGTGTAATTTCAGCTGCCTGGCAGGGTGGGAGATGACCTGCCTAAAGATGTTTGGTTGGGAAAGATGGTGTTGAAGTGCTGGTGAAGGGTGTGTGGTGTGGGACAGCTCTGTCAAGTCCGTGTGGGTGTAAAAATCTCTCTTAATTAAGAAGAGGTTAGGATTTGTTGAAGTGAAGCAGAGCGTTAGGACCGCAACAGTTACTGCAGAATTAGGAGAGGGAAGGGAACCTGAACTTGAGGGGATTATCTTTTTTTTCCCCTGTAAACACAGAGAATTTAATTGCACTGAGTCCTTGCTTGCTCCTGCGATGGGAGTCACAGCCAAGCCGGGGCTGCCTTGCAATCAGTGCACCCTGTCTCTTTAATTAACTTGTAATCCCAGCGTTGGGACCGAATGACATGAGGTGCCTTTTGACCCATCCTCATGGGGACCATCTCCTGAGCTGCTGGGGTGTCACCCCACCCACTGCCAGCCTCCAGCAGCACCCCCAGATCCAGCTGGTCTGGTTGCTGGGCGGAAGGTCTCGTTGTGGACCTTACAAAGAGAGGCAAAGGCTGTTGAATACAGGTGGTTGGTTCCCAATCTTCTAGGAAAGCCAATTAACAGAAACTGCATTAGGTCGGTCGAGAAATGACATGATTTTTATGTATTTGGTGGTTACATAAAATGAAACGAAGGTGTCTGGAAGACACATCACACCTGGCTTAAAGTAACACCAGGAATGTGACAGGTCTCCATCACCACTGGTGTTACGGCTACGCTGCTGGAGGACTCTGTCACAAAATTTGCAGAAATGATGCAGGAAAATGGTTTTGCTTGCACCAGACAAAGTGCAAGCAAAAGGTGGGGAAGAACTGGATGTTTCCCCGTTTCTAAACAGGAGGTGAATCCAAGTGACAAAGTTCCCCCTGTGACCCAAGACACCTCCCCGAGCCAGGAACTGAACTGACAGACCCATGGGTTGGACAAAGCCATGTTCCTACCTGGAGATAACGTGCCCAAAAGGGAACGATGAAGCCAGCGCTGTTTAAAACATCTGGTTTTACACAGCCCCGGTGTGCTGGTGAGGTCCAGCTCAACTCGGTGCACGCGCGGTAACAGTCCGCTCGGGAATTGTCTGTCGTTCCTCAGTTGTAAGTTAAGTTCTTGCCGCCTTGATGGTTTCCTTGAGGGTTGCGACTGCCCGGCAGAAGGTATGAAAATCAAACTAGAGAGCGAGAAACAAACACAGAATCCAGCAAAGGTCGTGAGGATGGCTGTTTTAACCACCCTGAGGACTGGAAAAGGAACCACACCCATTTTTGAGCCAATTTAAAATAAATTATTTAACATACCCAAAGTGATGATGATGATGATGAAAGGATTGCAGCACCTGCCTATGAGGCTGGGAGACCTGGGACATTATCTGTGTAGAGAAACACCTGTGGGGGAGCAGTAAAGAGGACGGAGCCAGGTTCTCCCCAGTGGTAGGACAAGAGGCTACACGCTGAAACACAGGGAATTCTGTTTAAACATAAGAAAAAGTTTGTTTGTTTTTTTTTTTACTGTGAGAATGGTTGAAGGCTGGTAGAGCTTCTCTAGAGGTTGTGGAGTCTCCATCCTCGGTCATCTTCAAAACCTGACTGGATGCAGTCCCAGGCTCAAGTTGACCCTGTTGTGAGTGAGGCAGTTGGACTTGATGGTCTCCAGAGGCTCCTCCTGACCTTAACCATTCTTTGATTAGGAAAAAAGTGGCTTTCTAAAGGACTTTAAGCAGGGGGTTTAGGGTCTTTTATCAAAAGATGAATATTTTCTCCATCAAAATGAAATTATTGTCCGGACCGGCATTCAGTGTCATGCAACACAATATAATTAAAATTAATTAATGCTTCAGTGACCTAATGAAGTTAAATGCAACATAATTGGCTCCAGCATACCTTGGTGGAAAAGGGGTGCCCAGGTGCTCTCGTGAAGTTATTTGGGCTTTCAGCAGCTGCTGGTGGTTCTGAGCCCTTTGCATTCCCCGTTTCCCGGCTGCACCTGTGTCGTCTCCGAAAGCAGCCGCTGCGGGTGGTGCTGTGGTTAGGGTCAGCCACACGGCCAAAGTGGTTCCTCACCAGCTTGCTGTCTTGTTCTCCTCGCTTTGGACATGTGCCCCTTTGCACAAACACAGAGAGGAAGTGACTTCTGAGATTCTTCAAGGTCAAAAGGTAAGAAATTCTGTGTTTACTGACTATTAAGTAGTAAAAACAAAGTAGGGATTTGAATGTGACTTTTCTCTTGTCCAGCTCTGCTGATCTGCTGGCTTCCAGCTCCACCCGCTGCTTTCTTCCTTCTTTGGGTTTAAAGATTTGACTTTGAGAAGCATCGGTACGGTGTGATGGCAAGGCACGTTCTCACAGCTTTGATGAACCTGTGGGGTTGTGTGGGATGATCAGGAGTGTCTAAAGTTAAAGGGGTGCTCTGCTCCATCTCCAGGGGGAAAGTAAGAGACGTGGAACCTCTTAGTGAGCTCCGCTTCCCCCAAATGAGGCGATAAAATCTTTGGTGAGGTCTGTGTGTGGGTATCTCCCTCAGGCTTTGGGTAACCAGGGCGAGAGGCAGACCAGGCAGCGGTGTCGCG
>JAOQGH010000012.1:52785254-52796635 GCA_025769975.1 Gallinago jamesoni
CGCCAAGTTCTTCTGTGTCTAGCTCCCTAGAATGGGTCTGCTGAACCTGCAAGGTTAAGCGAGGATCAGTGAAGAATACCAAACCGTTTCTCGTGGGAAGATCAAAGAGCTTGCAGCGCTTTCCACGCGGTGGTAACTGCTTGGCTCTCTTGTCAGTCTGAGGGCATCTCTCTACGTCCAATACATGAATTAATGCTGAAGGCACTCACAAGTTCTCAAAGCCAAACCCAACGACCTATCTAGCTTTAAATCATAGAATCATAGAATTGTCTGGGTTGGAAGGGACCTTAAGGATCACCTAGTCCAACCATCAAACTAACCCTGACAAAAAATCATTAAACTATATTCATTCATTTAGTAAGTCAACTTGCTAAATCCTGAGATGGTGGGGGGGAAGAAAAACATCAAGAGATGCAAAGAGTCTGCAATAACCTTCTTGGCTAACAGGTTTGTACCTTGTAAAGAGAAAAGAAAACGGTCCCCAAAGTTCACAGAAGCACTGTGGGTGTCACTGGGCTGGGAACTGTATGTGGCTCTGTTAAAAGTTAGTACCTGCCTGGAAGTTCACCAGTCTCCAACTCCCATCCCAGTAAGGCTTACGGCTCTCCGTGGCCTTGCTAAACTTCCATAACAGGACCCACGTGTGTGCATTAATTAAATCGGTGCTCGCAGGATTCGGTGACCTAAAGGAACGGGATGCCAGGGGAAGCGGTCACGGGGAAAAACGTTTAAGGCAGGAGCACGGCGTAAATCATACGATGCTTGTTCCCTTGCAATGGGTCTTGCCTCCGGAAATGAGGGGAGAAAAGATGTGATCTGCTCTGCTGTGATTCAGCGTGGAGCCCGATTTACAAAGTCTTTAAAAATATCAGCGGAGAGGGGAAGGTTTGCACCCCTAAGGCCATTGCTGATATAATGCCTTTTATTATATAGCAATATAGCAGTACAGACTTTTTTGGCACTTAAAACACCTTGCTGTTATTCATACGTCCCACTGAAAACCAGAAATAAATAAAAAGCTACCCTGAATTTCCACACCCCCCCTCAATTCTCAGATGTTTATTTCAAGCGCCCATCTTTACACCCTCCCCAGAAAGGCCCCTCCTTCAGAAAATGCTGACCCTAGCCTTCTTCTCAAAGTCAAGTCCCTTTGAAATACATCAGATCGACACTTAAAGCCTAAGGCTTTGAGGAAAACTAATTACTTTTGAACATCTTGGACACCTGGATCATTCCCAGAAGTTGGTGCCTGCCCATATGAGCAGAACTGGTTCAGTATCAGCTAAATCTGTTAACACAAATTAAGAGCTGGGCAAAAAATAACCTCAAAGACTCGTGACTTTTTAATAAGCATCGAACACCAAAACCAGCACAAGACCAACGGGGATTCTGACCTAGAAACAGTCTATTCTCAGAAAGACAAAAAGAGGGCATGAAAAGTTATGATGGGAACCATTTAAAAAAGAAAAGAAAGAAAAGAAGCTCCCATAAAACTTGAAGGTTTCCATTCAGACAGATCCAGCTCGTTATTTTGGGCACGAGAGCTGTGTGAGATGGAGATGGAGAGACCACGAGGGCCATGGAAGTGGTGCAACCACGTGCGGCATCTGGGGTCAGACCTTTGACTTGATCTGACTAACAGCTACTGATTTATCCATCTGCCCGCGGAAAAAAAAGGAGAAGATAGGCTGGATGCTCACAAGACAGTTGGATGTGAATCAGCTGCTCTTCCAATAAATGAGTCAGGGCATTAGGAATTTCAGAGAACAGCTGACTGCAATCCATATTTTCCTCCTCTGAGCATTTGTGGGAAAAAAAAATCTCTCTCTGTGTAATGCTTTAAATGATGCCTCTATTTTCTTACCTAAATCTTAAGTTGTTTTATAGCTCTATAGGCAGGGATTTTATTTTTTTTTTCCGTTTTGCGGAGCTGTGGCAGAAAAACACAGAATAACTTCACAGGTTATTGGTGCTTGGTCTCCAGAGACTTGGCCATGGACCATCCCCCTCTTTTAGGCTAAAACATACCAACCTATACAGGTTCAGCACAACTCCAGGGCTGTTTTCTACAACAAAGCTACCTTTAGGGATATGGGGACAAGCTTTTCCTACGGAGCTTACAGCGCAGGGAGGTGTGACGATCCAAGAGCTGGAGAAAAGCACAAGCTACACTTTTGTTTAGTGTTGCTGGGTGAGATTTTGCAAAATGTTGGTTGCTCTATGTGTGCTCATCAGGCCATACCTTTACAGGGTCATTCTTTCCTAAGAGTGCTGGGATCTTTGAAAATTAGGCTGCTTTACAGTATTTTTCAAGATGCAGCCTCCCTCGTAGCTTTCAAACAGGGCTGCTGACAGCATCCCCTGTTTCCTCAGAAAGTCATTGCTACCGGAATCTCCAAATACATGTCTGTGGGGTTTGTTGATTAAACTCTAGGTTACCAGGCACTGAATACAATGAAATTTGACAAATGTGGGATACCCGGGACGCGTTAAGTGTGCTGTGATCCGTTAGCAAATGGGATAGGACCAGCTAGGGGGGGGGAATCACTGCTGCTAAGGATGCTGGCGGGGAGCCATGCCCACAGACGTCTCCGACTGAAGGCTGCAGAGGAAAGGCTTTGCCTTCGAACCACAACACACACGTATTTTTTTTTTTTTCCATTTGATTTTGTTTGCTTTTCTCATCCCGTGCTACTCGGCCCCCTCTCTTTGCGGGAGCCAGGAGGGGTGATAAAGAGGTTACCACCACTTTCGTACTGTGTTACTCCTGGGCTTAGATAGCAAAAAAAAAAAAAAAAAAGCCTCTATTTGGTGTTATTTCCAATTTATCAGTGGCTTTTGCAGTCCATCCAACGCCAGCCCAGGTGATGATGCAGGGGATGGTGCTCCCAGGTTTCACGAGGAGCTCAGGGGCTGACTCACTGTATCGCTGCGGCTACAGCCATAAACTTGGGGTGTCTCTGTTCACACCCGTGAAAATAAGCCAGTAAACGCTTCCCAGTTCCTACCCAGAGACATTTAATGGCTGCAAAATGCTCTGACAGCCTAATTTTACTGAGGTACGGAATGGCCCGTGTGCAGTACACATGTGTGTTAAGAGGCACAATGCCATAAAAAAGAAAAAAAAAGGAAAAAAAAAAGGCCTGGCACAGGGCGTGGTGTAGGACCAGCAGAATAATTACAGCAGCCGCCCGTTGGCACTTATTAGAAACTTAAAGCAGCTGTTAACAGGTCATTAATAATCTGTGACTACCTGCCTCAATAGTATTCTTCAGTCCACAGGCATGAGGGTGAGGGGGTGGAGGAAATGGTCACACCTTCTACACCTTCTTCCAAGTCACTGCAGAAGGCTGATACCCTGATTTTTCATCACTTTGCAATCTGCCTGTTTACTTAGTCCCTCCTGGTGTCTCTTCCCACCGGCTCCGCTCTCACACCAAAGGATCTCCAGGCTCTTCTTGGCTAGGGAAGGGCACCTGCAAGAGCCGGTCCCAGGGGACAACCAGCCTTCTCCACGGTGGCCCAACCTGAGAGCTGTCTCCTCACCGTTGAGACATCCCCCCGCCAAGCCTGCGCTCCTGCTTTTTTGAGGTTATTTTGTTTGCTAGGAGACATCCCTGCCTGTTTACGATCTGTTCTCTCGCGTCTTGCTCCTTGCCTTCCCTGTGCAGGCAGATGGTTGGAGGAGGAGAAGAGAAAAGCAACTCGTTTCCCTCCTCCTCCAGACAAACACACGCTCTCCAGAGCAGACAGATGCCTTGAAGTCACATCCAGGGCATCAATTCATCTTTTTGGGTTCAGCTGTAGCGTATAAAGCATTTGCTGGCTCTGGTCTAATGCTTTTTGACATTGTCAGGCCCCCTTCAGTGAACTACTGCCTTGTAACCAACTTGACAGCAAGTATTGTTCTACATTTATTAATACCGTACGCGCTATCTTCAGACTGACGTGCTCCAAGGCCAGGCATCAGCTGGGCTCAGCTCTGGCTTTGGAAAAAAAAAAAAAAAAAAAGATTCAGACAGCAGCACAGACCTCCTGCTGCTAATAAGTAAATAAATAAATAATTATTTTAAAAAAGCCAATCCTTTACCATGCTGCTGCCACACCTTTTTTACCCTCTCAATCTCAATTTTGCAATTTTTTTTTTTTTTTTTCCATTTCCTGGCGGTCTTAAAATTTGAAGTACCCACTATACCCTGCAGCCTCCCCTTTTTGGCTTTAGGAAAGGGCTTCCCCCCTCTCCCTCCTTCCCCCACTCTTCTTTCAATTAATTCCTTTCTCTCTCTTTTGGATACAAACCTAAATTCCAGAAACTTGAATCTGTATAAAAGTTAATTAACTTCAGGAACTGTTTTTCCTCTCCTCCTTATTTATTTATATTTTTTTTAAACTATAGCCACTGTAATTTTCTATTATTTTTAAAATGTTCAGCTTAATGGGTTATGTTTACTTAGTCAATAAGCTGATGATGCCCACGACAGGACCAGAAGTGTTTGGTTAGCAGCAGGGAGGGGGGAAAAAAAAAAAAAAATCAATAACTCCAAGCATTTGGCAGCTTTGTGGGCAGGAAATCATTTGTATTCTCTGGTTTAAATCAATGACCTTCTTTTCTTTGCTGTTCCAACAGGAAATTATAAACTCTGTGAACACTATTTGCATAGTGCCTTCTGCAATACACTTGTATGTGCCTGGGCAAAACAAGATGTTAACCCTCTCTGAGGTCTCCCTTAGAGAAACCCAGGCACTTTAGCATAGAGTTTTCCAGCTGCAGGCAATTGTATTTATTGGAAGCAGAGGCAGAACAGAGCAAGGTGGAAAAAGAGCTCCTTTTCCACTTCCAGGAGCTCCTTTTCCACTTCCAAGAGCACCAGCAAAAGATGAAGGCGTTATAATTGGATAACACGGTTGCCTACTGCGGAGCATGAAAAAAAATGTGCCTTTGCAATTTGGCAAGGTGTTGTGGTTTTGGTACGACAGACTTAAACTCGCTACTTCTACATGGAATTGCACTTTGGTATCTCGTGTGTCGGGGTTGCCCCAATGCGCCAGGTAGGGTTTGAAATTGCTGCGCCTTCGCTTGAACTCAGCATGATGGGGTTCACGTTTGTGAAAACCTCAGCCTCCTCTCTCCTGCCCTTCTGCTCAGTGCACTTCAGGAAGGAAAACAAATTGCCACCTTGTCATTCTTGCACTCCTGTTTTGTTTCTATTGATTCGCCAGATGTAAGGTTGCCCATCCTAACCTCACAAGCGCTTAATTCCTTCCCACTGCAAACTCTACATGCTTGTTGGGGGCCCTTCCAGAGCTCCTGACTGATGGACCACCCGTTGTATTTCTAAAATTTGAATTTTCCTACTTGGAGGGAGCCACCAAGAAAATGAAGTGCCTCACTTTCTCATTGACAAGAGACTGAGGCAGCATCACACTATTGAAGAAGGGTTGAGGTCAAAAGGGACCTTCTGGAAGTCTCTTTGTCAAATCCTCCTGGCTCAAAGGGGTCACCTACAGCCAGGTGCCCACGACAACGTCCAGATGACTTTTGAGTATCTCCAAGGACAGACACTCCAAAACCTCCCTGGCTGAGGTGACACTTAGACACCCTCACAGTGAAAAGGTCTCCTGACGTTCAGAGGGAACCTCCTGTGTTTCAGTTTGTGCCCATTGCCTCTGGTCCCATCACTGGGCACCACTGAAAAGAGCCTGGCTTCTTCTTCACACTCTCCCTTCAGGTATTTACATACATTGGTGAGATGTCTCTGAAGCCTCCTCTTCTCTGAACAGTCCCAGATAGCAGAGTAGTAAATTGAAGGATGAATTGGGTGTCTATTGCTCAGTTGACTTTCTTCTGCTTAAAACAAAAATGCCTTTCTTTCCCTATTGCTTTTCCTCCCTTCCCCATGCATCTATCTCCTAAATGTCATGCTGTCACTTCTTCCCATTGAACACCACATACCTGGAATCTTCCCATACCACAACAAGAAATGTTTTACTCTGGAAAGGCGAACAGCTCATGCCATAAATATGAACTTGTTTGGTTAGTTTTAGGCTTTGGACTGATTTGTGAGTGATTTATGATTACATATGAATAAAACATAATCAGAAACTGTGGAGTGATAGCGGTGTATGTACAAAGAGGAGAGCTTCTCCTGTTACACAGGGGAACGTATGGGCCATAATCTCATTCTTCTGAGGTTGTGAAAGGTGTGCTATGTGTATATGACAAGCCACTTTCATAATGGAAAAAATTACTTTCCTAGATAATTTGTTTTTCAACAACTTATGATAGTTGTTACCCTCCTAAGGGTTCATATTTTCCACTATGCAGAAAACTGGTATGGAATGAAAAAAAAAAAAGCTGATAGACTCAAAAACTGCATTTAGCTTCAAAACAGAAGTTTGTGGGTTGTTGTTTTTTTTAATATATATAAGCTATGGTCTTTGAGGTTTTTGGTCAGAAGACAACCATGTGTTTCATGTGGCCTCTGTTTATAAAAAGGAAAATATAATTATTTCTGGGTAAAAGAAACTAGATTACACTGCAGGAAAAGGAGATTTAGTGCTGTAGTGTTCAAGAGTACTTGGATGGAAATTCAGCTCAAGAACTCTGTACTGGATTTAGGGTACAGATTTACCAATTGTCTCTGTTCTTGCATTGCCCTTGAACATATTGCTGTATTTGTACTGAGCTGAATGGGATTTGCTGTGGAGGTAACAAGCAAGACTTGCTCTCTTTTGAGTTTAATATAGGATAGTGCCTTTGCTGACTTCAGTAGAGTAACTCTTGTTTTATACAACTATAAGCAACAGCAAAGCCAGATTAGCAACATACCTTAAAGTGACAGAGTTCAAATACATATTTAATCTTGGTTAAATGAAACATTTGGAATAAAATGCACTATTCACTGCTCTTACCATTCTCTCTGTAAATGCATTGTTAAATAGCTTGTGGTGGGGTTTTTTTTATAATCTGTATAACGTTAGTAATGAGCACCCGTAGTATCCAAACGTTACTCTTCTCATGTGATGCTTCTTCAGTGTAAATCCAATCACTTTAAATGAGGTGTAACTTGGTACCAGAGAAGACACAATTGGCCAGTTCACTGTGTGTAGGTACAAACGATACAGTAGCAGAATGGACAGACAGAATTGACAGATACACAGACCTAAAATGTACCAGATCTGCTCCCCTGCCCAAGGCTGGCACAGAAGAGAAGCAAAACTTTCTCCCTTCCTACCCTCGACATCGGGATCCATTAGACACACCCTCACATGTCTTAATTTGTTCTTCTCCATTTGTGTTGGCCATTCCTTTTGTAAGAGGCCATCCTCCCCCACCCAAGACAAGCAGCTAGGCAGGCAAATGGTGCCATACCCTACCCTAGCAGTTCCTATAAGCATGGGATTTTCCCCTGGGGATATTTTGTCTGGGCCATTTTATGATGCAAAGGTCTTACTGGAAGAAAGAACTGGCCCTACAAGGTCTGGATGCCTTGCTGAGAGATGAATATTAGCATATATAATATCCAGTACCGATGGGGAAAGCAAAAAGAAAGCAATTCTTTTTTAACTTAGGCAACAAGCTCACCCTTCTGACTGTGTTTTTCCCCAAATCTGCTTGTTAACTATGATTCAGTATGTGCTATTTGCGCTTTATGGGACTACGATTCTAAGCCAGTTTACCGGTGAAAGTAACAACTTTCTCATTAAATCCTAATGGCGATATTTTAATTAGTCCCAGGGTTCTGGTAGAAAGTTAAGTCCTTCCTTCAATAACCAGCAGTTACAGATGCAGTAAGTGTTAATAAGCTAATAGGAAGCAAACTAGGCAGGCATACATTCCATCACCCAGAAAATGGATTTCGTGTAGCTTTTTGATGGACTGTTCACACCTGAAACCAAAAAAAAATGGTTGCTTTTTAAGAGGGAGAGTCGGGCTGTTTGCAGCACCTAAAAGCTGCAGCCCCATCATGTTGTTTCCCGTTTCTCCCAGACCTGATGTTTAACTGCTACACAATTTGAAGCTTAAAATGTCACCTGGTTTAGGGGCAGGGAAGGGAAGAAATTCAAACAGCAACCATTCTCAGCCTTTTAGCGACCGTGCTCAGACGCCAAAAGAATAAACATAAGAAATCACAAGACATTTAAATAGCTTTGTTTCTGACAGGAGCTTTTCAAGCCACAAAATGACTTTCATAAAGAAGCAAGAGGGTTATGTGGGAATGGGAAAGGGCTGCATATGTGAGTGTGACACCAGAAAGGTTTCAGTGGGAACAGCTAAGGAATAAAGTTTTATCAAATGCTGGCCTAAAGGCCAACTGGATCGACCAGCTGGTTGTCATCTCTATGCAAAAGGAGAGCAGTCAGTTACACTGCCCTTCCTCTCCCATCTCTCTAGCCACCAAGGTTTTAGCGGGGGGAAATCTTCTCTGAAAGGGAGCCCAGAAAATTGCAAGGAAAACCCAAAGCCAGGTTTTTAAATGGTTACTGTCTCCTTAGGGATATGGAAACCTTGAGGGATAGTGCATCTTCAGGGATAAAGAGTTGTCACTTTGATGGGTAACATGACTTTCTGATCCTTGTTGATCTACCCTAGTAAAAAAAAAGTAGACCGCAACTTTATTCCTTTAAGTAACCACCCAGCTTAGAAGATGTATTTTGCACTTTCCAGTTTTGGAAGGAAACGGAAGTTGTACAAAGAAACCTTGAGCTTTTGTCATGGCCGGGAAGCAAGACTGGTTTTGGCAGTGAGCAGGGCTTTTCCAGTGATCCACTGCAGTTTTCCACCCTCAGCTCTGCTGTCACTGAGGGGGTTCTTGAGATGCAACCCAACAGCAACACAGTGCTTCGGGTCTACTGAAAAGACCTCATTTACTGTAGTTTTGGTACAAGAGGGAGAGATCCAGCAATATGAGTGTTGGCTTCACAACACATTGTGCTCCAGTGATTTTTTTCCCCTGGCTTGGTTTAAAACAGTTGTATGATAGGTTGATAACTCTTAATTACTTTAAACTCAATCATGCAATGGATGCAGGCTTCCGAGGCCTGACTTACCGTATTCGGATTGAAGCTCAGGATCGATGGCTTGACTTCTAGGCAGCTGAGGAAGGAGGGAGTGCTATCTGTCCTGTAAAGCACTCTGGCATAACAACAAGGCTTTTTGGTGCCACTCCTCGCAAACGGCGGTTCAAGATCGCTATCGCTCGGTAGTCTCAATCCAGCTAAAAAAACCTCTCCTGACAGCCCTTATCCAGACTCCACCTAGAACAAAAGAGAAAATGCAAAGGAGTGAGTATGCAGCAGAGGCAGAGTATTCAGACATTCCTAAGGATTCCACAGGTCCCTGGACCTCCCACGCGAAGGCAACATCTAGTACTGTCAGTCCTACTGCTTGTGTTTTCCTTGTAACTCATGAACAGCAAAGCCAGAAGTTTGCACGTGACATTTTGACGTGAGAGTAGTCCCATTAAAACCATTTGGGATCTTCTGCAGTTCTGTCCAGTTCTTAATTCCCCAAAACTTTAGGAAAATAGCCACACATTCTTTTGCTTGAGGCCATGCCTACCGGCTGCCTGAACGGTGCTAGCAGAACTAAATACAATTTTCATAATAAGACATTCCTCCTGTACGGCTCTTACTCTGCTGTTAATGATGAATGAATCCACAACAGTCCCATGTGCTGGGACTTTTTGTTTACCAGTTTATCCAGTTTTTATGAACTAGCCTACCTGAAAAGGATGCATTCATTCTTCTAACGGCATTTTGTGTTTACCAGTCCCTGCAAGAGCAGCATTTTGCTCTGTGCACGTACTAGGAGGAACAAAGTGCTAGTGTTTTTAAGGATGAACCGTTTCAGGCTGCAGCCAAGACCTTTAAACCAGTAAGCTCTGCGAGGATTTGTGCCTCTTGGAGTCTCCAAGGCTGATGGAGAGCATGGCTCCCTGCAGCCTCTCCCCTCCAAAGAAGATCCAGACCCTCTTCCGTCCCCAGCCACCTGCTTCCACAAAATTGGGGCATCTTCAGTATCTCAAAGACCCTTGTGCCTCTCTGTCAGGTCTGCTGCAACAGGGAGGGAGGTCCCCAAACTTGTATACACCCCGACGCGGAGACATGCGCAACACACAATGCCGAGCAGAGCCATTTCCGTAGGAAACCCGGCTGAAATACGTGCAAGTCAGTCAACCCAAAGCCAGGCAATCTTCAAGACAGCTGTTAAAAAGCTCGTTAAACATTTGCTAAGCTCTAGGAACGGGACCGCGTGCTCCTGACATACCACTGCATCCCAACAGCAGCCCCTTGAGTACCCCCAGCGCGCAGGAGTTAGTGGTAAAACATCACCGTGAACAGCCCCAGCAGCAACGAGACTTTCCTCCATCGGGTCATTCAGCCTTAATTAACAGGACACTTTTCAATTAAGCTTCCAACGACATCTTTGGAAAACGTGTTTTGCACCTACTCTATTTCTTTTGGACAAAACAATCTGCTCAGCTGTATTTTTGTGTTTGGTTTTCTCCCAGCCTGCTGGCAGGCACGGCTGCTTAGAAAGAGAGTAAGTTGTGTCAACCGCTAAGATTTTTCTGCGGTACATATTACGTCACCTCTCCCGAGAAACTTGTCTGAGCACATCCCTTTTCTTGCTTTCTTCTTTCATAATGCCCTTCACATTCCTCTTTCAATATTTGTTGCTCTTTCTGTGGAGGCTCAGTTGCTGGCATTTTAAGGAAAGGTTACGTAGCGAAAGGGTCATTAACGGAGCTTTTTTTCTCCCTATCCCATGCTCCTAGAGAGAAAACTCAAGTGTGTGGCACCTTAAGAGAAAGGTTTTCCTCCAGAAAAAACCAACCCTACGGTATTCATTGCTGGTTTCAGAACAAGTAAAGGCATTTGGAGCATAAATTTCCTTGGCTATTTTAGTTCTAATAGTGAAGAAGTAAGGAGGAGAAAGAGCAAAAGAGAAAAAAACCTAAAGACAGCAAATTATGCTCTGGTGCAGGTAGATAGCCAGATCCCTAAATTTTACCCTCTTCCTTAATATTTCTGTGACTCTGCCCCTGATCAAATTGCTCTGTGTCTCTCCTTGCTTCTTTACGAGTCCTGATCCTTATGAAATGGCCTTGGAAGTCAACAGCCATACGTCTTTCAAAACGCCCTTTAGATAAAATGCACCGATTGAAAACTGGCCCAGAGACAACTGAAGGTGCTGGGAGCTGCCCAGTTCAGGTCCATAGACTTCAAAACTGGTAATGTAAGAACGAAGTATAGAATCACAGAATCACAGAATGGTTGGAGTTGGAAAGGACCTTAAAGATCAAGTTCCAACCCCCCTGCCCTGGGCAGGGACACCTCCCACCAGACCAGGTTGCTCCAAGCCCCATCCAGCCTGG
>JAOQGH010000012.1:52804631-52815956 GCA_025769975.1 Gallinago jamesoni
GCCTCTCCTCACAAGACTTGTTCTCCAGACCCCTCACCAGCTCCGTTGCCCTTCTCTGGACCCGCTCCAGCCCCTCATTGGCTTTTTTTGTGGTGAGTGGCCCCAAACTGGACAGTAACTGGAGGTTAACACTAGTGGCACCATCTCAGGTGCTCACAGAGTATTAATTTCAGCAAGGCCCAGCCTGCAGAGAGGGGTCTGGCTGGTCTTGCTGTCCGATGAGCTTCAACAGCCATGTGTGAACGCAGACATCATAAAGTCTTGCCGTTTATGTCAACAACAGTCGTGTTCTCAAAGAGAACTGTCCTCTTTAACATCCAAACCACAAACTGTTGAGCGTGGTTACACCACAGGCATTACTGAGAGCAAGGCTAAGGTTAGAGAGGCCACCTCATTCCGAAAGAATCCGAAATTATATCTCCTGCAGACAAGCAGCTGCAGTTCCACCTCTTTCTCCTCAGCTGCAGAACGGGACCTGACCACTGTCTTCCAAGTGGCAAACAGGATGCGTACACCCAACACCGCCCCAAAACCGGCTCGCGGGATAAACTCGGGAACAACTTTTAGTGCAGAGGTGTCTCCAAGGAGTGGTTTAAAGAGCACAATTAGCAGCGGCAGACCAGGGAAAAGCCGTGAGGTTGGAGAGAAATGTCTGCACGGGTAGAAAGCCAAAAGGAGCCAAGATGGGAAGAAGAAACTACGGGGAGGACGCAGAAGGCAGGCAGCAATGAGAAGTTGCAGGCTGCGGGGCTCCTGGCTGAAGACTTAAGATGGAGCTTAAGAAACGTGGAGTTTGAAGCTGCAAATTGCTTGCAGCAGCTGTAATCCTGCAGCACCTGAACCAAAAGGCCCCAATTTAGCGGCAGGTTTTTTAGGGCTTATGGTAACATAGGACAGTAATGGGTCATATGAAGTGGACAGATAATGAAATGTGGTCCACGATGGGAATTTAAATGATCTAAACATTATAGGGACAGTGCTGTACTTCTGTGCTGTAAATGACCCTTGTTTCCATTTCAGAGATGGGGGACCAGCAGTGACATGGAGTCAGGCTGAAGAAGCCATAAGGCAAACGTACAGCAGCGGTACGGGAATGTACTTATTTCGGAAACATAAGGTACTTGAAATATTTTTCCATTACATTTATTTTAAATCTGTCAAGCCTTCTTTTAATACGCACACAGCATAATGATAAATCCCAACTCTATGGTGACTAAAGCAGCACCAGAGCTTTGATTTGCTGTGCTGCCACTATGACACGCAGTTTCAGAGGCTGGCCCATCTAGGTTGTCACTTTTTACTTGAGTTTAGTTGCCCCCCCCAATATATGTCTTGTTCCTGCTTCTTTGTGCAATGGCTTCACTGGATTTCTTTTAATGTAGATTTATTTGAAATAGCAACAGGGTATCTTCCACAATGGTGTATCAGAGTAACTGATGACAATGGCAGTTGATTCACGTCGAAGTATATAATTCCTACTGCTGTTAAGTCTCAGTTCTCACACCTCTCCAGGAAGGACACGGGCATCTCCTGTCTGAAGTAGGTTCCAGCAGGATCTGATATTCTGAGCCCTGCAGAAAGGGATTCATAGATGCCATTCTCCCTAGCCCTGGCACTTGACAGTATCGTATGCTTTATAACAAGGGTGGTCAGAGAAGTACTTTTACTCTCTTCAGCAAAGGAAATAGCAAGATCTCTATTTATATATTTTATAATTTCCGGCCTGTATTGATTTTAAAAGCATCTTTAGCATGCAAGCAGCTGTTTAATGCATTTTGACCCAAAAGCAGGGCATTTGCATTAGTATTCCCACTAGAACGTTTGTCCTTTCGTGTCCATGCATTAAGGCCCTGTTTAAAATCTGTCCATGTCCCTAATCTCTCTGGGGAGCTTTCCCTGAATATTCAATGCTAGTCCACAGTCCGTAACAAAAGAGGGAGAGGGAAAAAAAAAAAGAGCAAGAAAAAAAAAAAAGAGACAGAGACCAGTGTTTATGCCTAAAGTTCAACAGCCTTTTCACGTAAAAAAAACATACGCACACACAAAAGCACCTCGACTACAGAGCCTGGCATTTCCACAGCAAAGATCTGAGAGTGTGTGCAGTTTTTCAAGTTAACTAATTAACAATAAGGGCATGAGGCATCTGAGCTCCAGATGCACTCATTCAGGCAGCCGGGGCCATAAATAAAATAGAAAAGAATGCTCCGACTCTACCACGGGTTCTCCAGAGATGCGTTGAAGGTCCAGCAGATGGGTTTTGCTGTCTCAGCTTTTACCTGCGTAGCAAAATAAACGCATAAAGTTGCTCCTTCAATTCCAAACCTTTGCGTTTGCTCCCGTATGCTCCTGTGAAGATACGGCTAATTTAAACGACGAGCAAAATCTTACCCCCATCCCCCCCAGGGAAACTGATGGCAAAAGTCCCACTGGGTCCAGCAGGGCTCTGAGTGTTGCTCAACACGAATGCAATTGGTCGAACTCGACTGGCAGCGTAACCAATATTGTCATCAAATTTGTATTCCTTCATCTACAAATCTGCCACCCCAACGTACTGCCACCGGTGCTGCTGGAAAACCGCGGCTGCCACCGAAACCGGGCTCGCCGCAGCCTCAGCCCATGCTCAGCCCAGCTCTCTTCCACAGATGGGGGTATGAAATCCTTCCTCTCTCCAACCAAGAGAGCCCATCAAAACATTTTGGCACGCCGTTAACTTTGTTTTTGCTCAATCTACCTGCTGTTCTAACACGGTTCTAATGAAGCAGAAGGGCGGAATCCTGGACTTGAAAGACATCCTGTCAGACAGCGGAAATTTCTGATTTTCAAAAAGTTTGCCAGTTGAAAAATAAGGTTGGTTTTTTGTTTTTTGGTTTTTTTTTTTCTCACACAGAGACTTCTTCATCATCCTCGTCATTCAGTGTAGCTTTCATAAATGTCTGAGTATTCTTTTTGAAGCCACTCTGCTGTTTGGGCAGATGGCATGACAATTTTACAGTCCATTTCATCCCTGATGCCTACGGTTAATGGTAAGTGTTAATAATTGGGAAACACACACATGGATACATATACAAACACATATGCATATGCAGACATGCTAAGGGAAAAAAAACATTCCTGGTATAGGAATTATATTGGCAAAGGCAGATTCCTAAGCTTAACACATACTAGAAGTACATCCCCAAAACTGTGTATTTGGCTGACTTCAGGAAAAATTGCGTACTGTGAACAACTAAGGAACACCTTCTAGTTTAGTATTTCTGGAAAATCCTTTCCTATGTGTGTCTCTCAAGCCTTACCTAAATACATCTGCTCACTTGTACTACTTAGTTTTCAAATATAACCATCTGGGTGGCCACACTCAGTTTTGTTTCTGCGGATGGGCGCTATTTGCCGCGCTTGGCTCTGATCTGCAGGCTTCAGATCCCCTTGCCAAAAACACACGCGGCAATTTAAAGGTATGTTTGACTCACTCCATTTCATAACCAGGGAATAATTTTTTCCTCTCAAGACTCTGGATTTAAAACTGAAATTCCCATCGCTGAGGACGGGGGAGATGACACCCGTCACCCCAAGGAACACCCAGCAAAGGAGCTGCAGAACTAATGCTTACCCATGGTTGGGTATGGCCTTCCAGAGCCCACCTTAAGATGCAACACTTGACTCAAGAAACTCTTGCAGCCTGGGCTCTGCTCGTCTTTCTCAGTACCTTGGCTCCATCCCTCCCCAAATTCTCCATCCCTGCCTGCTCTCAGGACCGTCCTCCTAATGCACCCCAGCTTCCAGTCAAGGCAGGGAAAGACGGAGAAGGAAGAAGAGAATAAACATATTTGAGGACGGATGACTCAGAATAACTAGGGAATGCGCTTAAAGCAAGTTTGTTCTGTCAATGGCAACGCTCTGCTGTTTGCTTTACCCCTTTTAGACCGGGTCATCCCAATTCTTCTTCTCCATGGAAAGGTGACACAACTAAGCGACCAGGAAGAAGTTGCCTCACCTATCATAAAAGCCCAGTATGCAGTCACCACAGAAGGCCACTTTTCAAGACAAAGCCCTGAACAACACTTTTAAGAACGTGCTGGGCTGTAATTTATTAACAAGCTCCTGTTTTATAAGCCGCAAATCAAGGCACCAGCTCCCTTCAGCGCTCGACCGGCCTTATGAATCATGAGCCCTGCCGTGCGCTGCCGTGGGACTCGGCTTTCAAAATTAAACTGTTTGTTCAACAGCAGAAAACCCCAGTTCAGCCTCCTCTTTCCTCAACTGCTGCTTAGCCTCAAGCCGGAGTGAAACAGCTCTGGAATTACACATGCACTTAAGGTCTTCTTAGCATCCTCCCGGATTCGGTATAGAAGCACCACGGCGAGTTTCTAAGTCCGACATTTGCTTAATTAGGCAACATTTTCAATATCTGGCTACTCTGCAAAACTGGGCAGCTAAGTAAAACAGGTCTAGCGCAGGGACAGTCACGTGATTTTTTTTATTTTATTTTGGGGGGGGGGGGGAACCGGGGGGGGGTGGGTGGGTGCTAGAGGTTTCCCAGATATCCCTTCTTTCAAAGCAGGAAAAAAAATAACAATGGCCAGCTCTGTACCAAACCGCAGGTCAATAGATTTCAATGGTCCAAGGTTAAAATTGGCCTCCAGCTAGCTGCACAGACTTATCCCACAGGTATTAAACAGGAAACTTTAAAAATAGTTAGTTATGTGACTTGTTATTGTAAAAGGATTTTTATCATGTACGTGAAGACTAGAAGCCTTTCCTCCTTTGAAATGTTTGCGTTTGACACTTCCTCTGTAGCACAGCAAGTCTGTGTTTTTCTCTCTTGCAGGGGCTGCGGGCTGAGTTTTGTTTTGCTATTTTGTCCTTTTTTTTTTCTTTCACAAATCAAGCTGTCAGCAGCATGGGAAGTAAATCTGTAACTGGGACACGTAAGAGCTCTGTTCTGAGACTGCATCGCTCCCCCCAGTAAAGTCACCCTTGGAAACAAGAGCACTTGAGAGTATCTTAGCACACGGTGAAAAGGCTTTTTAGCTGAAAAGGGGAAACATAATTCAAGTAAAAAACCCCAGAGACTAGAGATGCTAAAAGCATGTGGTCTCTGCTGAGCTTCCTGCTACTGCAGGCCACAACCTCTAAAAAGCGCTGTGTTTCAATATCCGCTTTGGTGGGGACAACGCTTTTGGGCTGGGAGATAAACCTAGTTTTCTTGGACTGATATGAAAGCTCAACAATAATATATGCTCCTCTCCTACTACCACAACCACTCCCAACGCTAAGGGAGTCCAGCTCAATACCAAAGGGCCCCGCTGAGCCCAGCTGGTTGCTACACATATTGTTTTTATACCCTGCTATTAACTTCTTCCTCTGCTCCTTACTCACTGCGCTGCATCAGGGCTTAGTAGCTGTACTCTCCACTTTGTCCCACCTCCCATCCCCAGCAGGTCCATCCCATCTGTCCCCAGATGCCGCATCACATCTAGCCACCGCCACTTCCCAGGTGGCCCAGTTTCCTTAACCTCGTGTCTCCCAGCTGGGTGCTGGAGCCCATCTCCACCGTCAGACGCATCGAGCTCACCCAGCTATGCAATTAGCAGCGCAGCTGCACGGCCACCAACCTGCCAGTAGGCATGTGGCAGGCCACTTCTTGGCAACAATTAATCATATATTGCATAAGGAACAGTCCCCTAACGCCTTCTCGCTCCTGAACCGTGTCAAGGACATGGAAAAGCCTTTTGGCCGTGCAGAGAAGTGAAGGAGTGGTAATTAACTCTCATGACTACAAAGGCTAACAACTTCAGCCCTGGCAAAGGGGATCAGAAGCAGCTGAGCCGAGAAAGAACTGTAGCAGAACAAGTATTTGCCTGCGAGCAAACACGGCCGGTGTGCTTATTTTAGAATGAATAGTCATGTTGGTTAACTAGAGCTAACTACTGAACAAATAGCTCACGTTGCAGCATACCGAGGTCCACCACCAGATGCATCCTTTGATCTACTGACTGACAGTGGATTCTTTCAGAAATCAAAAACCCACCCCGATTTATCCTTCATAGCCGGCTCTGGAGTCTTCGCACGGATTAATTGGTACGAAACTTCATGAAGAAGGAACCTAAAAGCGTCTTACTCGCTGCAGCGTGAGGTATTTACATTCAGGCATGAGCTTGCGGTTTGCAAAGAAAGAAAGAGCAACCAAATTAAAAGTCGTTCTGCAAATCGACACGTGTTAACCCCTTATTCGTACCTCTGGCAAGCTTTGGTCCCCTACATGCCCATTTCACAGAATCACAGTCACATGGGGTTGGAAGGGACCTCTGGAGATCGTCCAGTCCAACCCCCTGCCAAAGCAGGTCCACCCAGAGCAGGTCCCACAGGAACGTGTCCAGGGGGGTTTGGAATGTCTCCAGAGATGGAGACTCCACCACCTCCCTGGGCAGCCCGTATTTCTGACTTTTTAACACAACTGCAGCCTCTCAGCACCGGGATTCGGTGCCATACTACGCAGCCTGCCACACCAGGGTGTGCCACTTACTCAAAATACCAGTATGGACAATGAGTATGACTCAAGAAGCAGGGGAGGAGTGCTGGGTTTTTTGGGAGTGCTTTTTAAGGTAGCCAAAATTCACCCTGAAAGTTACAAGTGAAACGTGTTCTGATTATCACCATGCAAGTAAACACATCTCATCTGGAAACACACACGTGAATTGAGGAGTAAAAGTTTATATTTTACATGCAGTGCTCTACACCGAGCATAAACCTAAGGGATTTGACAGGGATTAAAGATTGACTTGTCAGTTGCTATGTCCTCTAATAAGCTTCTTAGCATCTATGTCCCCGGTTTAGTAAGCCAGCCTCTCTCCGTCCAGGTTCCACTGTGACTCTGGAGGCCTGGAAAAACTATTCAGTGCAGTGAGTCTTCTGCCCCCTTTAGGGAAATAATCTACTAAATAGATTTTACTTCAGACCCACCTTTTGTGGAAAGGATAATAAAAGCATTAACTTAAATTTCCAGGAGCCACACAAAGCGTGTGTGGCTCTTCATGCCTTATGGAGGAGAAATTCACCCACCAACCCCCCCGTGCTGTGCTCTGCTATGTCCTGGTTTTCTACCTCCTGCCTCAGTTCAAGCTTTTTCCTCAAGGATTATTCAGCTCGGTAACGATGGCTTGCTCCTAAGGTGCTCGACAGCAGCTAGGGGTTCTCCGCCCCAGGCAATGCAGCCACTGGCCATCTTGCCCAGCCAAACCCTCTTAATCCCTGCTTTGCAGTTTCATCTGTAACACGGAGATGAAAAAAATAATTGTTTCACCTTGCCAGCTACATACTTTTCTACTTTTTAAATAGTACGATCCTAAGGACAGAGGGTCAACCACACACTTAGCCAGAACCAAGCACAAATCGCCCTTCGCTTTAATTCTTTTTAGGATGCCTTGGGTAAAAACCCAACCCCCTAAGAATTTAAACAGGTTTTGTTTTTAACAGCATCGTTGAAGTCCAAGCTACGTGTAAAGCAAACCAGGCAGATTCTCACTTTGGAGATCCTCCTGTCTTTCTATACTCCGGGCGATTCCAGGCAAGTTTCTTGCAGGTCTCTTCCACTTGTTTTGTGCCATCTGACACGGCTGGAGCCACGCAAGAAAGGAACTGTAATAATACTAAACTGCTTGGCTTTGACAGGGCATAGCTATTTTTACTGGATTACTTTTCTGGCACGGCACTTAAAGCACCAAATGATTTGACACCTGTAATTTTATACTTGGAATAACACAAGGTATTCATGCTTCTTTTGTAATGCAAGATAAAAGCAAACACTACATATGTTCTCATTCCAATGCTGCTGTCTGGCAGCTATTTGCCTAAGGAAAAAAAAAAAAAGGAAAAAAAAGTACTGTTACATTACAGAATATGTGGAAAAGTAAAAGCTATGGAAAAGAAATCATTAAATAGCTAACTTACTTATTCCCCTGCTAGCATTAGACTGCTCCCTGCAGCATGTTTCAGAGCATTTTGTCCAGTCTGGTTTTACAAGTTTCACGTTACTTTCATTTATATCTTTAATACAGCACCGAGTCCAACGTGGTTTTGGTGCTGCTTATTTTCCTTGTCTTTCAACTAGAAGACTCGGTGCTAGACCAGCTGTTCACATAGAGTCGGCTCCAAAACTACTGAAAAAAAAAAAAAATTAAAAAAAAAATATCTGGAGTCTTTCCACTGACTTCGACAGGCTTTGGATCAGGCTCGTGAAAAGACGGCGAATACATTTCATGTAAGACTAAGCAGGTTAATGTCAGCAAAGTAGAAAGAGGATTAGCTGTGTACAATCCAAAGGCATATTGCTCCCTGCATTTCTGAAACGACCAGCTAACACTTTCGCTTTTGCAGAGAGAAAGGGCCAGATTCATTTCTGGGGCATCGCCACTAAATCAATGCCACCACGCCAGGAACAAAGTTGATCTGGACTCCACCGAGTTAGTAACCCCCCGTTACAACTGGGATTTCCCTAAACTGGAGGTGAGGAAATTTATTTTCTAAATAGAAATTTATTTTCTAAAAACGCAAAACCAATAAGCAAACACTTTCTGCTTTCCAGTTGAACTTTAGGTCTTTAGAGAGATCCCAGTGGAATATCAGGACAAACACAATGTGTTTTGTCTCTTTGCTCTGTCAGGAAAGGATGGAGCATCTTTCCTCTTCAGAACCTGAAACGGGTCACGTTTGGTCATATAGGCTTAGACCTTCACTTTCTGTCCCCAAAACAGATGGGCAGCCCCAAACCTCTAATCTGTGCATATTTTACAGAGCACTGATGACTTCAACACCCCCCCACTGTGTATGCTACACGACTTCGGAGACCTCCGCGTTTTATCAGGAATTATTTCATCGGTGGGGGGATTCATTCTGAACAATAAATTCAAACGAAGACGGCGGCGCGCGCGCTTATTCTTCCCACCCTTTCAAAGTTCACAGCAAACCATGTCAGAGCTAGTCATGTTCTCAGCCGCTGAGAATGCTTTAATCAACCAGACTTTTTCTTTTTTTTTTTTTTTTCCTTTTTTTCTTTTTTCTCTGCTCTCTCTGTTCCCTACGGACAGGGGACCTCGTGGCACTGCTTTGTTGTACGATGTGTACAGTTATAACCTATGCTAAAAGCACGGCTTTAATGAACGAACACTGGGCGTGTGTGTCAGGCAGATGAGAATGTTCTTTTGATCTTCTTGGGCTCCACCACTGTGGCAGACGGAGGCCGAAATTGCTTTATTAATGCGCTGAACTCTTCCGTCATTTCTCAAACAATGCCGACGGAATAATCAGACTTTCACCCCATTTTGATATTCTGTTCTTCCAGCTCAAATCTAGCTGGATGTTATGCAGTAGGGATAAAAACCTGAAGATTTTTAAAAATTAGTTATTATTTTTCCAACGAGTTGGGAAGAAGAACTCACGTGCTTGATACTCTCAGATGCAGCCAGCAGAAGCTTCTTCAATTTCTGGTTGATTTCAAAGCAGTTGCCACACAATATGGGAGATGTTTTTAGCTTTAGGTACAATTTCAAAACTAGTTCAAAGGAGAAAGACAAGAGATTCAAAGTTTTTCTGAGGTTACCTTGGAATCAGAATAAGCATGTTTAAAAAGCATAGAGGTTTCTGAACATGAGGATAGCATTGCTTTTAGCCTCCAATATATGAATAGCTGGGGAAAAACAAATAACCCAACTGGTTTGAGGGCACAGATGTATATTAAAGAAAGTTTATATGCAATTGCCAGTAAGACCATGATGTAGAAAATCCTTGATAACCCTTCCAAATATATAATTATTTCGTAGTGATGTGACAAAAACTGTGAATGTACTCCAATTTCCCCAGATTGAATGACATAGCTATAAAAGACAACGGGGGGAGAAAGAGAGGCAAAATAGAGCCTCTCCTCTATTCTGGAAAAGACAGAAATCAAACTACTGCTCTACAGGCAGATCTAACAAGTCACTGCTGCAGAAGTGTGAGGTCAAGTCTCTCAATCTCTTCCTGGCTGCGCTTGCAGCACCTCTGGTGCTCCTCTGATCCTCTACCTTCCATCTGTCACTTATTCAGCTGATTTACCTCGCTACCCCAGAGAAAGCCGTCCGCCTTTCCGCTGTTTTTCTTCCAGGCTGATAAGTCACAGAGGCTAATGGAAGGATGCAACACATGCCAGAACCAGTGCAAGGTAAGCAGCAGGATGGCCGAGACTGGGAACTGCCATCTCTCTCCTCCAGCAGTAGCAAACTGTGAAGTTGCCTCCAGGCATCTCATGAAAGCACTGCTGTAGTGCAAGGACCTGTCATTAGAAGGGGAGGGGGAATCAAAGGGAACGAGCATTCATCGTTTTTCGGGGATGAAAAATTTTAATTTTCGTTCATCGCTGATCGCTTTTGCTTTGGAGGAGTGTGGATATAAGGCTGCAAACTAGAGGGGTAGGCACCCCCTACGCCCGCAGAGGATTTCATGGGTAGAAGAAAGAACATGTCTATGCAGCAGCTGCGGCACACGGAGGGAGCCAGGGGATGTTTGATCTCTATGCAAATAACTGTGTAGTTCCCCCAGGAAAGCACGGGGCTGACTGAGCGCCGTCTTAGAAGCCGCGCAAGATGTCTACACCAAATCTGCTGTTTCTGAAGAGTTTTTCTCCTACTCCGCATGGCTGGGCAGCACGGAACACACACACGGAGCTGCTCCTGCCAGGCTGCTTCGTGTCCTCTAACTGCAGAGCACGCTCGCAGTGCTGATGTCCAGAGTTTCCAGATGTGCGGCAACTGGTACAGAAGTGTCTGCTCCCTGCAGCTACCAGACAGCCGGAAAGCCCAGACAAATTTATGAAGTCCTCAAAATCTGCCTAAATGTGATTTCCAGGCGGAAAGAGTAAATGTGTTTGGGAAAAGGAAGCCTGCAACATCCAGAAAATCCTTCGTTACCTGTAGAAAAACAAACACAGAACAGAAGCTTGGGTGGGTGACTGACGCACCAGAAGGCTGTGCCGCCGTACAGCCAGACCTGGACAGGCTGGAGAGCTGGGCAGAGAGGAACCTGATGAAATTCAACAAAGGCAAGTGTAGGGTGCTGCTCCTGGGTAGAAATAACCCATGCCCAACTGGGCTTCCCAGTTCAAGAAGGACAAGAAGAGGGTACAGCAGAGGGCTACAAAGATGATTAAGGGCCTAGAACACCTCTCTTGCGAGGAAAGGCTGAGGGACTTAGGTCTTTTTAGTTTGGAGAAGACTGAGGGGGGATCTGATCAATGCCTATAAATACTTAAAGGGTGGGTGTCAGGAGGATGGAGCCAGTCTTTTTTCAGTGGTG
>JAOQGH010000012.1:52824743-52845601 GCA_025769975.1 Gallinago jamesoni
AGGCCAGGCTGGATGGGGCTTGGAGCAACCTGGTCTGGTGGGAGGTGTCCCTGCCCAGGGCAGGGGGGTTGGAGCTCGATCTTTGAGGTCACTTCCAACCACTCTATGATTCTGAATTTAAAATAAAATTGAAAAGCCCTAACAATTTCTGTGAGCATCCTTCCAGTAATCCCCAAACAAAACTCTGGATCTAATCTGATGATCTGATTCCATACACCGATACGCATATTTAACTACTGCTGTCTTTAGCTTATCTTTTTTCATCCCAAATTTATCCCTCGTCATTGTACCACGTAAGCTGTTGTCGGAGTTTATTTAAGCGGGCTGTTCAGGGCTGTTACCGAGGCTTGTAGCATTCATAAAGCGTGCGTGGACACTGCTAAATTCCAGGAGCCTGAGCCTCAGCTCGCAGTTTTGAATCATCTGAAATTAAGTGATGACTGGACTAATAGTTTCAGAGGGTGCTGCGCTGCTGCTTCTTGCTGCATCCTACCTGCTTTGATACTGTGTGTGCTTCCTGGCTGAGGAGTTGAATCAGGCATTCTTCTCAGAGCTGTTGCCAAGCCAGTTTGTTCTCTTATCCAAGTCGTTTCCAGCTGCTTATTTACACTTTTTAGCTTACCAGTTGTGATTTCGTGGCATATTATCTGCTATTGAATTCTCCCAAATAAAGCTCTTTCTTTCCGTGGAGGGCTTCAGTGGTTGCCAATCAGTTCCTGTTGTTGTGATGATGACATTATTTTGCATAGTTGTTCCTGGCAAAATAATTGAGAAGTGAGAGGTTGCTCAGTTTTGTAGCTGAAGTTGATTAATACATCTGCTCGTTAGGGCTTGTAAGAGTCCTGCGGCTGTGGAAGGTGAGAGCGGGGAGAAACACGGTATGGAAAGACACTCAGTGGAACAACATGATGTCCAGATAGGACCAAAAAAATAGAAATACAGGACAAAATAAAAATGAGTGGGTGGCCCAGCTTAGTAGGAGCTCTTCCTACTCTCCTAAGATGTCATGTTAAGAGACTGGTTTCTATGCAGAACTGCAGGGTTTTTAACATCCCTGTCCCTCCTCCTGCGTTTAATGGGTTGTCTTTACCTTCAGGGGTGGTCTGTCTCCTACGTAACTAATGGCGCTCTGAAAAATCTTGTTTCATACCTTTCTGACCCAAAGAAGGGTTTTGTGCGAAAAGCTCGTCTATGGTTCGCAGCTCTGCCTGTGTTGGCCTGACTATCCCTCCAGGCCACCTCCTTTTAATTTTGCAATGCTGAAAGCTACACGATATCCATCCAATTTTGGTGATGTTTCATTGGTACTGAAAGGTACATGTTATTTATAGATGCTCTCTCTGCTATTCCCATATGGAAAGGGAAAAAATAGACTAAGACATCAGTACGCTACCTCCACACTGGGGACTGTTTGCTGCTCCTTCTTCTGAGGTTGGTGTTAAATGCTGGGATTGTTATCTAGCCATCTGAATAAATAAATAAACTCACGGCAGAGTGAGCTGGAGGCTGTGTGCAGGGAACAAGCAGCCAGCAGTTAGGTGGCTGGTTGAAGGTAACCTAACTCCGCAGTGTGGTGGCAAGTGGTAGTTGTGCTCTCCTGGTTGACTGCCTGTTGCCATTCCCACCTGGTTTTGGGGAGCTGACCCTTTTGGAAAGTAGGGTTGGGATTTGTTTATTTATTTCTTTATTTACAAGGTTAATTACGAATCGGACATTGCATCCTGTTGAACATGTGAACAAATGCGACTCCAAAGGCTCCGAGTTACATCTGCCTCTAATCACTCCCACATGCATTCTTTCATATGTTCTGCTATTCGTTACGGTTTCCTATCATGTGCTAATTGATTCATTACTTTATGCTAAGCATACAGTCACAGGCTAGTCATTAGCAGTCCCATCTGTTGAACTCATGATATATATCTTTAAACGTCCTGTCTCCTGCTCTGCCAAGCCTCCTTTATGCGACGCCACATGTATGTTGCAGACCGTCATTCATGCTTTGATGGGCTTCAAACTTCCTGCTCCTTAGTCTTCCATGTAATTCTTCAGCTACTTTCTGGAGCTCCTGCTTATTGCAATTGTGTCACGACTGTAATTAGAACTGCTGATACGTCCAGCTGTGCTTCAGCCTGTGGCACCACAGGGTGTTTGCGAGGGGAAGGAAAGAATGTCGAAACATCCTGTGACATATTTGAAACATCCAGCATAGTAGAGTCAGCATAAACCCATCTTCAGATGGAAGTTATGTTAGACCAGGGAAGTTATGCACGAATTTAAAAACCCAGAGCTGGCTCAGAAAACGTGACCCTGGAAAAGCAGATGTAGCTGGGAGGAGGCCAAGAGAGTTCCAAGTGAATCTTGGCTGGTGAGGAACTGGTCAGAAGAAATGAGTGGGAAAAGATGGAAAGAAGGATGTATCACTCTTAGATTCCCAACCTGCAGAATTTCAGAATAGAGAATTTAAGGAATGTGGAGATGCTTTGAATTTTAAAGTTTTATAGGAGGAAGACAGACTACTTAGGGTATTATTACTTAGACACAGCACACCCCGAGATTTGCCAGAAGCAGGTTAAATGGGACACACTTGAGTGCAAAAAAAAAAAAAAAAAAAAAGTTACTGATTTGTCCAGAGTTATTTCTGCTTTACGTCTGAGAGGAACGAGTACAGAACTTGGTTCTTTGTACCTGTAGTCCCAACGTGACACAGTTTTAGGTTCCATCACCTAACTGGAATGGAAAATCACCTAGACTGGAAGATGCTTAACATCAGCATGGATGGAATTCAGACACACTCCCCCCACCTTGTTTCATACCCTGTTTGTTGCAGGATCTGCTGCCCTGGGGGGAAATAGCTGCACCCTCCCGGGCTCTTATCTTCCAAGCCCTGAATGAAGCCACTGAAAGTCCTGTTGGGTGTAGATAAGAAACAACAAGTAAAGAGGCTGCGAGGAAGATCTGGGTAGAAAGTGGCTCTTGAAGGAAAAGCTAGTGCTTAAGCCCACGTTGTGGGCCAGGAAGCAATCCCTGCCGGAAGGGAGACAAATAGTCTTGGGCGAGAGCTTGTGTTAACATCTGGTTTGGGTCTTTCTTTCCTGGTGGCAGCTTTTTTTGGGGAAACCCAAGCGCAGAGTGATTTCTTTGCCACTTGGCACCGCTGAAACTCCCGGTTTCCTGAGCAGGGACTCACCCTATGGATGTAAAACCCTATGGATGCAGCTGGGTGGCCACCGGCACCGCTGACGTACCGGTGCCAGATGGCAGGGCTCTTCAGGGTGACCTGGCTGGGGTGACCGCTGGGTGGGCTTCAACCCAGGTCCCCAGGAGGAGCTTCCAGCCCCTCGGCTAGCGGTGTGCTTGGGCTTTTCAAGGCGAAAGCTCCCAGCCTGTTCCTGCTGTGGCAGCTCTAGCCCGCCCCTATGGTGTCCTTATTGGATTCCTGGACAAGGGGGTGTTGCTGCAGCGATAGCAGCGCTGCATTGATATGCTGGAGCTGCAGCCGGTTGTGTAAGGAGGAGCTGCAGGGAGCGGAGGAGAGGGAAAGGGGGGCTCACGTTTCTCCTCCATCAGCCCCGAGAGGTTAGTGACATGTTACTTAATCCTCCGCTAACTGTAATTAAGGGCTTGGAAGCACCGCTTTTGGCTCCTGACCCGTTTCGTGTCGTGTGTCCCCCCCGCCCCCTCCCAACTCCCTTGCCACCCTTCCCAAGGTTGCTTGCTCCCCGGCTTGGGAAGGAATGGGGGAGCTCCTGCAAGTCATCGTGTCCTAAGGCGACCCACCACAGCAGAGGGGACAGGCCAGCACCCGAGGCGGCGGGGGGGGGGGGTGGGGAGAAGAGGGGAGAAACGGCGAGAAAGGAGAAGGAAAAAAAAAAAAAAAGAGAGAGAAAAGTCCTTTTGTTTAGAAGAATGTCCAATGTGCAGTGAAACAGGAGTAGGGGGCTGTAAATGATGTGGGAGCAGCCACGGAGCATCATTGGGTGGCCACGGTACTGCCTAGCGAGAGCGTGGAAGGTCATTCCAAACCTTCCCTACCAAGCGTCTCCTGGGGTTGTTTCTAGAAGTGCTGAGCTTCCTCCAAAGCCTGTTAAAATCCAAGTTTGCTGCAGGTATTTGCTACCCCCCCTTCCTCCCCCCCCCCATTCTGAAACAGCAAAGTGTTAACTTTGCCGTGCCTCAGTTTACCCGTGGGGGAAGTAGAGATGAGAATGTGTCCCCTTCGTGAAGGGTGGGACCATATTCCAGACAGCCCGTGGTGGGAGGGAAGGTCATTCCATGCTCTCAGATGCGGAACAGAATCCACGTGTAGGCAACACTGACACTTTTATTAATAAATTACTTTATGGTCTCGTCCCAGCTACCACCGATCTCTAACTGTCTTAAAAACAAAACAAGCATCCAAGGCTGAGTCTACACACAGAGAGAGGCATAGTCTTTATATAACTCTCCTGGCATCCTGCTGAACTTCGGGGTTGGAGCTTGTTCAAAAAAAAGCCAAGCTAGTGTTAATGAGGGCAACAGTTTATTTGAACTGATTTTTGTGCGAAATCATTTTATCAAACTCCTTGCGTTGGTTTGCCGAATTAATTTTCCAGGAAGGAGGGCAGTGGTTCAGCTGTTGGTTCTCTGATTACAGGTGTTAACACGGAATGACAGTGTGCCAAGGATCAGTTACATAGTGTTTGAGCATCTTTCTGGCATTTGTGTTGATACATGGGGGAAAAAAAAAGGCAAATCTGTTTCAATAATATAAATCCAGCTTGGTTTTTAATCTTCACAACATAAAGAGCAATAGGCAAATACTTAAAATTATTTTCAGTACATATAAGAAAGCCTTAGTTAAAAGGCTTTAGTTACTAAATAGTTAATAAAAACTATTGTCCCAAGCAGTGCATGTGACTTAGATATTCACTAATTGAGAGTGAAATATTAATGATTGACATGATTCTTACGACTGGGTCAGGGAACTTCCCTAATACTGGAAGGTCCTCCAGAGTTTACATGCACACGGTCAACAAACTTTTCTAAGATCAAGCTCACAGATTCTTTAGACAGTGAATTGAGTTACTGTTTGTGAGCAACTAGAGTTTAAGTCAATGAAGTATGGTTTGTGTTATCCTTAAAGGAATGGCAATGTTTATTTTGTGTACCTGAAAAGGGGACTCGATCGTTGGAGTTTTCAACTTACTGTTTTTAGTGTCCTCATTATTTTCCAAATTGTAATTCTAACTGGATGTTTCAAGACCCAGTCCTCACCCCCTCAAAAAAACTCCCCAAACCCCCAAAAGACCACCATGTTCAGCTCTGAAAGACTTAATTTTAGATGTCAAAGGGCCAAACTGTTTTACTTTTTTTAATGAAGAATGTCTGCTCTACCCACAGACTCCAGAAAATAAGCTCATGACAGTAAACCAGCAGATGGGAACAGGAGGAGATAAGGGCCACTTTATCTCTGCATTAAAAATGAACCACCTTGTCAAAACAAGCAAAGAAGAATGGGTAAATTAACTGACCAATTTTTGAATTAAAACTAGAATCACTTCCCATCTTGCACTTGAGTGTCAGGACTTCAGGAAGATGCAGGAGTGGAATGCACGTTGGCGTTTTTGCTTTTTAATGCTGCCTCTGAAGGCACCTCAGTTTCACGTGGCTTGTAGAGAGGGTATCACACTGTGTGTTGTGCAGGTTTGTAGGAAGCTTCAGTGGGTGTTTTCCACCACTGTAGGAAGCTTCAGTGGGTGTTTTCCATCACCACTGGTGTGGTCCGTGGAAGCAGTGTGTGTGCTGCCGTCCTTGGCTAGGTAAGCACCGGTCAGGCAACAGGAGGCAAGCCAAAATTGGAAAGAATCATAGAATCATAGAATTGTCTAGGTTGGAAGGGACCTCAAAGATCATCTAGTCCAACCATCAACCTAACCCTGACAAAAATCACTAAACCATATTCCTAAGGACTACGTCAGCCTGTCTTTTGAACACCTCCAGGGAGGTCTCACCAGTGCCCAGCACAGGGGGACGATGACCTCTCGGGTCCTACTCCCCACACTGTTCCTGAAGTGGAGAAACTAACAGAAACAGCCTGGATAGATGTGACAAACAGTGTTTGCAGTGGGAGAATAACTCCCCAGGAAAGGAGTTCCTGCATTTGACACGGGAACAACCACATCAATTTACACAGGACCAGGTATAACTCGGTGACCTCTAATTTTCAGGCAACACTAGATCTTTCTGAAGCTTGCAGGTAGCGCTCTGTGTAGTGAAAGAACTTACATTATGCTTGAACCTCATTAAGCGAGGTGTAAAAAAAGGTTATTTATAGGGGAGGGAACAGGGTGTAAGGAAGAAAACCAGTCTGAAAGCCAAGGCACTTAGCAGCTTAATCCTGTAGTAGAAAAAAAAAATAAAAACAACCCACCAAACCATGAATGTATACATGCCCTGTTGTAACTTAGTAGAACAAAGTTTGCTGAGGGATTGTCCCTCTCCTCTGGAGTTAGCCTTGAACTGTGGAAAGCCTTCTTACACGTTTAAGGCCAAACTGTTGGGTTTAAATCTTGAAACTTGCACGTCCTAGTTTGCAATAAAAATATAAATCGACGTTTGACCCGTTTTCCTCTCTACTAAACAAAACCAGCTTTGGCTTTTTGTTTAACTGAACTTAATGGTTACCCAGATTTAATGTTTGCAACGCAGGCAGAGCTCTGCTGCGCTAATTAGAAAGCTTTGCAGAAAACACACCTGACTGGGAAAGATAACGAAATGCATTTGCTGATCCTGTTATTCCAGGTGAGTGCAATCCACCACTTAAACAACATGAGTTCAACAGTTAGCATAAAAGAAGTTTCTCCTTTTTTTTTTTTTTTCTTTTTGCTGCTGTTTTTTTGGTGTTCTTTGATCCCTTTCTTTCTTCTCAGTACAGCATTATAAACCAGTTAGAAAGACCCCGTTTGGGGCAACGAGCGTTCTTGCTATATTATTTTAACTATCCTAAATGATAAATTAAAGGCTGCACTACAAATGGCTAATAAAGCAGGCTGTTCTCTGGGCTCAAGTAACGTTGCTGTGTTTATTAGCTTTCCCTCTTAGTGATATGTGTAGGCAGAAAAGGTTCCTTTTTGTCTTGCCATTACCTTTGTTCCCGTGAAGGCGAGGAGAGGAAAGCTGCCAGAAAGAATACAGAATTATTAAATAATCCCGTAATCCCTGAAGAAGAGAAAGAAGTGGTACGGGATGTGAGGGGAGAAGTTGAGACCGCCGTCCTTCTTCTAGCTGAAATGCCATGTCTGTTTTTCAGCTGTGCTAGAAGCTGTAAAGCTTTGTGGACCTTTCTGTTGCCAGGGAGAACAGCCCTCAGTCGGTATTTACTGTCTTTTGCAGGCTCTGACATGGATTAGCAGGAGAAGACTGGTTAGTCTGTTATTTGGTGATGAATTTAGAGACCGCGGCGGCTTGCTCCTACTTGTCTTGGGAGTAATTTGCTAATTTTTCTCAGGCATAGCACAATTGTGTGCAGCTGGCAGTGAAATCAGCGTCTTTGTGTAGATCTCTCTAGGTTTAGTCTTGGTGACAGATACAAATATACGAAGGGTTGAGATTTTTTTTTAATTTTTTTTGGTCCCCGTTAAATCCATACTATATGATAATATAAACAGGGCTTAAAGTGGCTTGATGGCAGCTGGCCCTCTGTTTTAGGGAATAGAAGAGACTTGCATCCTACTTCCTCTTGCCCTCTGCTCAGGGACTGTGGCGACGTAATTCTCTGGCTGTTCTGAGCCCAATTTTTCTTTTAAGACTCCACCAGAAAGGATGCTGCTTTCTCAAGAGGGGCAGGAATGGGGAACACGGCCTTTGTTCCCTGCTGTCTCTGAAAAAAGCCTGATTTTGCACCAGGGAAATGCGTGATGCGCTTTTTTTTTTTTTTCTTTCTCTTTTTTCCAAATGCAAGGTCATCAGTTTTCTTACATTCATGTAGTCTTGTTGAAAGAGCACCTTTCAGAAATGCTGCTGGTCCACTGCAGCTTACCACCATCCCCATCAATTGACCAGTACCTTCCCGGCATCAAATGTCCTGTAATACCAAAACCACAACGTTCCTGTTTTTAAAACGCGGGAGGGGAAGTCCTCTTGTCCTAGATGCTGCTAAGTTACCAGCTCCTAAGGAAGCACAAAGGTGCTGATAAACCCTGGAGATCAAGTTTGGTTTAATTAAGTGACTGTTGAAAGGTGAAGAGCTGAAGCCTCATTTACCTTTGGGATCTCGTCCTGCCATGCTGACAGAGATGGCCTTTTTCATCAAGAGAATCATCCCGAGCAGGGAGAACTGAGGAGGTTGCCAAGTCACTCTCCATCATACTTGAAAAGTCATGGCAATTAGGCAAAGTCCCCAGTGACAGGGAAAAAAGGAAACATCACACACGTTGGACTAGATGATCTTTAAAGGTCCCTTCCAGCCCAAAACATTCTGTCACGCTAACAAAAGGAATTTCAAAGTACGTTCCTTTACAGTGTGCTCATTATTGTTATTATTTTTAACTTCCAGCTCCTACATCATCTTATTTTTGCTTATATGCCTATCTTTGCTATTCCAGACGGCCAAACTAAAATCTGCGTGGTTAGGAGGAAACACCATCCAGCCTGAAAGCAAGTGGAGTCAAATGGCTTGTGACCTGTGTGTCTGGCTCCCAAGCCATTCTTTGGCCACCCTGTTATGCTCTTTCCCCAACTCAGTTAAATCCTAACCAAAGCTAATGCATCCAAGTGGAAGACAGATGTCAGTTCCATATTCTGAGCTCCTAAGGTTCCATCGCTGCCTTTATATATATATATATATGTATGTGTGTGTGTATGTATGTATGTATAATATATCTCTGCATGTCTGACTATGGCAGAGAAGAACACAGATTTATTGTCCAATAGCTAAGGCAGGCATCTGTAAACCAGTGACAACTTACAAATATCCATGTGTAGTGTTTGTGTTTGTGATGCTAATGTTTTCCATTTCTAATGATAAAAAAGACATGATTTGTCTCAAACTCAGTTTGTGGAGAGGCCACAGTCATGCCTGAGATGTGATTGACCTAAATAATAGAAATCAGTCTTAGATAGTGAGTTGCTTTCCCAGAACCTCAAAATGCTTTGTTGAGTTAGGCTAGCAGAAGGTAAGGAGGAAAGAAGGGATTTAGACTGAGATTTTAAACAGCTGCAAGGCTGAATAAAGTAATAAGCAAGGTTGCTGTTAAATTTTAAAATACCTTTAATGTTTGCATTGGTAACACAGGGTCGTGGTAGTTCAGTACAGCCACTCTCTTCAGATCTCAGTGACCTTTTTGGTCACTTAAAGGGATGGTGCAGTTAGAGGCATGGACTTGAGGAAGGGACAGAGCTCTTATCTTACAAAAGTAACCGTTGAATCACTTCACCAAAACATATTAAAAAATATTAAAAAAAAATATTAAAATCCAGTTGTCTGAGTATTGCCTGCTCCTGAACCTTTGCAGTAGCTGTTCTAGTTGTTGCAAAGTTAGGTGGTTGTGCCAAGCCTGCCTCTGACAGGGTGTTATCCATTTGTTCAGCCCCAGTTGTAAGTAAAATACTGTCCCACGTTAGAATCATAGAGTCATAGAATTGTCCAGCTGGAAGGGACCTCAAAGATCATCTAGTCCGACCATCAACCTAACCCTGACAAAAATCACTAAACCATATTCCTAAGGACCACGTCAACCCGTCTTTTGAACACCTCCAGGGATGGTGCCTCAACCACTACCCTATTCCTATTTTTTTTGTAATTAACTTTTTTGCCAGTATGATTTAAGGTAGGATACCAAACGCCCCCTCTAGTGGCTGATATTTTGGTAAAGGTGTTTTTAATCTCTTGGGGCAATTTTAACAGATGAGTGGTGTGTCAGGACTACCTGACTGCTAAATAACAGTGAATTACAGACTGACTCTTCATGAGGGGGCAAGCCAGCAGTTGGCCTCTATGATTCTTAACTGTTGTGTTGCCCAATAACACGAAAAATACTGAGCTCTGAAGTTAGGAGGGATTTGAGTAATCTCAGTTGTTTGTTCCCTTCTCTCAAGCAATCGCTGCCATTGATAGATTTCCAAAATTTAATGGGAATGGAGAGCATCCATGGCATTTTTCAGGCCTTACGGAGGAGTGCTGGGCTGACAAAATGACAGAAGTGTTAGCCATTAGATGCATCATTTTTAAAATTACATTAAGCAAAATGTTACCTACCTCCCAAGTTATTTCAATCTAGTTATTAACAAAGAACTTTCTATCACTCTCAATTTATTTTAGAAGGGTGAAAGCATTTTTGCTGGGGCAGGGGAGGAGAAAGCCGGCTAAAAAACCCACGGTTGTCTGACCAGCTACAATTTTTATATATATATATATATATCATTTACTCTGAAGAGAGTATGTGGCAGGCCCTCTGGTGTTACAAGTTGCCGTCGTGCTAACGATGGAGGCAGAGGGTTTCTGCAGCGTGTAGCAGGAGTGCTTTTTTTTTTTTTGTTTGGGGAATTCTCAAAATAGGTCAGCCTGTTACAGATCTGGGATGCAGTGACCTTTAGTGGACCGGAAGATGGGTATCATCTGTTGGGTTGAGTCCATAAAGATATTAAAAGACCATACTCGTGGCTGGGTATGTGTTTTGTTCTTGTGACTGCTAATATTACAGTAAACAGCAAAAGCTCATGTTTCTTAATGTATTTGTAGGAGTATTCTCATTGATATAGATGGAATTACTTGTGGTTAAAGCAAAGCGTGCATCCGATTCCATGCAGGGTTCAGGTTTTCAGTTGGATTTAACAGTAGGAGAAAGGAAAGAAAAAAACGTATATTTTGGTGTCATGCATTGTATAGCATTGCTTTATAGGGATGTTTCAATACAAACTTGTGTTGTAGCTGCTTTTTGTGGATGTCTGATCTGTGTGGGATTTCCTACAGCAAAGAAGAAGAGGTGGTAATAATGTCTATTTCCTCCGTTGTGCTTATCACCAGTAGGTGTGAGAACACTTTACACAAGGAGAGAGATTTCTCCTGCCCTGGAACTGGGAGGACTGACAGGGGAAGGGGATGGGATTTGCTTGCTGTAGGGCACCCAGTCAACTTCTGGGAGAAAAGTAGGAATACAGCCTGGAAACAAACACAGCTTTCCTGCTTCTGCCCAGCCCATCTCCGCATTCATTAGGCCTTCTGAAGAAGAAGGTGCTTATGGAAAGGACTGCAGTAATCAGCAGGTGAATGGAGGGGCAGGTGAACTAACTGAGGAAATGTCTCAGAACATCTTTCTGCCATTGTCCATCATCACTTTTAATTTGTATTACAGCAAAAGCTTGGAGGCCGCTCCTGGGATTGGAGTTTACCTGCAGACCATCTATCAAGTGAGGTGGAGAGGTGTCTTCTGCTGGTAGGTGACATGGCAAAGCCAAAATGAGGAGTGTGGGGAGGGAAGGGAAAGTGCTGAGGTTATTGGCATGTCTCAGCTCCCTGCCCTGTCAGCTACACCTCTTAAGAGTGGCTCCAAGTAAAGCTTCCCCAAAAACGCAGCTGTGGTTGGATGTTTTAATGGAACGTGAAAAGCTCTCAATTTTAAAAAGGGTAAGAGTCTGCACAAAAACCCCAATGTCTTTGTATGCAATAGGTGTTTAAGCAGAGTCTCAGTAGTTACGTTCAGCTGCTTAGCCGTGCAGAGGTTCTACTCTGGTGGCTTTTTTGTTCTGCGTGGAAGCCAGGGGACACGGTTTGTGGCCTACAGGGACCTAGGAGACTTCAACTCTGTGACAGCTTCAGTGTTTACATGGGTGTTAAGTCAAGAAAAGTGGTGGAGGATGTGTTTCGTGCCTTTTTTCCTTTGAGCTGGGTTCTTTGCTTTAGCTTTACTCGGGGTTATTTTCTCCAGCCTGTGTTCAGGCACAGACTGGTACTGTAGCCATAATACTGTTGGATGCCATGGAAAATTAGGATCTGTGAATTGCTGATAGCTCCATACCACTGCTGAGTGCTCATCTGAAATTGGACTCCACTCCAAAGTAACCTACAATCGTCTGTTGAAACGCTCTTCTCTTCTCCTACCGCCGTGGACAAATTCACTTTCAAAACCTGTTGTAGCGCGTTAAAGCCTGGAAGAAATTTTTAAGACTGTTTGTGGTTCTCTCTGCTTCAGCCATGTAATAATTAGCCACGTACAATTGTGCAGCCTTTTGGTTAAAGAATAGCTGTGATGAGGCTGCAGTTACGTGGAGTTGTTTATTTACCCACCAGAAGTTTCCCAAGGCTCTCTGTAATCCACTCCGGAGTAGTCCTTGGAAACATAACATTAGAAGCGTGATGCTGTAAGTGGGGTGGTTGTTGTGAAGGATGCACTTGACCCCTTAACCAAACGAAGGGTACTTTGGTACAGGCTCCCAAGGAGGTAAAGGCTGAGCTGTTCCCTGAAAACCCTCAGAGGACCCAGTAAACATCAATACATTTGAAATACCTGCGATGCGATTAATGCATAAACAATGGGTGGCTTTTCTGAAACTCATTTATCAAGGCACAAAGTAATTTGTGGGTACAAGGAGTCTCACGCACACCTTTCCATCATGTGTGGTTGGACTATGGACCAACTGCTTTATCCCATGGAAGTATGACAACCGGAGTGAGCCGCCTGTGAGCTCCCCCTGATAGCAGGTGGTGGTCTCCCCTTGAGCTGGGGTGACTCCAGGGGTTGCTCCTCAAGCCAGAGAGATCTTTTACCAACATTACATTGTTGGATGAGCCCCGATTGGAGCTGCAGCTGAATTGCATCTAGCTTGCCACCAGGTGACTCTCCCCTTGAGTGGGGACATCTCTCAAGGTTTGAGATTCCCCACCTGGGACTCAGAGATCCTTTCCTTGCCTGTGGTGGAAAGCTTCCTTGTTCCCCAACGTTGAGACATTCCTTACCGCAACAGATCTAGTAAGTGAGTAATAGCTTGTTAAACTTTCTAAGCTTGGCTAACTCAGCTTTGTATGTTTCTTCCATGGAGTAATTTATGAAGGTGACTTTGCCATCAAGCTCATTGAGCCTTACAAAATTCAAACTTCATTGAATTCTACTGAATTTATTGAACTTCATCAGATGCTTATTTTACCTCAAGAAAACATATTGCTACTTCTCTCTTTTGAGTGAGGTGCATTCTACTCACCCGTGACAAACTGGTATAGTCGGGAGGTTCCTAAATCAGGATTCGTGACAGTTGTGGGATTTTTAAGGGGATATTTTTATAAAATAAGAAGTGGAGCCCTTTGTGACTTTCTCTTAATTTTTTTCAGGTGCCCAAAACCAGGCTCAGTTCTTTTCTGGGTAGTTTAAGCATTAGTGTTGTAGTATCCGAATTATGCCCAAATGTGATTTGGCTCTCAGTTGTCACCTATAGAAATCAGTTGTCTCATGCAAATCGTTTAGAATAGGCGAGGTCCACCATTTCAACTACCTGCACAAATCGCCAGTTTTCCCCCCAAAGTGAAATGATACAGGTCATCTCTGGACAGAGTTTCAAACAAATGAAGCCAGACTGAGGGCTTAGCTTTTCTGCACATCTCTGGGATTCCACCTCAGAAGTTTTATTTGCCTTGGTTTTTCCTCTTTCAGACTCACAACCGATTCTAAACCACGAAGGGTGACTAGAGACAGAGAAGGGCAACAGGATGAAATTATCTTTCCTACCCGTGCATGTACCTCACAGCATTTCTCATTTTGTCCTCCACGGAGTGGAATACGTCGTGTGTTAAAAACAGACTTTTTGGATTCTTGCAGTGCCTCTCACGGGTTTATATTAGTCTTGTGAGATGTTTTTTTTGCTGCAGATACGGAGTTGCAGGCTGTTGAGGGCAGCCTTGCCGTGGTGGGAGTCAGGACTGCTGTGGACTCCAGAGTTAGTAGAGTTAAGTCGTCGCAGAAGTAGGTTTTAATAAGCATTTTCCTTTCTCCTTAGTAAAGGTGCTTGTTTGGCAGCTGTAACCCAGCATCTGGCCCTATCTCAACACAACTGTATCAACTTCAGCTTTGGCAGCCAGCTGGAAAACCAGAATTTGATCAGAAAGCCTAGGCAAATAAGCCTGCCTCTAAATTTAAAACAGTCTGGGTGTATTATTCGAATGGCATTTAAAAGTTAAGAAGGAAAGCCTGCTCCGGCTGTTTCCAAGGTACAGCAGATGAGAGGATGAGAGACTCTTTTCTGCTGGCAAACCTCTGTGAGAGTTGGTGCCTTGAAGACGCCAGAGCCTGTGTCACCTGGGTTGTGGTACCCAGGGAGGTGGGTGAGGGAGATGGAGAGATGCTGGGGAAGGTTGATACTTAGGACCGTAACAACCGGCTCGCAAGGAAAATGTATGTGGTTGCTCTACAACTTCTAGGTGCATTTTTAAATGTTTTTAAAGAGGAAGGAACAGAGGGTTGGGGGTTGCCTCCTGGACTTGCAGAAGGGCTTGGCTTTTATCTCTAGGTTGCAGAAAGGCAGAGCAAAAACAGAAACTCCCACTCTGGCAAGTGTTTGCCTTCATACTGTTGTTTGCTTTGCCTTCATTTCTGTTTTTTCTTTTTTCTTCAGGTTCTGCCTGTAGTTAAGATTAGTGAGGGCCGTGTTGGGCGTTACTTCCCAAAGGTGCTTCAGCACATAGGGAGGTTGGAGTGCGTATGTGGTTTCCTGCGGAACAAAGGATATTTATGCCTTTGAACAGGCTGTTAAATTGGAGCACTGGTGCGGTTCTTCCCTTCTAAACAACACCGGTAACGAAAGCCACACACAAAAGCTTTTGCTTTCTCCTCTCCAGGCAGATGCATCTTGCTACGAGCAGACAACACGAGAGTAAGATGCGATGGCACGGGCTGTAACATCTACCAGCACCCTTAGTACAGCATCTGCTTGACATCAGAGATGTAGGTATGGAAGGGACCTCAAGGTTCCAACTTGTTGATTTTACAGTGCCAGTGGTCCCCTAGAACTTCTGTTGAGGAAGATGCTGCAACCCCCATATCATGAATGAAATTACATTCCCATGAGTCACTCATTCATACCAGAAATCAAAATATTTTGCAATTAACTTTGAAAACTGCAGGGAGACTTTGAAAACTGCAGGGAGAATGCGTGAGACTTCCCGAAATTCTCTACTTATCGTGAGAGAAGGTACCTGTTCTCATCCTGCAGTGTCTAGATAGGCCCTGAAAAATTTTCTTGGAAGGGAGATAATTCTTACATTCTGCCTTTTATCTTGCCTCTGCACTGGCTTTGCGTGGCCTTAGCGATGTTGCACAAAACAGAGGCCAGCCTCGCTTCCCTAAAGCTTAATTCTGGGAGCACTAGGGGTTTTGAGGCTGTTTCGAGGCAAAAACATGCCTTTCTTGGGTCTGCTTCTGTCATGCAGGGGTCACCTTCTTGGTAAGAGGAGCCACTTACGAGGGCTGTCAGTGGGAAAGAGCTGCCGAGTCCCCCGTCCCGGTTCAGAGGGGACTGGCAGAGCTGTGACCAGGCCAGGGCAGTCACTGCTGGGCGGTGGGAAGCCCTCTTCAATCACAAGCTGTAGGCATGAAGGACATCCCTTTCTCATCTTCTCACCAGCCCCTGAGCTTTCTTATAGCCGGTTAGGAAAGAGTGGAGGAAAATGGTTTTAGATGCTGGCCGATGTACGGTTGTATCACTTACCCTATGATTTTCCAGTAAAACAGGAGCCTTGAAAATGCCTCTAAAATCTTTTTGTCAAAGCTTAAACCAGGGTCACTTATCTTAAGAAAAAGGCACAGAAGGTAGGTGCAGCAGTTTACAGTTTGGGCTTCCTTTTTTTTATCATTTTTGTACTTGAAAGATAACTGTTACCCTAGCATAAAGGATTGAATTAAGGAGTAAATTTTCATATATTCACCCAGACTCTCAGATAAGTATTCTCTATTCTGCTCTTACCTGCTTCATGGCAGTTCCGAAAACCATCTCATCTATTCCCCTGTGGGTACCGCATTCGCCCGCAAACCCTTGACCCCGGACCGAATGACTGGTTTCTATGGCAACAGGTTGCTTAGCGACAGGTTTTTGTTCCTAGATGGAATTCACCTCGCGTCTCTTAATAGTGACTTTTGGGGAGGTCAAAGTTGTTCATCAGATGAAACTAGGAAAGTTTGGATGGTTTTTGTTTTGTTTTGTTTTGTTTTGTTTTCTCAAAGAAGGGGCAGAAATGTTGATGTTCCGCGACCTGAGCATCTGCTGGGAGATGTTCTTTGTTCACGGCAGTGCATGAAGGTGGGCAGCTCCCCCAGCTTCTCCACTGAAGCAGAGGTCAGCAGCTCACCAGAAAAAAAAAAAAAAAAAGAAAAAAAAGGGCATTTCTTAGGAACAAGATGACTGGGGGAATTTGGCTGCTGTGTGACTCCCACTCCCACTAAAGGCAGTAGGCAAATATTAACAACTTTAACACTCCAGTAACCTTGAAAATTTCTGAGCTTAAAGTAAGCTCCTGATCAGCTGCTCTCCAGCTGGACTGCTTCTAAACCTCTGCTGACCTGGTCCTCATTCACACTGGAGCCCTTTATGAATTTAAATTGTAAAGAATTACAACCATGTGCTCCATGAGAGTTGTTTTTTTGGCTTTTTGATGGCTCTACTTGACAAGGTCCCATGGGAGACTGCTGAGGAGCTGGGGTTGATCTACAGGGATGACCTCCCCAGAGGTCAAAAAGAAAGGGCACAAGCTGAGAGGGACTGTCCAGGAGGGACACAGAGACAGTGGCCAAGCTTGAAGGGACAGGGCTGGGAAAGGCAAAGCCCAGATGATGCTGAAACAAGCTATGGGAAAGGTTCCTCTGATTATGTTTCCAACACAAAGAAGGATGATGAAAAGTGAGCCTGCTGCTCATTGGGGTTGGGGCAAAGGAAATTTAAAGGTACCTGGTGCCTTTCTTTTTTGCCTTGGCTTTCACTAGTAAGGTCTGTCCTCAAGACTCCTGGGTGTCAGAATCCAATAGCGTTACCCACAGTAGACAAAGACAGTGATAAAGTTCTTGGGCTTGTATGGTAGTCCCTGACATATCAACTTCCAAGTTGATCAACTTCCAAGGGTTGATATCACTGTGAGGACACTTAGCAATCAGAGGAGGTTCCTGGTGGCTGGCAGAGGGCAAATACTGTGCTCATCTTCAAGGAGGGAAAAGTGTGAGCGTCCTGGGAACTGCAGGCTGGTCAGCCTCTCCCAAATCCCTGGGAAGGTAATAAAGCAAATCCTCCTAGAAGCTGCTTTCAAGCATATGAGCTCCAAGAAATCTCATTTGTGACCAGCCAGTGATGGATTTACCAAGGGCAAATCGTGCCTGACCAATCCTATTGCCTTTCACGCTGAGATGATCAGCCCTGTGGACAAGAGGAAAACAGTGAATGGGTTTTTAGCTTGCCTTTAGCAAGGCCCTTGGTGTGGTCTCCTGTAGTATTTTTAAGGCCAAATTGGTGAGATGTGAATGGAATGAACCATAAGGTGGGTGGAAAATTGGCTCCAAGATTATGTGATCTGTGTTCCCAAGTTCAAGCCACGGCCAATGAACTAGTCCAACCCCTTAGTAGCATCCCTCGGGATTGATACCAAGGCCAGTGCCGTGGAATGTTGTTATTAACCACCTGGGCGATGGGATGGAGTGCAACTTCAGCAAGTCTGGGGATGAAATGAAACTGGGGCGAGTGGGCAGTATGCCAGAGGGGCTTCAGGAGGCTGGAGAGATGGCAGATGCGAATATCATGAAGTTCAGCAAAGGTGAATGTGGAGTCCCTTTTCCGAGATGGAATAACCCTGTGCACCAGCAGAGGGTGGGGACTGCCTGGCTGGGAGGCCAGGAGGTGCCCTACAGATGGTGGTGGATTAGTTGAACCTCAGGTCATAGCGTGCTCTTCTGACAAAGGTGGCCAACCGTGTCCTGGACTGCACTACCAAGAGTGTAGCCAACAGGACCTGGCTGCTCCTGCAGTGCTGTGTCTGGTTTTTGCGCACCCTGGTACAAGAAATAGGTTAAATACAGGAGTGAGTCTGGTGGAGAGTAACCAAGATGGTCAGGGGGCTTGAGCAGATGATGAATGAGGAGCAACTGAAGGATCTGGGTTTGTCCAGCCTCCAGAAAAGAAGGGGCCTCTTCTCCCAATAATGCCAGGAGCAGAGGAAATGGTTTGAAGTTGGGGCAGGGGAGGTTGAGATTAGATATGAGGAAGAATGACTTTCCTGAGAGGGTGGTCAGGCACTGGAACAGCCTGCCCAGGGAGGTGGTGGAGTCACCATCCCTGGAGATATTTAAGAAAGGTGTAGACGTGGCACTTGAGGGCATGCTCTAGTGCCCGAGATTGTTGGTTTGTATCTGTGGTTGGTTTGTGTGGGTTTCTTTTTCTTAATTTTTTTTTTGTGTGTGGTTGGACTCATGGTCTCAAAGGTCCCTTCCAACCATGAGGATTCTGTGATTTATCCATTTAAGTCTTGGAAAGATTTGGTGGGTTGCAGCCAGGTAGTAGAAGTGATTGGAAGAGTTCACTCGGGTGAAGGCATTGGCAGTGGCAGGAAGAACACTGAAACGGAAGAAATAAGAGTTTGAAGGGATGCTGTGGAAGGATGGAAGTTACAAAAAATGCAGAGGGGCTGACTTGGCTTGGTTCCTAGCTCTCTTTTCCCATAAATCTTAAAATTACTGTAGAAGGTGTTGCTAGTCCTTGAGGTTGGGGAACAGCGCAGGTTTGAAAGGTTACACCAGTTGCCCGGTGCTTCCGCAAATCAATAGCAAATCATAGAACCAACAGGAGAATTTACTACTGGTTGCCCAGGAGCCCGGCCAGCAAGAGAAATACCTGGCTCCATCCTCCATATGATGCAATTGTGGCAGGGATGTCCTTTCGGGGGACGTAAATCTCGAGGACGTGTCTGCTGGTCGTGAAAGAGACGGCAGGGCTTGCTTTACGTTCCTGGAAAATACCAAGCAAGCATCTTGGACCAGATGACCGGGTTCCTGGAAAATACCAAGCAAGCATCTTGGACCAGATGACCAGGTGGTCGGTTGCGTCTTGATGTTGTCGGACGTGCCAGCGGTTCACACGGGGGAGGAGAAGGTGCCCTTTGCTTCCCGTTCCGAAGTATTCCGGCTACGCCGCCGTGTGCGGGCAATGTCCCCGTGGCGGGCAGCTCGGGGCAAGGCACTCAGGAAGTCAGCAGGAGTTTTTATATATATATATATATATATATATCTCTAAAGCTCTGCTGGGTTTGCAGAACCATTTTTTGGCTCCTTACCAGCCTGGGAGCGGCGATATAAATAGAGGAGCCTCTCACTCTGTTTTTGTTTTTTTTTTTTTTTTGAAGTCTGCCTTCTGTTCATGGAGAGGAAGAGCTTTGTGCCAGAGCTGTGATATAATAGCTGTTAAATACAAGCCTCAGGACCACCCAGTCCCTATGACGGGGCTGAACCGCTTGACCACGTTTCAATGGGATGCGGGCGAGCTCCGTAGCCTTCTACCATCACGTCTCTCCTAGCTGGTTGCTGACATCTGAATAAGGTTTGGCTCCACAAAAGCGGAGTTCAAGAGTAATCCATCCTCCCAGCTGCTCCTCTCCTCTTTTATTTTTATTTTTTTCTTTTCTTCTTTTTTTCAGTCACGTTAAACAAAATGTTTGGCACCGTGGTGGTTGGAGTTGGAATTGCTGGCTTAGCACGGATCCGAGACTTGATGAATCCGATGCCTTCCAGCCCTTCTGAGCACCTGAGACTCCTTGGATTTGTATCCAGGTTAGAAATTTCATCTCGGCGTGTTTAACGTGGGCGCTGTAATGTTTCTTTCTTCTGATGCACGTGCCTCTCCCTGTGGGGGACTATTATTTGAGGGGGGCAGGGGATGAATATCCAAAGTTTTTATATTTCTCTTATAATTAAGGCTGTCTGAAAAGGGAAAGTGTATGCAAATATGGCTGTCATTCTGAGTGGCAGCTAGGAAATGAGCACAGGAAGCTTTGCAGGAGGGAACAAATAGATTACCTCGGTGAGATACCTTGCAGAAATGACTAAAATAAAAGCGGAGAGACATTCTCACTGCAGGAGCTGCTGCATGATAAAAAGAAATGCGATTCTCTCTGACTGAAATTTCCTGGAGGTTTAGGACAATAATTACACTAATGAGCTAATGTCTGCATGACATTTATAGAAATGTTTAAAAACCGTAAGTTTTATGGTTTTAAAAAGTGGGGTTTTTTTACAAAAACATATTGTAATGCACCTGATGCTGCAACTTCATCATAAAAATATTTTATTTTTTTTTGTAACCAGGTACTGAACCTGTAGATGTCTTTCAAGAAAATCCCATACTTTAATACGTCACTAAGGTTGCCTCTCAGAGAGCAAGAGTTTTTCTCTCTTGGAGAGAGAAATTTCTCCATTAGCTTGGAGAAATTTAGCGTAGACCTCCCTCTGATCGTTCCTGCTCGCCTCTCTGCCCCGTAACGGCGGAGCAGAAAGGTTTTAAATAGATGGGCAGTACATCTATGGATCTCAGACTGCGAACGTATTTTCCAACTATATTTAAGTCATGCAGTCAGGGTTGTTTGAGACTGAAAGGACCCATTAGGTCATCCAGTTTATGTCCCTGCCAAATATGCTCCTGGTTCCCTGCTTCCTTTGCTAGTGCTCCGACTTCCTAGCCTGGAGCAACACCGAAGAGATGATTTCCACTGGGAAACAGCGCTGTCAAAGTACACGGGTCACAGACAGCGTGCTTGGAGACCTTGCCTTGCTCTTTGCTCCATCCCTGGAGGGCTTCAAGGCCAGGCTGGATGGGGCTTAGAGCAACCTGGTCTGGTGGGAGGTGTCCCTGCCCAGGGCAGGGGGGTTGGA
>JAOQGH010000012.1:53032128-53045046 GCA_025769975.1 Gallinago jamesoni
AGGCCATTTCCTCTTGTCCCATGGCCTGGGACTTGGGAGAAGAGACCGACCCCCCCTGGCTACACCCTCCTTTCAGGTGTAGAGGGTCTCCCCTCAGCCTCCTTTTCTCCAGGCTCAACACCCCCAGCTCCCTCAGCCTCTCCTCACAAGACTTTTTCTCCAGACCCCTCACCAGCTCCGTTGCCCTTCTCTGGACCCGCTCCAGCCCCTCAATGTCCTTTTTGTGATGAGGGGCCTCAAACTGGACCCAGCCCTTGAGGTGGGGCCTCACCAGTGCCCAGTACAGGGGGACCTGACATAATTATCATTATTAGCATTCAGATTAGTTCCCTAGAGGCTGGCTCTGCTGCTTTCTGGGATCCAGCTGAGGAGCACCGAAGGGCGATTCTCACTTAGTGCTGCTGCCCATAATGGTAGAGCGTGTGGAAGAGGCTGGTATTCCTCTCCTATCTTTAAATAGCAATTTTATTTATCTTATCTTAGCCTTCTATATCCTGTGCAGGCGGACAGGGTGGGGTGTGTGTTAAAGTGCAGTTGTGTTTCTCTGCTTGTCTTTTCCTCTTGCAGCCTGTGTCACTTTGGATGTTTATTTGAAGTCGGCAGCACCAAACCAGGTGGGATTTCTGAATGCTCATGCTTCCCAAATACCCGAGCTTTTCTATACCTACACCATTCTTCACCCTAAGTCCCTCTCTTTTTCATGCTTTGACAGTGGGATTTATCCCCACTGGTGTCCCCCACCTCTCTGGGGTAAGTACTGAGGTGTTGCTCTGCCTCTGTTAAATATGGAGAAATATGTGAAATATGGAGAACAGCAGCTTTCTGTCTGAAAAAAGACTTTTGAGTCTCCAAGTCGGGTTTCTGATCTTCACGGAGGAAGTACACAGACATACAACATATATTGCAGTTTCCTTCTTATTACTACTCATTACTCTTCATAATATTAATGCTAATTAACATCTAATCTTCTCAAGCCAGCTGGCCACCAAAGAGGTGGGGGGGGGGGAAATGACATGCCAAAAGCACAAAGATTTATTTAATTACTTTTATTAAAATAAAAATATCATGCATTAATACGCATTAGACATTTCTGAGAACCAGTAATATGAAGATTAAGACTACGTCATTTCTGCATAAAGTCAGTTGAGCTGGTAAAACATGCAGCCTACGTATTGGAAGGGACTGGATGGAAAGATGAAAATGAGAAAGGTGCTGTAGTGGCTTTTTTTGTTTTGTTTTGTTGGTTTTTTACAGTGTACGAAGTTCAGCTACAAAGACAAAAATGATTTAATTTACTAATCGTGATACTGGAGACTTATCCAGGCTGAATTTGTACTGACAGTCCCAGCTCCTCTCTTCTTTACTGTCTTGTCAAGCCAACGTGTTTTGTTCTGTTACGTGGAGGACCCTGTTAATTCCTTTAATCTTTGTCTGCTGCATGTTCTACCAGTTGGACAGTGCAACGCCAATACTCAGAGGATGCCGGGGCTTCATTTAATGGCTCCGCTGACCAAAATTCCTCTTTCTGCATAGTGGAGTACAACAAATTCAGTCACCAGTGGGATGCTGGCCAAGACTTTATTTTGCCAGTGCAATTTGCCAACGGCCAGCAGCGTGGCTTCACCTACCAAATGGCACACGGACGAGCTTGTATTTCTTGACTGTATTTCTGCTTTTCTCATTAAAAAGTTAAGTGAGAACCTGCCGTACGCGTGAAAAGAGCAGCTTTGATTAGCGCCCTGATAAGCAGCACCTGGGCTTTCATATTGCACTTCCAGTGGCCACAAGTGTTAGCTGTGCTATTGCTCACATCATGAAACTCCAGCACCGTGCATGCAGAGAGCCAAAGAGTCTTGGAGAGAGGAACAGGTCCCGTTATTAGCTTCACTATGCTCTGGATAAATCCCCAAGGTGACAACTTTTTACCAAATAAAAAAAAAATTAAAAAAAAATCTTAAGTCCATCAATAATGAACTCCTACTGTGAGTTCTTCTCTGGCTACAAACCATACAAGCCCTCGCCACTGATTTTTCTTCCCCCCCAAATACAACAGTATATTACAAATAAAAGTTCTCAAAAATTAAAAACTATTCAAAAGAATAATATACACCTCATTTTTATCGCTCAATATACAAACAATCTTTGATCAACAGTATAAACCATTAAACCATATAAAAGTCAAAGAGCTTCTTATTGTACAAATAGTGCTTCCATAGTTGAGTAACTTTACAACGCTGTGAGGGTACCGTCTGTATCTATGGATGTATTGCTTGACAGTTTATTAAAACCAAGACATTATATCTTCTACTCGGTTGATTGCATCAGTACAAAGCAGCCTAAAACGGGCAATGGATCCATAGGATCTCCGATTATTGTGAGGGATTTCCAAAAATCACTCAGCATTAGCCTTGTTTTATCTTTTCGGCGTAATCAAGTTAAACATCCCGTTAATTTCGAGGGGAAGGGTATTAGGAATGGAGGATTAAAAAAGCGACCTAGGTACGTGAGCCAAGCCTCCTATCGCTGTAGACAGCTACTTCACTTACTCCCTTTTTTAATAAAATATGAGGATGACATCGATGGCAGTTGCAAACGCACGTTCTTCAGCTTGTGAGAGGTAAAGGAGAAGGGTCTGGACCAGTTCCAGCCTGGCTGGAAACGACGTGCCGTTATCAGCTCCGTGGGAACCAAACCTCCAACCGGTCCGGTTGTCAGCTGCGGGTTTGATTTCTGGTTTCCACCTTCTTAATCAGAAAAATCCATTACTTCAAAGGGGAGAGGCGCAGAGAGACCACAAAGCCTGTGCTGTGGAGCATCCAGAGAGCCCCATATGGGCACCACCTAAGAGGTCAAGTGTAAAGTTGGTGGAGCACCAGCCCTGAATCTTGGCCAAAGGCATTTTTACCTCCTGACTTCAGGGGTGCAAGAAGTGCCTTGTCTTTTGCCAGCTGGGTCTCCAGTTAGCCGTGTTTTTTTTGTTTTTTTGGTTTTTTTCCTCCAGAAACTCTTTGTTGGGATGCTACTGAGGGTTTGCTTCACCGCTCTCGTACAGCCTACTTCTCCCGTGGGAGCGTGGAAACGCTGTGATTTCAGCCCCCCCCCATAATTAAACTGATACACAACCCAAAATGTTATCGGTTGAAAGCCTCGCTGCCTGCCTACACACTTCCTCACATAAAAAGCAGTTATATCTCATCACGTCTCATCTTCCCATCGTTATATTTTTTCCTGATACTGAGCCAAAACATCACGGGTTTGTTTCTTTTTTGGTTTTTTTTCTTGGCTTCGTCCCCGTTTAGCCATTGTCTTGCATAGATAATGAATCAAAACGGAGTGGAGGGTTGTAGGTCTGGCCCCGAAGCGATACCCGGTGCTGATATTTGGTTTGGTTTTCTTTCTGGCCTCGCTCTCCTGTCAAGCCCTCTTGGCTCCGTGGAGGTCTGGCCCAGCCCAAATAAAGAGTGGAAACCTGTAGCCTTTCCCTGAAATAAGGGGCCGTGGAAGTGGTGATCAATACCCTGTTCCTTTAAAGCAAGAAAAAAAAAAGACGTTACATCTTTGGTCCTAGTGCAGCCCATTTGACAAGCTACTTGAAGGTGTCATCTTTTACTTCTGTATAAACTTTTTTCTATTATTATTTTTTTAAATATTATTTTAAAAAGGCGCCTTAAAAGTTGTACGTCGGAACAAAGAGAGAGCGCTTACAAAAAGACAGCTAGAAAATGGGATCCCAATATAAAATTTTGGATCAGTGGCGATAAGACATTACAAAACAATACACAGAGTTTGACATTTCATGGATATTCATGCGGTTTCCATCAGGAAGGAGGACACAGGTACATTTTCATACTTTGTCCTGGTTCAGATGTTTTCTCACAGAGAAACGCAGGAGGAAAAAACAAACAAACAAACAAAAAACCAACAAAAAGAAAGCCAAGAGTAACTCATTCGGAGAGGCAGCAGTCCTACTCAAAGACAATGTTGAACTCTGAATCTGAAAAACGAGTGCTTGTCTGGAAATGCAAAGTTTCTCCTTGGCACCCTGGAGCACCCCCAGGCAGATAGAGGACAACCCAGGCACCTTAAACTGTTTGGGGTCCTGTGACACTAGCGTAGCCCTAGCTGTGTCCTCCAGGGAAGAGGCTGACGCTGTGGTACATTGGTCTTTGAACAAGCCATCTCTGTGGAGGGCTTCATTTCAAGCCAGGAGCAAGGACGGGAGCCACGTGTCCATCCCCACCTCCACCTGCAAGAACACTCAACGGCCTCGGTGATGTCTGTGGCACCTGGATTGACTGGATGAACCCCGGCATTACGCTCTCTACACAAGCCCCTTCCTTTCAAATAAACCACAAGGACCGTGCTTTCTAATTCTGTAGCCATCTGAAGGTGATGCTGGTGGGACAGGGCATCACCCTGAGCCATTCCAGATACCACCACAACTCACCGCGCTGTGAGTTGGAAATGAAAGCCAGCCCCAGGTCCCTTGGCTGAATTCACCTCTTGAAGACCCATTGCAACATGAAGGAAATTTCCCAAGCCAACTCCCTTCTTTGCAGCAGAAGAAAACAACCCAAGGCCCAAATGAAGCCAAGCGCGCCGACGCTGCGCACAGCTCACTGGAAAACACCGAAGTAAGATGAAGATTCTTGACTTAACTTCTATTTTCGTACACTTAGAGCTTATTAAAAGTCTTAAATTATTATTGCAAAAGCAGTTCCCTATTAACTGCAGCTTTATGATTAGGAAATGCCAAGCACTAAATTATGAGTAGTTTTATTTTGCCTTCCATGACAAATATAGTAAAAAGGGAAAAATTCTATTTTCTTGAATGGTAAGACTCTGTTAGCCTTTAAGAGTGGCTGTGGTCTGCTACATTTCCCTATTCAGTGGTGTTTTAAAAAAAAAATCAGCATTTTCTACCCGCACCTCCTGAGAGACAACAGCAGAACTTTCAAGTTATGTTTGGGCACCGATTTATACAAGCTCTCAAGATGCAGTGTATTTACTTTTTTTCTAATATTTGTTAAAAAAAACCAAACCACCCCCAACTTTCATGACCCACTCAGCAGCCTAAACTCCGTGCCATCACTGAAGTCCCATGAAATGCTGCCGAGCCGCGTTCACCTGCACGGGGCTCCTTGCTGTTACACTGGCAGTGAGCTGGAGTGGGAAAACCAGACCCTTTCAGCTGCTTATTGATTTATTTTTATTTTTCATCTCAGTGGAAATCATTCGGTACATTGCTAACGTCTGTTGCCCTATGAGCATCACCACCCCGTGCAGCACCCGAGCCTCCGGCGACAGCCACGTGGTCCCGTCTGCTCCCGCCGTCTTTTTTATGCCCAGTTTTTATTTTTTGCTGGCTATTTTGAGCTGCCGATTTACAAACCATGGCTTAGAGGATGTCTGCTTACCAGAACTATTTTACGTTACAGCTAACCCCAGCAATACGGAATCTGTACGTTTGTATCCAGACTTTGTGGTCCTACATCCCGTTTCCTATTTTTCTCATCAAAATCAGCGCATTCAAGAAGTGGTGCTCTCTGAAAGTTACGTTGCTTAATTTTCAAATGAATCTCCCTGTTTCTAGCAATGACTTGCTACTGAATCCCTCCTCAATTGTGGTGGGCGAGCATATTACAATCATAGAATGATAGACTTGTCTAGGTTGGACCTTTCAGACCATCCAGTCCAACCATCAACCTGACTCTGATAAAACCCATCACTAACCCATGTCTCTCAGCACTATGGCAACCCGGCTTTGAAATCCCTCCAGGGATGGGGCCTCAACCCCTTCCTTGAGCAGCCCAATCCAAGGCTGAAGAACCCTTTTCAGTGTAAAATTTTTTTCCCTCATCTCCAATCTGAACCTCCCCTGGCGCAACTTGAGGCCGTGACTCCCAGATTAACCTCTATTAAATAATTTTCATGTCTTATAATGCTGGTGATATGTGTTGCTACTTCTTAGTGGCTTGTTTTAGCTAGCAGATGATTAAAACAAAACAGCAATAGTGTCAGAATGGTTCAGCAGGAGACCATGCACTATGTGATTTTCTAGTGTTCTGCTTGGAGACATAACATATTCAGCAAATTGGAAATTATCTGTGATTTCTGTCAAGACCTCTTTTTTTTTTTTTTTTTTTGGTTTTCATCCATTCCTCCCTGGACGGTGGGTGGAGAAAAAAAACCAAACCCTGCCTGTGCGTACATGTTGCGCGCTTGTGAGAGCAAAAAAACAAATCTGCTCTCGGGAATGCAAGGAGAAATCTGCCACTAATTGGACGTGGGAACTGAATTTGGGTTAGCGTCTTAAATACGAGCCAGCCCTAAAATCCAAGCCAAGCCTTGCGTTCTCCGTACTGCCGTGCCTGGGACTTGGTCACGGTGACAGGGGTGTGCCAAAAGGGGGTACCAATCTTTGGATTTTGACCCACTGTAGAGCTGCTGCACACACAAAAGCTGCTAATGCACTTTTTTACTTTTTTACTTATAAAAAGGGTGATTTCGCATGGCCGTTCCTCTCCTTCGTTCCTCAACAAATCTGTAAAAACGATGTTCTGAGGATTTGCTGCTTGATCCTGGACTCCAGATGTTAACACTTAAGCTGAAACGCATAGTGATATATTCAAAACTCAGCGGCGGCATAAATTGGGACTATTTCTTGCTACTTAATATAGACTGCATCTCCTCTGCAACTCAGCTGCTTATGCTACCTCCAGCACCTTCCCAACGTTCAACTAGTTAGGGCCCTTGGCACCAAAATCACCAAATGTGCCTTTTGCTTTCTGGTGTAGTGGTTTGATTTAAAATAGCACTGCCAAGCTGCTGGTGGGATGCATCTAAATGACTGACTAAATTCACACATTTAGGCATTTTACTCCTCCTACATTCATAAGGAATGTTAATGATGGAAGAATCTGAAGTTCTGGATCACGGGCCTCTGGAAAGAGTAGCTGCTTTTGCTGCTGCGATTGATTTGTTCTATGAAGCTAAAATCTCAGCCTTGCCTAGTCTGCCTTTTGCACACTGGTCACGGAATCACAGAATGATGTGGGGTTGGAAGGGACCTCTGGAGATCATCTAGACCATCCCCCTGCCAGAGCAGGGCCACCCAGAGCAGGTCCCACGGGAACGTCTCCAGGCAGGTTTGGAATGTCTCCAGAGAAGGAGACTCCACCACCTCCCTGGGCAGCCTCTTCCAGGGCTCTGCCACCCTCAAAGTGAAAAAGTTCCTCCTCATGTTGAGATGGAACTTCTTATGTTCAAGTTTGTGCCCGTTCCCTCTTGTCCTGTCCCTGGGCACCGCTGAAAAGAGACTGGGCCCATAACAGAAGATGATGCTGGGTATTTTAAAGAAGCAGTAGGCAGCCCTCCTGTTTCAGAAGAGGAAGATAATGTTTTCCATCACTCCGGGTTATCCTTCCTTTCCGTAATCCATTCCCACTGCCCCTCCTGCATCGCCAAGGGATGTAACCCCAAAGGGAGAGGCATCCAGCCCCAGGACCTGCCCCAGCGTGGTACACCCCTTGGCACTATTCCGCCTCGACCTGAGTAAAGCAAAACACCGATATACCCCTTTCCTTTGCCAAATGTATAAGGGAAAATGATTTCTGCTCTGAGTCCCTTTAAGAAGGGGAAGAAACCAAACTGCTGGGCTAGAGCTACCAGCGTTTCTTGCCCTGGTCGTGTCTAACTTAGCTTGGTTCTTCCAGTCTGTCTCGTGAGTGCTCCAAGTTGCCCCCATTTGCATTTCCTTGACATTTAATCAAAGTCGGCTAAACATTATTTGACACTTCATTTTTTTTTCAGCTACAGCAACATCTTTAACAGTTTTGTCGAAGAAGGAAGGCATTTTGACGACTTGACAGCTACATAAGGGATCGGGGGAGGAAAAAAGAAAAAAGGAAAAAAAAAAAAAAAAAGTCTTGTGTTTGACCATCAGCAAACAAACCAGCAAGCACTTTATAACCAGGTACAGATGACTCTCAGGTGAATTCTCCTCCTGTCAGCTTTCAACAGGAGTGGTCAGTAGGTGATGCCTCGTGATGTTCTGCTCCTTCTGCTAGTCCTCTCCCCGAGCCATCTGCTCCCCGCCGCCCTGGGGAGGACCTCCCGTACGTCCCCCCAGATGTGCTTCTCCTCTCCGTGCCAAGAAGCGGGACATGGAGCCCATTTGTAAAAATCCGGTGTTTTCGGAATGACTTGTTTCTGTTCCAGGAGTTCGGGAAAACTATTTAGTAACATTATTTTTCTTTTCCTGCTGGTGATCTGAGCACCGCAGAGCGAGCAGGCCAGCAGTGCAAGTATCTGATGTTGTAAAAGATCCAAAAATTCTGTTAGAAACACTTATAAAAATACAGACTGTAGAAAGGAATTTGAGTGTACAATGTGTACAGTTCTCAAGGTTCATCCCAGAGTGGCTTCTTACCATGCTACCATTTGAAAATGAAAGGAATGCATCCGTGTTTCACCGGTCCAGGAAGACCCCCCCACGCTCCATCCCAACACGCGTCCGAGTGCAGGCTGTGGGCCTCCGTTTTTACGTGGAAATGGGCAAGAAAAGACCCAAACTACCATCAGATGGGTTTTGTGGTTTCAGCCCCCACGCTGAAAAGGAAAAGTGTGCTTATTGACGCATTGTGGTCGCCCTTCTCTCTAAGCAAGAGTCCGTTCTTGCAGCAGCCAGGTGGTTCACCGAGGGCCTGGCTTGCCTTGCTGCAAGAAGAAATTCTCCATGGTCATGCCGAGGCTTCAATGTATTCACTTTTTGGTGCTGCTACCCTCAAGTACTCCGGGTTTTCCGCCGCGGGAACTTTCAAGAGACCATTAGGTTTGGTTTCCTTCGGTAAGAAGTCCTGCTGGTAGTCAGGATTGTCCAGATTTATTTGGTGGTTGCCTGCCTGGATCCAGTAAGGAGAGCTCTCGAAGACTGTCTTGGAGAGCGGAGACTGGTTGGTGTTGAGATACTCGGGGTTGTCCACAGCTGTGCTGTGCGAATTCTGGTAGCTGGAGTCCGTGGGGACCTTTGAGTTTGCTGTGAGAGAGAAGTTGTTGTAGATTGGGTTCTGGACTGCTGAGGCAGATGCTTTCTTGGGCGCCAACTGGTTTACGTACTCTGGAACAAAACGGGGAAAAAATGAGAAGGAAGGAAAATTAAGGCATAAAACTAATCACAGAATCACAGAATGATGTGGGGTTGGAAGGGACCTCCAGAGATCATCTAGTCCAACCCCCCTGCCAAAACAGGTCCACCCAGAGCAGGTTGCACAGGAACATGTCGAGGAAGGCTTTGAATGTCTCCAGAGAAGTAGACTCCACCACCTCCCTGGGCAGCCTGTTCCAGGGCTCTGCCACTGTCACAGGAAAAGAAGTTGAACATCATCTTTGTAGCTCTCTGCTGGACCTTCTCCAGCAGTTCCGTGTCCTTCTGGAACTGGGTAGCCCAGAACTGGACCCCGTGCTCCAGATGGGGCCTCCCCAGGGCAGAGATGACCTCCCTTGACCTGCTGGCCACACTCTTCCTGATGCCCCCCAGGATGCCATTAGCCTTCTTGGCCACAAGGGCCCATTGCTGGCTCATGGCCATCCTGTTGTCCACCAGGACTCCCAGGTGTTTCTCCTAAGAGCTGCTCCCCAGCAGGTCAGTCCCCAACCTGTCCTGGTGCAGGGGGTTATTCCTCCCCAGGTGCAGCACCCAACACTTGCCCTTGTTGAAGTTCATCAGGTTCCTCTCAGCCCAACTCTCCAGCCTGTCCAGGTCTCTCTGGATGGCGGCACAGCCTTCTGGTGTGTCAGCCACCCCTGTTTTGTGTCATCAGCAAACTCGCTGAGATTACATTCCATCCCTTCATCCAGGTCACTGATGAATATATTGAAGAGGACTGGACCCAGTACAGACCTCCAACTAGATTCCGTGCCCCTACCAACAACCCTCTGCTGCCAGCGTTGGCATCACTCCAGGTGTCGTTTCAAACCACTTGGTCTTTGCGCACAGCATCTCACTGAGCTTCTCAGAGGGGAAGAGAGCCAAAGGCAGGGAGTGCCGTGCCGTGCCGTGGCACCAGACGCGCTGCCCTGAAGCTCACCCTTCGGTTTGCAAAGCAGCAGAAAGGCAGCTTGGCCCACGAGACAGCGAGATTAGCTGCTGCTGATTTTAGGGACGTGTGGGTGGCTACGTCCCAGATACCCTTCTGAAACCGTCGTCTGGGAGCTTAGCTGCCAGGAAAACATTTCCCTAGAAAAACTTTTAGAGAGGAGGAAAACGCCTAAAAACCACAGCACTGGCTGTGAGAGACTCCGCGTTTCGCTTCGGTGCCATCCCTTGCAGGGGCCTTTCGTTGTATTCTTGGAAGGGTTGGTTGGGGGGGGTTTTGGGGTTTTTGGTTTTTTTTTAAGGACACGAAACATCCCGTGTGCATCACCCAACGCCAGCTTCCTCTCCGGCTGCCTACTCTCCACGTCCACGCGACGCCGCGAGCTGCCTTCTGCGTGCCCACAGTCTGCTCCTATTGCTGAAATGGCTAAAGGGGGTTAAACCCATTGATTCTATTTTATTTTTTTTTTTTAAGAGGCTATTTTCCCAAGTCACAATGGTGGTAGCTAGCTTTAAGCACGCAGCGGCACACGCAAAACTCCCCAGCCAGATGGCCCATGTGGCAAACATGAGGAACCCGGCTTGTGAAGGAACCCAAATGAGAGGCAGCAAGAAGCAGCCAGAAAAAAAAACAAAAAACCTCTAGGAAAGGGATATATGTATGCATTTCCACTCATTTACAGAGCACAAACTGTAGGAATTGCTTCCTTTCTACAGAAAAGGGAAGGATAACGATTACGTTCATGATCAAACGACTTGTGAATGGATGGCCGTGGATGGGAACGTGGTGAGAGGTACTCACCCGGGGCTGGCAGGAAGCCCTCATCGATGCTGTCCTCCAAGAAGGCACCCGTTGGGTCTGAGCTGTACCTCTGGACAAAGCTGTCTTCCCTCACTGGGTGCCCCTGCTATGGTTGGAAGTAGAGAAAAATCAATATTAAAGGGACTGTTTTGTAGAGGTTGACCCCCAGAGGAGAAGTTTCTCCTTTTTTGAAGGTCATTCCACCTACCCCGTTCCTGTCAATGCAGGTTGTAGCAGAGTTGTTGCTAGTAGCACTCTTAAAAAGAAAGAAAATACAGACACTGGTGAGAAGCAGATCCCTCTTAAAATTGCTTGTCGTGTTTCCACGGGGGAAAAGGTTCCTACCAATGAGCTCAAGAGAGGAGTGCGGGATGTTGAAGGGCTGTTGAAGAAGCCCTGGTGCGGCACGAGGTACTCATCCGCGTCCACTATATCTTCCATGTCCTCCTCCTCCATCAGGGTGCGATAAAATTTGGAGTCCGTCGGGCTGGGCAGGTGCATCCTGTCATCTCCCTGCGAGACAAGGTGGCGTGAGAGTGGACTTTCAAAATCCCTTCGAGCCCTCATTATCCCCTTCCTCCAAGAGACAAAGTAAATATTAGCGAGAGGTCCAAGATGCAAAATCTTGATCTGCGCGTTCAACCAAATTTACCAAGAGTTTAGACAATCTCTGTCTATGTTGCTGTAAAATATCTGGATTTTGAAGAGGACTAAGCTCTGGTCTCCTCTCAGGACTGCAGTGTGGATTGTTACTGGACCCAGTACTAAGAAAACAGTGACTGGTCTTGAAATTGTGTTTGGGGTTCTAGCTGAATGTGTTAAGACCTGGAAAGCAAGGATAAATCCGGCCTTAAATGATCCATATTATAAGTTTTCATAGGCATTACTCATCATTTTGGGCCTCATATTAAATGCTCATCAGACATCTTCCTAGCATCAGGTTTAGTTACCTGTATAACGAGATAGCGTGGAGGGTCACGGGCCATTTTGGAGAACTCTGCTATCAGTTCGCGGAATTTGGGACGGCTGTCTGCATCAATCATCCAGCCTGGAGGGACAACAGGAAAAGCAACACAGAAGTGAAGTTGGTTTTGGTGACCAAGCACAGAGCTTCACATAAAATGTACCAGCAACAAGAGAAGTGCCACGCGTGGAACAAAGAAAGGAGTTGCCCGTAACGGTCCACCATAAAAAGTTCATTCACCAGCCACTGGTGTGAATTTCAACAATTAAAGTGCACATGTTGGCAGTTTGGGGAAGAATCACAGCGTCACAGAATGATGTGGGGTTGGAAGGGACCTCTGGAGATCATATAGTCCAACCCCCTGCCCAAAGCAGGTCCACCCAGAGCAGGTTGCACAGGAATGTATCCAGGTGCATTTGGAATGTCTCCAGAGAAGGAGACTCCACCACCTCTTTGGGCAGCCTCTTCCATGGCTCTGACACCATCACAGGAAAGAAGTTGAACATGAGAAGTTCGTCCCCATGTTGAGATGGAACCTTCTGTGTTCAAGTTTGTGCCCATTGCCTCTTGTCCTGCCCCTGGGCACCACTGAAAAAAGTCTGGCCCCATCCTCCTGACACCCACCCTTGAAGTATTCATAGGTGTTGATCAGATCCCCCCTCAGTCTTCTCCAGACTAAAAAGACCCAAGTCTGGAGCCTAATAAAACCCTGAGGCTGGAAAAACTCTGGGCTGAGCTTGTCTCCTCTCCTCTGTCCGCATGGGCAGACTGGTCCCACTCGAGTGATTATAAGGCACTGGTCCTGACGATAGCAAAGAGGGCAGTCAGCCTGAATCGGTCCAAATTAGGCTGCTCTGAAAAAGCTCTGGAAGATGGGGAGTCAACCCAACTTCAGGGGGCCCTGTGCTGCTCTGTGAAACCCTAGGAAGCCTACAGCAGAAGCTACACTTGTATTTTACTACCCTTTGTAGCAGATTCTCGGATTTGACAGAGTTGGAAGGGACCTCTAGAGACCATCCAGTCCAACTCCCCTGCCAAAGCAGGGCTGCCCAGAGC
>JAOQGH010000012.1:53089253-53106651 GCA_025769975.1 Gallinago jamesoni
TTTCCACGGAAAGGGTTCTTCAGCCTTGGACTGGGCTGCCCAGGGAAGGGGTTGAGGCCCCATCCCTGGAGGGATTTAGAAGAGGGGTTGCCACAGTGCTGAGAGACATGGTTTAGTGATGGGTTTTTGTCCGAGTTTGGTTAATGGTTGGACTTGATGATCTGAAAGGTCCCTTCCAACCTGGACACTTCTATGATTCTATGGCAGAGAGTGCTCCTGTCCATGCCACGCCTGCCATGGTCGCTCATGCTCTTGTGCCCAAAAGAAACGTTAAGACGGGAGTAGCCTGTGTGTCAACTGCAGAGGATTATCTTGAAGAAGCATCCATGTGGGAAGTTATTGCACAGGCTGGAGAGGCACTCACCACCACGGCAGGGGAAGAGCTTGGAGGGCAGGGTAAGGACCTCCACACTTCAGAATCTGCCATCACTGGTCACACACTTGGCCCTCTGCTTTGCCCAACAGCCTCACAAAGCCCTCTGAGGAGCGAGGCAATGGGTAAGGATGTAATAATATTTATAAATAAGAAGAAACTCATCCGCATGGCAGCCAGCATGGGTGTGCAGTTGGCAGGTGCTTGATTTAGTACAGTATGGTTGAGTGTATCCTGCAGCCTACAGGTAAGCTGAGAGTGTGATCTGCAATTTCTCTGAAACTAGCTAGCTATGGTTTTGGATCACCACAGAACTTTATAGGTAGTTGATCCTCTGCACTTAGAAAACACAGTGAGATTCCTTTAGCAAGGAAGGCCACGTTGGCAAAGAACACTAACCTTCAGGAAAGAGAGGTCACGGTTGTGCTCCACGTATGTGATCTCTAGGTTGCTGAGTACCACCTCGCAGTTGTTGTACATCCTCTGCAGACTGGTGAAATGGTCTTCCACGTGTCCCAGCTGGGTCAGCTTGTTATTTGTCCCTTGACAAACTGTGGAGGAAAGAAGAAAGCTCCATGAAGGAAAGCAAGAATAAGCTCAGGGTAGATGAGATGACTTGTTGCTCATTTATCTTTACAAGCACCGCAGTCAGTGAAGCATCATCACAGAAGGGTAAGAAACAAGACCATTATCTTGCCTGACCCTAATGGCAAAGGGAGCATGCAACGTTGCCCTGGCACAGAGATGTACCTGTGTGGTTGAGGCCCCTTCCCTGGAGACATTTAAGGTGAGGCTTGACAAGGCCCTGGGCAACCTGGTCTAGTTGGGGGTCCCTGCTGACTGTGGGGGGGTCTGACTAGATGACCTTTGGAGGTCCCTTCTGGCCCAGATGATTCTATGGTTCTACCAGAATTAAGAACTGGAATAACACAAATTGCTTTAAAGAAAAAAAAACAAAAAACACCAAACACAAGCCTCGGATACTCTGTACTCATCCAGTCATTCCCTGGGCTCTCCTTAGATAGTTAAAATTAAAACACCTCCAAGTTACACTAATACAGACCAAAGGAGAGGGCAACACGGTAAGAAACTTCACACCACCTTCCAGGTGGAAAGCATCAGCCCAACTTTGCTCTTCAGTGGGAGCAAAAGGAGGCCGTTACCTCATCGTTGCCCCAGCCCGACCTCATTACACACTGAAAGAATTTCATTCTTATAATTTGCAGCAAATGATAAGTTAAATGATACTTTTGTAGAGCCATCATTCCTAGAAGCCCCAGTCCCGAACTGGAATGCCATTGTGTGGGGGTGCTGGAAAGCAAATAACCAAGGCTCTTGACGAAGCTGGAAATAAGTTTCGGAGCTAGACAACACCTGTTGAAGATTTACCCAACAACTGATGTTTTCTTTAGTGGGAAAAATAACTTAATAAGCAGTGATAAAACCACACATTATCCATCGTCAAAACTATCTGCTCAACATATGTTACTTCTCAGTAGGGTCATCACCATTAAGGAGCTGCACAAATAAGGGATTAAATGCCCTTTCTCTGTGTTTGAAGCAAGGCTACTCACTCACATTCCTCAGTTATTTCTCATTATACATCTAGATAAATGTGACGGTGCTTGGGATCAGAGTGACAACTGCCAGTAAATGGGGACAGTTTAACCGGGGCTGTGGTTACACCATCTAAGCCAGATCAGCCAGAGCCAAAGGAGGGGGGTCTGATCCTGTGGAGTGGTTGCATTTTGATGGCAGAAAGTTAGAAATACTGTCACGCGCTGGCCTGCCTTGTAAAATGGGTGGTTGTTGGGGAGGGGAGTGGAGAGGCTTTGAACTTACTGGAAAAGTCAGAGTCCTTCAAAGGTCATCTTGAATGTTAAGGAATATTATCCTCCGACCAGGGAAAAAGCCCAGTAATAAAAGATTCCCAGGCGGTTCCAAACCTCAGCTCGGATGCTCAGTCGAGGTATGTCAGACCTGACCTCTGAAAAGGTGTGATTTGAAATGTGCTCAAACACAACGGAGGAGCAGGCGCATCTCAGAGTGCTCACAGAAACGAGCCTGTCATGGTCTTCAGGGACCACAAACGGCCTGATGCTCCGGCTCCATCTCTGGTGTTAACAACCAAGACCTGCCCCTGGTACTCAAGACAAGCCCTACGCAAAAACTGCACTGTTTATGCTACATCTGAACCGAAGGAAGGGTGGAAGAAGGGAGCCTTCTCTGGCAGCATCCTCCTGGCCACCCGTCCCCACGATCGACCCTACGTGGCTTGACACCAGTCGGATCATACAACAAGGAGTCGGAGCTCGCAGGCACAAACCCTAGGAGATACTCCACAGGCTTGAATGTGCTTCCCTTGGGATCAGACAAATGTTGGAGCTCTGGACTCCGCTCAGCCGTCCTGAGAAACACAGCCTTTTTCACCGCTCAACGGGTCAAGGCTGATGCAGCAGTCAGAGGGCATGGTTCCTCTTGCTCCTCTCCCTCTCCCATGGGGCCGCCCAGTGAACCACGCCAAAGAGCCCATCCAAGCCACAAATAATGCAGAACAATAAATAAATAAATGGAGGGAGGGTATTTTTAGCTCAGGAAAGCCTCCTGATTTATTTGGCTCACCGTGGTGCCCCGTCCGCTGCACCCCTGGAAACAGCTCTGAGGAGGCAGGGGCAAATAGTCAAGAGAAGGAGCGTGCCATCTTGTGAAGCTCCAGAGGGAAACCCAGACAGAACAAGCCCTGAAGAGGCTCCAGGTTGGTTCTTTTAGGATCTGCTTTCCTGTCCTGTGAGTATAGAGAACTTTGATGGCTCTCTACCCCAGGTATCTTGAGCAATATACGTGCAAAACCACTTGTCCCCCCAAATCAGGCTCATGATACCCTCTAGGCAGGAAACAGAAGAGGTAAATGAGATGTTAGTTAAGATCTGGAGAGCCAGAGAAAATGGGTTGCTTCTGTTAAGGTCTCAACAGCGTATGGCTAGCTGTTTCAGTCAGACCACCCTTCAGAAGCTTTCCCTCTCGTGCACCATTTTTTTTTGCTCGCTCAAAGAGACCCAAGGCCAAATCCTTGTTTGCTGCAAAGACATCTAGGTAGATCCAGAAAGTGAACTTCATCACAGCAGTATTTACCAAATGAGAACCTGGGTCATATGCAGTGTATCCTGAGCAAATAACACCCAAATCAAGCAAAAACAAGCTAAAACCTGACAGCAGTGTTGCCGAACAAAGGCAAAGGCGCTGAGCAATTTTCCAAGGAGAACATTTGGAAATCAAAGAAAATGGCCTGCTTGCATCCGATGAATAATACCATTCCTGCAATTTCTTTGCTTATGAAAACAGGCTTCTGAAAAGATACATGCTATAATTATCTGTCTGTAACACCACAGTGTGAATGCCATTCTGCCCAGAGGCAAAAGCACAGACAACGTAGTGCTCGCCTCGCTCCGCGGAGTTTTAAGTGGGACATGCATGCTCGAGTGGATGGATTAAAGTGCGAATTAACCTCTATTGAGCTTGACCTATTTCCCCTCCGAAGGATAGGTTTTGATGCCGCATATATTAGTTTTATACATCTGTTTTGATGGGTAGGAAAGCCAGCACTATCCAGGTTTAGGAGTCTGTGGTGGGTATGGATACTTGGTGGGACAGCTGGGGGCTATGGTAGTGAACACCATATCGTAGAACTGTACGATGACAGAATTGTGGATGGAAGGGACTTTTCAGATCATCTAGTCCAACCACCAACCCAACTCTGATAAAAACCATCACTAACCCATGTCTCTCAGCACTATGGCAACCCGGCTTTGAAATCCCTCCAGGGATGGGGCCTCAACCCCTTCCCGGGGCAGCCCATTCCAAGGCTGAAGAACCCTTCCCGTGGAGACATTTTTCCTAATCTCCAATCTGAACCTCCCCTGGTGCAACTTGAGGCCATTTATGGCCACATCATATATGGCCCGTGTGGACACTTACACATGTTTGCAGCACATTTTAGCTATAAAAGAGAGTAAAAACAAACAGAGAAGTTTCCCGATGAAAGTGCAGGGTGAGAACGTCCCTGATGAGCAGAAAAGCTGAGCTCCAGGACTGAACTCCAGGTCATGGGCTGACCCCTAAAAGATGAAAAGCTTTGCTCTTATCTGTGATGTTAATACAATAAAAACCACAGCCAGTCTGGGAAGTTTTCAGGCGGGGAGGGCGTCCCTGGAGCAATGCTGCCTGCTGGGAACGTGGGGCTACTCCTGCCCCAACCCCGGGGCCCCCCCCCAGCCCCAGCCATCCCCCCTGGGAGGCAGAAGCACCCCAAAAAGCCCCGTAGCATGGGACAGCGCTGCCCAGCATTCCGTTTCCATGGGATGCTGCTGCTCTTAGCCCACACGCTTCTGAAACGCCAGGGAGGTGTTGATCTTGAATGAGTTACAGTATTACCTCAACAGATCTGGAAAAACATAAAAATAAAAAAAAAGGGCAGAATATTGCTGAAATGAGCCAAATTGTGAGGTGGTGTCTGTATAAGAGGGCAGCGATCAAAGAGCTGAAGAAAGAGGCACGGTCTGCTGAGAGATGCCAACTTGTTGAATTTTAGTGCTTATGAAGTGCAGGGTTGGCTGCCCTGGGTACTAAAGTCTTCTCTCCATCCCCTGCCACGCTTGCTCCCCTTCCCTGCCTCAAACTTGGCCTTAAAGCAGTATTTCTAGGTGGTGCCAAGGTGTTCCCTCTCTGCAACCCTCTGCTCTTTGGTTTTTGGTTTTTTTTTCCCCCCTTGTGCAGCCCAAAGAAGTGGAGCGAAGCCAAAGCGTTTCCTAAATGGCTTTTTCCACGAGCGACGGGAGAGAGCCAGGCTGCATCCCTCCACTGAGCCACCTCCTCCTCCCAAATCCATCCAAACTGGGATTAAACAAAGCGGTCCCCGCAGCAATCGCCCGGACACAAGTGAAATCTTTTCGTTTTCGGCTTTTCCCCAGAAAAATCTTGCTTACTGAAGTCCCAACGCTGTCACGCCTCTTCGTCCCAGACTGGAGAAAAACCCCGGAAAATGCTTTGAAACCAAATTATCACCAATCCCCAAATCATCAGCTGGTTCTGTTCATGCTTAGCCGCTGTTAGTTCCCCCACAGCTCCTACAGACACATCAAAATAATAACTCTCAAAGGCAATTTCAGAGACACGCAAGTCCATTTCCATGCTTCATATATCACTTAAAACTCTATAGGTCCTGGCATAATAAATGTATATACTTTTTTTCTGTGTGTTTCCCAGCCATTATTGACAGTAACACAAACCTTGCAGACAAGAGATATTTGGTCCATCTGCCAGCACATTCATAAATATTCCTTTCTCCCCACTTATCGGCAGTAATTTAACTTTTGTGGTGTTTTTTTCCCCCAAATATTTCATGGGAGAGCAGTGCCTTCCAGGGCACTCGGTCCAGATGATACCAAGCTTCCCCTGAAGGCCAGGGGAGATGGTAGCACTCGGTGTCCTACCATCAGTGCTGCCCACTGGGATGGGATGGATGGTAGGTCCATGGGTAAGACCCCAACCAGAGCGTGGGGAAAAAAACAAACCAAACCCTTTCAAGTGAACTGGAATCCCTTTGTAAGAAATACTGCTCGAGGTGGGGCTGTATGGGCAACCACATCACCCCAAAACCCAAACCCTACCCTGTCCCTCGCCGGGGACAGCCCTGCACAACACGTGGGGGATCTTGAGCCTCCACGTTCCTCCCTGGGAGAAAAACTGTTTCCCCCTTGAGAGGGTTGTCCCTGGCCTCCATCTAACGGGGTCTCAGAAATTAAATGAAGACCCTTGTGTCATTCAAGCACAAATCTTGTCCATCAGCTCTAAGGGCGGGTCCAGTCTATCAGGTATTCTTTTTGACCAACCTCAAAGCTATCAAACAGATCCACGTAACCTACTGTGGAAACCAGAAAAATGCAGCTAGTGCTGTCAAATGATCAAAATAGTGCTGTCAAATGATCAAAATAACAGCATTTAAGCTTACAAGGAAGTACCGGAGCAGACATTTGTCATCGTGACTAGCCTAATTGCTAAGATCAAGAACCATCCAACGCTTTCCTGAAAGGAACCAGGTTATGAAATGCCAGAGGTTGGAAAAAGAAAGCGACGTTTTGTCGGGTGGGATTAACCATTTAAAGAGAAGCACTCCGTACGTTAACCAGTTCCTCAACGCCGGAGAGAGGGGTGGCGGAGAAATTTGGGTATTACTGGGTTGAGTGGGTTTCACGTAGCGAGTAAGAAATTCCCGAGGGAGGAAAAAGTCCACGTGACACAAAAAGAAAAAAAAAAAAAGCAAATCTGCTGCCATGTGCTGCGGGAAGTTAGGAAAAGGAAAAGCCAGAAAATAGGTGAGAAGCACCAACCAGTGCTGAGAGGTGGGCAGATGTTTCCCCTTGAGAACCGTGGTGGCAAACGCATACGGCGCTGAAAAAACTCCAGTTTCAGTTTCTTGGCAGCAGCACTGGGGGCACTGGGAATGCTGCTGCAGAAGATCGTAATTTTTTTGCACACCTTCAGATACTATCGTTTAAAACATTGTGAAAAACAGCCTCACGTGGTTGTCCTCCATCCCTCCTCAAACAGCGCGGTTTGGAGTAATGCGGTTACTTGGACTAATTCCCACTTTTAGAGACACTGGGGGAAAAAAAAAACCCAAAAAACCAACAATGGCAGAGCTTTTAGAAATACTTAGCTGGAAACTTTTGTAATTGCAAAAGTGTCCCAAAACTAACGCCATAGTGGAGAAAAGTAATGTGCCTTAAGAGAAAGCTTTCTCAGATGGTCTTATTTCTATTTACTCGATGAAAGCAACTTTTCCAGCAAAATCTCCTTTCAACTTTCCAGTTAGGAACAGAGATCTGCCCTCCGATAGCAAAAGTCATATCCTGAATTGGAAGGGATGGAGGCAGTGTGACAGTTGTATGGCCCGATTGCTGGTGAGAGCCTTCACCTGAAAGAATAAATAATCATATACGAACCAACTTGATCCTGAATTAAGACCTCTCCAAAGTCAGAGCATTTCTGACAACAAGGGATTCAGCCTTATTAATTCCCTAGCTTGCTGTGTTTTGTTTTTTTTTTCCCTCCCCAATATCATTTAGTAATATTTCTATTTTTCTTCCCTGCTGCCATTATTTAATTCAGCATGTATCTTCATTAATCCTCCAGATTAAGGCCAGACCAGGATGTGCTGAAATCAGTCTTTCCCCTGGCTTCAATGCGAACCGGATGGGGGATTAAATTCTCCTCTTGGGGATTCTGGTGTAGATTTGGAGCAAGTAAAATGACGTGGTGGGCCAGCCCAGACTTTGAGCTTTCCCCTCTTAAGATGCAACTGTTGGAGGGAAACAGCTGGTATCTATAAATACCAGCAGAATTTTAAAGAAATGGGGATTGTCACCTTGCAATATCCTGCAGTTTGGGAAAAAAGGTCTATTTCTGAAGGTGAATAACAGATTGTAATGTTTGGAGGGGGAATGCTTCTAGCAGGGTACTAAAAAATAACCCCGTTTTGAATCCATTTTCTTCTGATGGCTTCGTCAGTGGTCTGTAAAAAGACATCAAATCACTGCTGAAGGTGCCTGCAGATGACACAAACATCGCTGGGGTTCTTAATAATCATAGGATGGTTAGAGTTGGAAGGGACCTTAAAGATCATCCAGTTCCAAACCCTGCCCTGGGCAGGGACAACTCCCATTAGACCAGGTTACTCAAAGCCCCATCCAGCTCCATCCAGTAATAAAGAGGTACGGGTGACCTGCACAGGCTGGTTTGTATAATTTAGGAAAATAAGCCCTCTGAACAACATTTATTTGAAAAATAGCCAAAGGCAAGGTCTTACATCGAAGGCTACGGAACACGTACCAGGCAGAAAACGGGGTTGTTGGGATGCAATCACCCTGTAAAGGAATTGAGGATCTCAAGGAGGTGACCAGCTCATCACTTGATGCAACAGAAGAGGGCAGCTGCTGAGAGCATCACTTGGGAAACGCCAAGGAGGAGGAGGCAGGAGCCAGCATTCTTCACCAGTGATGCCCTGGCATGCCCGAGAGTGGCAGCCTCTGCACTAGAGGGCTCCCCTCTCCTGGCAAAGCGGGAGCCGTGGGGCACAACAGCACCAGGATGCTCCACCCAGGCTCTTCAGCCCTTCTCCCACCTGCATTTCAGCCCATGCCCCCCACCACACGGCCCACGGCTACTGCAGTATGACTTTGCCTTGAGTTTTGTAGGCTATTCCCTGAGAGGGATGGCTGGAAAGTCAAGCTCCCCAAGATGCCCGCACCAGCAGCTGGGGTGGTGCTGCCAGGTTCTTCCTCCTGCTGGCCCCCTTTGGGGAGGCTGCTATAAAGGAAACCAAGAGCTTGCACGGGGCTTTCTCCATTGAGCTGTTGCTCAAGGTTCAAGGCCAGGTCTATTGCAAGTGCAGCCACTAATGAACTCAATTCATAAGCTCTTCCTATGATTCAGTAGTGAGGAAAACCCAAGAATAAGAAAACCTCGTATCTCTTGACTGCTGTGCAAACATACACACCCATGTATACGCATATATTACCCCTCTGCTCTGCGCTCGTGAGACCCCACCTGGAGCACTGTGTCCAGCTCTGGAGTCCTCAGCACAGGGAAAGACAGGGAACTGTTGGAACAGGTCCAGAAGAGGGCCATGAAGATGTTCAGAGGGCTAGAGCACCTCTGCTATGAAGACAGGCTGAGAGAGTTGGGGTTGTTCAGCCTGGAGAAGAGAAGGCTCCAGGTGACACCCTCCCTTTCAGTATTTGTATGCATTGATTAGATCCCCCCTCAGCCTTCTCTTCTCCAGACTAAAAAGACCCAAGTCCCTCAGCCTTTCCTCAATGGAGAGATGCTCCAGGCCCTTAATCATCTTTTTGGCCCTTTGTTGTACCCTCTCCAGCAGTTCCCTGTCCTTCTTGAACTGGGGAGCCCAGAACTGGACCCAGTACTCCAGATGGGGCCTCACCAAGGCAGAGTAGAGGATGCCCTCTCTCCACCTGCTGGCCACACTCTTCTTGATGCTCCCCAGGATGCCATTGGCCTTCTTGGCCACAAGGGCACATTGCTGGCTCATGGTTACCCTGTTGTCCACCAGGACTCCCAGGTCTTTCTCCTCAGAGCTGCTCTCCAGCAGGTCAGCCCCATCTTTACGCTGTGTGAAGCTCACATACTGACTCAAGTAAGACAACCCCCAAACAAGACCATGCAAAGGGCAATGGTCAGCCCCAAGGATGGGCCCACCAGTTAGCATAGCCCCTGGCCAACAGTCCATGGCTGCAGCCATTCCACTTCACACACCAACACAGCTACTACTACTACTACCCATCACCCCCGTCCCACCCCCCCCAAAAAAAAGAGCCTCGTGCATCTGGAGCTGGAGAAGGGCCATCACACGGCCCCCATCCAGGCGAGGTTCCAGGCCCTGGGAAAGAGCTGGGAGGAACGTGATGGTTCCTGGCAGCCGTGGTGAATTCTGCATCACTGCCTTGCTGCAAGCGGCCGAGGGACCTTCAACAAGGGACATCCTTCACCCGAGCCTTGAACCCGGGGAGATGTGGGCGGCAGAGGTGAGGCACCTCGAGATTTACACGGGGATTATTTGGGGAAAACAAGTGGCTGGCAATAGACGCATGAGCTTGTGCCCTGCGATCTGAAAAAAAAAAAAAATATTAAAAAAAAAAAATTTACATTCTTCATTGTTGTGTGTTCTGGCAGCGTCCACGGAGCAGCAGGGTTTTATAGCACAATAAAAAGAAACCGAAGATGCTTGCCCATGAAAATGTGGGACCAGTTTCTAGTTACATCAGCACTAAATTGTTTAAAATTGTTTCAAAATGAGTTAATTTGAGAAACGAGATTTAAAAGCATTAAACTGTGCTGTGAACATTGAACCGCATGGGATTTCTTAAGGCACTGCACTTGCACCTTTTCATTTGTGCCTTCCAATGAAGAGAAATCACATGTTTTTCTTCACTGATATTAAATCAAGTCTTCTGTTGGAAGCAAGCCACAGTGCTTCTGAATCCTTTGAGGTGTAAATTCTCTGCGAGCACTCACCCAGGGACTCAAAAAAGGGGTGAGAGAAACCACTTACACCTGATTCCAAACAGAAGACTAGAAGCTTGCTACCACAAATGCAAAATATTCTTTTTTTTTTCTTTTTTTTTTAACCAATAGATGTATATATATGCACATACACATATATATGTAGCAGTGGATGCTGCATCCAGCCTCTGGGAGCCTATAGCCGCACGATGCTTCCTCCAAAGCCAAGTCCATAGCAAGGGACTACGGCGAGTTCCAGCTTCATACAGGTTAATGTTAGAAAGCTACAGGAAGGAGGATTTATACCCCCAAATTCCCCAGGAGACAATCTCGTCCCTTAGGAATGAGGTTGTCTTCCCGAGGGAGGCTGAAACAAGACGAAAAATGCAAAAAAAAAAAAAAAAACTAAGATAATATTTGCTGCCTTAAACAATAAAGGCACTGTTAAGTTATCTGTACTAACGTAGCAAACTAACTACAGAAGACAAGTAAAAGCTGATAAAAAGCTTTGAAAGCTTGTCTCTCATGGGAATGAATGCTTGGTTAACACTTACATGAGGGCTTCCAGCAGAAATTTGGATATTCCTACATGTTCACAAGCAAGCAAGCTCGTACACGCTGCCGGGTTTGAAAAGCCTCCAATAATATTTAAGTTTAAAAGGAATAGCTGAAGAGCATATTAAATGTAAATGAAGGCTGGATAACTTCTGATCTTTATTTAAGCCTTGAGTAAAACTCAGTGGAAAGACTGCTATTGAAACCAATGGGCTCTGAATCAAGCTCTTATTTCACTTAATTTAACTGTGTGAAATTCAATAAATGAAGTAAATAGACTTTCTACCACCCTTTTTTTTTTTTTTGTCTGGAAGGAGGAGAACTACAATTAAGTTTTGAAAAGCACAGCTAAAAAGCCACAAAGTGATTTAACAGCACCTGGGTAAGTTTTGAAGCTGGAGACCAATTTATCTTCAAAAGTCTGGGAAGAAAAAAAACCACCGAATTTAGTCGTCGGTACTATAAATTGTTGCATGTTACAGCAAGTGGAGCTGCTTTTAGGGTCGGTCTTACTGAGCGATAGGGAACCTCAGCCACATCCAATGCCAGAGTTTAGGTTTGCAAAGAAATGTAAACAAGTTTTGAACGTTTTAAAAGGTTCAGGGCGCGTTACGTGCTGGTCAAAGTCTGGAAAGGCTCCATCTCTTGATAGGCACGGTTAACCTCCGCCGTGAGACCTGGGCTGGAAGGCAGGGAGCCTTCCTCACGCTCTTCCATCCTCCCCACTAAAACCACTGCTTCCACGGCTTGGTGCCAAGCCCAGAAATCCTGCCATCTGAGCTCCAGAAATATAATGTTATACTGGAGAAACCTCCGCTAATGCTCTCCGAACCCGTATCATCGTCATGGCCCGCCGAACGGGTCCCGGAAAATGAGATGATGGGGTTTATCTTTTGTTTTGATTGCTTATAGAATATAAGGCCCACGCACAGGTTTTAGGTCTCTCTGACCTTGCCAAAAAACGGCCCTTCCACTTCCTTCTGCTTCTTTTCCTCCAGCTCTCTAAGAGAAACATTTCTGTGTGGAGGTATCTGAGGGTCGGACATGCAATGGGCCGCGCAAAAGCCCCTATAACAACTATCCCTGGGACAGACTTTTGGGGATGCTTTATTTATCTCTTTGAAAATCACTGTGACAGACTTTTGGGGATGCTTTATTTCTCCCTTGTCTCTGAAAACACTAATAAAAGACCCACGTGGGTAAATGAAATTATTTCCTTTCCTGAGAGGAACGAAAATACGGACTCGTCAAAGGCCGACAGCCTTTTTGAGATCAAATTACTATTTCATATACGCCCAAAATTTGGGGCTGGCTGGTTGTGAGCAGTTTCAAATCGTTACGGAGATGCTGCCTTTGATTCGGCAACTCCTTCGTCCCCAAAATTTGAGGGATGGGACAGATTTTGTCTTTGTCGTGGCCTTGCCCTAAGTGACAAGGCAGGCCAAACGCCACACAAGCTTTCTCAAACAACCCACCCGCCACCACCAACCCCCCCTACATGCAAATATGAAAATCTGAGACGACGACATGCAGATAAGGATGTAAAAAAATAAAAAATAACAAAACCCCACCCTTACATAAACGCCACAAACCTGCTTTGAGGCATTCCACACTCTGCAGAAAAAGCCGCCGGAAAGAAACGGCTCCATCACTTCGGCGAAAGGGGGGAACAAAACAGTAAAAATGTCATGGGGAGCAGCGGGTTGGATTGTGCTTGTCTTTGCCAAAGATGTCTTAAGGGGGGGGGGGGTGGGAAATAAAAAAGAAAAGAAACTTTTGACTAGTGCTCTGACTCTCTGGCTAGAAATAATTGACTTTTGTCTTTCAATGTATTATTGGAATTTTGGAATTGGCATTTTGGAAACTTGCTGGTGGTACAGCACGATGAGGAGGACACGGGAGGTGATCATCCCCTGCACTGGGCACTGGTGAGGTTGGAAAAAAAATTCTGAAGCTTGCACCTCTGCTACAAAAAGCATTTTTGGAGACCAAAAGGATGAAAAAAAGGCTGGAAAGTATAACCATATAAGAATTAGAAAGACACGGGACCCTGGGCTCGGAAATACTTGGCACTGGTGAGGCCCCACCTCGAGGGCTGGGTCCAGTTTTGGGCCCCTCATCACAAAAGCCACTGAGGGGCTGGAGCGGGTCCAGAGAAGGGCAATGGAGCTGGTGAGGGGTCTGGAGAAGAAATCTTGTGAGGAGAGGCTGAGGGAGCTGGGGGTGTTGAGCCTGGAGAAAAGGAGGCTGATGGGAGACCTTCTGGCTCTCTCCAACTCCCTGAAAGGAGGGTGTAGCCAGGGGGGGTTGGTCTCTTCTCCCAAGTCCCAGGTGATGGGACAAGAGAAAATGGCCTCAAGTTGCGCCAGGGGAGGTTCAGGTTGGAGATTAGGGAAAATGTTTCCATGGAAAGGAGGTGCCACGTTTCGCTCTGGCCTGTTTCTTACGTGGGAATTCAGAGGAAGCAAGAGCTGGGGGAGTAGCAAGCTATGAAGAAATTAAGGGCAAGCAATGTGAAGGCTTGGAGACCCACCACTCCAAGAATTTGCATGCTCGGATCTTTAAGCTTTCAAAGACTTTCACTGAATTCTAAAAAAGATCCGAAAAAGCGTAATGATGCAAGACAGGCGCTTACGAACCTCCGTTGCAAAAATAAATAAATTTAAAAAAAAATCACACTCGGTTTTCCAGAACACGACATTAACTTCGGAAGGATCTGGCTTTGGCCACTGCATCCCAGAAAGTTTCCAAAATTGCAAAACAGTCGCCTTCTGAGCAAAGACGCGCGTCACTCTGCCAAACCCACCCCACCCCCCCATTCCATTGCCAAGCTGCTCCCTCTGTTAAGTAACTTCTGATAAGCCTTTACTAAAACCAGAGCCACCTTATCGGCGAGGAGGGGGGGGGAAAAAGACACCTAGCAAGTTTTTAAAGCTGTAGGTCTGGCCGACTGCCTTTGATGCCTTGGCCAGCCTCCCGTGGCTATCTATCGCTCCATGGAAGGAGCTGCAGCAGCTCTTGGGAGCCCAGTAAATCACCTCGCTGCGAGCGATGAAATGCTACCAGCTCCAGAGAACAGAGGAGCTTTGTGTTTCTTAGCAGCTTTGTGTTGCCCTCGTCATCACCCCCTTCCCAACCCTCCACCCAACGGACTTGGAAAGAAACATCCATCTTGAACCAATCAAGCTATTTCTTCACTAGGAACTAAGTTTTGCAGGGCTGAAAGTGAGGCCGTGGCCCTACGTTAGATTGTATGGCTGGGGAAAATAAAGCAGAACAATCCATCCTCTTCCCAAAACTAGAAAAAAAAAAAAAATGTCTGCATTATAAAATTTAAGTGGAGGTTTTCCATAGTAGGCATAGGAAAATGGCACACAAATTATACAGCACGCAATGGGAGGTAGACACCAAAACTTGCTTTTGGAAATCCCCTCCTTGAGGTGGGTCAGTACTGTTCAAGCAAAGATGGAAGTTCTACCACCAAAAAGTAAAGTTTCCAAATCTACTACGCCTTTATGAAGGAACGAGGGCACAAATTCTTCTCCAAATACGAAGTTACGGTGCTGGTATCACTGCAGCATTAGGATATTTCAAGACTCTGACTCAAAAATGACTCTGCTGACTTGCACTGGGCTGCAATGCCTTGAAGCAGGCTCCTCAGAACACAACACAGCCTTAAAAATAATAGCAGTAACATAAAAAAAAAGAAAAAAAAAAAGAGAGAAAGATGGGCTTAGAAGAGACAGAAACCAGCTGCTGGTAGATGCATTACATCCTCACTCAGCTTACAGGCTCCCAAAAGGTTCTGGTACAGGAGTTGAGAAAACCCATGGGAAAATCTAGCTTGTGATCTGAATATATTATACAGCTACGGGATGTCTCTGCTGTCACCGGCTTCACTTTTACGAGCCAGCCTCCGATAGAAGCCCTTTGTGTTTTAGCTGTCGGATCTCATAACAAAAAATATTGAGTGCTTTCAGAGCTTTGCCGAAATAAGATTCCATTAAAAAAATCTCAAGACAGTCTATGGAAAGGTTCTGCTATACCCTACTGATCTTTCCCAATAAATGGCGATACAGTTTATCCTCTGTGGGTGTGCATCTCTTCCAGGTAATGGAACTAGCACATGTCAGAAAAGAAAATGCGGGTCGAATAGTTAAGTCCAATGTGTTTTTTAGGGTGTTGATCTTCTCTCCCAGAGTCACAGCATGCTATGGGGTTGGAAGGGACCTCTGGAGATCATCTAGTCAAAACAGGTCCTCCTACAGCAGGTCCCACAGGAACGTGTCCAGGCTGGGTTTGAATGTCTCCAGAGAAGGAGACTCCACCACCTCTCTGGGCAGCCCCTGCCAGGGCTCTGCCACCCTCACAGGAAAGAAGGTCCTCCTCATGTTTAGATGGAACTTCTTATATTCAAGTTCACGCCCATTTCCTCTTATCCTGTCCCTGGGCACCACTGGGAAAAGACTGGCCCCATCTCCTGACACCCAGCCTTGAAGTATTTATAGGCGTTGATCAAATCCCTCCTCAGTCTTCTCTTCTCCAGACTAAAGAGACCCAAGTCCCTCAGCCTTTCCTCCTAAGAGAGATGCTCCAGGCCCTTCATCATCTTTGAAGCCCTCTCCACACATTGGAGCTGACAGTTTGCAAGGCGTTGTCCCTCAGCTGCCTGATGCCACATCGTACGCTGCAGGACACGGGGACACAGCGACAGACTGGTTTTCTGCAACCTCAGGACTGAGTTTGCACTCTTAGGAGGAAGCAATCCTACCCAGAACCGTGGGGATGCTCATAAACAGCAAACAACAGTCATACCTGCTCTAAGTAACACGTGTCTTCCAAGCGTGCAAAATTGCCTGCTCTTTTTTTTTTTCCATTTAACTGCCTTTATCTCAAAATTTAGCTTTCCATCAGCGAGGTAAAACACGGTTTACGCTTCAAGAATAAAAAGCTCAGATGGTGGAAAATCTGCATTGGCCTAGATCAGTGACCATGGATGCTGCCGAAGCTTCGATGAAAATACTGCTGCTTTTGAAACTTTTGCCTTACTCCATCCATTTTGGTTTAAAGTTTCTTTTTTAGACCCAACTGGCTGCAAGCAATCACACCCTGTACCACACAACTGGAAACCTCTTCACCATGGTTATTATGTCAAAACGTAAGGAGACGTAACAGGACTTCAAAAGCAGTGAATAAATATGCACACCTCTGAGACAGAGCACTGGAAACTTATTTTTTGCCCGTATTTTAGAGGAGGGATGTTATTATGTCTCTTGTGGTTACTCCTGCAAAAGCTTAATCCCTCACTCATTCCAAGTCCTCTTTGAAAGTGCTTCCTCACCAGTGACTTCCAACCTGTGCTCTCCATCTCCCTGGGAGTCCCTGGACTATTTTCATGCCCATGAAAGGTAAATAATGAAAGGCAGGCTTACATTTGCTAGACGGAGGTCTGTGCCACGTTTGCCTTAGAAATGCTGTAGGTGCCTGCCTACTGGGCAAGGCTGGAAACCACTGGTATGCACAATCCCACTCCAAACGTACTGTGAACTGCCTCAAAGCAACTCCTTCCACTGCCTTTCCCCCCCACGCACACACACACACATATATTTTTATATATATAATATTTTAAATAGCCTCTTGAAGACAAGTCTACCTGAAGTATTTAAAAGTGAGACTTTACACTTGCAGTTCTTACTCTTATAAACTCTCATTCCACAGACAAACAGAATACACACGCCCAATTATGATTAAAAATAGAAAGTGGACGTGGGGAATAAACAACTCAGTTGCTAGAACCTCAGATGTGCTCCTTTTAACCACCACAAGCCCCTGGCATCTCTGCTGACCCCATCAACGCTCCTCATGGAACACTCCTCATGCCGCACCGGGACAGTCCCACTCCCACCGTGGTACCTCCACTCCTGTGGAGTTGAGTTGGCTACAGATGAAGCATATTGCCTGCATCAAAAGAAGTGCGGCCACCAGGTCTCGGGAGGTGATTCTGCCCCTCTGCTCTGCTCTGGTGAGACCCCACCTGGAGCTCTGTGGCCAGCTTTGGAGTCCTCAGCATAGGAAGGACATGGACCTGTTGAAACGGGTCCAGCGGAGGGCCACGAGGATGATCAGAGGGATGGAGCACCTTTCCTGTGAGGACAGGCTGAGAGAGTCGGGGTTCAGCCTGGAGAAGGCTCCGGGGAGACCTCAGAGCAGCCTTCCAGTACCTGAAGTGGCTACAGAAGAGATGGGGAGGGACTCTTGGTCAGGGAGTGGAGCCATAGGACAAGGGGTAATGGTTTTAAATTGAAAGAGGGGAGACTTAGATGAGATCTTAGGAAGAAATTCTTTGCTGTGAGGGTGGTGAGACACTGGAAGAGGTTGCCCAGAGAAGCTGTG
>JAOQGH010000012.1:53162119-53179306 GCA_025769975.1 Gallinago jamesoni
CTCCTTTTCTCCAGGCTCAACACCCCCAGCTCCCTCAGCCTCTCCTCACAAGACTTCTTCTCCAGACCCCTCACCAGAGGGGTGGTGGATGCTTCTGGTGGGACACTTGATTAGGACGTTTATTTGGACTCGGTGCTTTCACACCCACTTCACACCAGCTGTAGAAGAACAGCTCATATCTGATATGGCACCCAGCCAACGGGTCGCGAGTTGCGTAATTCAGCTATTCTTTTCTTATTTTCGGTTTTGTAACACAAGCCTTGAGACCGGCTGCACGAGGAGCAACGAAGCGGGGTTTACCTCATCACAAAGCCACCACAGCAAAAGATGGTAAGATAGTGCCTACAAAAAGATAGTGTCTACAAAAGACAGACCGGCCGCTTGGCCACTGTACATAACAACAGACTTGTTGTTACAAGTGGTGGCCAACAACTTGGCCACCAGACTTGGCCGCTATACATAACAGCATACCTCACCCCTGCCCTTCCAGTCACGCCTGACAGAAGCTTCCCACAAGAAACATGACTTTTCCAGCCTGCCAAAAAAAGGCTTAACGAGAGCCCGAGGCTCCTGTGTGGCTCTCCTCAGTCAGAGGAGACCTTCGGACTCAGGAGGCTCTCCTCAGTCCTGAGGCTGAAGGCTTCTGAGCAGCTAATGGAACATGCCCTGACAAAAGTCCTCCCTGTCGATGCCGGGACATGCCACCTGCCATACCTCTCTTGGGGAGCTGGGTGTGCAGCAGTGACGGGGCACGTCGTGGGTGCCATGCGCCTCTGCCGCGGGGATGGGTGGCACCAGCACGGCGTGTCCCTGCACGGAGCCAGAGGAACCTGGCACTCAACGGGGTGCTCCAGCCGGGGCTCCGTCTCCCTAACCCACTCTCTCCAGTGTTTGCAGGCCCCTGATGCCGCTATTCTGGTCCACCTGGAAAAATTAACCAGCCTGCCAAATGTCTTGCCAAGGAGAAGAAGCTCTCCTGTAGGCGCCGAGAGCATCCCATCCCAGCTGCTGCAGTAAAGCCATTCGTATCTCCCCCCTTCAGTCTAACTTAAACAATTCTGCTTCATTGTAGAGTAGGGTAGATGGTTGGACTCGATGATACCAAGGGTCTTTTCCAACCAAAATGATTCTATGATTAATAAAGCCATATCTAATTATCTGCCTACTGCTGGCCCTCAAAGCTAAGGCACAACACAAACACCAATTAGATTTTTTTTAATTTCTTTTTTCCTTTTCTTAAACATTCTCAGTCGTTTCTTTGAGGGATCTTTAAAAGAAGATGTTTAGACTCAAGGAAGTGGAAGAACGTGTTTTTTAAAAAGTAGATTACTGCAGATGCACAGCAGAACAGAGAGGAGCTTGCAGACCCAGCTTGGGAGGAACCCCCCCATCCCCCAGACTCAACTGCCTTCAGATTGCAAGTGCGACCTGGCTGCCGAAGAACGCCTGAAGCTGCAAGTGGACAAGAGCCAGAGCCAAGCTCTTCACGTTCTACAACTACCATTTCTTGTATCTGAATCCATGATGAGCCCCAGCTGCAGAGGCTGATTCAGGTTTTGGTCCAGGTCGGTCTCAGTCTCTTTAATGGAAAATGAAAAATGCACTTGCATGCCCAACACCTATAAATATTTGCAAATACCTTATATTTTATGAAAGGATCCTCTGTTATTACAACAGATATCTCTCCAGTTACAAGAAACTATAATAAAGACATCAATCCTGATCATGGTTTCCCTGTTTTCTCCTTGTATTTCTGAACTGCTGGCCTAAAGAGTTTCCTCAGTTTACCTTAAAGCTCTAAACAAAGTTTACATTTAAGAAACCTGGTGGCCTTCCTCCCCTGTAAACCATCGTTGCAAAGACAACATAAAAAAATACTTTTTCCATTTGGAATTTTGGACTTTGACAGCCACAGGTTACCTCAAAATAGTTCCTCCCCACTTAAATTTAGAAGTCAAGCCGCCAAGTTTGTCAGCTGAGCTTTAGCATGAATATTTTCAGGCACTATGAGGTTCTCCTTGAGCAGAAGGCGTTAAAAGGAAAATGGAGTTGGTCTATCCCTGTTTTCCAACACAGGTGTGCATTTAGCCTGCTGGCAAACGTTACCAGGAAGCAAACTAGTCCTTCTTCCTCCTCCAGCAGATCACCCTCCTCCTCTTTTACAAGAGCTGTCCAAAGCACCCATCTGAAAAGGGGGTTGGCGTGGTCTATATGGTCTATAGCTGTACCTATAGCGACTCAAAAGCCAGAAACTTTAACAGATAGGGTTGCGAGGGGTTGGGGAGGAGGAGGAGGAGGGGAAAGTCCCAAACCCAAGTAACTCCAGGCAGACTTGAAGTCACCGGGGAGTAATATTGAAGGGAAAAGAATCTGAAATGAGCAAAAGGCAATATAAGCACAGTGGTTATTTCCTGTTCATTTATTTCTTAATTTTTTATTCATGTGTCAATTAACGCCATCTGGTTGTTGGGGTGGGTTTTTTGTTGGTTTTTTTTTGTTCAACCCCTGAAGGGAGAACGTGGGCCACGGTTTAATAACAAAGTTCCCACAAGACATGACAATTCAACGTCATCTCAATAGATTGTTCCAAAACGTAGAAGGAGGAGGCACAGAAGACCGCAAGAGTGCCACGTGACAAGCCATATCCATCTGCAGAGACATGTAGGATAAGAAGGAACTGACAGCAGAACGGAGAACAAAACCAATGTAATCCAACACTAAACACTGAAGAAAGAGCGTACATAGTGATGGCGAGTTCTAGCACGGCTGCAAAGCAGCAAGAGGACATTCCCACTGCTCTTCCTGCCATGAATTTTGATGGCAACCATGGAGCACTTGCAAGAGAGACCAAGAATACTGTAGTTCAGAAAAAAAACCCCATAAAAAAAAATCTCTGTTTGAAATCTCTTCAAATTAGACATTATGGAAGAGGAAACCTGTACCTGTCTTTTGGCAACCCTGCAACATAAAGTTCTAATTCCATTTTGATAAATGGCCAAATGCTACCAGGTCTCCTTTAAGGAGTGCCGTCAAGCCTACCCGAGCCTGTCTGGCCAAGGTGGTCATGCTCCTTCTGCAAATAAAGGCAACCATTTCTTCACCACTTCTCAGGAACCAATCTAAGAGTCTACTTTTACACCAGTCAACTTTGGGTACAAGCTTGCAGGGTTAAAGATGGAAAATACAACATCTGAACAGCTACGTGCATATTGAGCGGAACCTTCTGAATAGTTCCACCATGTTATTTGCATTATAGTCCTCCTAATACAGATTATGGAGGTTATGAACTTGCTTTACATGCAAGACTTGTCCATAACTTATTTATAATAGTGTCTTATTTAATAAAAAATACAAATAATTAAAAAAAAGAGAGATTATCACTTATACTTCTCCCCCACTCTTTGGGACTAAGGCATTCAGGCCTCCGTGTTACCCTGGCACTCTAATTTGGGGTTACAATCGTATTGCACAAAGGGATTTATAGTCCAGGCATACTCTACGAGAGGTACCCAGTTCTCAGAACAGCCTCAAAAAAAGAAAGTTTTCATCACCTGGCTCATAATAAAAACATTTGAAAGAAAGGGAGGAATAAAACAGAAAACACATGCGCAACCCAGATGTTGTAGGGAAAATCTGTTTGTTTCTAACGCGCTGGTGAAATTGGTGAAGATTATCACATCTGCTCTGAAGTACAGATCTCAAACACAAGCAAAGGCAAGGACTAAGCAGAATGGAGGAAAGATTAAGAGGCTTTCACCCCTTTTTTAGCACTGGCCACTGCGGGACATACCCTCAGACTTTTTAAGAGGAGAGGCAGAGGTGCCAACACATACCCCTAGAAATCAGTGACCCTTCTCTTCTGAGTATGAGACAGGGGGATGTGATCAAAACAGGCACCAGGTCCTTGGGAAAGCTGTTCTCTTGTCTAACTGCATCCATCTGCTTTGGGACACAGACACAAATCCCATTGCAATTTTTTTTTTTTCCTGGGAAAAAAGAGATCTTATTAAAAAAAAAAAAAAAAAAAAAAGCCCAAACCAAAACCAAACAGAAAACACACAAATCAGATGCCTTTTCATTAGATTCCCAAACCCCCCAGATATTAGAAAAACTTCGGTCAGTATAGATGGAAACTATATTTTGGGAAACACAAAATTCAAGCACGTGTAAATTGAGAACAGCCAAGCACTGTCCACCCTGCAGAGAAATGCCTCCAGAGCATTCCCTCCCAGCCCTGCAGCGAGAAACACTTCTGCTATATAGGCAAGCAAGTTTTAAGTAGAAATCCTTGCTTTCAACAGGGTATCAAAGTCAATGGTGAGTTCTACTAGAAGAAAACAAAAACCCACAACAGGAAAAGTTTGGTCCAATGAGACTCGTAGGTGTTCGCAAAAATTTATGGAGAGGAAACAACAACACTCTCCGGGTACTTTCTGGGAGCAAGTGTTGGATGCAGCTAGTTATAATGAAATCAAGCCTGAAAAATCTTTTGTTATATTCTATTTGTAATAAAGGGGTACGCTGAAATGGAGGAGTGGGAAAAATACTCAGTTACCAAGGGGGAAGCAGCATGCTCGGGTAACTCATTTTCCTCTCAACCTCCTTTACAAAAGAAGGATAGAATGAAATTCCCTCGGTGTCCTCAAAGGAAAAAAAAACACTACATAACAACTCAATAAAAGAAAGGCTATTTTATACAGAGCAAATCTCAATTAAGATTAATTACAAAACCCCGCAAACCAATAAACTTTTTTTTTTTGCCATGCCCAGCTGTCATTTTCTTTTAAAACCTCCTGACCTCCTCACTGTGCCCTTGAATTGTAGCACTGGTTATACACAATATCGTGAAGTAAAATGAACGATGATCATTCATGCCCAAACTTTATATATAGACTTAAAAAAAAAACATTGGCAAATGGGCTATTAAAAGTGGATGCACCTTATTGATTCCCCCTTAAAGCAATTTACAGCTAGACAGCACTATTTGCTCACTAGTGCTAGAGCAAAAATTGCTTGTATTTATCTTGTTGGCAAGGACAAAACCCATCAGTGCATTAGAGCTGAGATTTGTACCTTTGCAAACCACGCTGCGAGCTGGTCCATTGTATCAAGCACAGAATTGCCCATGTGCTAACGTGCCCATACTTTGAAAGATGAAGATTAGCAAAAGAAAGAAATATTCTGCCCTACAATTGCACTTCCAAAGGGATTCCCTATATTCTTCACTCCTCGGTGGGTCTTCTTCAGGACGAGTAATTATAGAAAGAACTTTCACCGCAAAATGCCTGGAGATTCGATAGTGCGATTCATCAAGGCAAAAATATCTTTATCTATCATACTTTAGTTCATGCTCCCAAAGACAAAAAAAGCACATATTGGAGGGAAAGACAGCTACAGAGACCGAGAAACAAAGGAAGAGATATCTTGACCAACCTGAGAAAAAGAACTCAGCTTGACCAGTTCCTTACAGTACCTTGATTCAGGATAACACCCTCCACTAACGTGCCCACTTCCCTCATAGGTCCCCTCTGATACATCTTTTTCCAGCTCCATTCATGGAATTTTTATTAAAAAAATGCAGGAACACTGCATTTTGTTTAATTCAGTGAGAAAACTCTACATAGACCATGCTGCACTAGACAAGTGTTCATTAAAGATATATAGAGGTTCTCACCTGCACGTCTGATTGAGTCATGCTTAATGGCTTCACAATCTGCCCACCCTCACCAGGCACCACTTTGGGTACACACCTTTCTACTTTATTTATAAATAGCTGGTCTCAAAACCACTCTTCCCAGAAAGTCAAATAGTCATAAAAATATCAGCCATCACAATCTGACAAAAGAGAGATTGAGAGAAAGGTTGACGTTTGCTGCTTTGGAGTAACATTAAACATGATAAACACTATCCCTGACTGTGAATATCATCTAATCTGGCCACGAAGTCAAACTGATCACCATGAGGTCAAAACCAAGCGGGGATGCTAGCAAGGCCATCATGAAATTAAGTCACCAGGAGTACAGATGCATCAGAGAGGCTAAGATGACTTGGGTCTCTTCCCGGCAGGAGTTCATCCTTCTGTATCACCAACCATGGTTGAACGTCCAAGCAGCTATCGTTAAGAGTCAAACTGCATTTGCTCCACCACATGCAGCAATGCCAGATCACAACACCCTGCTCTTGACCTGCATTCCTCCACTGCCCTGGTTTGGAAACCTCTTACTGGTGTGTGAATGCCATCTTTCTCCCATAATTGTTACCATCTACGCTGGACATTATTTCCAACACAGGTAAACAGTTTTCTCATTCTCGTAAATTCTGAGGTGGATCCATTAAATGGATTTACTGGTTTAGGGATACAACTGTGGAAATCCAACCTCATGTCTGCCTATTACGAAGAAGAGCTTTCAAATTAGAGGGTCCCAATGCCTCAAATGTATTCCTGCAGTAATAAATTCACTCTTGTTCACTTCACATTATTTGTTTTGTTCTTGATTGACTTAGCAGATACCATCAGAGAGTTGAAATGCTTTGAACAAGTTAAAGAGTTGGTGTCCTTCAGATTAACTGATCAGCCACAGCATGAACCAATATCTGAAAGCTCTCGATAAGCGGAGAGCAGTAAGCATTTTTGACAGTTTCTGGGAATGATTTCTAGAAATTCTTAGGACTTCTCTCCAAGGAGCCTAGGGAGACAATGGGAATGACAGAAACCTCGCATCCCCAAAACACTGGCAAAACCAGCAAGGCCTTCTCCACGGGGTGTTTATCTGAGACTTGCCATTTTGGAGGTCAGTAGAAGGCAGGTCAGGCAGCCCTCCAGTGCCAAAGCAAAGGAGATGCTCTCTGACCTCTGAGAAAAGAGGCGTTTTTGTCACATGGAGATCATTTGCGCCCAAGGAACGCTTCCCGTGATCAAACCTAACTGGCATGTACTCGAGATTGGAATCAGGACACACAACAACAACAACAAAAGCCCTGCAGCTGCCTTGACGTCATGCATTTGGATTGCACAAGTCATCAATAACATTCTTCTGCTACCATTATACAAAACAGCCATTTCTGTTGTTGTTGACCGAAGGCGATGGCCTCCTGGCTCTCGTCAAGGGGCACCTCGCCTCCAGACACACACCTCGCGCGCCCCTTCTTCTGGCTTTTGGGTGCCCATGAGGAGGTGTGTTAGCAGGTACAACACACACCTGCATCATTATGTCTTGTCCAGCAGAGCACATTTTTTTCCTACCACATTCATCCCACAAACAACCATCTCATCGGTTAACGTCTAATGCCACCGCTACGGAAGTGCCAAAGTGTTTGCGAACTTGGACTGTTTAAAGGAAAAAAATAAAAAAAAATAATAAAAAAAAAGATGAAGCTTTTACAGGCACACAAATTCTCTCTAACGGTCATCTGACCATAGCAGAGCCTCAAGCCTCACTTCAGGCTTCTCACAGGCTTCCAGAGACATATTAGTTACATATTAGTGAAAAGCTGTAATAAAAGAAAGAAAAGAGTTGTTACAGAGATAGAGGGTATGCCACAGATGTATTATTTCCCCACGGTAAATACTCATTAATACACTGGAGATGGGTGATTTACAAAGCACTGGGCCTGATCCCAAAAGTCACACCCAGGCATTGACTTGCTTTCCTCAAATCTGTGTGAGCTGAGGTTATCCAAAGCCTCCCCAGAAAAAGCCTTAAGAAACACTTGCTAGCTGTTCTCTAAGCATTTCCAGGCAGGATGCTGTTAGTAAAGAAACATATAGTAATTCCATGACACACTCTGCTTCTATCCTATTGAAAGGGAAGTTAATTTTATGACTAAAGCCTGGTTTTCACTGAATGCAGCTCCAGCACAGATGCTTTGGTGCTGCCGGAACCCACAGGGTTGGCACAGCATCTGCATCGCTGGGTATTATCGCTGGGAGCTCCACCAATCTGTGGTTCACCCAATCTATACAGGCCAAACGCCTTCCAATGGGGAAAAGGTTCCTAGATGTCAAGCAGGACGTTCTCCCTGCATCAGCACTGCTGGTTCTTCGAGGCATTTGTTGAGTTTGCCCAGCTCCTCTGAGTGACTGAAGTGAACGAGCAGCGTGAGAGCTCTCCTGGAGACTCTGTGTGTGTGTAAGGTGGAGATTTTCATCCCAAAAAGTGCCTTCAGCTGGAAGGGGCATTGTGATCTCCCTACAAATGGTCTCCTCGAGCTCCGACCAGGGAATGCTAAAAGGCAAAGAGAGTAGAAACAACAGCAGGGTTATCTTCTGCCTGTCCAGCTACGGCTGTCAAGAGGGAGACTGAAACTCCTTCAGGAATTTTTCTCCCTGGGAATACCAATAACCTCAGGGAGCTGCTTTACAAAACCATTTATGGCAGCTATGAGAAGCATCTAGAGGTCCAGCACCAGCAAATCAGCAGGAATCACATTTAACCAGTCTAACGACTGGAGGTTAATAGCCTCCAGCCCATTCAGCAAGGTCCTGATTAACTAGAAAATGTCATGAAATAGGCTAATTGTTTCAAATTGTTTTTGAAACAGATCAGCAGAATCAGAAAAGCACAATCCTAAATGCCATGCTGGTGGTGGAAACTTCACAACAGCATTCACACATTTGGATTGAGCTTTCTTTTCAAAATCCAAATTCATGCTTAAAAATTAAAGTGTTGCTGCAAGACTCTAAGACGAACAACTAACCCGAGTTCTTCTCCTGGAAAGTGCTACAGGGTTGAAGGAAATTCTCTGAAATTCATCACCTAAGTGTTACCACTCTCAAAACCTTTGCTGTGATCATCCATTTCCTGACGTCAAATCTCCCTGCTGTATATACCACCTTCATGGCCACAATATCACCCAGAGCAGGATACCACCCGCGTTTTAATGAATTACCATGCTGAAACTGGGTTGGCTACTCACAGAGAAGACCAGACCAGGCCAATTTTATTCAGTACTGGTTTTATCTCCAAGGATGCTTCTATTGTTTCTTTTCTTCTGAGGAGCCTATACCATCCAAATCCCCATTAACCTGTGCAGAGTTCAAATAAATCAAGCTCAGCGCTGTCTCAGGACCGTAAGAGCCTTCTGATGTTTTGGACCATAAGTAGGGGACCATCTTGTCCCCTGCTCCAGGAGCAGCAACAGCAAATGAATGAAAGCAGCCAGGAACACGGTGAAGAACAAAAGATGTCCCTCATGATATTCTGCGGCTTTCCATCAATCTGCTGCTGAACAAATCCTGGATGTAGTTGTATTTAATGGCACTTGATAGATATCTTGGCGACAAATTTCCCCTGCTTGCTCTCCGAACCTGCGTCAACACGGTTGAAGGGTAAGGAGTTGAAGGGTGTTAAAAAAGCCCGAAATAAGATTTGGCACAGCTGTCAAACACACAACATGGACTATATAATGTACTGTTGCAATACAGTGGTGTTTATGAAGAAGTAAAGATGGGAAAGCTAAAGGCACTGGTGTGTGCTTCGAGAAGGGAAGGCCTGGGCCTGTCTCTGGACCCCTTCCTCAGGAAGAAACTCATTAGTGACACAAGGCCTGGAGGGGTGATTAAAGGACCTGTCCCTCAAGCATTCAGAGTGCTCAGTTTCAGTGGGATTCCTCACATCCTTAAAACCAAGGGAGGGTGTGAATGTCTGAAGAAAGCCCCTTGGCTAACGGTTGAGGCTATAAAAGCACCAAAGGCTTGTCATTGCCTTGGGCAACCCGGGGACTCTCAAAGAAACCTTACATTCCTTTTCACAGAAGGGAAGGAATTCAGCAGAATTTGGATCACACAGAAAGGTGGACTGTGTCAAAGGAAGGTCAAGGGGAAAGAGGTGTTAACAAAATGCTAGGAATTCACATCTTTTGCTCTCCAGGTTCAAAGCCTGTCACCCGAGCCTCCGTCAACCTCCCTCAAATTCCAAGACACAGTCCTGTATTGGAAACACAGGTCAGTACTCTGGAAAAAGCTTAGTATCCAAATATTGTCTTGAAAAATATTCTATAGTTTTTCTTCCCTCTAGTCACAAAAATAAAATAGCCACAAACAAGTCCCTGGCACTTCATTCCTTCTCCCCACGTGTTCGCCGGCCAGGAGGGACCTCAAAGCCAGGTCTGACATTTGTCAAGGATGAGGCAGAGCCCAGCACAGCACCCCAAAAACCATGGGGCCCGAGTACAGCATCCCTGGAGCAAGGAGTGGGACATGAGTGGAAAGGGTGCATCTTCCTGGGCTTTAGGCATCAGAGCACTTGTCCGTTTGTCTTGGGAAGGGAGGATCTTTGACCTGGGCCAGCACAGCAATCCCTTTCAAAGCACAATGGTGATGGAGAAGGGCTTGGATACCCCAGGATGGGAAAGGTGGCAGAAGGGCAAAGCCTACACCAGCCCTGCTGCCATCGCTTCCTCTGACCTGTAGACAGGGAAGATGACCACCCCGAGTCCTGGATAACAACTTCTTCAGGCATGGGGGGGGTTTCAAGCTCCTCAGAAGAGAGAAGACCTCTCTGGGATTGCTCATGGAGCTGCTCTGCAGTGACACCAAGCAAAGAAGAAAGCAGTTTAAATTTAAAGAGGATTGTTTGGGGTTTTTCTAAGTACATTGCCTTGTTTAGGATTAGAAGATAATGACTTTTGCTACACTGCAGAGAGATTATAAAAATAATTCTCTTCACCTCGCATCTTTTATCCCGAGAGATCCGAGGGGTATTTATGGACCAGAAGCCAGGTATTTTAGCTCAGGAATGTCTGCAGCTGCAAACAAACACCTTCTGGGCTTGTTCAAGTTCAAACGTTTGCACGGGTGAACATCCAGCTCCGCGCTTCATTTCAGCTGCTTTTCAACAAACAAACAAGAAAAGATGCCATTTGCAAAACTGTTTTGGAGGAACAAAACTCACGCTTTTTTTTAGGGAAATACCGAAAAAGCTTCGCTACAAAAAAAAAAAAAAAAAGATACACTCTGGTAAAATTACAAATTCAAGTGTGGTCCTGTCACAGATTCCACAATAACTATATTTAATTACGCTCATGCACACCAATTTACCTTGGATTTCTCAGAGGTTGTTTTATTATGCTCAACAAGAATATCTCCCAGGCAACTCACTTTGGGGGGAGAATGGTGACAACTGCTGTTAAATCAGTACGGCAATTAGCTTTAAATTCTGCTTAAGGGCTGAACATTCGACCGATGGCACGGACTTTAGTGATGTTTAACTCGGGGCACGGAGCAAAGGCAAAAGTTTAAACCTCAGCCTTGTTTCAGAAGAAACTGCAATGAAGATTAAATAGGAAAAAAAAATAAATAAATTAAAAGAAGTATCAGATAGCAACAAAACTTCAGTAAAGCTCGTTTTCAGGATGGGTTTTTTTGGTTTTTTTTTGTTTTTGTTTTTTTTTTTAAAAAAGAAGCCCAGTCCTCTTGGCCAAATACAGTAACGCAATTCCCAAAGTCAACTTCCTAAGAGAGTGCTGAGGGTGGGAGGGAGGAGGATTCCTTCTCCCACTGCAAAACTGCTTTCCATCTGATGGCTGAAACAGCTTCCCGCAGCCACGCTGCTCCCCGGCTCCGGAGAGCTTGAGGCACAACCAGGAAAATCCTTGCTGGGTTACAAATGCTTCCAGATAACGCCGTAAATAGACGGAATTGGGAAAAAAAAAATCCCACCCAACCTCCTACCCAATTCCTGTGCCACTGTGTCTCCCCCAGGGGTCAAGAAATGCTTGGGGGCTGGGGGATTCAGCCCTCCAAACCCTGCTGGGAAACCCTCAGGGACATTCTCTTCCCAGCTGGGAAACACTAAAAAAACACAGGTGCTGATGAGGTGGGGAAGGACAACCCGGCTCTGAAAGCCACCATCATCTCTGAGAAAGGCAGAGACCTCTCAAAACAGCCATTTACCAACATGGTTTTGATGGAAATTCCGATGTGGGGCTTGAGAGCTTTGCCAGGGACACAAGTTGGGGGCCTTTCAAGACCTTTGATGAGAATCCAAGCTGTATTGCATCACTCTTAGATTTTTCTCGAACAATTCTTGAATAATTGCCACGTTGCAATTATAAGTGGAATCAGACCGTCTCTCTGAGCACAGGAAACATTACTGTGATAATTTGCATGAGAAACACCTAGATAAAGGATGCTATTCATTCTAACAAAGCTAAGGTAGTGGTCGTAGATACAATATATAACTGGAGTTGAACCCTCAAGTGAACTGGTTTTTATCTATTGTGCGAACTGGTTTTATCTGTTCTGTGATATCTGCTGTTACCTGATGTTCTGAACATCAACTTCTGCAACAAAGTAGTGCTAAATCTCTGCTACTCAGAGGCCAGGGGAGAAGATTTAATTCCATTTACTTCAAGCAGACACAACTCACTAATTTTTAGAAGTGTATGGATAGCCTGTGCTACGTATAAACTTCATTAACTTTCCCATTTTGGGTGGGCTTTGTGTAACAGTGATTTCTCAAGCCTTCCTCCTGAATTAAAAGCGAGGATCAAACCAACTTGTGTTCTCTGAAAAAGAACAAAATACAGCTAGTCCCCCAACAGATGTTGAACTGCACGCCGTATTTAAAAGGCATGCAAGGCACGAGTGGATTAGGAAAAAAAAAAAAAAAAAAGTCGATGCATTAGTAATGGGTTTGTAGCATCGTTTCTCTTTCTCTTTTCTTCCCAGCAGACAATGTTTTGCGGGAAAATTGTGCTGCAAAAAAAAAAGGATAAAAACCACAGTATGCGCTATCAGCTGCCTTAGCGCCACCTTCACGATAATAGAAGCAGCCCTTCCCAAGTGCCATGAAATAATCCCAGGAGCTTTAATATATAGAATTTAATAACATAAGATTTAATATAGGCTCTAATCAACAGGGCTGCTTTAATACAGAGTTAATACTGGCTCGACTTCGCGCGCACACACACACACACACACATACTGCTTCTTCTCCTCCACCACCGCCCGCCATTAAACAGGCAGCTTTCCACTTTCCTAATCTGCTTGGACTTTTTGGAGTGGATTTGGCGCTGGCGGGATGCAACGGCGTGTTGTGTAGACCCCCAAGGGCTCCTCCTGGAGACCCTTCTCCGTGGAGGCTGTGGGCACCACCCTCTACTCCAGCCCCTTTGTCCTCCTGCCACCAGGCTGTGGTCCCCAAAGACGGTCCCAAAGGGAACCCTGGCTCCCACCTCCGCTCTTCCCCCCAGGGGATCCCGGAGCCGAAACCTTGGCAGCAAGGGCTGCTGCTGCAGAGGAACTGTCTCAACTTGAAGCTCTTCAGAGAGGGCAGGGAGTACTTTCACCAATCAAGGAGTTGAAGGCAAAGGAGGGGGGGGGGAACGTCTTCCAGCTCTTAATATAAACACGCAGAGCTCTGCTCAGCCAAGTTGGACTTTTTATTTTATTTTTTTTTTGGTCTCCTTTGTAAAGCTCACCGAGGTGTTCCACACGGCAGAATAGAACAACAGGGTTGTTTAGCACCCCAGGCAAAGAACAAATGTTTATTAACCCAGAGAAATATTCCTGCTCAGACTTGGCCCGGCACGTACAGCTCTGATGAGAAGTCACTCCAGCCTTCTACATTAATCAGACTGAGCTCTTCATTAAAAGAAGCGTCTGCTCTACGTGTCCGTCATAGCTTTTACTTTTTTTTTTTTTCTTAATAATACGCATTTTTTTTCCTTTTAGTTTTAATTAATCTGTCATTCCTACCTGTAGCCATTTGCCAGGTACATCATGACTTGCACGTAAAAGGGTCTGTTAAACATACAATCTCCTAATCATTTTATACTTTAACTTCCCTTCCTCCTTCTAAACCACTTGAAAACATGATATCTTCTTTCAAATCCTTCAAGAGAACACACATATTAAAGCCAAGAAGTGTTTAAGATGCCAAAGCTTTAGCAAAAGGGCGGGTGAAGCAGGACGGATCGGATGAGATCTCTGCGTGCCAAGGGAGCAGAGACCTTTAGGAGGTGAAGCCGCTGCAGAAACACTTCTTCACAGTTTCATCAATTCTTTCATTTTAAAGCCAAGCTCGGGAACTGCTAACCAAAATTCTGCTGAGGTTAACAGACCAAGTCACATCTCTCCTCTGGTATGGAGGCTACAGGGTAATCGGCACACGCACAGACAGTTCCACCGAGAAAATAATCTAAATTTCTTTCTGGGGCAATATCCCTTATTTCTGGGGCAATATCCCATATTTGTGCTTCCTCTCTACAGCATGGGATTGCAACGTCCCTCCCACTAAGCACAACCACTGGATTTGGATGAGTAATGAGTGGCCGGGCTGAAACGACTCCACTAAAATGTTCCTCCACCACAACGTCTGAAGCCTTTTTTTTTTTTGGCTTTCTGCCTCTTAGTTCAGACTACAAAGTCCACAGATTCCAGCAGGCACCTCCTGCTTAAGCCAAAGATTTGGTCAACGGAAAGTTCACGCTTGCTTGGCAATGCAAACAGAGCACCCCGTCACCTAGAAGGGACGAAAGGAGTAGAACCAGGATGACATGCAGCAACAACACACCTTAAAAAAATAAAAAATAATAAAAAAAAAATATATACTCAGCTGAAATGTAAAACTTTGACACAACAATGTGTACAAACCAGGACAACCGGCGTCCATCTCAGTAGCACTACAGCTGCTAATTGCACATAAGGATCTTGCCAGGTAGCGAGTTACTCATCAGACCCACCACCTCCCATGCGCATTTTCCAGAGAAAAGAAGGAAAAGCCAGCAGCTATCCCAGGAGACCACAAGTCTCTCTGCTGACTTCATCCTCTCCCCTTCCTAAAAGATGGGTCACGGTAATTTGCTTCACGTGCAGCCATACAGGGAGTCCGTGACCCCAGGGCAGACGTTTTGAAAAAACCTAAAGATAACTCCCCGACGGAGAAGCAGTGCTGGTAGGAGCGATGTCTAACAGATCCCATAACCCACATCAGCTGCCCATGGAACAGCATTTTAAAACAAAAGACAAAAAAACCCCAATAAAACCCAAAAAACAAACACCAAAAAGACACACACACACCCCCTTCCCCAAAACCTTTTTGCTCTTCCAAATGCTGAGGAATGAGAAAACACACGCAGAACATATGGCTTTACCGCCCCCAAACCAAGGGCTAAGCATTAAACCTCTTTGTGTCTTCTGCAGAAAGGATTCAACAGAGTCTACAATGTTGGCCGTGGGCATTTAACCGTACGGAGGCAAGTATCGGTTTGAAATGTGGGAAGGGACCCAGGAATCTCTCCCCGGAGACGAACGTATGGAATTATAACCACGTTTATCTACAAGAACTTGGGAGACCTCCCGACAACAGGTTAGAACAGCCTCGACATACCTGATGCTTCAGCAAGAGCCCTGTGGGAATGGCTCACGCCAACCTGCCCCCCAGCTGGCGAGCGTCCAGCTTCCACCCAGAACGTCGGGAGAATCCCAAGAACTCACCCAGGACGGCAAGAAACCATTAACAACTTCAAAGCCCCGGGTATAAAAGCAATTTTCCTTTTTGAAGGGTGGGCCAGGAGGCCCATGAAAGGCAAGGCAACCAAATGCACACTTGAAACTGCCCAGTGGCTCTTCAGTCGTAACGTTCTACTGCTCTCCTGGAAGAAATGAAGCACCTTAAATCCCATCTACATTTACACGATCCAGGAATCCTACATGCTTTCAAAAACTGCTAGCAGACAGAGACTCATGAGCCATGGAGCCTAGCAAATGGCTTCTCTATCAAACCAAGGATAGAGGTCTCCACTGCAAACGTGATTTATATGACGACAGAATACAAGAAGTTCCTCCATCCTGCCCCTTCCCAGAGATTTAAATAAAAGCAGACTCTCTACGACATCACCCACTCAATCTCAGTTCAGCTCTAAATGTCAGATTGTCCCTTTTTAGGTGTGGCACCACACACACAGCACATCCTGATCGCTCATTAATTAAAACCTAATTCTGCATGTCATCGGCACGGTCATTTCTTCCACATCAGAACAAAAGCCTTCTGAGATGGATCATTTCAGCTCCATCAGATCTGGGTACTCTAACTTTTAACTGGCAGAGAGAAGTTCCCCAGAACGTTCAAAAATGGGTGCACCAAGTGAGATGCTGTGTTTTGCATACATAGTCTACTAACTGTAGAATAATTTCTGGTATTCAGCTGCTGGGGGAGGGGGATTTTGAATTGTATCACTGCACGTTTGAGATACATTAATCATCCTCCTCAGATTAGCCCCAGGGAAACAATTGTTAGCTCTCATCTATTATTATTTTTTAATTTATTTTTTTTTTCTTTTCACATTTCATTACAGCCAAGGCTTAGGTTTTGAACCCAGTGCCTAACCAAAACAACACACCTTCTCTCTCTCTGGTTTTTTTTTTGGAAGGTGAAAAGTAGAGAGACCTTTCAGCTGCAAAGCAGCAGCTAAGATCTACCTTCCTTCTCACTCACACGGCTGCCTCCTCCCCTCAAGCTTTCCCAGTCTGGCAGGCTCACGATGGGCTACCAGGTTGCACTGAGCCAGTTGCCAACCTTGTCTTCACTTGGTGATCCCACACGTAACCCCAAGAGAGGCACATAATCCCAGCCCATGAGCTCTGGCGTGGGCCTTCGGGGTCACTGCCCTTCCAGCTGTGAAGCACGGGAAAGGCACCTCTCCTCAACTCCCTGGAATCTGCAAGGGAATTCCCACAGAGGAGCAACCCCACGGGAAGCATCTGCTTTCCCCCTGGTGTGTGGCAGGGCTGACAATCAAAAAAATCAGTATTTTATGTGCTGCTCCTGCTCATTTAATCCACTGTGTTTTTAAGAAACAAGAAGAAGACTGGATTTGGAGAAAAAAAAAATAATTATAAAGGCTATATACTTTTTTTTTCCTCCCACAAATATGTACGAAGAAGTCCTTGGATGTTCCCATCAGTTTCTGGCCCTGTCTTTAAAGACATTAATATGCTTAAATACCTGGGAATTAGGTTTCAATTATCATGATCCCCCAGAGGTGTTTTTACTTTTTCTTCTTCGTTATGCAAAGAACATGAAGCAAGATCAGGTTTTTATGAGCCCACCCACAGAGGCATCGAATATGCTGACTCTTAATAACAAATTTGGAATGGAGAACCTAGTCTTGGTGAATGTATTAAGAAACAAAGAAGAAAAGTGAGGGTGGTGAGGCACTGGAAGAGGTTGCCCAGGGAAGTCA
>JAOQGH010000012.1:53219766-53239111 GCA_025769975.1 Gallinago jamesoni
CCCTGAGCATTTTTGTGGCCCTCCTCTGGACCCACTCCATCAGGTCCATGTCCTTCTTCTATTGAGGGCTCCAGACCCACACACAGTGCTCCAGGTGACGTCTCACCAGAGCAGAGTAAATTTTACCAAAGCTGTGCTTTTTCCTACTCGGTGCCAGGCTTTGCCTGTGAGCGCATCACCGTAGGATGTTGTCCTCTATGTGAGGAATTCATCGAAGAGTTCAAGGTCATTGAGGGGTCTTAAATACAGGGACACAAGTGCAGTGGCTCTCAGGAAAGGCCTATCGCCATTGGGATCGGGGAAGGAGAGGTATCAGGAAAGGATTGATCTTGTTTGCCACAGTGCTACTGTTCTCCTGTTGCACTGGATGAACACTGGCAAGCAAAAGTGGAAGTCCTTAGGCACTGCTCCCCAGCTCCTCAGGCATTTCTGTACACATCATCTTCCTCTGGGGAGGGAACGGCCCTCATCTGCCACCACCAGAGCTAGGTTTGATCAGCAGAGAGGGGTTTTCCCTGGGGTCAGCTCAGGAGCTGCTCTCTCCCTGAGCTCATGGAGTGGGACGCACACTGTGTCCAGCTACAGAAAATACTTGTGGAGTGACGGGGGTCTAGGAACTGCCAAGTCCCTGAGATATCCATTAGAGGTGGGCAATAATTTGGGTTGAGTTCCCCTGATTTGGCTCCGATACCAGGCTGCCGCCTACATGTTTCTGGCTTTTGGCTGCGTAAATCACTCCCACATGACACAAACCTACCCTGGAACTGTATGTGTGGGATCGAATGGACCCAGAGGTACAGGAGGGGAAGAGACAACATTTGTCCCTAATCTTACGGGGAAAAGTTCTGAAGTTTGACCCCGTGTTAAGTAAAGCTTAATTTCACCAGGAGCTTCGCTGATCTCTGAGGCATTACTCATGGAGGAGGGACCTGCTCACCATGAGTAAAGGCGTTGGAATCTGGCCTTTAATGTGGAGCACTATCTTAGCAACACTGAATATGCAAATCTACGCTCCGTACAACGTATGCATGATATTAGGAAAACACTGCATAACAAAGAGCAAAATAAGGAAAGTCATGCCCAGCACTTCAGTCTACATCCAAGCTTGCCCAAGTGAATGCAGCCCTGTTGACTTACACAGCTGTAAGACAAGCTCTTGGTCTTATTTTCCAACAAATTGCAGGAACAAGACACTGACAAGTTATTTAAGGAATGTGCTCCTCTAAGAGCTTATCGAACCTGTCCGTGTGTCCATCCAAGTGCAGAGGCACTGCAGTTTTGAACAGCACTAAGAAAATAGACTGGTTTCCACACATCCTAGCAGAGTCTTACAAAAGACAAGGATACTCAGGATCTTCAACACTTGTTGCCTGACCTTCCTTCATCCCAAGCAACAGATTCCCCAAAATAACTTAGCACGACGGAGAAAGGAAGGTGACAGCATTTTATCTGTGGAGTCTTCTAGCCATGTATTTTTTCACCTGTAGAAAAGCAGAGTATAAAGCAAGACAGAAATGTTCTGCTCTGCACCCTTGGGTATACCCAGTGTCCCAACCTATCTGCTGGTACAGAAACTACAAAAGAAGAGGTCAAACTCATCAGATTATAGCCTCATGAATTAAGTTTGTACCTGATTTGGGGAGGGGTAGGCAAAGAGGGCAGGCCAAGGAATGGAGTTTGTTGCAAGGTTGTCTGTCCTCTTCATGTGAAAAAAAAAAAAAAAAGGAAAGAGTGGGGAAAAAAAAAATCCTCTTTCTTACTTATTTTTGCTGTGACAGAACTGTGTTCAATGACTACACAGCCTAAAGGTAGGTAAGCACTGAAATTAACTCATGTAATACATCACACAAAAATACACTTATATTATTTGATTGCTTTAATTTCGTACATTGCTTGCAGTTCATAATCTGCAGAGAGAACATGACCAGGAGAGCTGAGAAATGAATAAAAAAAAAAAAACCCTCCATATTATTTTAGCAAGCAAATTCTGCAGTCTCCATCATAATTACCCCACTACCTCCACTTGAAAGGAAACAACATCCAGTCTGAATATCTGCTCAGCTCCTGTCCTACGCAGAGATGTCAACAAGAGGGCACAAGCTGATTCTTATGATGCGAATCAAGTCTGGGAGAAATTATTACTTCTTACGTTTCAGCAGTGCGTTGGCCCAATAGATGATCTAAAGTAAAGACTATCCCTGCCCTGAGGGGCTTGCAGTCTAAAAAAAGACCAAAGGGAAGTATTTTGTCTCTTGCAAAGTGATTTATTGGGTTGGTTCTCTGAGTTTATAGTCTACTTTGGAGGTGGGAACATTTGTCATGCAAATATTAGCTTTCTGTGAGAAGCACAGGACAGGCCACGCTGATAATGCATGCTGTTCCAATTTTTCAAGAAATTGTGTTTTCTTAAAAAATACCCAAATAAATAATATTCTTTCCAGTCTGTTCAGACATTTTGAAGTCGAAATGCTTTAATTTATTGGCTAAGAATGATTTTTATTTCTAGACTTTAATATGTCCCTGAAGAAAACTTATGGACACTTATGTGTCACTCCCAAAAGCGATTCTTTCTATATTTTCATTCTATTGAAAAATTCTGGGGGAAAAACAAAACAAAACAAACACCTTGTTCCAAAGAAAAATTCAAAACCTGAAAGTTGCCAACCAACCAACCTGCTCTTCTATAAGCTCGGGCGTACTAATCAAAACTAATCATTTCAAGAAAGGGTGATTACTGTAAACAAACAGAAGGCTGGACTAATTGTCAGATCAGGTCAACCTGCAGGACTCTTCCAGGTTGTAATTGGGTCCATGAGCACCTGCTTTGGTCACTGGAAATGAATGCAGGTGGAGTGGGGCAGGTGACTCTGTCAAACATTTGCTCAAGGATGCACATGAGTGCTCTCTGGAGCTGGTATTTGCCACTTGGGCATTAGCCCATCCAAGATGTTGCTGAAGCCTTTGCTGTCAGGAGCAGTAAAGATCCTCAGGTGAAGAAACAGAACTTCCTCTCCCCGTTTCTGGACACAACAGCATGAACTCATGGTAGACAGTCTACAACTCATAATGCTTTCTGTACAGAAGAGGCACCAAAAACAACCAAACAACGTGGCTTAGTGGGGACCGTGGGCTTCGTGCCCCAGCCATGTCTCTGGTGATGACTTCTTATCCTTCAGCAAAGGGCATAACCTCCCACCTTGTGCTTCACTTTCCTTTAGATAATGATATCTACCCCCACTTTACAAAATATTCTAAAATATCCCTGTAAGATAGGTCGGATCATTACACAAACACACAGGTACACACCCAGGTGAGCCATGGGGATGGGTGAAACGCAGGCACTCCCATGCTCAGCAACGTAGGGATGACCCGAGGGTAACGACCGGGCCTTGCTAGGCCAAATTTACTTGTTCCGACGCTTTCCACAGCAACGAATGACCTGACTTCTTCCCGGTGGCTTTAAATGTTTGGCCCTTATGTTTGGAAACACAGAAATGAAAAGCCTTGGGAGGAGACAGGAAGCGAAAAGAAAACCAGTTGCAGAGAATATTGATTTCCCCGATTTTAAGGGCGATTTCAGAAGCATTCTAAAAATAGTTTTCACTCCAGATGGGCCCACACTTTGTAATTTTACCACTTCCATGGTTCTCCCACAGGATATCAGGTTATTAATGTTATTTTACCAGAAACAAATCTCACAGGCATATCGCATGCCGAGTACGTGGCACCACAGCTAGCTCTGCTGAGACCTTCACCCAAGCCATACACCATCTGACGGACACTTCACAACTTCAGGTCTTACAGCAGCTCCTGGGGGTGTTGGTGGACAACTCGGCTGAACATGAGCCAGCAGTGTGCCCAGGTGACCAAGAAAGCCAACGGCATCCTGGCCTGTATCAGGACCAGCGTGGCCAGCAGGAGCAGGGCAGTGATGGTGCCTCTGGACTGGGCACTGGTGAGACCTCACCTCGAGGGCTGGGTTCAGTTCTGGGCCCCTCACCACAAGAAGGACATTGAGGGGCTGGAGCGTGTCCAGAGGAGAGCTACCAAGCTGGTGAGGGGTCCGGAGAACAAGTCCTCCGAGGAGAGGCTGAGGGAGCTGGGCATGTTTGGTTTGGAGAAGAGGAGGCTGAGGGGAGACCTCCTTGCCCTCTGCAACTGCCTGAAAGGAGGGTGTAGAGAGGTGGGGGTTGGCCTCTTCTCCCAAGGGAACAATGCCAGGAGCAGAGGAAATGGTCTGAAGTTGGGGCAGTGGAGGTTTAGATTAGATATGAGGAAGAATGACTTTCCTGAGAGGGTGGTCAGGCCCTGGAACAGCCTGCCCAGGGAGGTGGTGGAGTCACCATCCCTGGAGGCATTTAAGAAAGGTGTAGACATGACTCTTCAGGGCATTCTCTAGTGCCCAAGATTGTTGGTTTGTGTCTGTTTGTCGGGTTTGTTTTTTTTTGTGGTTGGACTCGATCTCAAAGATCCCTTCCAACCATGAAGGTTCTGTGATTCTGTAATGTGTGGTACACAACTGAGTCTTCTTTCATGTATTGCTCCCTGTGTCACCTATGAACTTGGAAGCATCTGCTATGTTCTGGTTAGAGTCATAAGGCAATTGCTCCTTCATCCCAGAAGGAAGAGGCTTCTGAGACTTTGCTCCCCTTAGTCTGCCTGCTCCGTACTTTTGCCCCAATACAGGTTCAGTCACACATGAGCAGGAACAGTCTTGTGTAACTTTGGACCTTACCCCACCTCATAAGCAGGGCTCAAGTTCAGAAGTTACTCAGAAGCTGTTTATAGCAGTTCTGTAAAGTGAAAACACAACCGAAAGTACCCAAGCACACTTTTGGCTATTCCATGACCAGACCAATCAGTCTAATTTCTCATTGTATATATTCCAAACAGGAAGCTACTCTGCAAGCCACCAGGTTGCATTTCACCCTGAATAAACCTCCTGCTTTATCAGGCAATGTGATCCTAAGCAGACTTATAGGAGACTTAAAATTTATTTCATATGCAGGCAAATAACTTTATCACCATCTGACTCGCTTTATTGCTTTGTCTTTCAACAGATTAGACATTATGGGATCTTCCTAAGTTTCTCCTCCAGTAGCACCTCCCTCCCTGCTACTACTAACCCTTCAGGCACTGCTTCTGGTTTGGCGACTGCTGGTTACCAAAAATAAAAGGTCCCTTTAACCTGGTTTCTGAGAAGAAACAGAGCCTTAGTTAGCTACTAGAAAGTGCCCTCAGAAGGATAGAAATGTTCCTTAATGAAAAAGCTTTCCACTAAACTTCTCATCCTCTTCAAACAGCAACGAGTAGAATATTTAAATAGATTTAACTCTTACAGGATTTCTACGTATTTCTTTAATGACACAGAAATGTAAAGGAAATTAGATTTCATTAGTTCATCTGTTCTTGGAACCCCTCCTTTTCCTATACTCAAGACAGTAATGAATTCTACAGATTGTCAGAATTTCTCAACGAGTGTTTGCAATAGTTGAGAAACATTTCATTTCCAAACTCTCTTTGAAGCAAAAAGCTTCTCTGCATTTTTTTTGATGCTTGGCACTCTGTATATTTGGCCAGCGTGACTCAGTGTGGGAATATGGTTGCTGTTCCCTGAATGGATGACTCAATCTGTACGCACAAAAGCAGTGCCTGAAGAGAGCACATCGTCTTGCACACAAGAAAAGATAAGGAAAGGAGAATCCTCTAAGAGTTAAGCCTGCTTCAGAAATATTAAACATGTTCTGGAAATATTGTTGACTTTTTCTATGTAGGAATATAAACAGTCCGATATTAAAAAAAAAAAGGTAGCGATCAAATTCACACCTTGTTGGCACAAAATAATTTCCCGGGGTTTTTTTGTAAATTCATTTAATTAATGGATTTGCATCTGGAGAAATAAAGCTCCCCCCCTCAGACACTCGTATGCACAAATGTGATAACTACTTGAGTTGCTTAAAGCACAGTAAGAAGAAATCAGATGGTGGACATGGCACAAAGAACACAAGTAGACGATCCACACACACTAAACTCAGGAGAAGCGAGGCGGACTTCGCAAACATGCTTGCCAAAACCAAAACTTTCCCAACTGACTTCGCATCCATGACTAAGCCACAAGCTCCAGGAGATGGGATGACTGCAGGAGAGCACGGGCGTCCCCAGCAGAGGCTTTCCCCACTAAACGTCTTGGTAGAGAAATCAGGCTACCCTTAAGAGAGCTCACACGAGGGTTACTGCCTTTATAAAACACCTAAGGAAGCTTTACCATTCCCCAGACTTTCACTCCAGGAGGAACAGACAGTTAGGGAAGCAGGGCTTTAAGCCTGTAGAAACGCTTGACCGACACCTGCTGTATTTCACTACTTCAGCAAATAAGGTTTTACAGATGCTGGAAAACGCGGAGACGCACACAAAAAGGATTGAAGCTAGCATTTTCCAAGTCTGACGCGACTACTATTCGGAGGTTTGCATTCTCCTCTGTTCCCTGGCTAGGTTGTTATAGGGTTTAAGCTAGAGACCAGGGAAAAAAAGCAGTCTAAAGAAGGAAGCAAACGAAAGCTGGAGCCAGAGCCCATCTCTTCAGCAAAACATGCAGTAGCCTTGATCACAGCATTTGGTCACTCCAGGTGGAAGAGCCCAGTAGCTAAAGAAGATGGATAACAGGCAAAAAAAACCCTTGTGCCATTGAGCACCAGCCACCCCACATTCCCACTGCAAGGCAAAACTTCATATGTATGGCTGCCATGGGGTTAGGGACATAATGCCTTATATGAAATCGGTCTCCTGCCTTCCCAGAGCAAAAACGTACCCATCTGTAAAGCCAGTCATTAATTCTTACCTCATAAGAGCAATAATTTGCTTCCCAGAAGCCAAACCACATGAGCTAAGAATAAAGAACACCCCTAGCTCTTGTGCAGGACCTGCCAATAGCCCTGTTCACCCCATGGAGGAAATTCAGTGCTTACCTGGCTTCTTGCTAAAAAGGTTGTGGTGAGGTGGAGACATCTGTTGAGTGCTGGTGGCTTGTCCTGAACTGCACAGCTTCAGGAGGACAGAGATAGTTGCCTACTGTGGCTTCTTCTGGAAGTCCAGGTCAAGAAAGATAGCAGATAAGCGAGGTGCCCAGTTGTTTTGGTGCCTGAACCGGAGTCCATGAGACTCAAGGGAGTCATTCTTCTCCATGGTAGGACTTGAAACCTGTGGAAGAACCTGCCAGCTCATTGTGTATTCAGAAAACTTCATTCAAACAGTGCAAACTTCCATGTTCAACCCAAAATTGGAATTCAAAGGAGATAAGTGAATCTCAGAGGGTACAAATTACATCTTGACTTAAGATGGTCTGTTTGCTGAGTCTGTAGCACATGAAAACAGAGCTATTCCAATCAGGCTTTTGCAGGTGGGCGATGCCAAGCATCCTTTAAGGGGGTTTGATCTCTACAACATCCCCTAACCCCCTTCTTCTTGGCTGCACATGCTCCAATTGCTTTCAATACTTATGTTTCTTGCAACCTTGAAGTTTTTCAGAGCTTTTCAGTACTCCAGGGCGCAGAAACTCTTCTATGAGGACACCCTCATGAAGCTCTCATCTGATAAAGGAATTATTTGATTTCTATCTTGCTGTCTGGTTCTGATGTATCTTATCAAGGGTGTCACCCCAAAATAGCCCTGGCGTGAGGCAGAAGCTGAGCGCTTGGGAACAGCATCCTGCCCTGATCTAGCATCCACACAACAGCTCTGGAGCACTAGGAAATTCCATAACCGCATCGTGACCACTACAAGGGTGGATAGATTAGAGGAGCAGCCGCAGCATCTTGTTCCAGGACCAGAACAAGGACCGGAGCCAAACATAGCCTATAATCATCCCTAAAGAAATGCTTAAGACAAATCAGCTTGGCCGTGGTTAGATGGTGGTGTTTTGGACGTTTGGAATGGATTCCTTTTCTCTCAAAAGAAAACATCGTGGATGGACTTGCTGTCCACTGTAGCCAGGACAGTTTTCCACTAGGTAGGTTTAAAAACAGAATTCCACTAGAATTCTCAAATATGTTGCTGCAAGGAGAATAAAAGTGATTCTACTTGCTTTAAATAGCATACCTTAGGTTGTGCCCACAGCTCGGCACACCTGTACGTGTATATTGTATTACAAGTGCACCCACACTTCAAAAATATGGTACCCGCCTGCATTTATTTTCAAAGTGGATTTCTTTTTTCCCCCCACTGAGAATTTTGTCTCTGTAAGGACTTTTCCTTGAATTTTCGGTAGGTTTCAATGATGTAAAACTGGGGTTAGGTGTCCCCTGAGCAAGGAACGTATGTATGTATGTGTTCAGATATCCCTGAACTGCTGGTTGCCCAAACAAACTTAGCTGACTGCCTTGCTGTGCGAGGAAAATGCCATTTTTTCATATAATCCCACTACATTTCATGCTACTTGCAGCTTAGTTTCCTCAGGCGATGAGGTTAACGTCATCACACGCTGTGTGCGTTTATGTGCCTGCATAACTTGAGCCAGTCTCCTCCCAGTAAACTCTGATCCTGCTGGCCAACTAGTTCAATTGAACACAGCCATGGCAGCCTCAGCTATTTTAAGTTCCTCCAACAAATAGGCAAGCAGATAGTGAGGAGAAACCCCCCAGGAACTCTCCCAGTGAGAAGGCTGCATCATGGACACCCTGACTGAGTACAGAGTCAAATATCCTGAACTATCTAGTCTTGGGGGAAACAACTGGAATTTATATCTAATTGGACAGCAGAGACCACCACAGCAAGACAAAACCATAGCCAACCAAACTATATCGCCTCCACAGCCCTTGGATGAGTTGGGTATCACCTGGACACGGGTTAAAATTGAGGTTGACTCTTGAGACACGATCGTTGCCATGTTCCTTGCTCAGGGGACACCTAACCCCAGTTTTACATCATTGAAGCCTACCGAACCTTCAAGGAAAACTCCTTACAGAGCAACTCGCCCCCAAATAACCTGTATTAATGAAGCTGGGGAGCCCTGCTGTAGGGCCCGGTGGCCATCATGCTTTGCAAATTAACCTCTGATGATGGTACATGCCCTTTTCTTTTCTCTTTATTTAAGGTGCTCAGTAATTTTCTATGTATACAATGGCTGGCAATTACAACATGTTCCAAGCTGTGGTTGTGCATTCAGTGGTGGGGGAGGTTAGAGCAAAGCTCATTGACCCCTGTCTGCTTTAGCTGCCGATGGCTACTATCAGCTTAGGTCTACTGATAGCTCACGTAAGATACTCAACCTCTTTCACCCTGCTTTGTCCTGAAGCCCAGGATATTGGCAACATTATCAAGGCCACAGAGGCCCGATGTGTAAACAGGTGTGTTGAAATGTCATTTTTCCAATTCCCTAATCAGTAAGCTACCTTCAAGAGCAGATTTCCAGGGGACCTTACTAACTAGCTCCCTCAGCAGCCTGAAATTTGCTCTCCCCATATCCAGGGTCAAAATCCTGCTGACAGTTTTTCTCCTGTTGCCAATGATCTGAAGCTCAACTACTTGTTGGTCATTGTGACTCAGTCAGCCACCAACCACCACTTCACCGACAAGTGTCTCTCTGTCTACAAACAACAAATGTAGGAGAACACCCTTTGAGTCAGTTCTCAGTACCTGTACCAAGAAGTTATCTTCAACATGCTTCAGGAATGTGCCTGCTGCATGATGTCCCCAGTTGATGCCTGGGAGATTAAACTCACCCACAAGGGCAGCTAATCTAGACACATCCGTTAATTCCTTCCAGAATAATTAATCGGTAACATCAACCTGGCTGGATGGTTGATAGTAGACTCCCACATCAACATCTGTTTTATTTGCTTTCCCCTTCACCCTCGCCCAGTGGCTTTCAACCACCTTGTCACCAACTGCAAGTGCCACAGAAGCCAACCCTTCCCTTGCGTACAGCACTGCCACCCCCCCTGAAGACCCTATAACCACCCGTTGTGGCACACCAGTCACAGGTATCATCCCACCAGGTTATGCCAACGATGTAGCTGTGAGACTGGGCCAAAGCCTCTAGCTCCTCTTGGTTATTCCTCACGCTGCACATATTAGTATAGAGACACTCCAAACGTGCTCCAGTATACTCAGCACGTAGTGAAGCAGGCTGAAGGACCTCATTTTCACAACATCCCTTAAGTACTGACACACCATCCCATGGCTTACCCCTAGCAAGCTTGGTTTTATCCCTTTCTCCCTTCAAATCTAGTTTAAGGGTCTTTCAATGAGCCCCGTTAACTCTTGTGTGAAGATCCCTCCCCCCCTTTAAGACACATGTACCCTGTCCATTCCTAGCAGGCCTGGTGTCTTCTAGATTATCCCATGATCAAACCCCCCAAATTCTGCCAATGACAGCAGTCACAGAGCCAGGTATCAATCGTCTGGGTCTGCTTGTTTCTTCCCACATCATTCCCTGCAACTGGAAGGACAGGGGAAAACACTACTTGTGCTCCTGAACCCTTAACCAGTTGTCCCAAAGTCTCTTTTGATTGCCATTGCGCTTCCTATTGCGACTTCATCATTGCCTACTTGAGAAAGCAGAGGCAGACTTCCCTAAAAAGTGGGTCTGGTCAGCACGTTGGGCCTCATGTTGCCCTTAGGAGAGAGTATCCTGTGACAATAACCCATCTTCTTCTTTTATAGAAGGGGTTTGATGTGGGGTGGTAGGCTATCTTAACCTTAGCAATGCCTCCAACCTAGGTGGACCATCAACCTCATCATTATTTGCTTCCAATTCCAGAGTTTCATACAAGGGAAGAGTTAAGATTAAACACTGCTTTATGATAAGCACAATTCCCATTTGTTGAGCGAGACACACTAAAATTAGATAACCAAACAGCATGCAAGATAATCACTTACCAAATTTCAAATGAGTGCTCCAGCCAAGACCCGTGAGAGCATCAGAGAGCAGCAAAAGCAGGGGAAGCCAAGGGCAACCCCAGTGCAAGCAGCACCCTCACTGACTAGGGTGCCACCCCACAGGGCACAAACAGGGTAGGAACATGCTCCAATGACAATCCCCTCCAGGACAAGCCTATGGACCAGGTCCAGGGGACGTTCCAGAGTTCAGTCTCAAACAACAGGAGACAGAGCTTGGAGGCCCACCCCAGAGACCAGGACAGAGACAGAAGCAGGTACAAGCCCAGAGCTGCGCTTTAATAGGGCTCATTGGCAGAGGGTGTGGGGGGGTCCCAGGTGAGGCTAATCAGGGCTATTAAGGTCTATTAGTGCCTTAAGGGCACCCAACAGAGCTTGAAATTTGTCCCCAGTCAAGTATCAGGACAACATCTACTGCTGCTTACACAGGTTCCTCCCTTTGACCATCCACCTGCCTCCCCCAGAAGTAGTGTCTGCAGAAGACCTTCCATGGTCCAAGTATGTGATGGAGGAATCATGGTGTGCACCTGCATTAAGAAAAAAGCCACACTGATAACAACGGGTGGACACACCCCAGACAGTGACACCAGTTAGGAAAGAGTGACTCAAAGGTAGATGGATCACCATGCAGCACTAGAAACCACCTGCAGGACAAAGGCAAAACCATAGCTGGTAAAGGAAATGCTTTTTGGTTTCTGGATCAGCCGAGCAGGTTTATTGCAAAGAGTACTTGCTAATTGATCACCTTTTTGGTTCAAACCTTTCGGTTCAAAGACAAGCCAGCCTGCACACGCAGGTTGTCTTGCAGTGGAAAACCAGTGTGTAGATGGGAAGCTCAGCCATCACGGAGCAACCATCAAGAAATAAAACAAATTTCATTGCCAGTACTGCCCCCCAAGACCATGGATGCCCAACCACAACGTGCCCAGCTACTCCAATTTCCAAAGTCAACTGGAAGGCAAGAAAATGCTCGGGAAAACACGTTTACATATTGCACTTCAATACTTTATCAACACGGAGGGAGGAACGACACCTACTGAATATCCTTCCATCTCCTGAAGTATCAGCACAAGATTTTTCTTATTGTTTGAACCTTAAAGCTATCCTAGGGCGAAGTGCTATATCCTAGCGTGAGGTTAAAAGGCAGAGCAGGAATTAACTTTTTGGTAAAACCACGTTTGCTTGATGACAAAAGGTGTTTGCTATCTCAGACCTGTGTTTGGCAAAACCATACATCTCAACGGACATCTTCCTTTTGATTATTTTTTTTTTCCAGATTTCCAATGTTTGTTGGAGCTTTGCTGCCACCGTAGCTGATGGTACAAAGATATCTGTGTGGCTGCAAGCACGGGAAAGGCAGAGAAAAACCTTTGCCATTTAATCTGTTAGGAAATTTCTGTAAAGATGCCACACAGAAAAAGTGCAGAAGAAACCTGCCTTTTCTTCTTGCTATGGTGTGACAACAGCGTTGGGCCACGCTGGCTTTGCCTGTAAGCTTATCAGAAGTACCTCATCCTTTAGGAATCTCTGCTACAATTCTGGATGAAGTACCTTTCTGGAAAAAGAGGACTCTTGAGAAAGAAAAGCCGTTGTACAAGATGACCTAATAGTTGAATAATCTTTTCCCTTTAGGCAAAGCATGAAAGAACATGAAAGCTACCAAACAGGGTGATCAGAAATAACTGGAAATACGTGTCCTGAAGGGTGGTACGGGATAGATACTAAGGGTCACTCAAAAACACACCACCAGTTATTTGCCCCTTCTAAACCTGGTGGTCTTTGGAGATGCATAATCCCCTTTTTTCTCTTTGAGACACTCACTCACACCCATATTTACACACACATGGTGCCAGTATCTACACAGATACGTACCGCTGATGGAAACTAAATGGCAGTACAGGAGCCCCGGGGATCCAAGAACTTCCCAGTTCTTGTTTGAGGGTATGTTACTGAACTGACAGGCTCTCCCTTCAGGTATCTACCATGCGTACGTTGCCCAAAGATGCACACATGATGCTCCACTTTGTTGAACATGTGTTTCTTCAGGTTGTCTCTGCAGAGCTAATTCAACATAATGACAGTGGACTGTAAAGACCATTACTTAGACAGGACACTATTAATATACATTTTGTTTAATGGAGCCTTGTTAGCTCACTGTCAAGGAATATGTAAGCAAATCATCATCACAAAGCTCGAGGACCCAATTTTGATTAAGAGTCTGAAATTATCTCCGAGCACGTATCTTCAGATCTGCAGCAGCACAGAAAGAGTCGTTTTTCCTGAAGTTACTTTTGTATTCTTCCGCTCTTTAGATGTGTATTTAAATACAGAAATTCACATGAACCTGAGAAGTAACTTTCTTAATAAAAAACAATAATAGGAAGTAGGTCAAATACTGGCCTCATTTACAACTTCGCTGACTTCTGCAGGGTTTTAATGATATGCCAAGGGCAAAAATTTGTCTCCGTATTCCCAGAAAATGTCACGGTTAGGAAATTTGAACCCGTGTAACCTTTGTGCAATCATCAAGCCTGTAAGTACTAGAACTTGCTGGTCTACAAAGTGCTTTCGGACTGTGCCCCTGAGAGTGGCTGTCATCCTTTTCAGAGAACAACATTGTCTCTTTCCTCTTCTTGAACTGGAATGCAGGAAAATACACCACCACCACCCCCAGAACAGACTCTAAAGTACATTTATAAAATAGCAAATCTCTACCTGGTAGGATGGAGACTAACACTTTTTAGGTCTTTGAATACATGAATACTCAGATTCAAATATGAATCTGAATACATGAATTTGAGCACAGGTGAAGAATGATCTTATATGGACCATTCCTTCATTTCTGTAAAGTTTGAATGAATATCCCTTTTTTTGCTTGTTGAAGTCTTTTCTCCTGGTATATACATTTCTTTGAATTATTTTACCCAAGTCTGTGCATAGTTTCCTGTAGCAGAAATTGACTGATTGGAATACACCTGCTTGCAAACCTTGAATAGCTGAAAAGCCAGTGAATATACTTTTTATTTAATTATTAGACCTGATGGAAAATACTCCATTGCGAATTCCCTGCCCCCAACTTTTTTTTCCTTTAAGAGCACGTAAACACACATGAATTTAGCTATATGTTTAACCCTTGGCAAAAGAAGAGCCTTAAAATTCTGCATGTGAGAGCTCAAGAATGTCATACGCTTCATTTTTATATACACGCCCATGTACCCACCAGAAGATTTTGCCCATCCTTTTAACAAGCAATTAGTTATTTGAGCCTTTTGATGAAATGATCCGTGAAAGATCAGTGTTCCAGAGTCCCGACGCTTTAATAGAAATTTAATTGTATCTTTTGGGTAAGTGCCAAAGTGATGGATGGTGTTATCACAGATGACATTCTCTCCAATTGAAAACACCATCCTTTTGGTACACTAAGCAGCACCAATTAATAGTTAAATGGTGTTAAAATCTGCCTTTTGGGAGGGCAGTGCAGAGCCCAAATGCTTGAGGAACTGAAGTTTGGAATACAATCAGGTCAGAGGTATTATATTGGGTATTTCTGGTGCAGATCAAAGGGAATTCCAAAGAGCTCAATTAATCCTTCTGTCCCAGCATGACACCAGCCCACCACACCAGCAAAATCTTGTGGGCTGGCGGTCATTATACTCAAGTGGTATCTTTTTAACAGCCAGTTCACAGCCACTGCTGAGGATGTGCAGGAAAGCCCATGAAAAAGGGGATTATTTTGCATGAAAAAGGTAGTTAAACGTTAGCTATTCTTTCCCGAACTACTCCATACTGGGACCAGTTCTTATTACGACACACATGCAATTCTTTTTCATTCCCCTTTTCTCTCTGGGAATTCAGTCCTCTGTGGAGATGGTGTGCAGGTTGAATGATGATGATGATGATGATGATTAATGAAGATGATAGCCAGTGCAAATATATTGTTACTGAATTTATGGGTTTATGTATGAATTAATTATGAATTTATGTATAAAATAATCTCTTTTTGCTATGTAAAGCTGCCCAGAGATGCCTCCTGTGCATGAGTGCTCACTGCACTGGGAAGAGGCTGTGGCACACCTATGGGAGCAGAAGGCAGGGGAAGACAGCAAAGATGACACCCAAACACCTTGTGATAAGGTGCAGCCACCCCCCAATGCTTCCCTCAACAGCACAAAGCGGAGCAGACTCCCCAATTCTCCCAGCCCACTGGTAGCAGACACCAACCCAGTGGTGCGACCTACAGCTCCAGCTGCTGCTTCTGGCAGGGCCCCCCTCAGCTCTGGTCTGAGCAAAGGCAACTTCAGGAGACAAAAGAAAAGCCTTGGATGCATTTTCCTTATGTTCCTGCGGATATTTTATACCCTGTCTTCCTCTGGAGTGGGCAGAGAACTGCTCAGCTCCATCTCACAACAGATGTTCCCTGCCTCAGTTCCTGGGCCCTTCCTCACGTTGATAGTCCTCAGCCTTTCATGTCCTTGTCCTAAGAACCAAAACACTTGACGCTCTGCTAAATTAACACTTAAAGTAAACACTGTACACATACATCTTTTCCTTCCTTTTACTGTAGTACAACTATCAGAACGGAGTAAAAGGAACCACTATCCCATGGGAACTGTCAGATGACTGCGAGCCAATTTGGCCATTTCTGATACCTAAATTACACTACTGCATCCAAACCTTAAACACATCGGGGTTTTCATACAGTCATCTCCTAGATCCACAGGTTTCAGTCTCTTCCAGAAGGTGTATGCTACCAGAGATCCTCTCCTCCCACCTTTGAGGATGTACCTCCACACTTGCTACCACCACAGCTCTCCTAAGGTCTAGGACCCGGGCTGCTCATCGCTGTATTTTGGGAAGGCTTGTTCTGCCTTAAAAAAGATGCAAATCAGTTAATCAGCATTGGAAGTCGGACAGCTAGTTACAAACTTCTTTACATCCTCTTTGGCTGTCTTACGCTATCTGCATGAGGCAGGTGGATCTAACTATGATAAAAAAATCTGACCTAAGGCATCAAAGACGTCGTCCTTGTCATCACTGAACTAAGACTGGAGCTTCAGATTGGAGTGTCAGAAGTTCTGGGGTGGGAGGAAAGGCTACAAGAGCCGGGTCCTCAGCTGATGTCATGTCATCGGGCCCCGAGAAGAAAGCCTAGTTCACATACAACCCTTCGTATAGGCACGCTCCAGCTGCCAACTTTAAGCCCCAAGGCTTTATTTAAACTGCCTCTCCCTCACTGTAGGACCTGCAAAATCACACTCTGTAATGGGATCCCTGAAAGAAACCCCAAAGGGAGAAAAATCCCGGCATATTTTTGCTTGCATGTGTAGATGCAGGCAGAGATGGAGCCAACCATATGGTCTGACTTCAACACCTCTCATCCATCAAACCAGTTAGTCCCTCCAGTACTTCATAGACAAATCAGAAAAACCACAGGCTGGGCAGACATGAAGCTTCCTGCCCAGGAATGTTTGGGCTGCAGAGGAGTAAATCCTGGCAGCGGGCAAACAAAAGTTAGCACTTTTGGAACAGAAGTCCGAGATGCGGGGCTCCACTCGTCATTCGAGGAGTTCAGTGGTTTTAAGTGTGTCCGAGAAGAACTGGAGGACGAAGCTCCTTCAGATGTATCGGTGTAACTCCACTGACAGCCCTGGGTTGCGCCAGTGTAACCAAGGACGGCCTTCTAATTACACATGCTAATTAGTGCAACTGAAGGCTTCACTTGTCCTCACTGAAACCTAGAGAATACCAACTAAAACATCAATTTGTTCCTAAAAGGGAGCGGGCTTTTTGTGTTATTTGTCATCAGGTGTGATGATGACATGATAACAGAACTGCTACTAATTTTTGCAATTCTAATATTATCATTTTACCCAGAATTTTGTAGAGAAACTGTTAAATTACCTTCTGGTGGAGAGGAATTACACTCGGTCCACTCAGGTATATTTTGATACAGTTCAAGACAGAAACTCCTTTTGCTGCTGTTGTTGTCGTGTTCCCAACCAGAGGTGTCTCATGAGTGGGCTCAAACACAGGTGGGAATAAGCTCTGATGAATCAGCTTGTAGATGCCTTCCTTTAATAGCTGGCATGGTATATCCCAATCATGGGATACCTGAGATTTTCCAGGAACTGGGAAAAGTTAAAACTGAACAACAAAATGCTACCCCGTCATTTTTCTTCTTGGACTAGATGACCTCCAGGAGGTCCAACCTGAATCACTCTGTGCTAATGATTTCTTCTATGAGTTCTGCCATACACATTCCAACACCACAGATGGAGAACCACAGTGTTTCAGCCTTACTCACGCCCTTTAGCTCCTCACCTCCCAAAGCTCTATCAAAACGAGCAAGGCTGTTGACGGAGCGAAATCCCACTCCAGGTGAGTAAGGGTGCCACAGAATCCAAAATCTGCTTTATGCTATTAAAACGCAGGTATGTATATTTGGGCGCCGCTCCATGGTCTGAGTTTGGAGATTGGTAAGATGAAAGCAAGTGTGTTACCTTTCAGATATACTCTGTGACCAAACACATTTCCCCAAAGAAACCAACTTACTTTGCCACGAGTTTGTTATGACTGTTAGCCATGACTGCAGGAGAGAAAACCTCTTGTGAGAAAACCTCAGGTGAGAAAACCACTAAAGCCTGTGGAAATCGAGGGAAAAAAATTACCCACCTCCAAAGGTGGTCTGACAGTCTTCTGCTTCTGTGTAGTACAACTAATATTTTAAAGTATCATACTTGAGGCAGAAAAACTTCGGTATTTTCAGTCTGGAGAAGAGAAGACTGAGGGAGGATCTGATCAATGCCTATAAATACTTAAAGGGTGGGTGTCAGGAGGATGGGGCCAGTCTTTTTTCAGTGGTGCCCAGGGACAGGACAAGAAGCAATGGGTACAAACTTGAACATAAGAAGTTTCCACCTAAACATGAGGAGGAACTTCTTCGCTTTGAGGGTGGCAGAGCCCTGGAAGAGGCTGCCCAGAGAGGTGGTGGAGTCTCCTTCTCTGGAGACATTCCAACCCTGCCTGGACACCTTCCTGTGGGACCTGCTCTGGGTGGCCCTGCTTTGGCAGGGGGTTGGGCTAGATGATCTCCAGAGGTCCCTTCCAACCCCAAATCATTCTGTGATTCTGTGAAAGTCATTAGGACATGCATTGCTTTTTTGGCTGTACAAGAATGTAATATTTTGGTATTTATCTAATAAATCATGGCTGGCATTGGGGAAGAACATAAGGAAATACCAGATGGGAGAAGTGGTCAGGAATTAAGAATTTCTTCAGAATTACCCTTGAAATTTCCCTTTGCATATGAAGACAAGTGATCATACCAATTTTGCCTTTGTGTTTCTGCTGAAGAATCCCCTTTAAAGCACCACTTAATCACGAAGGAGAGATGCTCCACAGGAAAAAGCCAGGACCAGGGTGAGCACAAAAAACGTGAGAATGAGCATGACCAGTTGTTCAGACTTGCAGAGCGAAAAAAAAAACACCAAACCAAACCAAACCCCAAATAAGCCATGTGATTAAATATGTGAGAACTGGCTCCGCTCTTTAATAGGTTGTTTGGATTAACATACCCACAAGGAAGAAAAAGACACCATTTGTGTTTGCAGTGCAAGTGCTCAACTTTCCTTAGCCCTGCTCCCTGAGAAGGGATGTCTGAGAGGGACATCTACTGACATGGGAAGGCCTGAGAAACAAGAATGAGGGCACGACACAAGGGCCCTGCCTTGCTCTCACAACCCTTATGTCCTAAATTTCCCCTGCCCAGCAGCAGAGCAGGCCCAGAGGTGAACCTCCCAGTCAATCAGCCATCAAAGCAAGGAAGTTGCCCATTTCAACAACCACTTTAAAAAGGGACAGGCCTGTTAACCCTTTTGCTTCAGAGGCATCCTCTCCTCTTGCGTCGTTCTGCCATGACTACACACACTGCTGTAGTCTCTTGCTCACCAAGGTCAAAATGAATTTAATTTTTCACATCAGGCAGAAAGCCAAATCTGAGAAGGGACTCAACAGGCAGCAGTTACACGTCACTGCGTTATGGGAAACTTGGCCATTCAGGCTTTGATTAAATCAAGAGATGGATGAACAGCTGGACATGCCCTCGGATGAGCTCTGCCCCACAACTCCCATCGTCCCTTTGGGGACAGGAAAGGTTGACCAGGTGCTGCTGAGCAGCCCCAGTGGGCATTGACGGCTCAGGTCCTTGTTGAACAGATCCCTGGAAGCAAGGGAAGCTGTGGGTGGTAGCTCTCCATCTGGTTTCAGGTCAACTGAAGAGTAGCATAGGCCTCTGCTCAAAAGTTAAGGCTATCTGAGGGAATGCAATTAATGTAATTAATTATCAAATCATAGAATCATAGAACCATAGAATGGTTAGAGTTGGAAGGGACCTTAAAGATCATCCAATTCCAACCCCCCTGCCCTGGGCAGGGACACCTCCCACCAGACCAGG
>JAOQGH010000012.1:53248666-53265058 GCA_025769975.1 Gallinago jamesoni
AGTTGTAGAGGGCAATGAGGTCTCCCCTCAGCCTCCTCTTCTCCAAACTAAACATGCCCAGCTCCCTCAGCCTCTCCTCGTGTGACAAAGAATTCTGGAAAGATGGGGAGCATGTGAACCAACTAGAGGAAAAGCAGGGAAATGGAATATTGTTTTTTGTGCCTTCACGGATGCCGTGTACAGACTTGAAGGTACGTGAGGCTGTTTCTACGGCACAATGGGAGGTATTTTCAGAGCGCTGAATTTGGGCACCCAGCCTAACTGGTTAAGTAACCCGACTTGCCTCCTTAAACTCCCTAAGTAGAGAAGCTCTCCTAGAGGCAGTTCAGAACAGGAGCCCAGCACAGCCTTTCTGAGTTGCTCCTGGAAGCCAGTCTCTCTCCCCCACTCTGTTTTCCCATTGACTCCGGAGGGAACCTTGGAGAGCCCAGCTGGCTAGCTTAACCAGCCAAGTTGGTTGGCTAAATTTGGGTGGTCTGAACACCCCCTCTTCCGCACGGGGCCTGGATTAGGATCTGAGCTTTGTCTTTAACATCTTTCATGTGATGAGAAAGCACGTCACCGCTCTTCAGCCTTAAAGTTGCTCTGCTTTAGACAAAATACCTATTTGTGTTAGACGTACTTTGCTTTCCACTTGTACATCGTTTCGCCGCCAGGTGTTCTGAAGCTGAGCCTTCTCCAGACATCTAGTTGGCTGAAGTGAAATACATATTTATCATCGGAGCAACCCTAGCACGAATCTGAAAGGTCAGAAGGTAGACCTGTTGACAAAGATGGAGTTATCGTTACCCACTCGTTTTTCAAAGCAGAACTACAATGATTCTGCGTCACACATCTGACCTTTCCATACGATGGGGAGAGGGATGCGGGGGGTGGGAAGAGAGACAGAGAGGTTTTCCAGTCTTGAAATTAATGCTGCTGCATAGTAGAGCTTCTTAGAGCTTCCCCCAGCTGAAGAGGCATAAAAGACTCCATAAACGCTTGGATTTACACAGGGAAACATCAGAGAGGAAAAAAAATAATAATTTTTCCCATGCTCCTGTTTTTCACTATGCAGAACACAGACGTGCAATTGTGTTATTCTATATTCCTCAAATAGGGGTAGGTCTGAAAACATCTGGCCTGGTCACATAACACGCAGCGTGGATGAAGATTCATATATAAACTCTAATAACCGAGATCTACCGATAGGCAAAAAATGCTGAGATTTTGTTGTGTATACTTTGGAAGAAGTAATTACATATAGTTATATAATCAGTTATACAACACAGGTTCTCCTCAAAGTAAACACTAGCTCCATCCATGAAGGCTTTTGATCTGTGTTCCAAGAATTTATAATAAATCAAGGCATAAATGGGCTTTTCGGTGGTGCAGGTTGGAAATCTTACAACGAAACAAAGTTTCCTTGAAAAAAAAACCCAACCACTGCTTTTAAACAAACGCCTTTTTTTAAAAAAATTTTTTTTTTTTCACTCAACTTCTACCGAATCCAAGACTTTGGGTCCTTGGAGGGTTTGCCTGAGGCCCCGTGGTCCACAGACCCTGGAAGCCCTCGGCCTCGAAGCAGCTCACCCATGCAGAGGAGCTCTGCAGCCGCATCCCCAGCCCCACAGCAGATGTTCCTGGGGGGTTCCATCCCGCTGCCAGAGCTGCAGGAACCCGAGTGCTCCTGGCTCCCAGGCTCACACACTCAACAGCTCTGCCTTAGGAAAGGGGGCTCTGGAAGCTTCTTGCAACCACCCCGAGAAATGAATGTTTTTGAATACTGGTGACGCCAGGGGAGCTTCCAGCTAGATTGCAGGAAATTAAGTAAAAGTCGGGTTCTCATCAGAATCCAAACGAGCTGAATTTAAATTAAGAAATTATCCTGCAAGGCCCTGCCTGGTGTGTGGTCCTCGCAGCATCACGTGTCTTGGTTTCCCTCAGAACTGGAGGGGGTTTTGCCACCGCAGAGGGCAGGATGATCAGCTGGTGCCTGTTCAAGACACAGGGGACTATGTCTGATCAAATCAGTCAAGGGTATAACCAGAAAGCTCATTTTTGGGCCAGTCACGTAGAAGCAGCTTTCCCCTCTCACCTCTGAGAAGCTTTGACATATTTACCATGGTCAGCACTCATGATCTCGTGGTCTGGTGCTTCAATGCAAAAAAAAAAAAGCAGCATGAGAAAGAAATACCAAATCCTCACGTTTCAATCCCGTATCTTGCACCTTTCCAAAACCAAAATTCTAAATAATAAATGACAAAAACTCAAACTATTCAAAAGAGAGTGTGAAAAAGGAAAACAAAAGGGAGGGGACCTTGTCTAAACTCTAGCACGAGTAGCTTGAGTACCAACAGAAAGACTGCAAGGGAGTAGTCCTGCAGCCCAGCCTTGTGCTACGTGTCTGGGGGGGCTGCAATAGTCTTCATATTTGGTCCTGGGGGGTGACAGCCAGTCAACAGTGAGTCAATTAGGCTGAGGGATGGGTGGGGAGATTTAGGACACCTGACATGACCCCTCAAATTCATGCACAAGATTTTAATTCACCTTATTGTAGTTGTCCTGGAAATCCGTTTCTTTCATTGCTGTGGCCTGAAGTCACTAACACACTTGAAAGCACATGTGTTACCTTCAACATAACTTCCAACACCCGAGTAGCCCCATTATCTTATAGAATCATAGCATCATAGAATGGCTAGAGTTGGAAGGGACCTTCAAGATCATCCAGTTCCAACCCCTCTGCCCTGGGCAGGGACACCTCCCACCAGACCAGGTTGCTCCAAGCCCCATCCAGCCTGGCCTTGAATGCCTCCAGGGATGGGGCAGCCACAGCTTCTCTGGGCAACCTGGGCCAGTACCTCACCACCCTCACAGCAAAGAATTTCTTTCTAGTATCTCATCTAAATCTCCTCTCTTTCAATTTAGAACTGTTATCCCTCGTCCTATCACTCCACTCCCTGACCAAGAGTCCCTCCCCATCTCTCCTGTAGCCCCTTCAGATACTGAAAGGCCACTATAAGGTCTCCCCAGAGCCTTCTCTTCTCCAGGCTGAACAACCCCAACTCTCTCAGCTTGTCCTCATAGGAGAGGTGCTCCATCCCTCTGATGGCCAGGCCATCTTCATGGCCCTCCACTGGACTTGCGCCAACAGGTCCATGTCCTTCCTGTGGTGAGAAGTCCAAAGCTGGACTCAATACTCCAGGTGGAGTCTCACCAGAGCAGAGTAGAAGGGAAGAATCATCTCCCTTGCCCTGATGGCCACACTGCTTTTGTTGCTGCCCAGGACATGGTTGGCTTTCTGGGCTGCCAGTGCACGCTGCCGGCTCATGTGGAGCTTCTCACCCACGAGCACTCCCAAGTCCTTCTCCTCAGGGCTGCTCTCCAGCCATTCTCCACCCAACCTGCATTTGTGCCTGGGATTGCCATATCCCAGGTGCAGGACCTTGCACGTGGCTTGGTTGAGCTTCATGGGGTTTGCACGGGCCCACCTCTCCAGCCTGTCCAGGTCCCTCTGGGTGGCATCCCTTCCCTCCAGCCTGTCAACCGTGTCCAGCGTGTTCTTAAATGAACTTGTGAAGTACTTTCCTCAGGCCTGAGTATTCTCTTACTCATTGGCTCAACTATGCTAACCAAAAGAAGAGCCTCACTTTCTTCTTTTATTTTTTTTTTTTTAATTAAGTGGAGCGTGACACTAAAGATTCTCTAAATTATGCCCCTCATTATCCAATAGAGCCGTTCATTTCGACGCAGTCATTATTTGTACTTCATGGCTCCAACCTGAAGCAACGTTGCTCTTGCAACACAGGTTTAAAAACACATTCTGTGTCTTACATAGCTCCCCAAGGTGACCTAATGTACCCGGAGCTGTAATACAGAGGTGTGTGTAAGGGATTGCCTTGTTTTGGTTATTTAGACACATCATTGCATGAGTCCAGAAGGCCTTCTATCTGGAGATATTCCTTCACCGGCTTAGGTCCACGGCAGTCCTTCAGGACTTGGTAGGACTGAAAATTTTAATTGCAGTTATCATATAAATTTCTCCCAGTGCCTTTAATGTTTCTCTCAGAGGCAACGTTTTATGAGCTGCCTCTTACAGTTTGGCCATCTTCGAAGAAATATATGAAAGCCTCATTGTCAGCTTCTAGTTTGGAGCCTTATAAATTAATGCAGCAATCCCAAACAACGTGAAAATATCTAATTCAGTAGACGCAGTTGTAAATACGACATTCTTCCTTCCTACCAAAGTAATAACAAATGAATTTTCTTGCCGAATGACCTCCACAAAATGGGCTACATCTATTTGTGCAAAGTTAATTAGGTCATAACATTTACTTTTCTTGTTCACAGATGAACAATTCTTATAAATCAAAATCGAAGCTTTGCCTCATTTCCAGTAAGTGATTTTAAAAATGTTTCTGGTGGACATCATACTTCTTTTTTATGCCGAGATTTTATTTTTATGGCAGTATTTGCAATGGGCAATTTAGCCAATTAAATCAGCTTGTAGCTTTTCAGGCATCAAACTTTTCCACGTGGTAGGTCTCCACTCTTTTTAATGCTGAAACGCAATCTTGAATTTTTATTGAACCTGTTTGAGAGCTTTTCGAAGGACTAACCCCACCAATTTATAAGTATGCATCATGCAGGTAATCTCATACCGTTGATTTTCATTTGAATTTACATATATTCAGCCATTCAGTGGATCTAAAGTCTACAATCAAGGGACACTTTGTGGGTCACAGATGAATTCCCTATTGCTGTAAAAATAGTAGAGTATAATCTTGCTTATGAAATTTTCCCTCTCTGTTATGAAGAAGTTTGTTCAAACTATTGGGAGCCTGTGCAAGAAAATACTTTCTGATTTACATATTAAATGTGCTCACAGATATGACCATATTTATTTATATATGCACTCATGTATACGTATGGAGCACCGAATAACGTTTGAGAACGTGGCAGTCTATATGGGGCTGCTCTTGGTGCCCAGAAAATAATTAATGGGCAGTTGCAATAATTTTCTAAATTACAGTTTCAATAATACATGGGCTTGAAAAGGGGCCATGGTAATATTTTTGACACAGCTCTTTCTTTTCTCTTTATAGCCCTGTCATAAAGTTCTTAAACACATGCATAAACCCCCAATAACCTGGATTAAACTTCACAATATGTTCAAGGGCTTTGCATAATGGGCCTCGGACCCGAGAGGTCAGAAACAACACACTTCTGCTTCCCAAAAAATAGGGGTATTTTTGGATTTTCCAGTTTGAAGTGGGGCAAAAAGATGAGAACATTTTGCAAAATGAACGCCCCAGACCGAATCCTTACAGCGAGGGCTACCAACTTCCAAGAGATTGGGCACATAAACCATTATAAAATAGTAATATGTAAATTAAAATCCTTCCCTGCGAGATCAATTGAAATAGAAAATCTAGAACAAAAATATATTGATGCCACTCAAGTAAAAAAAAAAATAAAATTTCCCACTTTTAACATTTTATCTTCTCAACAAAATCAAGATTATCCCCACAAACACTTTCAGGTCGAGAAAAGTACAGAGATTCCAATCTCTTTTTTTTTTTTTTTTTTAATCCTTGAGCTATTTTTAAACCAACCAGCCAGTATTATTTGTAGTTTTAATCATGCAAGCCAAATCTTGATATATCTATCCTACCTTTGGCTTTTCCCATTCCCATTGGAGTTTCTCCGATGCCGCGGAAGTTGATGTGTGAGTTTCTTTACGCGATAACTAGAGCCCGGGATGTAGAATTTCACGGCTCCGGGGCATGATCCAGCGCCTGGGTTATCTTTTCCAAGGGAGTGAGGTGAAACCATGCCTAGAATACACTGCGTGTCATCGTGGGAGTAACCAAATACTTGAAATGTGTCACCTCTTTGCAGAGAAAAGCAATGAAAAGACGCCCTGCTCATACGCGCTCAAAATTATATATTTAAAAAAAAAAAATATGATTCACCTAAGTCTCATAAAATGCCTAATTTAAGACAAACCAGGCTTGCTCACAGCAAGGTAGACATCCTCCTTTTATTCCTTAAGCTGCAGTGGTCCCCAGAAGCCCCAGGTCCCCGTCGGGCCACACGAACCCAGAGGGATCATACATTTATTTATTTATGGGGTATGAGATTTCCCCGCTCCTGCACAGGTAAAGCAGGGATTACCGAGGACACCGCATGCACCGAGGCAGCCAGCCACGGAAAATAATTTCAGCCTGGGCTTTTGTTTTAAATAAACACCTGCATTTTCATACGGAGAAAAGCATTTGTTTCACAATGAGCTGTCACAGCATGTTTGCCTCCTAATGAACCAGAAGCTCTTTGAATTCTGTCTCCCACCCTTCCCACACTGCAATTTTGCCAGCCCTGACTATCCCTTTTATTGCGTTTTCTCTTTCTTTTTTTTTTCTTCTTCCCCTCTTGAACAAAACATTCTTGCTTAGCCCTGTGGTTACTCTGTAATTCCCGTATCATTTACGGCAGCGAGAGGCTGTGTCTCCATCCACGGGAGAAAGCAGCAGATGGCTACCGCTGCTACGTGCGGCCAGGTAGCCCCTATTTTGATGGTATTTCAGCAGGAAAATATATCTGGTGGTCAGGACAGGGAGCTCCAGACAAGGCTCCTCATCTCATCCAGACCAGGGCAACCAGGCTGGATGGGGCTTTGAGCAACCTGGTCTGGTGGGAGGTGTCCCTGCCCAGGGCAGGGGGGTTGGAACTGGATGATCTTGAAGGTCCCTTCCAACTCTAACCATTCCATGATTCTATCCAGGACTATGGCATAGGATACCATGCTCCCAACAGCCTGCATATGAACCCAACCCAGTCCCACCAACGGCTGTAGACTCCACTCCATTGAATCCCTGAAGATTCCATGGATGAGGCCCTCCTCTGGTGCAGAAGTGCCTGGCACATGGCAAAGCACACCCCACTCCTCACAAAAAGATGCAGTGCTTGAACTGGCAAATCATATACACTCAAAATTATGTATTTAAAAAAAAAAAAAAAGGATTCACCAAACTCCCATAAAAGACCTAATTTAAAACAAACCAGTTTTGCTCACAGCAAGGTACACATTCTCTTGTTACTACTTATGCTACAGTTGTCCCCAGAAGCCCCAGGTCCCCAAACACAGAGTCACAGAATCACACGGGGTTGGAAGGGACCTCTGGAGATCATCCAGTCCAACCCCCCCTGCCAATGCAGGGCCACCCAGAGCAGGTCCCACAGGAACGTGTCCAGAAGGGTTTGGAATGTCTCCAGAGAAAGAGACTCCACCACCTCTCTGGGCAGCCTCTTCCAGGGCTCTGACACCTTCACAGGAAAGAAGTTCCTTCTCATGTTTAGGTGGAACTTCTTATACTCAAGTTTGTGCCCATTTCCTCTTGTCCTGTCACTGGGCACCACTGGAAAGAGACTGGCCCCATCCTCCTGACACCCAGCCTTGAAGTACTTATAGGTGTTGATCAGATCCCCCTCAGCCTTCTCTTCTCCAGACTAAAAAGATCCAAGTCCCTCAACCTGTCCTCATAAGAGAGATGCTCCAGGACCTTCATCATCTTTGTAGCCCTCTGCTGGACCCTCTCCAGCAGTTCCCTCTCCTTCTGGAACTGGGGAGCCCAGAACTGTGCTCCAGATGGGGCCTCCCCAGGGCAGAGCAGAGGGGCAGGATGACCTCTCTTGACCTGCTGCTCACGCTCTTCTTGATGCCATCGGCCTTCACCTCTCTGTATCATCTCGAGCCACCGCCACAAGAGGAATCCTACACAAGAAAATCTGTTTCCTTTGGGTCCCTTGGTCAAGGCAGAGTCCTTTGGCAATCGTGGCACTTAACCTTTCTGCTCACTGGGGAGAAGCATGTAGTGAAACAGTGATGTTATGCAAGGTTTTGTTAACCTAGAAAATGTCTCGTGGGGCCCATTCTATCATACGAGGAAGAACGACTGAGTCACTCTTTAAGTATAAGAACGAAAGCATAAAAATAGCCAAGAAATCCTTAACCCCAGCGCCTGCCCCGCGCTCACCCCTCCTCCCTTCCTCTCTGCCTTCCCATCGTGCGTGGGCTTTCCCCTGAGCTCATTAAGAGTGTTTTCCTCACCTGCCTTGCACTGCACGTATCTCACCTAAACCATACTTCCCGGCAAAGAGAAAGGTTCTCCACCATCTTTCCCCAGTTTAACGGAGGAGGTCGGTCTGCCTGGGCAGCCCCAGCAGAGCCCTGGGGGTGCAGAGATGGAGAGGGTCTCTTCCAGCTGGGGTGTGGGGGTGAGCGACCAGGCTGGGGTGGGGATGGAGAGGTGCCGTGGAGGCTGCATCCTCACAGGGCATTCCCACTCAAGCTTAGCACTTCACAGAATCACAAAATCCCATGGGGTTGGAAGGGACCTCTGGAGATCGTCTAGTCCAACCCCCTGCCAAAGCAGGTCCACCCAGAGCAGGTCCCACAGGAACGTGTCCAGGCGGGTTTTGAATGTCTCCAGAGAATTCCTTGCAATAGGAGAAGTTCTTTTATGCTCCTCTTTTCCTTCCAAATCCTCCTTCCCTGACCATCAGCCTCACACAAAGCACACATTACTTTTTTGAGCTCCCCACACACCAAGGAGAAATAAAATGTTCAACCAGCTGCCTGGCACCTTTTCCAAGACAGCGACTGAGAGGTGGGTAAAAGCAGGAGAGGGAATAGCTCAACCAGCTTCCCGCCATCTCCCTCTTCCAGCTCTTTACAGGAGCCAGCTGGGCTCTCCTTGTGGGGCTGGCGTGTGAGTCCCAGGTACGTTAGCACCCAGCAAAATTGCCCCCCCCTGGAGAAAAGGCAGGGTCACAGCCCTGCCCTACCTCGCAGGTGGTGGGCAGGTGGGGCTTCCTGAGGCATCAGGTCTACCTCCGGCATGAAGCTCCCAGCATCACCTCCCCAAAGGGTATCTCCACGGGCTGGCTCGGAAAACCAAACGTGTTTAAGCCAAGACCGTAGTAGTAAGCGTGGGCTTTGTCCCTGCAGCAAAGGCTTCCTCCTCCCAGCCAGGTTACCCCCTGTTTTGTCAGCCCCTCCTTGGAGGTAAAAGCACTTCATAAAAAAAAAAAAACTCATGTAGAAGAACAGAGCAAGCAAGAAATGCCTAAGCGCGGTGCATCACCTTCCATCTGAGGCCAGATTGTGCTGACTGAGGGACCAGACAAAAAGTACCCAACCCTGTATTAATGTTAAAGAGAGGAGGAGGGAGGTGCTTTGGGCTGGGGAGGCAGAGGATCACAGAATCAGAGAATCTTCATGGTTGGAAGGGACCTTTGAGATCATCGAGTCCAACCACACACAAAAAAACCCCCAAAACAATGAAAAAACAAAAAGCCACCAAAAAAAACCCCACACAAAACAACCCACAGACAGACACAAACCAACAATCTCAGGCACCAGAGCGTGACCTCAAGTGCCACGTCTACACCTTTCTTAAATCCCTCCAGGGATGGCGACTCCACCACCTCCCTGGGCAGGCTCTTCCAGGGCCTGACCACCCTCTCAGGAAAGTCATTCTGCCTCATATCTAATCTCAACCTCCCCTGCCACAACTTCAGACCATTTCCTCTGCTCCTGGCATTATTCCCTTGGGAGAAGAGGCCAACTCCCACTTCTCTCCACCCTCCTTTCAGGGAGCTGTAGAGGGCAAGGAGGTCCCTCCTCAGCCTCCTCTTCTCCAAACTAGACGTGCCCAGGTGACTGTGACTCAGTCCCCCTTCTGCCACCCAGTTACCCCTGCCCCGCTCTCCCCCCTGGGCAGGGTCCCTTCCCTTCAAGTCCTTCAGACCGACCCAACACACGGGGATGCCAAGACCAACCAAGGCTTTCAAACTCCTCCCCTGCGTAGGTACAAAAAAAAAAAAAAAAATTAAGAAGATTAGCATATTTCCTTTCATCCTCACCATGACCCAAATAGAATCGCGCCAGTTTACAACAGATGAGTTTTAACACGGAAGAAAGAAAAAAACAGAGCAAACCAGAGAGATACCTGATAAAAGTTCTCAGCTGGAGGTCCTTCAGACACTTCTTGCCATTTTGACCCTACCCCACAGCTGTTCTGCACTTCCAGGGATGTAACTCTTCTTCTACCCACAGCAAATAGGGTACCATTCCCACAGCTGAGTTTAACCAAGAAATTAAGTAAGAATCTGCCCTGCTTTGAATTGTGGCTGAATTTAACCCTTGGAGGTCAGATTAAATTTTAAAAAAATAAAAAAATAAAAAAATTCTTTTTTTTTTTGCAACTAGATACACAGAGGCTCACTGGGATTGAAAGCACTGGAGTAGTTTTCTTGCTACTTGATGAAAGGGAATCAGCAGGGCCAAAAGACCATTTTTAAGCCGCCTTGAAAGACAAACTTAAAAGAAATACTCTATAACCGGAGGGGAAGGTGGTAGGGTGGGATAGGATTTTCTTCTCCTCTTTATTAAAAACACACCTTGGGCACCATTCTAATCTGATTTAAGCGTCACGTGAGGTGTATTTCTTACATGGGAAAATTGCCTCAGTGCTTTCACTGACACGCTTTGGACCCAGCCTGCAAAAGTTACTCTGCATGCAGAGGACTCTCCAGAGACCAAGCGCTGGGGAGGGAAGAGCAGCCAAGGAAGGAAAAAGGGAATATCTTAGGGAAAGCCACCTGAAAAACAGCAGAGGGTGGCTTGAGGCTTAGCGAGCAAGGACGTCCTGCTCCCGACAGCTACCAAGCAGTGGCAACTAAGAAGGGTGGGAGCACTGGGGGAAGGCAAGGGAGAGGATGAGGAGACACCAGTGGGATCTGAAAGAAGTCTTGGAGCCAGGCCATAAAACTGAGCAATTACAGTCATCAAAATAACGTGTGAAACAGCCAGCCGTTCCCAAATGTGCCAAATCGTGCCGCTGCACGGTTTCAAGGCTCATAGCCTGGAGGCGCAGAAACCACAGAACAAGGGATAGAATCATAGAGTCATATGGGGTTGGAAGGGACCTCTGCAGATCATCTAATCCAACCCCCCTGCCAAAGCAGGGCCACTCAGAGCAGGTCCCACAGAACTGTGTCCAGGCGGGTTGGAATGTCTCCAGAGAAGGAGACTCCACCACCTCTCCGGGCAGCTTCTGCCAGGGCTCTGACACCCTCACAGGAAAGAAGGTCCTCCTCATGTTTAGATGGAACTTCTTATATTCAAGCTTGTGCCCATTTCCTCTTGTCCTGTCTCTGGGCACCACTGAAAAAAGACTGGCCCCATTCCCCTGACACCCAGCCTTGAAGTATTTATAGGTGTTGATCAGATCCCCCCTCAGTCTTCTCTTCTCCAGACTAAAAAGACTCAAGTCCCTCAGCCTCTCCTCATAAGGGAGATGATCCAGGCCCTTAATCATCTTTGTAGCCCTCTGCTGTACCCTCTCCAGCAGTTCCCTGTTCTTCTGGAACTGGGGAGCCCAGAACTGGACAAAGTGCTCCAGATGGGGCCTCCCCAGGGCAGAGCAGAGGGGCAGGATGACCTCCCTCCACCTGCTGGTCACACTCTTCCTGATGCCCCCCAGGATGCCCTTGGCCTTCTTGGCCACAAGGGCACATTGCTGGCTCATGGCCATCCTGTTGTCCACCAGGACTCCCAGGTTTTAATCCTCAGAGCTGCTCTCCAGCAGGTCACCCCCAACCTGTCCTGGTGCAGGCCAGGTGCAGCACCCAACACTTGCCCTGGTTGAACCTGGATAGGCAGCAAGGTGCTGGTCTTCCAGTGAGACCGAGGAACATCACTGGGTCCCCGGGGGCTACGGGACACCTGCTTCACAACAAAGGCAACAGGGAAACAACTTGGGGGAGCAGGCAGTGAATAGAAGCACCGTGCCGAGGGCGCAGCGAGTGGAGGAGAGCAGCCTCGTGCCACAGGGCTAACAGTCACTTGGCAAGGCCTTGCTCCCCACAGCCAGACCCGGGCCAACGTCATGATGGAGCTATGGGACTTGACATCAACATGGCGTGGGCTGAGGGAGGCAGCCCGAGAGAAAGAGCCAGGGTCTCATGTAATCAGTAATCTCTTCTCCAAAAGGAGGACTTATTATTAGTCAAAAATAGCCAGGTTTCTGGGCAGCAGCCCAGGGCAGTACTTCGCTAGAAGTCTGCAGAAACTGCATCCAGCCTTTTCCCTTCATGGCCGGCCAAAGGCATTGCAATAGGCTGCCCGCAGCACGGTTCCTCCTCTTTCCAAGTAACGTGGTTTGTGAAATCATCCCAAATTGCCTCCAGGGTGAAATCCCCAACCTCTCAGAGTAGATCAGCCGGCACCAAAAGACGTCGTGGGGTCCAGCTCACGCAACCGTAGCAGCGGGAAGGCTAGAATTACTGTCTTGAAAGTGAAGTTTACTCCAGGTCCTTATGAACAGACCCACTTCCCCTGGAAAACTCTCCCTACAAACCTCTGTGCCCCACAGGGAATTGTGTTCAGCCCAGTCTCATCCTTACTCACAGCTGGAACCAGCCTTTTGCAGTGTCGGAGATGGTTGTGTAGATGCTGGCGGTGGAGAAACTGATGTTATGCCCTCCAGCCTCCAGCAGCTGATGAAGGAGGCACGTGATGTATGTGTGTGTGTGTGTGTGTGAAAATATCACAAAGTTGTCATTAATTATTAATATTCACCAAAGCTCTGCTGAGCACTGCGTAAGGCTCTGTCCCTGCAAGGTGATGGGACGCTACGGAGAAACCCCTGAGGCAACGGGAGCCAAACACAGAGGATGAGGAGAAACCAGTGGGATCTGAAAAAGTCTTGGAAGCTTTTGAAGGAGCAGATTGTCCCTCTCAGTCAATCGCTGAGCGGCTCGATTACCTCGGGCAAGGTGTTCATGTGGGCTCCTCCAGCCCTCTCTCTGCCATTCCAGTTGCTGAAGCCCTTGCCAGGGGTGCCCGGTCTGGAAAACAGCTGGCAGGAGTAATTGTTTCAGACTGCACCATTTGGATTTTTCTCCAGTTTCGCCCCCTCTGCCCAACTCTACAAGGCCTGTAGCCCAGCTGGCAAAGGAGGACTTCCCCCTGGACAGACTGAGCTAGAACAGCTCAGGTGGGTCTACGCGTCCTACTCCCCGCATCAGTATTAAGATCAGACTAGGTGCAACGAGGCCCCTTTTGACGTGACATCCACCAGAATTCACTCTAAAATTGGTCAAGTCATTCTGGAGCTTGGTTATGAACTGTAGGCTGTGTTGGATTTATTATTATTAGGCTTGCAACACAATTATTGTCCAGTTTTCAGGATCAAAATGGAAATCCTTCATCCCAGACCATGGAAAGCAATTTCCATAGAACGACTATAACAGCAGCAACATTTTATGTCAGTCACTGACACAAAAAACCCAACTCCTGTCTCCTACCTCCTCAAAGAGATCCTCTGTTTACTCTAAATTAGGTGTAAAATGTTTAGTTCATGCCATGTGAGGACATGGACTTCGTACTTCAGGGACAGAAATCCACAGCCAAGCCTACAGATGACCAAAGCACCACCCAGACATGGGCAAGCAGATGCATACGCAGGAGATACTGATGGCCACACCAATGCCACGTTGTAGTCCTGAAGATACCTTCCAAAGTTGAATTTGGGGCACTTATTTATGCAAAACCGTTGTTCTCACTTCAGAAGTCCCACACGGGCATGGGAAACCATGCAGAAGTCGATTAGGAAGGGGTCTCAAGAAGGTCTCTACATTTCCTCCTGCACTGAGGAAGAATCATATATACCTCCCTATCCTGGTCGCTGGCTCTGTGACTTAAAGACATGCGTATTAGTGCGAAAGAAACCACATCTTGCCTTTTTATGTTACCAGGTTCCCTCTTACATGGCCCAGAAGGGCAGATGGCAGTTGTGAGGGCTGGGTGTATTATTAATTAGATCTTTGGGTGCATTGTACCTCACAGGTCAGACTTTCCTGCTGCCGGTGCCATTAAAGAATTTGTAATTGACTCCATAATTCACTTACATTTTTCTGGCAAAACACTGCATTGAGAACTACCTGACACTTCTTCCTACATAAGTTCCTTACCATGTATGTGGCAATAATGACTTATTTAACCCTTATATACATTTTGGTTTGTGGTTTTTTTTTGTTTTGTTTTTTTTTTTCTATGCATAGAACATCCATTGAAATTCAGACCCATTTTCTATCCACAGAAAACAGTTACGTTATGTTTCACATGAGCTTAATTGTGGCTGCAAAGGCATATTGGAAGAAATGCAGGGACGCTTGCAAGTAAATGCTTCTTCTTTCTTGCAATATGAAATTAATGATTTATTATGAAATAATTGGTTCTGGCTCAGCTAACCTGACTGTCAAGGGGAGAACAGGACCTCCCGGTCTTCCCCCGTCCCATCCCTAGTTAGGTACTCAAAATAGCTGAATTACACTGGGAAAAGACCCACGGTTTCCCCAGCCACTGTAGAAAACGTATCGCTCCACCATACAGTTTGGTGGTATACAAATTCCATGAATTTGGTGGCACGAATTCCATGAATTCATGAATGAACACTTAATGGCAGAATTGCATGAAGAAGAAAAGGAAAGAAATGTAACGACAATAATTAAAGGCAAGGAATAATAATAATAATAACAAGAAGCAACCCAAATTTTGCCTGAATCCCTGCACGCCTACAGGTTCAGGAGGCAGTTTTGACGCACGGACTGCCATTAAAAAGAAATTAAAAGCCTTCCCCTCCTCTTTTTGCCTACTCCTTCCACTTTTTCCCTCCCCCCCCAACAAGGTTGATGCTTCGTGTTGACATCTGAACTCCTGCTGGTGCGGCGCAGCACATCCACTTTGCACAAGCATAAATTATTCACTATAAATTATTCCAGGCAGCTGCAATCAGGCCAACACCAGCCACCCTGCCATGAAGGCATCGCTTTTTTTTTTTGCCCCTGTCTTGTTCACTCAATCTGAAAGGATCGCCGCGACTGGAAACGCGCGTTCGCCCTTTTATATGGAAAACTTAACGCTGCTTATTTCCTTCCCAAGAAGCCAGAAATGCTGGAACAACCGTTTCTTTCACGGAATTACCGCGCTTCCCTTTCTAGTCCTGCCTGGATCCCAGAGTTTCAAAAGGGCATAAAAGAATGGAAAAGTTTTGATGGCCGTTTCTGGAAAGTAAAAGGGGAAACCATTGATTTGAGATGTCCCTAGAAGTGAAAATGATGATGTATTTTAAATCCCTTCATCCACCTTGCCTGACTTTGCTGTCGTTCAGAGCAATCACTAGGGCTTCACAATCAGCCCTTTTGAAAGGATGTGGTTTTTTAATCAACTTTGACTTACCCCTGCGAAGCAGTGGAGACATAAATCCACATCCATGATATATACTGATACGGTCAATCTGTCCCTTACTTTTAATTCAAAGTATCAGAGTTTGTGGCAGAGCTGTAAGCAGGCCCATAACCTCTATATTGCTGCAGTTGTTCTTCTCTGTGGATCCACCTTGTTCCTTTGCCAGAGCTGAAACCAAGCTCAGCAGCTGAGGCAGCAATTTCATGGGTCTGGGGAGCAAAATTTCCTGGTCTGTGACAAGAAGATGAAGTTTGGTTCATTAGCGAGGGGAAAAAGCAGAAAAAACAGACTTTGCACCAGACCTGCAGCTCTGCGAACTGTAATTTGAATTTCTAAAATCTCTTCTGAGTAGTTTGAGCTTTAACTTATTTTAGCTCCGAGTCTCCCACGGGGCGTTTCTGGATATTTTGAGGATTTCTGATGGGTAAGAGCCTTGGCATTGCCCTGGTTTCTGTATTACCCAGTGACCGGGAGCCTCTCTTCTAAAAAGCTTTTTGCTTCAACAAAAATAGAAGCAGTATTTATTTGATGCATGTGATACCTGGAGACCAAGGGTGAAACTCAAGCACTCGTGGGTCCTCAAGGAGTTTTGCTCCCGGTCTTATCCATGTGATCAACAACATTCCTACTCAGGAGTGATGGGTGAAAGGAATGAAAGGCATGAGGAAAAGTCTTTATAAAGAATAAAACAAACAGGCCAAGTTTTGCTTTTACATGTGACTTCTAGTATGCCAGGAAAAAAAAAACCAACAACAAAACAAGCTTCCCCAGACATACTCAGACTCGTATAATGAAGATAACTGAAAATATGTTTTATTTAGCCTTTCATCTTTGGGGTTTGGGTTTTTTTTTTCAGTTAAAAAAGTTAAATTCTTCCAGACAAAGAAATATACTTTGTTCTGCTCTGGTGAGACCTCACCTGGAGCACTATGTGCAGGTCTGGAGCCCTCAAGAGAAGGACATGGACCTGATGGAGTGGGTCCAGAGGAGGGCCACGAGGATGACCAGCAGGTTGGAGCCCCTCTGCTCCCAGGACAGGCTGAGGGAGCTGGGGTTGTTCAGCCTGGAGAAGAGGAGGCTCCAGGGAGACCTAAGAG
>JAOQGH010000012.1:53388373-53398651 GCA_025769975.1 Gallinago jamesoni
CCTATAAATACTTCAAGGGTGGGTGTCAAGAAGATGGGGCCAGTCTTTTCTCAGTGGTGCCCTGGGACAGGACAAGAGGGAATGGGCACAAACCTGAATATAAGAAGTTCCATCTCAACATGAGGAGGAACTTCTTTATTTTGAGGGTGGTAGAGCTCTGGAAGAGGTTGCCCAGAGAGGTGGTGGAGTCTCCATCTCTGGAGACATTCTGAATTCACCTGGACATGTTCCTGTGTCTGGATGGACCTGCTTTTGCAGGGGGGTTGGACTAGATGATCTCTAGAGGTCCCTTCCAACCCCTTATCATCCTGTGATTCTGTCAAGTACTTTTTGTTGTTAAAACAGACCCTCCCCAAAAAATACAGAGCTCAGAGCTTTTAACTTTTTCCCCAAGAGAAAAGACATTGCAGATGCATATGGAAAAGTTTCTTATGACTACAAGAAAAAAAAAAAAAAAGAGAAGACAATTTATTCTCAAGATGTCAATTGAGCAATAAAGCACAAGTAACCATAAAGTATTTGGCAACTTTTCTGCAGTTTGCTGTGCTTCTTTATCCAAGATATTTTTATGTGTGTGCAAATGAGCATATATATATTATCCCACTTGTCATTAGCTTATCTAAAACTTGACATGAAGTATAAATTGTTAATGATGTGCAAATAATATTGCAAGCACTGAGAACTGTCAAAAGTATATAGTAGGTCTAAAAGTCAGCATAAAAAGGTAAATGGGGAAACTTTCAGTGGCATCTTCTTTCCTGCTATAAAAGCATAGTTCACTTTAACACCAGTAAAGCAATCCTTACATGGCACAGAACAGGTGAAAGAGTAGAAAAATCCTTCTTCCTCAAGAGTACTGACAGAGAAATCAGTAAGATTCCTTGAATGAATCCTGGAAATAGTCTCTACTAGCCATCTACTGCCATCCTTGACTTAACACTGCATTTACAGCTGGATACACAGGTTCATGTAAACAAAGGTTGGGGTTTTTGGTTGGTTAACTCCATGAGGAAGGTTCTAATTCATAAGTACTGTTAAATGTTTACATGCCAAGAACTGAAAAAAATTTATCAGGAAAAATTTTTATACTGAAAGGGTTCTTAAGCCCTGGACTGGGCTGCCCAGGGAAGGGGTTGAGGCCCCATCCCTGGAGGGATTTCAAAGCTGGGTTGCCATAGTGCTGAGAGACATGGGTTAGTGATGGGTTTTATCAGAGTGAGGTTGATGGTTGGACCAGATGATCTGAAAGGTCCTTTCCAATCTGGACAATTCTATGATTTTATGAAAAACAGCTGTTGTAGGCCTAGAGTTTGGTTTGTCAAGAATTATACCTCTAGGAAGAGAGGAAGAAAACTGCTTTCTAATGCAAAGGTATATCCTGGGGAAGAAGGAAGGAGGGTGGGAGGGATACTGCCTAGCTTTTTTTCTTGTAACCCATTCAGATGTCACAGCTCCTGAGATAAACAGGAAGATGTTGGTTTCCACTCTGTATGATGATGTGTAAGCAGGAGAATGCTGTTCTTTCCATCTGAAAAAGGGAAGGGTCATCAAATGCCCCTCTCCACATGAGACCCTTGTATGGGTCTACCTTGTATACAAGCCAGCACGGTTACTCTCCAGATGGTGCAGTTCAAACATTACCTCTTGCTCAAAAGTGCTTAAAAACAACATCAAGCTCATCCTGACTTCTAGTAGTTACAACATAAATCAGAAGGTACCCTACTGAGGCCAATTAGTCATGATTTTTTATCAGTTAGGTTGATGGTTGGACTAGATGATCTTAAAGGTCTCTTCCAACCCAGACAATTCTGTGATTTACAATTTATACCAGTTTAAAGCAAAGCAAAATACAGTAACCTCTGTAGCCCACAACTTCCATAGTCCTTATAAATATGTGTGAGACCGAAAGTTTACCCAACCTCCTTGTCTGAAGAAATATTTGCTTTGCAAAGGGCAGGTTTCAAGGTCACATTTCACTTCCAGCACGTGAGTGTCTATACTGAAGTAGGTGGGATTATCAACCCTTGGCACACCAGTCTCCTCTTCCAGGCAGCATCCATTCTCCAGCTAGCAAAGCTGCCCTGCTTCCTTCAGACTTTTAGGCTTTCCATCAGTTTTATATCTCAGTGCTCTCTGACTGAGATTTAATATACTCTGGAAGCTCATGCAGATACTTTTCAACCGAGAAAGACATCTATTTTTCATGGGAATAGTTTTTTTTATTCAGTTTGCAGGAACACTGATTTGTGAATTGCACTGGCTATGGGTTGTCTCCTAAACTATGGGCCATTATTATTGCTAGTGAGAGAGTTGTTCATTAATACTTTTGGAAAAAAAAGCTCTTTTACTTGTTGGTGGTCTCATAGTGGTACTCACTGAAGAAACACAAAAGTGAGAACACAAAAACCAGGGGGGGACAGCCAAACTAGGTGGCCTCGGGCCATGACAAGGATCTGTGGAAATAAAAATAGTAACAGAAATAGAGGCTTTCAACTGCCAAAGTTTGATATCCTGCAGGATAAATTAATTCAAAACCAAATTTCTGCATTAAGGGAAAACAAGGCAACAAGAAATTTACCCAAAACGCTGTATTTGGAAAAAAAAATCTGAGGATTCAGTGTCTGTCAAATGATTGCCACACATAAAGTCTGCAATTAAGCTCTGGAGTCTGAACTTGCTTTTTGTATTGGCTGCCACATGCAGAAACACACAGTGATTTGTTTCCATTCCCTGGGAATGGACATGCTCAAGAAATTGTATGTCGTCAAAAGACAGGGTTAGGGCACAACCGTGTCCTTGCCCATGGCAGGGGGGTTGGAACTCAATGATCTTTAAGGTCTCTTCCAACTCTAACCATTCTGTGATTCTATGATTTAATTTTTATTTAAAACTAGGAACTTGGATCTGGAAATCTTAAGGACATAGATTTGTCAAACATTTAAGAAAGGAGAACTTCCAAGATGCCATGTAATGAAGAGAGAAGAAAGTCACATGCATTCTTCAATGTGTAAGATTCAATGATGTCTATTAATCCTGACTAGAAATCACAATCATCCTTCCCCCCAAGTGAGGATTCTTTTCAGACTAGTTAACTTCAGAAAGCCTAAACTGTAACTGCTGTGCCTCCTGAAAAATCAGCAGAAAAGCGAGTAACTAACGCTAAAAGTTCCAAGGCTCCTGAAGACCTTAAGGATGTGCTAAGGCATGGAATACAACAGGACTCACGTACCTTCCTGTCATGTCTTCAAAAAAATCTGTCCAAAATACTCCAGTTAATCGAAATGGTCTTTCCAAAATATGACAGAGACTAGGTTGCTCTCAGGAGGGAGAGGAGCTGACACTATCAGGACTATGGGTAGTTCAGAAACAGAGAGGCTCGTTTAATATCCCGGATATGATACCTTACACAGAATCATAGAATGGTTTGCATTGGAAGAGACCTTCAAGATCATCCAGTTCCAACCCCCCTGCCCTGGGCAGGGACACCTCCCACCAGAGCAGGTTGCTCCAAGCCCCATCCAGCCTGGCCTTGAACCCCTCCAGGGATGGGGCAGCCACAACTTCAGCTCCTACATTTTGAATAATAAAATTGCTAGAGAGCCTGAGTTTCAGGGAAGGGGGAAAAATGACTTCCTTTACTTGAAACTAACTCTGAGGACCATTCCTCACCTTCTCAAGGAGGTGGAGCAGGGCACCAAATGATGCTCATTATTTTCCAGTGAAGCTGAAAATGACGAAGGTGCTAACAGTCAAATTAGCGAGTTAATTCTTAATTCCTTGTTCTAGTGCTCATTCTCATTATGTCCTGGATTAAAGCAAACAAACCAAAAGGACCTACCAAACATAGAAGAAAAATTACAACAAAGAGCAACAACACAGAGAAGAAACAGGGGTTGAAGAAATTGGGAAAAAATGACCACTGCCCTCCAGACTTTTAATGTAAATGATACCATTTTTTCAACATTTATCACGGATTTCAGGGTGTACAAATCTTCTGAATTCAGAAATGGATTTCACAAATATTGACAGCTTTACCAACTATTCAAAACCACAGCGCTGATTTCAGAACAGAGGGACGTCCGAGCAGAGCTGCTATTAAGCTTGGGCAATTAATCGGCCTTCTGTTCTTAAACAAAAAAAAATAAAATTAAAAAAACCCAGGGGAATAAAGTCGTAAAGTCCACATTATCTTGTTGGGTATTTTTTTTTTTCGCTTTTGCAAAAGTGACCTTTAAAAAGTATTATAAAAGCTCTTGATTAAATGTTCTGATTTTCAGCCAGTAAAAACATGGAAAAGCAAGTGCTGTATCTTTGCTGAGCCTGAAAATGCCACAAGTGCACTCATTTTTCAGTTTTCCGAGTCGCACCAATTATTAATAAAACACTTTTTTAAAAAAAAAAGTCAATTGCATTAAGAAAACATTAAGGAAGCGTTTGTCAGCACAGCAATAGTCATCTTTAGAGATCACCAGAGGTATGAGATGGCAACCAGTCCCCACACGGCCGGTTTCCAATTCTGCAGAGGACACAAGGATGAGGTGTTGTCACCTTGTAGGTTGGAGAAGAAAAATCTCCAAAGAAAGCACGGAGTTACAAACGCGCACATTTGCACCCACAATGAAAATCTCCTGAAAATATACAGAAATTAGAATGATGGCAATTCGTAAAGCACTTTTATTCTGAAAAATATTTCGCTCAGGAGAGGAAACGGGGGTGAGATTCATCTGAGTAAATGCGTGCACCTACAACGCCCTAAGGGGGCACAGGAGGTGTGATTCATCTTAAGGTAAACATCTGAAGTGAATCAAATAAATGATACTCTCAAAGTGCCCACTCATCTACTGAGCATGAAAAGAGCAACTGTGAATGGCCAGTAGCAGAGCTCTAACGTCTGGCGAGATGAATCACAGCATGGCTATCCCATTTCCTACGTGTTTTCCTAGTTAGAATTTGAGAGAAATGCAATAATTCTTATTTATAAGTCTGAAGTACCTACATCCAAACTGTCCGTAATGGATTACGTGTGCATGTATGGATCCCTGGATCCCCTGCTGCAAAAACAAGGATGCAATGATATTCCATTAGTGATAGAACAAGAGGGAATGGCTTCAAGCTGCAACAGGGTAGGTTCAGACTGGGAATTAAGAAAGAGTTTTTCACAGCGAGAGTGGTCAGACCCTGGAACAGGCTGCCCAGAGAGGGGGTTGAGTCCCCATCCCTGAATGTATTGAAGAGCCGTTTGGATGTGGGGTTGGGGGATATGGTGTAGGGGACAACTTTGTAGAGTAGGGTAGATGGTTGGACTCGGCAATCCCAAGGGTCTTTTCCAACCCGAATGATTCTATGATTCTATGAACATCATGAAAATGCCTAAAATATTGTCAAAAGCAGCCTGCAATACTTTGAGTAACAAACTACAGCTGCTGATTTACACCCATCCCAAGAGCTACTGATGCTTTATGAGCTGTACATCGAGAGACTCTTCATAGAAGTGTCCTCAGTTCCCAGAGAACCCTTTGGTTTCTCCCGCACTAGGAATTACGGGCTTCTCCAGCGGAAATGTCATTTCCACTGGTTCATTCCATCGCCCACCTAGAACAAGTCCACAAGAAGTGACGTGGGGTCACCACTAGGCAAAGGAAGATGTAAATCAACCCCCCAACTCGGGTGTTGCGCTGGGAGCTCATTCGAAGCGCAAGGGGAAGAGGAGTTAAGAGTCAGATTAATAACACACAAATGAGAGGACAGCTATTACTCTCCAACGTCACTTAATGTGACGTTTGAGAAATTGAACGCTGAACAAACAGAGAAGGAAACAGAAGGCAGCCCGAGCTGTTTTCCTGACTCTCACGTGCACGTATATTCAACTCTCGACAAAACATTTTAATCATAATTCTGCAGTAAAGCTGGCAAGCAATTCTCGACCAGGCTCCCCCCCCTCCCTTTCCCAACCTCCTCTGGTTGCACAAGTGCTTCTGCAGCTGGCCAGCTGTTCACCGCTTCGTGCCGTCACGGGGAAAGAAGGACAATAAAATGCACAGACCAATAAAACCCAGTGTCAATGTTGCTGAACACATTGGAAAAGCGCGAGTTTTCCAGAATAGCAGAATTTTACGGAGAGTTAACCAACTGTCCAGGAGGGCAATAACAACAACTTGGGAAAACGATAATAGCGTCGGGTAGAAAAGGACAGTGCAATGAAAACTGAGTTGTCAAACTGCTGGATGGTGTTTCTCACGGTGATTTGGAGCCCCATCTCTCAGTAAACTGCAACATCAGCTGCACAGAACCATAGAATGGTTAGAGTTGGAAGGGACCTTAAAGACCATCGAGTTCCAATCCCCTGCCCTGGGCAGGGACACCTCCCAGGTTGCTCTAAGCCCCATCCAGCCTGGCCTTGATCCAGGGATGGGGCAGCCACAGCTTCTCTGGGCAACCTGTTCCAGTGTCTCACCACCCTCACAGCGAAGAATTTCTTTCTGGTATCTGATCTAAATTTCCCCTCTAACATCACAGTGCTACACCAGACAGCGTGTACTTCTGCGGTCAAAACCCGGGTCAAGAACCTTTCTACATTTGCCAGGATGCACCCACAGCTTCATAGCCTTTCCTTGCCCCCCCCCCCCCCGTGTACTCATCACCCTTCTTCAACCCTATCTTTACAAGTACTTGGAGTGAGACAAGGCAAATGCTACCCAAACGGCTTTAAGATGCCACAACCACCTCATCTGTCACAGTGACTTGTTAAAACTATTGAACCTTAAAGGTGACAAGCAAATATCAGCACAATCATTTACCTGCTGATCATTTAGCAGAAATATCACGCCTGTCCCACCATCCAAACTGCCTCCCACACAGTGCCAGGTAGAGAAATGAATGTTGCGACAACACAAAGGGAGGAACGGCTTTTTCTAGTCTCTACTCTCATCTTCCCCCCATTAAAAGGTTGAATTAAAAATTTCCTTTCTTTTACGACTTGCTAATGTGAAAAAAAAATATTCAGATTTAAATAGAATAGGAATTTAAAGTGGTACAGTTATTCCTGTGTCATTCCCCGTGTTGGGCGAGAGCACCTTCTCACACAGCTCAAGTTTACCTGGGGAGGGATAGAAGATTAACTTAAAAAGCTGCAGTTTCTAGGAATAAAAGCACCTAAAGCAGTGTTACAGGAGCAGTTTGCCTGGAGTGATATAACCAGGGAACACGAAGGCTGGAGGAATATAAAGCGAGCAGCTGTGTTCTACAGCAAGTAGGTAACGACGCCAGAAAGAGAGAGAAGATGTATCTCCTCCCTGTGGAATATTGTATAAAATGGGCAGCTGGAGACACAAAAGGACAGGATGCTTCTTTTACAAATCTCAGGCCAGGCTTATCTCCCAGTGCCTCCCTTCTTCCACCCTCATCTCCCCAGTGCAGCTCCTTGCCATCTCCGCAGAGACCCTCGTCTTTCTTCCAACCTTTTGTCAAGACCATGGCTACTCCCCTGTGTGCACTGGCAGCCCAGCACCACTCCTTTTGCTGACTGCGTATCTGCCTTGTGGGAAGCTGGGACCTATGGTGAATGAAGTCAAATCCAGTTGGCGTCCGGTCACGACTGGTGTCCCCCAGGGTTCGGTACTGGGGCCAGTTCTCTTTCACATCTTTATCAATGATCTGGACGAGGGGATGGAGTGCACCCTCAGTAAGTTCGCAGATGACACTGTTGGGTGGGAGTGTCGACCTGCTGGAGGGTAGAGAGGCTTTGAAGAGAGACCTGGACAGGTTGGATTGATGGGCCAAGACCAACAGGATGGAGTTCAACAAAGTCAAGTGCTGGGTCCTCCACTTGGGTCACACCAACCCCATGAATGGTACAGGCTGGGGGCAGAGTGGCTGGAGAGCTGCTGGGCAGAAAAGGACCTGGGGGTGTTGGTCGCCTGAACATGAGCCAGCAGAGTGCCCAGGTGGCCAAGAAGGCCACCAGCATCCTGGCCTGGGTCAGGAACAGCATGGGGAGTAGGACTCAGGAGGTGATGGTCCCCCTGTACTGGGCACTGGTGAGGCCCCACCTTGAGTACTGTGTCCAGTTTTGGGCCCCTCACCACAAAAAAATAGATATTGAGGGGCTGGAGCAGGTCCAGAGAAGGGCAACAAAGATGGTGAGGGGTCTGGAGCACAAGTCTTCTGAGGAGAAGCTCAGGGAACTAGGGTTATTCAGCCTGGAGAAAAGAGAAATTCTGTCTCTCTCCAACTCCCCGAAAGGAGGGTGTAGCCGGGGGGTGGTCAGTCTCTTCTCCCAAATCCCAGGTGACAGGACTGGAGGAAACGGCCTCAAGTTGTGCCAGGGGAGGTTCAGGCTGGATATTAGGAAAAAATTTTTCACTGAAAGTGTTATCAGACATTGGAAGGGGCTGCCCAGGGAAGTGGTTGAGGCACCATCCCTGAAGGTGTTCAAAAGACAGGTTGACATGGTGCTGGGAGACACGGTTTAGTGATGGTGTTGCACTTTGTCTGTTGTGTGGGTGTTTACTTTTGTCAGAGTGAGGTTGATGGTTGGACAAGATGATCTTGAAGGTCCCTTCCAACCTAGAAGATTCTATGATTCTATGGCAGGAGCTGCGCTAGGACCACATCTTTTGGGGGCAGGAGCTACAGGGACGGGTGGGAACAAAGCATACAGAGAAAAGACTACCAGGGCTTGTGTAGGATGAAGACTAAAATGTAAGGTCTATTCTTTTTTTATATATATAATTTTACAGTTATGAGACATTTCAGGTTCTTTGGCATTAAGAACAAGTCTCATGCCCGCAGAGCTGGTAATGGTCAGGCACAGCAGATGCCCAATACAGAAACCTAGGGCTGTTCTCTCAGCCAACACTTAGATTATTAATGCTGGTTTTTTTCTATCCCGCTCACTAAGAATACAAACATCTTCTACGCTTTGGCAAGGCTTCTGTAAGCACCAGATACCTCATTTAACAACAAACGAGGAAGCAGTCTTAAGAATTCTATGATTCTACGAAGTGTTTGATGGAAATAAAAGCAGTGCTGGGCTGTTTGCCTCAGCAGCTGCAAGTGGGGATCCACCTGTGATCTGAGACAGCCGAGAGAATAAAAAAATATCTGGAAAGTCAGGTTCTTAACCTTGCAACCCTCGTAGCTCGGTTAAAGCCCTTTATGTTCCTTTTTTTAATGCCATTTTTCCCATGGATTTTTTGACTTTCAAATGAAACAACGCCCTCGCCATCCCCATGTTCCGAGTTGTCATTGAAAGATTGTGTTACAGCTGTTGCATCTCGCTGAATTCAAAACAGTCTGGGTAGAAGCAGGGAGGAAGAATTCCTTTTTTTTTTTCTTTTTTTTTTTCTTTTTTTCTTTTTAATGCTCCGATACAACCCACTGATTCTGCCATCTGTCCGACACATGATGAAGAATCTCTAAACAGAGAATAGCTGTAGGGGACGTAGTACAGTATTTGTAGATCTATGCCTGGTAAGAGATAAGAGCTTGTATTAAAAAAAAGCAAATTCGGCTTCTTTGAAGGGAGTATATTAGATATGCAGTATGTTTCCGGCGTGAAGCGAGGAAAAAAAAACAAAACCCAGCAGATCTGTCCAGATGGAGGGGGGGGGAAGTACTGCCAAAGGCAGGACAAGAAAAAGGTGCTTGCTCCTGTGTGAAGACCATGTCAATGCAATCTGCCTATCACCAGCATAAAGGAAAGACGCTGGGGGTTTTTAAAGACATCTTTCTGCAAGTGTAGGAAGTCACAAAAAGGATAAAAAAAAAAACCCCACCACCCAGCTCCAATAGCCATGGGAAGAGTGTGCAAACCTGTGCTAATAAAAGTGACAGAGCTAAGTGCTTCAGCTAAGTATTTAATAGGATTGGTACAGCTACCTCCATAAATCTGTCCATACCAAATATCAATTATGTAGGGATCTATCTCCCTGCAATAATTTCTCTACGTTGGCTCCTCGCTGGCGCCTCTCCAATTATTTTTAGTGGTAAGGATAGTATGTCTTTATCCTTTTCACTGGCACAAGCCAACATATCTTCCCGCAGTCTGATATATTAATAGGTCCACTTCACCTCGGGAAAACCTGTGGGTATCACAGGAATTTCAAAGACTCGGGGAAAAGCAGCCGAAACTGCGGAAGGGCAAACCCTCTCTGCGATCAGCAGCTCTGCTCGCATCCCGCTTTGAAATATCACGAAATTATGGAATCATGGAATTGTCAGAGTTGGAAGGGACCTCTAGAGATCATCCAGCCCAACTCCCCTGCCAAAGCAGGGCTG
>JAOQGH010000012.1:53420682-53438110 GCA_025769975.1 Gallinago jamesoni
AGGGGTTCAAGGCCAGGCTGGATGGGGCTTGGAGCAACCTGGTCTGGTGGGAGGTGTCCCTGCCCAGGGCAAGGGGGCTGGAACTGATCTTTAAGGTCCCTTCCAACTCTAACCACTCTATGGTTCTATGAATGAAAGTTCTATTTGTGCCAAGAGCTAGCAAATAGCTAAGATAAGCATGCTTAAAGCATGCATGCTTCTTGCATTCTTCACACAGACACATAAATAATACTGAATTTTGCAATATTAAAAATGTAATCAAGGCATCAGTGTTTCTCTGCTGGCAGAATAGCTTAGAGATTTCAGCTTTATCTAATTCAGCCATTAAAATGAGACCTTTGGTAGCCTACTCTCAACCCTGATGCAGATTCTGTCTTAGCTATTTATCTTTGGCTTTTCTGTTTGGAGGCTATGAAGTCTCTTGACAGGACCTGCAGATTAGACACAGATAACATTTGACTACCCCTTGAAGGTTTTACAAATTTTAATCAGCAGTGTAATCTAGATATGCTCAGACAGACATCAGTGTGAAACATTAAAAACCTTGATGCAAAGCCAGCTCTTTCTTGTAATGGTGTGTTATTTGAATTTTGAGTTGGTGGAAATTATTTGCAAAAATGAGGGTCCCCCTCTCATCTGATGCATCATTTTTGACCTTTCAGAGAGACCTAAAATTCTGGAATTAGTTTATTGCCCAGACACTTAAAACAAATACTTTGAGAACAGAAAAATCACTCTTTAAAAACAAACTCGTTACGTCATATTCAATTAATTCCATAACAAACTGGAGAAGAAGGCTTTTCATGTCATGTTTGGCTTAAAAAATGCCATTTCTTTCATGATTTACATATGAAAATGAATTTAAAATCAGAGCATTTTATTCATTGAAGTTTATGAAGGCACGTGCTCAGAGTGCCATTAACAAACTACCAGGGAAAGCTCTGCCACCATCAGCAGCAATGCTGACATCCACCTCACACTTCAGTATCTTCTCATTCCCTTTTTTCCCCAGGTGAGCCTTTGCTTCTCCACCACAATTCACAGGAGGACTAACAGTTTTAGAACTGCAAAACTACAGGCAGCACAGAAGTCATGAACACAATAAGAGCTAATATCAAACTCAGGTTAGCTGAATATAAAGCTTATTTATTAGGGTAAAAAAATCCAACCAAGTTGCAACTAACCACATGCTGTATTTGCAATACTGGTTTCCCTTCTGAGGGATGCAACTACACTTTAATTTGTTTTATCAGGATCTGAACAATAACATAATTCAAAAATCTGTATTTGGATGAGTAAAGTTTAGCTCTAGTCACTTGGGCACAAGAGCAGCTTCAGGCTCTAATGACCTCAGTGTCAGACAGGTTAAACATATTTGAAGAAGGCTGGATCATTTTTGTTTTCATATCTCTGTGGTGATAATGCAGAGAAATAAATGAAAGGACTACGACCTGTGTGAGAAACATGAATACTGAGACTGAAATACTGAAAGTGTAGCCTGTAACAGGGTTCAGTGTCCACATCATTACGGAAAACACTGTAAAGGTCTGAGGTTTCCTCTTGGAAACAGACAGCAACAAGGGCTGGGAGAAGCAGAGATGGTGGTGTCATGTGAACATGTAGGAAACAGTCACTTTTTTGTCCCCCAGAAAGACTGTATTAAGCGTAATATAAATCCCCGTAGATCCATATCTAGCTATGCCCCTAAGCAACCTGAAGAAATTTATTACAGCACAACTAAAATATTAAACATCAAAGAAATTGATATCTCAACCCAATTCTAGATACAAGCTCACTATTTATTACCATTGAACTTCCCACTGCATTCCTCTCCAGCTGGAGAGGACCCTTTCGTAACCCCTTTCTCCTTAGGTTCAGCAGGCCAGGCAATCACAATTTAGTAGTAACAAAGTCACGTAATTTGTGGAAGCCAACAGACCACCATTAATTAAAATTCCCATCTTTCTAATGAACACCTAGTAAATCTGATTAAATTTTCTGTCATTAAACTCAAAAAATTTCTGATGTATCTGAAAATTAACTTGTTTTTTAAACCAATAATCAAAACCACAAGAAAGGGCAGCATCCTTACAGGATCTGCCACACTTTGATCCACACAGTAGCCTTTTGCAAAGCAACACAAGCTTCACAGATGCTCCCCTCAATAACATGAGGCTGGTTGGAGCTTCTTCCACCTCACTCTGGAGGACAGAACATTTATGGAGAAATGAGCAGTCCCTCAGCAGAAGGGACAGTAGAACCGGCCACAGAATCCATTGGACAACAGGAGATGAGCAGATGAAGATTCAGTACCTTACTTGTCAACTCTACTTATCAGTACAAAGGAAAATATTTGACACTTTCAAATTTAGAGAATGTTCCTTATATGATGCATTCAGCTCTTATAATCACAGAATGCTATGGGGTTGGAAGGGACCTCTGGAGATCATCTAGTCCAACCCCCTGCCAAAGCAGATCCACCCAGAGCAGGCTGCATAGGAACATGTCCAGGTGGGGTTGGAATGTCTCCAGAGAAGGAGACTCCACCACCTCTCTGGGCAGCCTCTTCCAGGGCTCTGCCACCCTCAAAGTGAAGAAGTTCCTCCTCATGTTGAGATGGAACTTCTTATGTTCAAGTTTGTGCCCATTTCCTCTTGTCTTGTCCCTGGGCACCACTGAAAAAAGCCTGGCCCCATCCTCCTGACACCCACCCTTGAAGGTGTTGATCAGATCCCCCCTCAGTCTTCTCTTCTCCAGACTAAAAAGACCCAAGTCCCTCATCCTCCCCTCATCAGAGAGATGTTCCAGGCCCCTAATCTCTTTAAACTTAATCCAGTCAGCTCTTCACCTGGCAAATATCTCACGTCTTGAAATTCATGCCAAAAATTGTATCTTTTATCATAATCAAGCTACTAACACCTACCACCTCCTCAACTGCATGTGCCCAAACCCTCACCAGAACGAGACACTCGCTGGACCAGCCCATGCGCTGCTGGCTGGCACAGTGGATCACCCTCAGATTAATTATTAGCCCATAAGCCCATTAATTATTAGCCCATTATTAGCCTCAGATTAATTATTAGCCATCGGCACTGCAAATGGTGTACATTTTATACATGCAATGGCTTCAAGAGCCCGGCCGTGTAAATCAGACCGCAAGACCAGAGCCTCTCAATTATTGCTTCATTTCCCATGAGTTTTAATGAACTTTATCTAAAAATCTCCCATTATTTTCTGCTCAGAAACCTCCTTTCTCTACAGATAAATATCCCTGTTCTAGATCAAATGCACCTTTCCCCACTTTAAAATAAGGAAAAGATCTATTCATTCAGAATTGACAAACAGAGAGTAGATGCGAAGCAGTTCAGGGAAAGTGAGGTAGCTTTAATAATCTGTATCACATTATTATTTGTTGTAACTTTATGGCATATAACCAGGAGTTTAGGCACTGGCAGCTTCCCCTCCCTGGAGGGCAATGTATCAAGATGGTAATGTATCATGACCTCAACAAATGTTCTATTTAAGCAGCACAACGACTCCCAAATGGAAAACACATTTCTGCCTGCGATATCTCAGGTTTAAATATATTTATCTTCCCTTTTTTCCCCCCCCGCCTTAAACTTCATTTCTACAAAAAAAATAAATAATATGGCCTGGCAGGGATCCAGCACCATGTTCCATCACCAAACCCATAAGGCCTTTCAGCACTGGTGAGGCTGGTGTCAACGTGTGGTTAGGAGAACGTCAAACCCACCGTCCCCGAGGCATCTCACTTACCGAGGTTCCACCTGAGGCCCGTAGTGGTCACGCTCTCGCAGGAGCTCCCGATGGGGATGAGGCCACACCAGGAACCTTCCAGTCCCGTGTCCACGTGCAGCTTGTGCTTGCCCTGCAAGACAGAAAGGCCCCTGGAGTCAGAGCTTGCCGAGGACTCAAATAGCATTTGCCAACAGACCTTGCAAATAAAACAGAAAGTTCTTAGGTGGAGACAGGTCCAGAACGTCCCCTAAGGGCTCAGGAATATTTGACTGCAGTACTTCAGGCCAGCGATGTCTACAGAGGGAGGAGAGATGTGTGCTTAGGTTCCAAACCTCAGGGCTTTCAAAAAAGTTTGTTTCTGAGCTTTTCTAAGCAAAATCGGGCTTTGCTCCATTCTTCCCTGGCATTTTTTGAAAAGGCACTTCTGTCAAAGCTATTCTTTTTATTCCTGTGAAATGAAGGCATCCTGACCCACTCATTCATTTTTTCCCTCTTGTAAACAGCTGTGTTTCACTTCCCAAACAACACTAGTCAAAGCACCACTCAAACTCCCTCATTGTTTTGACAACAGCTGGAAAATTTCTTGTACTTCCCCGGGCACGTACTCCTCCCAGAAGGCAGAATACGTGCAGAAACTTAATGAGGTGCTAGAGAAATTAAGCTTAAATACTTAGAGTAACATGCTTACACTAAGTAAGAACAACGAAGTAAAAATAAAAGACATTTTTTTGTACATCTAAGATAAATTCATCTTGTAACTATCAAGTTCGCAGGATAAAGGAGATGCAGCAGCTATTAATGATGATGTATTTGGGACCAAGCTCTTAATTAGTAATTGTAGACCCTAAATGAACACCTTGGTAGGTATCACACATGAACAGTTGCAAGGAAGAGTGGAAACCTTTTGCAGAATGAAAAAAAAAAAAAGAATCAGCTGAATGTTACAAATTCTGGCACAATTTGTGTTCTTAGAAACTAAGAGTTTATGAAAACTAGCTAAAAGAAAACAGCAAATGCAAAGCAATGACAAGATCAGCGGAGAAATCACCCTCTTCTGCACAGGTAATTTATTCTTTCAATAAAACATGGGCTTCATCTGGGGTAGGGACAGAATTCTTTGAAATAGAGGTTTCTTTGGGGTTTTATTTTATTCTTGTGGATGCACAGGCAAGATAAACCCTTGAGCATGTCTTTTACACACATATTCTGCATCATTATAAATAAAATCTGATATGCCTACTTTTAATCTACCAAAATCAAAGAACCCTCTGAAACCCAATGGGTATTCAAGCGAGTACTTTGCTAAGCAAGAAAGCAAGGTTTTATACCAAAAGAAAGAAGAACAGTTGACCCATAAAACTCAGGCAAACGTCCCAAGCACCAAAAATATACATTCTCACGGATTTCCTTCTGGGAATGTACTTAGGCTTTTTACTTATGTCCTGTCCTCTCATATGCTCTTTACAAACGCCCTCGCAAACATAAAGTCACTAGTTTGAAAGTCAAAACTGGAGGCGAAGCATCTTATTGCTGAGATGTTGACGTCTGAGGCGTTCAACAGCTTCTCCTGTTAATGCCAAAGGCATTATGAAGCAACAACTTCGATACATGTCATGCTCTCGGTTAACAAATGAACCTTGGAAAAGCTGTCAATTAGGGAGTATCGGATGGCGGGGCTTAAGCCTGTTTGATTGTTTGCAGAGCAACGAGCAAACCAAGCCGATATCATCTGTCTTCTCGGGGCGTCCAGCTTCACGTGGTGATGAGCCGTGGAGTTCTACAGCGGCTGTGAATGCCAAACTCAGAGGCGTAACGAATTCAGGCCTGATAACCTTTTAGCCATGCAATATGCCCTGCTATTTCCCTCTCGCAGTGTGGAGGGAGGAGGAAAGGGAGAGGAGAGGTCCAAGTGCGAGCTCTCTCGTTATGTGTTCCCAGACAGTGCCTATAATGCAGTTTATGATGGAGAGAACGAGTCGGATCTCAACGAATGCACCTATCTCTGCTCAGAGCTACTTGCCGAAAGCAGCAACCTCTCTATATTTATCAAATAGTTAAGGAATAGGAAAAAAAAGGGAGGTAAAAGTAACCGGATGGAGAGAGAACCTCATTAAGTCCCGTATTTTCAAAAAGCTGTGCCTACCTACTATTAGGTTTACATTTCCTGTTTTATGACATTCTGGCACATCTTACAGATAGGGATGCAAATCAATAAGACATTTATGCAGAAACACGTCTTTCTGTTCTCATTAAATAAATCTTTAAAACAAAAGATGTCATTACCAGAGGCTCGCCGATATCTAGGATTTTATCAGGTGTCTTTCACTGTCTTGCATTTCCCTAAAAATCTCAGTTCACACCTCCCAGTGACTTGATTTTCTTTCCTAAAAGGACATTTTCTAGCCCACAGTTGTTGGGAGAAATTTCAAACTAGAAATTTAGCCCAAAGGGCTAAACCCAAGACAGCAAGTAAACAGGAATGGAAATATTAAAATGCAAGTTATTTTTAAAAATACCTCTCAACTGTTTAGCCAACTTCATGGCTTAGAAACTGGTATCAGTTCACTGATATTCCAGAAGACAATTTTTAAGACTTTTCTTTAAATAGATCTTAATATTACTGGGGACAGTGGGGACAGAAAAGGGAAATGGTCACTGAGGGGAAAAAAAACCTCAACGGAAAACCCCAAATGACCTGCTCATTTTTGCCAAAAAAAAAATTGATCAACCAATGCGCTTGTACAGTAAGGCTCTAAAGTCAAAGTACTGCGAGTTCGCCACGGGGGAAATGAGGTGCCCAAGCTTATCTTCAAGTTTTCGAGTACAGATCTTTCAACCAAGTAAAATGGAACTGCTATTTGCAGGAGAAGGGAGGAGCAGAACGTGTAATTTGCAAATACAAGTAATAATTTGTTCTATTTGAATCTCTGTGATTAAAGGAAAAATTATATATTGGCACTTAAAATATGACACTGTTTTCAGTTTCTGTAGAATTCAAAGTTCCAAAATTAGGATTAAAAAGAAAACCAAAGTTTGACTAAGTAAATCCCTCCTCAAGTTTTTTTTTTTTTGCCTCTGTAGGAGGCAACTGAAATATTTTCACATTTAACTAAAGAATCAAATATTACCATGTTTGAATGATACTGGTGATAAAATAATGGCAAAGAATACAGCTGCATTGATTTTTATCTTATTAAGTCAGTTTTGAAAAACATTGATCAATCTTCAGCATTGATTTTTTTTTTCTTCATTTTGTCTCTGATGCTGGGAAATAAGATCAATTTCTAAGTTCAGCAATAAGAAGAAAATGTCAGAAGATATTTTTAAGAATGTTTCATCCATATAGGTTAAACTTCTCCCTTTGATTCTGATATCTTGTGTTATAAGAAAGCATTTAAGCACTAGTGGTTACAGATACCCCCCTTCCAACACTGTCGTTGCCAAGGAAAGACCTAAAGACATAGTTGGTCTCTGTCACATTTTCGTAACTCAAGCAAATAGAAATCTGATGACCAGGAACTCATAGACAAAATCCCATCCAAGGTTGTAAGGCGATAAAATCCTTAGTAAAAAATTTACAAGCCGAAGAGCATATGAATAAGTATCAAGATAAAAGCTGATAGTTTCTATCCATGCACAGATACCCCACAGCACTCCACAAAAGTATAGAGAAAATGACTTCTCCAAGTGCTTTCCAGACCAACTTGAATAAATATATTGCAATAAACGTATAGTCTGAAACAGATATAAAGTGACAACGTGTTACGAAAGAGAGAGAGCATGGGGGCTGATCTCCAGAAGGGACCTGAAGGAGGGGAAACCTGGAACCTGGCAGGTTGAAACTGGACACAGGGGAGAGGTGTGAAGCCAGTTAACAAGCTGCTGGGGAAGAATAAAGGAATAAAAATTAAGCTTTAAAACCAAATGAAGAAAGATATTCTACATCAACTTCATTGCAACGATTACTCCATAGATGGCAGCACACACTTGAAAACAACAGCAGCAGCAGCAAAAAAACTAAATACAGATGTCATAGTGTTACCCAGGGAAAAGGCAAAACCCACAATCTGTTTTAGTACATAAACATCTGGGTGCTGAAAATGGCATATAGACAAAAGAGGTGGGGAACGCGCGGAAGATCAACACGATCACCAAGGACTGCGGAAGAGAGGAGGAGGAAAGGAACAATGACTAAAGCAAACCGGGAACATTTATGCTTACAATCAAATATCATGATCAGCAATAAATTAAAAACAAAGTTCTAGAAATACTTCTACTAATCATTAGTTGTGTAAGAGCTTGACTTCACAATAATAGAAGCTTTTAAGCTGAGATTCTGAGCATGATAAATATAGCCACAGTTTCACTAAAAGGATGTATTTAAGAAGAGCTATTTTGTTATAACCCCAAAATATCATCAATTGTCTTTTCAAACAAATATATACAGTGCCAAGTGGCTATTACTGAATGCCATTCACAGAGCATTATTTGAGCCAACCAGGCTTTTTGTTGCTGTTGAAAAGAAAAGCATCCATAGTGCCAGTGAAAACTCAGAAGTCTAAAAGCTCTTGTGTATCTTATCAATGACACATCAAAAACCAGTAAATTTTTTGTACTTCAAAAGAACATTCAAAAATGTTGGACCCAATCCTGCTGATCCTTACTGTCAGACGTTAGTATTGAAACAGACAGTGTTTCAGTTATTCGCAAGACAGAGACCCACCAAGCCTAGCCTTCAAGAGGAGTACTTCATAAAATGATGACTCTATAGTGAATAAAATCCCAGGCAGTAGAGAGAGAATAAATTATAATCATTATTAGTCCCAATTAATGAATACATATGCTTCAAACCAATTTATGGTAAGGGTATAGAAAGAAATCCCCGTGGAAGTAAGTGCTACTAAACCGAAAAAGATTTACTATACCCTGAAGGTATACATTTAAGTGGTTGCTACTGTACATCTCATGTAAAAATTACCCAAAAAGAGAAAATGATGCCAGAGTTTCACACTGGTAACTTCTTCTACAGGCCTAGTAAACCCCCCCCCCCCAGAGAGCGTACTTCCCATGTAACGTGTTTTATGGAGCAGAGTGGGCACATCCCCTGTTTGCCCATCACCTGGTGCAGCATGAGCAAGCAAAACCAACTCCCTTGTCTTCCGCAGCCCAGCTCGTACGACTGACAAGAGAACAGCAATCACAGGTGCAAAAAAAAAAAAAAAACAAAACACTAAAAACCTGCAAAAAAAAAAGTGTATTTCTCTCTGGAGCCTTCAAGCAGTTAAAACTGCCAGCGGTGGTAGCCGTCGCTAACACGCACACAAATGAAGCGGTGAAAACGCTTTCTCAAGCAAGTAAGATATCTGGGAATATAAAAGCCAACTCTAAAAGGGAGTTTGGGTGCTTTAATTTCTTTTCACAGACATATCTTAAAGATTGACAAATGCCATAAATACTAATTCTTCTTCTTCTACTCTGAATACTACCCTAAAGAAAAATTTGTTCTGTTGAAACTCCCCCCCTCGCAAATGAAATTCCGTAACATTTGCTTCAGCCTACCATAAATCAATGCAAAATAGACCACAAACACAGCGTGAAGCTACAACCAAGAACTGGCTGGTTCTTCTCTAAATTCTCTAAGCAAGCCTTACCCTGGCCCAGTGTGACATTTTATCCTTGAGCTCGTGCATTTGATGCCCTGTCCTCAGCAGGCCCAGCGCTATAGGTTTAATTAGCATTTTTAGTGATGCCCTAAAAAATCCGAACCATTTTCTTTATATCCATTTATGAGGCTACAGAGTATAATAGATTGCAGATAAGAGTGAAAAGTAGACAAGCTGCTGAAGATTTCATATTGCCTGGATAATTATTATGCAATGTTGCAGTTAAATTGTCAATCTAGAGGGGCCTTTACTAAAGGCACTAATATTCTATAATTCCTAAGTGATGAAAATTACAGCATAATCTTTCTCACCATCCACCAGTTAGTTCATAATACATTTAGTGTCACTGCTCATTCTTTTCGGGGCATTTCTATAGGAGAAGAGTCCAGAGGACCTCTTCTACCTGGACTACATTTAACTTGGTATTAGAGAAACGTGGGAGTTAATTTAAAAGTCGGGATATTGTTCATCTAACGTGTGGCAAGAAACAATTTTTCCATCGTAGCACTGAATTACTAAGTTTTGCTGGAAGGCACCTTTATGCTATGTAAGAATACATAGAATTTTGTTGCTCTACAAGGAAAAAAAGTATGGTTACCAAGCCTAATGCACATCAGTGTTTATTAACATATGATATACAACAATATTGGATACATTTCTTGTCTGGGTTGTTCTGTTTGGGTTCCTTCCTCTGTGCATCTTGCTTTCTCTTCCCTGTCACATCTAATCTGTCTTCCCTTTTGCACAGCTCGTCCCAGTCCATCCTGCGACGGAACCCACTGTCCCCTATTTAGTGGGAAGCAATTAACTGATTCATTTTTCCTTTCATCAGCTACCGACCATGTGAATCTTGGCTGGTTGTTGCAGGTGCTTTTGTGACTTCCCCTAAAATTCTTGTATTTTTTTTTAATTTAAATTTATATAAATACTTATTTTATCTGTTCTTAGAAGTCTTCCCAGATATACTGGCAAATCTCCGTAGCTCTCCTCCTCCAGAACCTCACTTAGAAATCTTCTCTACTACATGAGCAAGAATAATAATCCAATAGGCCTCTGGTCAACATCTTCTTGGAGTTTCTTGTACTCTTTGATCTACGTCCATGTGATGCTCTTGCTTTTTTATGCATTACATCATGCAGAAAAGGATGAGCCCACAAATCCTCTTACGTAACTCCATCCTTTCAGTAGAACATGGCTTCATATCCAGGGGCTTCATGTCAGGATTAGAGGCTTCATAAAGGCCTGGCCTCTACAACCGATGGCCAGAGTTCTTTGCACTGAGCTGGGGCATCTCAGAAACGCTCTTTTCTTCCTTTCATTCCTGACTGTTACTTTCACATACCTCTAGGTAAGAAAGAGAAAGGCCTAAAGGATGGAAGAATGAAGTTTTGAGGTGATTCCTAGCATCCCTTTTTAGCATCTCTGTAACAGGAAGGAATAATTTGCTGTTGGAAAGACATTCATTGACCTAGGAAGAGAAACCACATCTATTCTCGGTAGATAGGGAAATAGTTTCTGCTTTATAGCAGCAGGCTTTGAAGAAAGGTTATGGATCTCCACCTTTCCTGGAGAGGTGTTCAACACCCTAGGCCTGTCAGTGTTTAAGAGAAATCTGAACAATGCCCTGAATGCCATGCTTGAACTTCCACAGGATGGCAAAATCCCACATCTCTGACCCGAGTGAGGCTCAAAGATCAAGCCCTCACTCTGAAGCAGGACGTGCTCCTCAACTAAATGATTGTAACTCTTTTTGAGGTGAGCAATCCCTGTCCGTTTCCCTGGGGATTTTTTTTTTTCCTCCTTGTACTCATTTTCAAAAATGCCTGCGCTTTCAAGGACACAAATCACAAAGGTAACAAATGAAAACAGGATTTTGTTAAACCTGAGCCCGTTTCAGAGCTGATGCTCACAAGCACAAACACAATCATAAAATCTTCTAGGTTGGAAGGGACCTTCAAGATCATCATGTCCAACCATCAACAACAAAAATAAACAACCACAAACCAAACAAAATGCAACACCATCACTAAATCATGTCTCCCAGCACCACGTCAGCCCGTCTTTTGAACACCTCCAGGGATGGTGCCTCAACCACCACCCCAGGCAGCTCATTCCAAGGCTGAAGAACCCTTTCCGTGAAAAAAGTTCTCCTAATATCCAACCTGAACCTCTCCTGGCACAACCTGAGGCCATTTCCTCTTGTCCAATGGACCAGGATTTGGGAGAAGAGACCGACCCCCCCCTGGCTACACCCTCCTTTCAGGGAGTTGGAGAGAGCCAGAAGGTCTCCCCTCAGCCTCCTTTTCTCCAGGCTCAACATCCCCAGCTCCTTCAGCCTCTCCTCACAAGACTTCTTCTCCAGACCCCTCACCCGCTCCAGCCCCTCAATGGCTTTTTTTGTGGGTAGGGGGCCCATACTGGACACAGTACTTGAGGTGGGGCCTCACCAGTGCCCAATACAGGGGGGTGGTCACCTCCTGAGTCCTACTTCCCACGCTGTTCCTGACACAGGTCAGGAGCAACCTGGTCTGGTGGGAGGTGTCCCTGCCAAGGGCAGAGGGGGTAGAACTGGATGATCTTTAAGGTCCCTTCCAACTCTAACCATTCTATGATTTTATAATCAGCAGTTTTGAGACCACTGCAGTGCCCCAGTGGAGGTCCAGCAGCTCCTGTCGCAGGCAAGACTCAGACTTTGCACAAACAAAAAGCAACAAAGCACTTTCTCATTTGAAACAAAAAAATTAAAACCCCACAATGGAGATATATATGCCAGGAACCAACATGTGACGGGCAGCTGGCAATCACCGTAGCAGTTTACAGCCTTCCAAAGGATGTCTCTCCAAACAGTTAATAGCCAACTATCCCCACGCAGCCCTTTAGGAGGGCTTAACATCAGCGACACGTGTTCAAGCCAGAGGGCCAAACACGACAGCAGGATGAAATCAAACAGCTTAATGTATTTCCAGAATCTCTGGAGACAAATAATTCTTTTTTTTTTTTTTTTTTTGTGGTGCTTTTTGGAGGTTTTTAGAAATAAATCAAATGGAAGGCGAATAGAGAGTTTCAAACTTTGGTCAAGGGTACGTTGGTTAGTCAATATGGCCAATATTGAGCACATCAGATTTTAAAAATGCTCTCAAGAGATAAACATACACTGATCTCAAAGGTAATTCACCTGGACCAATGGGGGAAGACAGTATGGTTTTTGTTATCAGTCAATAAAACAGGCACTCCAGATTTCTTTTGGAAGGGAATGGTAGAAGAACCCTCTCCCATCTGGTACCACTCTAATGAAGCTCCCATCCATAATAATACTAATTCAATTTATAGGTTTTATTTTATTTCAAATAGTCACAACACCTTTGTTAGCTACCTGAAAAGCACTTGCCTAGATAACTAGTGTACATCCAGGGAGTCTGAAATGCACCAGAAGGTTTTATATGGTTACATAATGAAAGAATATTTAAGTAATAAATAAGACACCTTCATTTGGTTACACTTTAGCATGGTTAATGCCATAAAAGTTGCTTAATATGTTCTTTCATTCTGCTAGTGCTGCAGACTTCTATATATTCTACAGTAAGTTACTAATCTATATTACTTTGGATAGTTGAGGTTAATTTAGAAAGCGTATCTTGTCAAAACCCCCAGACTGTGTCATTTGAACTAATTAACATGAGAGATTAATGTCTCAGTATTCTTTTTTTTTCAAATGAAGTTCACCAGAAGTTAAATCTGAGATGACAGACAAGATGAAATATGTGATTATTAATTCTGCCTGTGTCTGGACAATAAAAAAGTATGTGCTTGTCTTAGCTCTGAGGCTTGGAGGAGAATTATTTGTGACTAAGTTCAAACACAAACAACTTTACATTATGTAATGTGTGTTCTTGGCCTCCATCTCCCTTTCAGACCATGGGATTGTAACCTGTCTTTTTGGAACACAAGGGAGAAGAATTTCAAATTTACCTTCTAAATTCCTACAGCCAGTTTTTCTCCATTTCTCCTTCTCTCCTTTGCTTTTCATAGGATAGTTTCAGTACAGCACCTCAGCAGCCGCAAGGACCAATACATTCTTGAGAGGAATGTCTTCTATTAGCTTCAAGAAAACATGAACTTCTGATCTAAGCGAGTCATCACTGTTTTACCACTCGTGGTTGGTGAGGAAACCATTTCATCTGCTCATTTGCTCCCAGCCATGAGCCTAGGATTCCCCACAGGTTGTGAGAGCGCCAAAAGGCTGTCAAAACCCAGTGAGTTTTCATTTTCTCTCACGCAAATCCTTCCCTGTTGGTGAAGACAGACACCGTAAATGCCCATCAAAGTACATATTTCAATGCATCAGGATTTCCTGTTGCCACATCCAGGCCTTATGTATCATATTAAAATTTAAGTAAAATTCAGAAATCTTCAATTTTAGATAAATTATCTTTTAGTGGTAAAACTGGAGATGCAATGGTTTCCCCCAGCTGCTTCATGTCCGTCTACCTGGAAGCTTGCACTTGGATTTCAATCAGAAAAAAACAGATTGAATTCTGATCTCTAAAATTTTTCCCATTGCAAAAGCAAACATAGCTAGGCAGCAGAAACTCACATTTGAAAGACCAGAGAATTAAAAGCAAAGTTTTACGGAGGCCTCAAAAGTTTTGGGGCAGCAGAACTTTTATCAAACTGGAGTGAAACTGCTGGCGAACAAAAATGGTAAAACTTTTGAGAATTTAAATAAGAGTGAAAAGGAAAGCTGACAGGTGCTAAGGAGCAATCAGGTCAGACACAGACATCTGCCAGGGACATCAGCAACATAAAGGTAACTTTGAATCCGGCAGTGGAGGACAAGAGGAAAAATTAGAGTTGAAGTGAAGGAGGTGCAAGCTGAAACCACAGAAGTAATTTCCACAGCGGAAGAAAATCCACCCTGCGTGATAAGAGATTTAAATAAAAGTATGCCTATATATCACATGAGGGAAAACTGACAGGGCTTAAAGCTGTAAAATAAAAACATACATACTAGTAGATTTTTCCTGTTGGCGATTCACAGTGTGTCTACATTAACATTTTATTTCTGATCAGGGTGGGTATGGTTTGGGTTTTTTTTTGCTGTTTTTGTTTTTGGACTGTCTCCACATTCACAGAGAGGTGGGGCAGGCACAGCAAATTCCTTCTGGCCAAAGCGAAACTGGGAGATGCTCTTCCCAAGAGCACCTAAAGCACTGCGCCCAGTAACGGGCATTCACCAGAATCCCAGACTGGGACCAGTTTGAAATAAAACACCCCGAAACGTGTGCCGTGTGGGCATGAGCCACCACGAGCCTGTTTTGCCCGTGATGGTAACTGCTGAGCGATCTCTCCTTGTCCTTCCCTTCACCCACCAGCCTTTGGTTGTATTTTCTCTCCCCTGCCCAGCTGGGGTGGGGAGTGACAGAGCAGCTTTGGTGGGCGCCTGGTGTCCAGCCAGGCTCAACCCACCACCATCTGCCAGCCCTGAATCCACCCAACTGCTGGGTTGGATCTGCTGGCTCTACCGCACGCAGGACGAGAAGCTAGTCCTGATTTATTTCCAGGAAGCCTATCTCTGGTTTAAGGGTTAAACCCAGCTCCTGCACACCCCCTGCTGAGCCCTCAACACTGAAATTTAACCTTCTCAATACCAAATGTACAAAATGCAGCATTTCATGACCCGCTTACAAGTTAGCGGACACAATTCACACGTATTTCTGCTCCATCCGATCTTTTCTCATCCTCTCTATGTAAACTTCTTTCTTGCTAGAAAATAAAGTAAAAAAAAATAATAAAAAAAATACAGAGTGGCACATGGTTAGATCTGCAATCTCTCTGCTGCACAAGTTGGTTCCTCTCAAAATTATTATTACAGTTGGGGATGGGTACTAGGACATATGTTGCAAAAAAAAATAACCACTATAGTTAGACCTACAAGTGTGTATATAGATTTAAATAATAAAACTACTATTGTTTTACACTGCCCTACCTTCAACTTCAACTAAGGAACTAAAAAATCATCCAACGAAAGAATAGATAAATAGCTTCTTGTTTACTAAAGCTCTCCCCTTCCCTTTCCTCATGAATTATAACCACGTATGTTTGTTTTTAAATTTCAAACCAGAATATATAAAGTACTGATTTACACCATTCCAAAAAGTAACACTTTTGAATCTTAGGAAATGATTACACCCATGTGTAAGGGAAGACATGGAACAATCAGGAAGCTCAGATCTGACCTCAAATCTAAGCTTTTCCCAAACTGTCAATGCTAAGATACAGAGTTGTGGTTTTCTGCTACCACCTGCTACTGCAAAATGTGACTTGTCGGAGAAACCCGCTCTCAGACCAGCACAGGAGAAAGATGTCTATTTTAATTCTAGAGTAAATGCATATAACAGGAACAAACTGGGAAAATTTCAGCATTCCAGGCTCTTGCGCACAAAATTAAAACGCACATCTTTGTTTTACTGCTTTCACAGAGCCTCTTTGCCTACCTGCTGGATGTATGAATATTCCTTGCATTTTTTAACCAGCTGCAGCTGCTGGAATGGAAACTAGACCTGTATTACACAGACTGCCCTGCACTTTCCTGAGATGCTGGATTACCTTCAGCCTAGCTGTCACTCCTGACACACAGCTCTCCCTCCGAGGGCCCAGCGGCACCTGGGAATTCCAGCTAGAAACTTAGCGGCGCTTCTGTTTTTGCAAAGGGGTCAATTTTTCCACGTGTCTTTTCTTAATATCAAAATGACTAGCTGCTTCGTTGCTTACGCCCTTTCCCTTTTCCATCTGCTGTCTTCGCAGCCATCAGCTGTGTAATCCTTACGTTTTGCTTCACGATGGGTAATGGGTAGGCAGCTTTCATCAAAGCAGCTAGTGATTTTCTCAAAGAATTATTTTTCACTTACTTTTTTTTTTTTTTTTCCTTATCCTGGAAAACAAAGAAAGAACAAGACCTAAGAAAACTTTAACTTGAGTTATGGCCCCTAACCTACAGTTACCGCAGCTACATCCAAAAGAAATGTGTCAGTAGTTAAAGTTTTATGCTTAAAGTAGCAAGATTGCTTTGGGGATATTGCATCTTAAACTACTAACGGGCGAAGTTAAAACCACCATTGTATTTCCTGATGTCTGCAGCTAAGGTAGCCTCTAATCCACCCTAAATCTGGAGGTTTTGTTTTAAATACCAAGCACTTTGGGGCACAGCTTTGATGCCTACTCTCTCTCTTTATTTGTACTCGTGTACTGTATGTCAGTAGAGATTATGTATATAGGTAAGACTGCAATATTTTCAGACTCATATATACCTCATTTGCCTGTTCGATGAAACGTCTAAGCATTCAAAACTTATGTTTGTTTCCAAAATCAGAAGAATCAGAAAGAACTGCAAGTCAACATTTGCCTATCATATATTCTTATGAGGTGTTCCAACTATCTCTGGAAGCAATGCAAGTTTAGAAGTCAGTTTATATAGAAAACCTCAGGATAACTAATAATGTGGTTTCTACTGGAAAGTTTGTGTACATGAGCAATCACGCACTGCAGACATCTGGCAAAAGCAGAAGGGGAAAGAGAAAAATTATTCATAAACCCCATATTCCAACATCAGAGTTGAATACATTTAGTGCAATGTACTACTTGAAAGTACATCGCATTTTTGCTGAGTCCACTATTTCTCCACAGTGTATGCAGATATGACACACACAACTTATCACATATTGTGTTTATTAGCATAAACCTCTATAACACATCAAATTAAGTGGTTTGTTGTTTTTTTTTAAATGGGATTGTACAGTTTTGAACTTTCAACAGTCCATTCCATAAATTGGAATCACAGAATCAGGGAACTGTCAAAGTTGGAAGGGACCTCTAGAGATCTTCCAGTCCAACTCCCCTGCCAAAGCAGGGCTGCCCAGAGCACATCACTCCGGATGGCATCCAGGTGGGGCTTGAAGATCTCCAGAGAAGGGGACTCCACACCCTCCCTGGGCAGCCTCTGCCAGGGC
>JAOQGH010000012.1:53442816-53464163 GCA_025769975.1 Gallinago jamesoni
CTGCTGGCTCCAGTTCAGCCGACAGGTGACCAACACCCCCAGCTCCTTTTCTGCCCGGCAGCTCCAGCCACTCTGCCTCGCTCTGTACTCATCTCCCTCTCCTCTCTCTAGCATCCTCACCAAATTCCCTGGGGCCCAGTGGGAGCTCAGGAAAGTCACACTAGACACTTTCTGAAAAAATGTTAACAATGACTTATGCATACAACATAATTTTAAAACCGAAGCATTCCTTTTTCTGACGTCACCATCCCCGACTTTCCCCAATCCTTTTTTCCTTCTTACTTCAGATGTATTGACCAACTGCCTAAACCATTGGTTTCCCATTCTGTCCAACACAACTATTTGTAGGCAGCTCTAAAAACAGCGACCTTTAGACTTAAATATTATTTTTGTATTTTAATTTTATACATACAGGATATTTACATAAAGGCATGATACCCTATCTTGTCTGTAAAACTATTTCCCCAGACTTTCTACCCCAGACTCAAGCCTATCAAAATTTCATTAGAGTTTTTCTTTTTTTAAAAACAAAGAAACTGCCTCGATCAAACTGTTTATTTGCCAGAAGCAGGTGCTTGCTTACAATGCACCATATGCATAAAGCATCCCAAACTCCTAAACACTGCCATCAAATCCCACCGGGCATATAATTTATACACAAGCTCACAAAGCATAGATTCCCCACACCTTTATTCTCTCTTTTCTGCCTTCATTTCTTCTTCTTTCTTTTTTTTTTTTAATCTGTTCACTCCCCATTCTATTTTTACTTTTTGTTATCCCCTGAATATTTTTCTATTTGTCCTCTACATCAAGCAGAACGTCCTGAGAGCAACAGAAGCTAAACGTTTGAATTTAGCTATTTGTACTGCAGTAAGCACATGGATTCCTCTTATTAATGAATAAACTCCTCTAATTAATGAATAAAAGAACATTAGGGATGGCCTTGGATGAAGCCTCCAATCTCACCTCCCCAGAACTTGGCAAAAGTTCTGATCTAACTTGACCTTCCCTAATCAGGAATAGTACAAGTAAAACCCATCACATTTTCAATGAGAGTTACATAAGAAAGGGATAAAATTCTGCAAAATATATCAAGAATGAAAACTGAGAAGCGCATATTGGGACAAACTTACAAGTGATTTGAAAAATGTAGTTTTTTTTTTTTCTTGACAACTCAGAGTGCTAGCTATGCCAGTAAGACTTGCTAAGCTAAGGCATGTCAAGGCACAGAACATTTTGACAAGTCTTTTAAGGCCTTAAACTTTAATGAATACAGGAGCAATAATAAGAATGCACGACATACACAGTGTGTGTTTGCTGCCTAATAAGATACTTTTTTTACCAGAAAGTGTTCTGCCTGTCACCTCCCGGAATGTGGCTAAGTAGTCTAATGAACACATAAATGCTCTTCAACTCAATTCTTTATGATAAAAGTCCATGTGGTTTTACTACCTGTGTACACAAATACACCCACATTTCCTACCCAGCATAAATATCAATCAGCAGAGGAATAAGGAGTTCAAACTTCACCCTCATCCATTCTCAAAAATTGCAGTAATCTCTCATTTTCACCATTCAGTTCTCACACAGACAGAAAGGCAGGTGTTTATTTCTAGCACTTCTAATACAGGAAGCCAAACCAAAGAGGGGTGAGGAACCGTGTTTGGTAGGAGGGCTCAGGCAGCCTTTTTAAAAATTAAACTCCTGCAAATGAGGTCTCGTCCCCCTGGGGAGAACCCCATTCTTCTGGGCAGCACAATTACACAGGCGTCTTCAAGAAGTGTAAGATTTCTCAACCCCGTGGATGCAAAAGTTCAGATAGTGCTAAATGTTCCTCTTTGCAATTAGCTTTCTCCTAAACACCCACACTCGCCTGCCAATGCATAAAAAATAGTCTGAGCGATGCCTTTAGATACAAGAAGTCTTAAACACCGCACAACTAAACACATTTTTCAAATTCTACTGAAGTAAAGGACGGTACACGCAATCCTGAAGTTGTGCCCGGATTTCTAGGACAGGTGTCTTTGGGATAGTCCTGTTGTAAAGAAAATTCATTCTTCCTCTTAAAAAACAGGTACAGATAGACATTTGGAGAAGCCTCAGAGTGTTTTAGCTCTTTTACTTCACAGTTTACAAGAAGAGACTCTTCTTTGCACTTCTGTCAAGATGAAAGCTGCATTTTAAAACACTTAATCAGTTTTTATCTAATTTGTCTTAATACCACAAAATGGAAACGCCCTTTTTCACAAGTAAAAACATCAATCAGTTTAAAAGGAGTAACCTTCACGTAATTTCCAACAGATATCATGATATCGCTTTTTCTTCCCCATAATAATAAAAAAGTGGCACAAAACACTGTCCCCAGATGACTTATAAGCATATTCTTTCCATCCATCATATTCCTGGGAGCCTAACATTTATAACACCACGGTTAATAACTTCCTCTTCAAAAATCATGTTCCACTTTTGAGAACATATTATGGGTCTATAATGAAACTCGGCAAAATGTCTTTTATTGGATAACACTCAGTTTTTAGAACTATGTAATTTTCTTCAGGTATGTAAGAACACACCCACACAGCAGAAAAAATTCTGAGGTGTTTTGGAAGGGGAAAGGTCCTACAGTCAGAGACTCTTACTTTTTGGCTAATTTTATCATTGTGATATATTTACAGTTACACGCACAGACCTACAATCTTTCAAACAAACTGGGCTCTTTATGTATTACAAGATATATCATGTTTAAGTGATATTTCTTCACATAAATCACATCAGCTACTCAGAGAGGAAATGGCTTCAGAGAAGCTCTATCTTTTACTCTGGCTTTGATCCTCACTTATTTCGACCAGTCTGTAAGGAACGGACTGGAAGCAATTCTGTGTATTTCCTTTGATTATTTCTTAGGATGTAGAAAAGAAGTCAGACTTTCTGAGTGTCACTCAATGGCAGGTAATGAAGATGAAGGCTCTGGCTAGTGCCAACTAGAGCCTATTCAACAAAGACTGGCTGGGAAACTCATTGCTTTGTGATGCTGAAAGAGGGGTCAGGTAGGAAAAATGTGCATCCTGCAGCATACCTCCCTCTGCTCCTGACTCCCTTTCAAGTCTTTTTGTGGCTGTCTTCTTCTGAACACGGATTACACATGTAACCCATACTAGGTGCTAAGGAATAATCTACTACACACAAGTAAACACTACCTGTGATTTTTAAAATCTTACCAGAATGCAGTGCATTATACATGTACTGGTGAATATTTGCGGTGGTGTAACATAAAACCAAATCCAACAACGAAGCAATGACTCTCCAAGAATCGCTCCCTTCTTCCCCAATAAAGCAGAGAAGAACCCTCTCCCCTGATTTTGTCCCCTCCATGACTAAACACTGCCCGGGGAAGCAGTCAAACACCACAAGCAGAATGAATGTGAGCATGCAGGGAGGAAGAATTGTGGTAATGCTATGTAAAGTGTCCCCAACCTGCCCATACGACTGCCAGAGACTGTCACAGACCTTCACGGGAAACCCACTCCATTCGGACAATTGGGAAGTATTTCTCTGAAGTTAACCCCTGGGATGGCTGAGACCCCGGTGGTCCCTCAGGAGTTGCTGCAGCTTCTGCTGAAGTAGAGTGCAAGGAACAACTTGGATCCTCTGAAGACCAAGCACAGATGAGACGTGCAACAGATACTTCTGCTATGACCTTAGAGTTCACTTCAATCTCCTTTTTAGTCTACCATGGGTCCAGATTATGAGCGTCTCTTAACATTTTCCTTAAATATTACAACAGGATGTGAAAAATTCATGTTTTCATCCCAGTGGATAATTACCTTACCCACACTTGTTAGTTCTTCACCTCACTTATCGCATCCTTCTCTAGCCTGTCTTAAGTCTGTAGCGCTCTCCTCTCAACTCCACATCCGATTTGCAAGATCTGCATTGCTTCTCTCTTCTCTTTGCATCCTTCCACCACTTTCTTTCCTCCAGAGCATTAAGTGGAAATGTTTTCCCTCCATTTCCAAAGTTGCTGCCTAACTTGGCCCAGATTCCAGATCTAACCCAACACTTTAAAACCTCCTCTGCTTCACCTCTACAAAAGGACAGATCTGATTCTGATTTTCTCAGTGTATCCAGTCTCCTCCTCTGTGCTGAACACCACACTTCAAATACTTCATTTCACACGTATTTGTGAAGTATCTTAATTCCAGGTGGAAGAAAAATAAAAGATAGGGAAATGTATGCTGGTTCTATACAACCGTGGTGAACGAGAACTACAATTCTGTATTTTTAAACTAATTGCAAGAAATTTGATCTCTTTGAAAACACAGGTCAGCAACTCTTCTGAGAAAGGAAAGAGTCAATTACTTGCTTATGGATTTATAGAACATCTATAGTTAGAGATTAGTTCAGATAAGAAAGGGGGGAAATGTGCCTGGCCATCCAACCACAAAAGTTTATCTGACTACACACTAAAGGAGCAGCAACTTACAATGCTATGCTTGAGCAGGCTGTGTTCATGACAGCTCATTGGACTGAGACATGATATATGAATTTCCTAGAAACCTCACAGAATGAGAACAAATCTTGCTGTAAGCTCTGTTATGTGATATCCAAGGATTTCTTTTGCCCAGTCACCTATGAAAGACTGTGATATAGTCATTTTCCCTTCTGCATTTCTAGCCTACACGTCTCTAACGCATTAAAAAAGGCAGGAGGGAATAAACATGCATCCTCTAATATCTCCAATAAACTGATTTTTGTTACAACAATCAAAATAAAACTTTTAATATTCTGGTGAGATGAAAAATGTTTTATTGGATGGCACAACACTCACTGCTCGTGCACAAGGGCAGAAAGCTAAAAGATGTAGATTTCTAATAATTCTCAACCATGTCCTGACAAGTTCTTTTCTTTTTGTTCCTGGATATATTCTTCATTAGAAACAATCAGCTGCTGTTATAATTGGTATATATATATTTTTGGCCAATCTAAGCCATGACATTCTTAGATTCAGCCACGAGATGTTTTTCTCATGCTTCTTAAGAACTGAGATTAATTAATTTATATATACACACCTTTTTCACAATTTCTCCTCAGGAAGTTAGGGTGAATTTTCGACTACAATAGGAAAGTGAGCTTTTGTGATTTTTCTGAGAGGATTAAGCGCTTTCAGTAAAAACCTCCATCATCTCTAAAGGTCACTCCTAATCAAGTCACAAGCACCAAGAAGTGGGACGAAAGGTCCCAGGTGACAGGTCACTGAAGATAGAAACCTGGATTCAATTTTCAATATGGCATTGACTCCCTGGGTACCTGGGCAAATCATTTCACTTCCTCATGCCTTTGCCTCTCTCTCTCTCTCTGTAATATAAGAGGAATATACCTTCAGGTCTAGCTGAAGATTGTGACATGAGATGTAGTCTGAGATTTACTAATGGAGGGGAGGATCAGGAGGATCAGTGTCTATAAGAAAAGCAAGGTACATTATTATTCCTTGTCTTATGGGTTCTTCTAAAAATATCTATTTCCACCAAACACTTTGTATGTCAGCTGCCCCTCATGATCAAAAATTTTGAGAATACTTAGTCTTAATAATCTCACTTAAGACATATAATCTGAAGAAAAGAAATCATGCTACTGCAGTTTCACACTCTAGTAGAAAACTGTACAGACCAGCATCAAGCATGTCTCAATACTAGGCTTATCTTCAGATTTACTTCACCACCATTTCCCCCTCTCCAAGATGACTATAAAGTAGGAATTATCAAAACAATCAGTCAAGAGAAAGCATCTTCAGGTAAGCTCTAGCTGGCTCACCATTGTGTTTTTACTCCTCAGAAGTGAAAATATGTCTAATTATAAAACAGCGGCCTTAAAATCACCCTGCAGTTCCCGAGTCCCGTGGAGAAACACTGCCAAACTTCAAGGTGAGAAGATTTTGTTGTCGCTCCCCCAGCTGAAAGTGAAGTTTGCACGGGAGCAACCAGATGCAGACTCTCGGCAGGAGACACCTTTGGGCTTCCAGGAAGAGAGACCAGCAGGGTATCAGTTTCACTGAACTGCAGGAGTTGTCTCAGCCTGTCTCAGAAACATGGGCTCTTTACCGTCTTTCAAGACGAGAGATTTGAGCATCGTTATGCATGGGTTTCCAAGCACTACAGAAATGAGCAATTACATTCTCTTCGTTATCTGAAGACCGTGACTCGGGCTGATGCTTGTGAACGTTGCTGTCCTTGCCACGGAAGAGCATGAAGAGCATGAAAAAATAAAATCTCAGCTGCACGGTTGAATTGTATTACCAATGTCAGTCAGCTCACTGCAGAGCTGACAGTTCCTTCTGACCATTTAGTGCCTTTAACAGACTAACCTAAATAGCTGAAACCTATTCACTTTCCCAGGTAATTTGGAATTAAAAAAAGAGAAATGTTTCAGTATTTTATCTTCTGAGAGTTTTCTAGGGATAAATTTTACAGTTCAATGGGCTTCCACACTGGAAGCACTAAAAAACTTCTGAGACTATTGTTGGAAAACTTATTTTCTAAATCAACAGCTTCACAATACCTTCCCAAGGAGATACAGAACACAGAATCACAGAATGCTATGGGGTTGGAAGGCACCTCTGGAGATCATCCAGTCCAACCCCCTGCCAAAGCAGATCCACCCAGAGCAGGTCCCACAGGTACGTGTGCAGGAGGGTCTGAATGTCTCCAGAGGAGACTCCACCACCTCCCTGGGCAGCCTGTTCCAGGGCTCTGCCACCCTCAAAATAAAGAAGTTCCTCCTCAGGTTTAGATGGAACTTCTTATGTTCATGTTTGTGCCTGTTACCTCGTCCTGTCCCTGGGCACCACTGAAAACAGACTGGCCCCATCCTCCTGACACCCACCCTTGAAGTATTTATAGGTGTTGATCAGATCCCCCCTCAGTCTTCTCTTCTCCAGACTAAAAAGACTCAAGTCCCTCAGCCTTTCCTCATAGGAGAGATGAAACACATTTAGTATAGCAATATGGATCCAGGTTTAAGTATAAAAGAGAAAAAAAAAATAGAGACTTTTATGAAAGATGCTACTATTAATAAATTATAATGGAGATTCAGTGTTGCCCTGATACTTCTGCAGTATCACTGGTTGCTTGTGAAAGGACATCCCTAAGTTAGACACACGAAAGACCAAGTGACACAGGCTGGGTGGCATTATTAATTCAGTTGATATCATTGAGCTTACAGAAAATTGGTAGAATACGTGTAGAAGAGATGATGAGATACGTTCGTTCATGATAACTCAGGCTGCTGCTCAAGAGTCCTGCCTGTGGCCACTCATCTCGCACAACAGGACTACACCAGACCCTCCACATTCCCCACGGGGTTCCAGGAACCAGTGAGCGTAGGTGGGTCAAGGCTGTATACAGGTAGGTATGTTTGTGCACCTGCAGCAGATGGAAATAACTCCCACGTGATCCCGAATGGACAGGAGGGTCTGGGACTTCACACAGCGACATACTGGCCCCTCAGAGACCTACCGAGTCCTCCCTTGGTGCTCTTTTAATTGCTTTAAAGTTTCAGCTGATACTCTGGGTACAGTGAACACCTTATCAATTCTATTCCTACTTCCAAGGTTCCTCTAACATAAAGGAGACAGACAGCTCCTCCTGTAAAGAAATTCACCAAGCTCACAGCTAATGAGACTCTCCGCCTGTGGCATCATTGTCACAGAAGACTAATTCCAGATCTTCAGCTGCTCTCACTTCACTCTGAAGTACCTCCCCCAGTTGAGGAAAAACTGTTGGTGGTTACAAAGAGGAGGAAAATGTCCTTTTTTTCTTTTTTTTTTTTTTTTTTTATATCAGAGAGGCTTCCTCTTTTCCCTGCCCCAAAAGGAATGTGATAGCTGAGAAAGGACTGATCAAGGTGACCTCATTATTCAGAGCCTACGGAGAGATAAACTGCAATGCAGCTTTTAGATGCATGTATCTAAAAATCTTGAAGTTGCTGAGAGGTAGGAAGACCTCAGACTCGTAATGCAAGGGCACGTTTCATTGCCAACACTGTGGGTATTGGTAAAAAAAAAAATCTGCAAGCTAATTATTATTCAATCTGATAATTTATTCTTTGATCAGAAGAAAAGGATTCCCCTCTGGGCGTAGCTGCTTCTTCTCCCTTAGGCACCTGACATTGCTGAAATTGAAAGCCATAATTCAATTAACAATGGATGGGAACTTTTAATGAAAATTAACCGTTCTGAAACAGATGTTGATGCCAGAGAAATGCTGATATTCCCTATGAAACATCACTGGCTGTCATGTGGAAGGAAAAATGCAGAGACATCTTAACTTGGAATTACGCACCAGATGAGATAGTATACTTACATCTGTGGACCACAGTTCAACAAAGTGCTTAAGCACATGCTTAGATTTCATGAATTTGCTTTGCCATACAGAATCACAGAATCATATCCTTAAATTTATTCTGCACTTGTAACATTGCTAGCCAAAAGGTGTGCGCTTTCACACGAGTAAAATTCCCTGATTGCTAAAGCCACCTTCGGGTATCTGTGATGCCTTAGGGCAAAAGCGATGCCTAGATTTTGGGACACGATAAATAAAATGAGAACTTGTGAAACAGACTCCAGGGCTGGGGCTGGAACTGATGCTCCACGTCTGCAAACCGGCGCTGCTGGAAGGCTGCCCGCCGACCACCAGGGCTCACGGTTCAAATCGAGTAACGCGAACGCCAGGCCTCAGGTTCAAAAAGGAGAAGGAGAGTTGGAAACAACAAAGCCTACATAAGGTCGCGTGTTGACAACTTTCGAAAGTTTTACATTCACTTTTTTGGGGGGGGGGGAATACGGGTGAAAATACAAAATCAACATAGTGAGCTCTGTTTCTAACTGTCCCTCTCCTCCCCGTTATTCCCTTTTGGAAAGCTGTTGTGCTATCTCATCAGACCAATGATTAGGGATTTTTTTCCCAATTTCCGATGGAAATGTATCTATCATCATTTTAAAGCAATTTAATCTTGCTCTAACGTTGGCCTTGCGCTTAAACAGACTGTTTATCTCCCTGGCATTTACTCCTTCAGCGCATTTAGAGACAGCAGTCATTTCTCCTTTCAGCATTTTTTCTGAGAGGTTACACGAGAGGCTAAAATATTCCCTCGTAGGGCGGCAACAACATGAAGAGAGATCAGAGAGGACGGAACTACTATTTCTGAACATGGCCACATGTTCTGTGACAGGAGATTCCAGATTCTTCTCAACTGTAGAGCCATTGTACAATGGCTCTAAGACAGCTGTTCTATCTACCTGTGTCTCCACAAGCGTCCCGGAATCACTTAGGTGGGAAGGGGTCTCGAGAGGTCGTTGAGTGTGGCCTTCTAATTGGGTTTTGAACATGGCCAGGGCCAGAGATTCTCCATGCAACCTGTTCCTGTAGGAATTATCTTCATAGTAGAATTTTTTCCTTATAGTTGCCCAGAATCTCCTGTTTCAGTTTAGGACCATTGTCTCTCATTCTTCTGCTGTACACATCAGGCTGGCTTTGTCTTCTTCATAACCTCCTCACAGATTCCAAAAGATTGCTATTAGGAATCCCCAAAGCCTTCTGTTTTCTAGGCTGAAAGAAGCCCAGTATCCTCAGCCTTTTCTCACTGGGCATGTGCTCCAGCCCCCATCTTGGTCCCCCTCCACTGAACCTGCTGCTTTGACATTCAGAGCTGTCTCCCACAGGATTCCTTTTACTGTGAACTGCTCATTTCCAAAAAGGACCTCAAGTGCCACATCTACACCTTTCTTAGATACCTCCAAGGATGGTGACTCCACCACCTCCCTGGGCAGGCTCTTCCAGGGCCTGACCACCCTCTCAGGAAAGTCATTCTTTCTCATATCTAATCTAAACCTCCTCTGCTCCAACTTCAACCATTTCCTCTGCTCCTGTCGTTATTCCCTTGGGAGAAGAGGCCAACCCCCACCTCTCTACATCGTCCTTTCAGGCAGTTGTAGAGGGCAATGAGGTCTCCCCTCAGTCTCCTCTTCTCTAAACTAAACATGCCTAGAAGCTGCCATCCTCCAGCATAACCCAGTTTAAAACCTTCCCATCAGCTTGGCCAGCCTGTTGGCAAAGATGTCTTTCTTGCTTTGTCAAATGGATCCTGTCTCTAACTAGCAGCTCTCATTCCTCAGAGGAACCCATGATGATGAAAGCCAAAGCACTTCTTGTGAAACCACCTACATAACCAGCTGTTAACTCATGGGTTGTCTGCACCTACCTGAGCATTTCCTCCTCATCTGCAGGAAAGCACTACCCAGGTTTGCATGTAGGTTCATCTTTGCCTAACGAGCTCAACAGTCTGTCTTGATTTACTTCAGATTTTCCTTGGCAGTGTCACTAGTGTCCATGCAGATGAGGTAAGAGGACACCTTACCTCAGCAAGAGGTAAAAGTCCAAGGGCCAGACAAGGCTCAGCAGTCTCTGTGCAGCATCCTGGATCCAGTCCCTTGCCAAACAACACAACTCCTGTGAAAGCATGTCTGGTCAGCAGATGGGTGCCTTCTGTCTCCTGCAGAAGGGTTCTCTAATCACTGTTATCTGCTGTTTATGCTCAGATAGTTCTCCCAGAAGGAGTTTGTTCCTTTTTGTTGGCTACTAGGGCACTTTACCAGTTCTGTAAATTGACATCTGAGGATGGAGAAGATGTCTTTCTCCTGCTGCCAAGTCACAAGCTTCCAGACTCCTTTTCTTGTTTTTTGATAGGAACGTATTCACTCCAAATATCTTGATTTTAGGATCAGGAGTAGGAAGCCCATGCTCCCATGAAAGTCATTGGGCCCAACTGCCCCGTTGGCAAATATTATTGGCTGCAGTTGATGTGACAGTGACAGCCACACTACAGGATTAAAAGACACTGAAGAACTAAATCCCTGAGCACCATCTCCTCTCGGGGTATTCTGTTACAGCAGAGAGAGTGCTGAAGTAACGTAACCAGCTGTTACCAACAAGAAGAAAATTCAGACTGCAAAGTAAATTGCTTCCCATGGCTAGAACTGAATAGTTCTAGCTAAATCTTGTTTATCAGCTCAGTACAGCATTTTCCATAGAACCTCAGATATTACTAAATATTATCATTCTTCTGCATGGATTCTTCTATAACAGCAAGTGTAAACACAGAAAATCCATACAGTTGACACTACTGATCTGGCAGATACAGAATTAACAGTGATACTGTAAGGGACTGGAAAAGCCACAGTGATTTCATAAAGGGACTGAATTTAATACAGAACATATTTTCAAAAATAATCAAGGCCAGAATATGGATGCACACCTTCTGCAACTTCAACTCCTGCCAGTACTCAGATGTGAGCAGAAAGGACAATTTTTAATTTTTCCTCTAAAGGAATCTATAAACCCTTCAGGCTTGATCAATCAGTAACTATTCAACATTCTGATTTAATTTTTTTGGTGTGTGTGTCTGTAGTAGATAATAATTTATCACCTATTATCACTTCAATTTTTACTGTCATTTACATTCAGCTAGGAACAACATTGATTTTCGCTGCTATATTTTTAATTGCATGCAATAAAATATTTTCCTTTCATTCTCTTTCTGGATGAGGCACTGTCACAAATTACAGACTTCCAATACCTGTTACTTTCCCTACAGAACTATTCTGTAATGCCAGGGAGGGAGTGAAAAAATCCCCAAACCCCAAACTATCACTGAAATCTGTTTAATACTCAAAGAAGAAAGCCCTTTACTACAATACTTGAAATTCAGCTCCAGCAAGGTAGTAAGATGCCTTCAGAGAGACAGTGTCACTAAGCGAGGTAGCACAGAATCCTAGGACTTAAGAAGTTTGGGCTAATACAATAAAGGTGAACAAAGAGTTATAACTCAGCAATAATTTAAGGGTGATGCAGAGGCATGCTGCAGTAGACAGAACCCCAATAGCTTCCAATACCACACAGGTGAGGCCACTTTGGTCTTTGGGACAACAGGCTCAAGAAGAAATACTGTGAGACCCAAGAGGAATAGACAAAAGGGCATTGAGGGATTCATAGCACAAAATTGTAGCTGCTGGGAGGAGACAAATCCTGGGAAAAATCTTCAGGGTGGCAGTGGCTGCTTAAGCTATAGCAAGAATATTTTTTACAAAACCAAACTAAAGAATTAAGATATCACGATGTGCTGAGGAAAGACAGTTGATGGGATCCAAGAAAAATCCAGAGGGGGGAAGAAAGGAAAGGAGAAAAAAGATTGGAAAGAGGAAATAAGACCTTGCTGTATGATGATTAATTAGTAAGGGGAGTGACCTCTGATCAGGCAAGTCACTAAAGTGTTCATAATTATCCCTCTAAGTTCTTTATGTTTAAGAGTTAACCTTGAAACTTCAAAACATTGTATTACTCCCTCTAGGGGTCAGGTGGTAGACAAATATTTTAAACCACAGCAATAATCACAAAAATACTACAAAATCAATCTGTAAAGTAGCAGTCTACGAGACCTTCATATGGTCTTTTAAAACGCTTCTTTTTCGTGTTCAAAAAATCTATTCACAAAGAGCTTGGGAATTCTTTACCTTAGGATCAAAGTCCTACCTGGGGAAAAAAACAACCAACCAAACAAAACTAGAATGAACACACACCTGCACACACACTCCAGCTTTGTCCTGTTCCATACAGAAGAAAGATTAAATGAACACACAGCAAGTGAAAACACTGCTGTGGTCTTCCTCAGGAGAAAGTTTTACCAGTTTCCCATTGATCTCAGTTTAAGCATCAGCTGCTACTGATAAGCAAATTTCAAAGACAAACATTATATTTTGCTGCTGATCATTTAATGTAAAGGCGTAAACTTTTTTATTTGCAGCAGAAGAACTGTTTTAAAGTACAGAAAATTATTAATACTACATTGTACACAAAACCCCAAAGAATCAGAGCACTGCAAAAAGAAGTTTGTTAAGGGTGGGGATGAAAAGAAATATGGCTTCAAAGGAAAAGTAAGTAATTGACAGGTTTGGGAAAAAAACACAGCTCTGAGAAAATTAGCTTTGTAACAGAAAACTTCTTGTGTCTTCCATAAAGCAGCAAAATAGGTATTATCAATGATATTACAACAATAATATGACATTACAACCTATAGAAAAAGAAATTACAACAGCTAGGGGCAACAAGAGAGAACAGGGATCTCATTGGAAGAGATTTATTTGGGGTCAAGATTCTCCTACATGACCATCCATCAGCTGACGTAGTAACCAATTAAAAATCTGGACAAGATTTTTTGGACAAAGACTGAAAAATTTTGAGAGCAGAACTGTTGAAACTTATCAAACACCAGATACTGATTCAGAGTCAGACTGGATGACTCCAGAATTTAGAAATACATAAGCAATACAATTAGACTCCTTGCATCATCTTCTCTTGCAGACACCCATTAAGATATGCATTTAAAAGCAGCTGCATAATTAACATATCCTGCTACAAGTATTACTTCTTTCTTAAGAATTATGAGCAGGTGAAAATCTCTTTTACTAAAGACTGTTCTTTAGTTTAGTAGCAATGATGTTTTGGTATTTTTCTTTCCTCCCTAAAAGATAAGCATTGTTTTTAAAGTGGTTACCTGCAAGATAACAAATTGGCTTATAAATTTGTTATAATCTATTTGTATGTAGGATGGGACTTATAAAAAAATATTTTGCATATGTCTTCATTACACGAAGTAATCCATAACTATTAGAGGTCATCTTCTGCAAAAAACTCCAGGAAAAATCCATAGTTCCAAATATTTCATAAAGCTGATGCAGATTGCACTTTTAACTGATGCTAAATAAACTGCTTGAAAGGATGTAAGTGTTTGAAAAGCCAATTGATATTTCTAAGCTACTATATAAGCTGTCTATATTTCACACTACACATTTGCTGATGCTGGAATAGAATTAATTTACAGAGAATTTAGCTGTTAAGATAAAATCCCACTAAAATTTTTCTTTTGTAAGAGTGACAACTAAGATAGCAAATAAATCTTCCCCAGGTCAAGATGCGATTGACAAAAATGAATTAAATTTGGATCACTGATATCCGGTAAAACTTAGGAATCCTGTGGCAAACATGAAGCGACACAACTTCATAGCCATAAATTACCAGGAAATAAACTTGAGTCACTTGGACCTGGAGCTTTTTGAAGGTCACATTTGCAGAGGCCCACTATAAAACCACATGATAAGAACGACCAAATGATCGTTAGCCCAGCTGGATTTTGCCAGGGAATAAGAAAAACGCAGGCTCTAACTCAGTCTTATTTTAAGAACAGAAGTTGAGCTGTAACCAAATTCTCAAAGTTTCTCACCAAAGTAGGAAAGTAAGGCAGCTAAACTACCAACATATAGCGACTTGCTTTGTGAGGAGCCATTTCAACATGCTACTGAGGTTCTGGAAGCGCAAAACTCCTTTCTGCAAGGGTTTCTGTGAGGGAGTCAGGCTAAGACTTTTCCACTGCTAATATTTTTTTGACGTTGGCAGTGTTCCTGTCCAGATGAATGGCTGGCTTTCTCATAGAAAAAGTCAAGAGGAAAAAAAGTCAGGAAAGTTCATTCATGTGATTTACAGGGAGCTTGATGCCCTCACTGCTTTGTCAACTAGATTAAGTCCTGCTCTTTGAGTGCAGACACCCAACGGGAAAGACAGCCTCTCAGGACAATAAATATTTTAAGTACTAAATATATGTTTAAATATTAAATATATGTTTAAATCCCTTCCTTGGCAACTAGGACCTTTTTGCAACTGAATCTACTCACAAAATGAACTAATAGTATAGGAAAAGGAGACAACAAAGGATATCCTCAAATATCCAAAGTTATCCCCCAGAAGAGGCATGGGATCACTAAAGATTTTCTCCACTGAGTGCCAGCACAAGCCAGATCTTACACACAAGGTGGTACAGAACTTGATCTGAGAACTCATTCTTGAAGTTCCCACGAAATTCAAGGAAGTGGCTGCCAGAAGAAAACTCAGAAGCTGAAAGTACATACCCTGAACTTCCCACTGAACTGCACTCCACAAACACGGGCACAAAGCAAACCAAGTAACATCGGCACAGAGATCTGCAGCAATAACCTCCAGTAACATTTCCAGCCTCGTACCTTCCCTCTGTAGTGTCTGCATCTAGGAGGATCTCCATGCCAGGTAATACTCTCTGGCTCTCAAAGCAAGTGGCAAAACACTGCTCATACACTTATGGCTGTTCTCTCCTGTCCCCAAGACAAGGTGGTACCCTCCAACGTCTGTGCTAACCCCAAACTCTGCCCAGGCACTGTCTGCTCCCAACAAAAAACTGTGCTTGGGACCACACTGAATAATTAGCTGTACAGCCTACCGTATGGCAATATTTATGTTAATTAAGCGACTTATTAACACTGTTGTTACTACTACCATAATGCTATGTTCCACCTCGGTGCAGAGCTGAGGATGTAACGGCATTTTGTAAAAAAACCAAACAAGCCTCACAGCAGCCATTCAGTGAAGGATGTGGGCTTTATCCAATTTACAAACTAGGAGACTGTGAGATCAAAAGACTATACAATTTATTTCTATCCAACGAAACGGTAGTAAAGAGCCAAGAATAAGGGATGGGGGCTCCTGATTCTCATTGCTCATATTTAGCTGCTGGACTACTATCTATGACGTTAAATTATTCATCATTTCTCACAGGGAAGGCAAGAATGCACTCACAAGAAAAGCTGTGCGCAAGAAAAAGGGTTATCAAAGTATCCACACACTCTTTCAAAAGAGTTAGCTAACTGACAAAAATATGCTGCTGTAACACATTTTCATGTGAAGGTACCAATTCTTCTCTACATCCCAGGGCTGGAATCCTGTGTGGGGAAAACTGAACTGCTCAATATAATGTAAAAGACAGGCCTCATTAACTCTTGGACATCTTCTCATTTCTTGGTCATAAATCCTATTACCTTGTATTACAAACTGCCATAAAACTCACAGATAAAAGATAATTTATGCTCAGTGTACAGAAGCTAATGTTTCTGTACTCCTGAGATGCACACAACCAGAAAATGAGAAAGTATGTATGTGAAACCTTAAGCCATTCGTATTGAGCATGGCTAGCATGATAAACATGACTCTAAGGGCCTAATGCTCTTCATCCAGGGTATATTCTAATTGATATTACCAAAATTTCAAGCATAAAATGTACGGACTGTTGCATAAAATATCCTGCTTATAAAGAGTCATTACTGCTTATTAAGAATTCAGGCTTTCCTCCCTCTTCCCACTGCAGAAAGAAATACGATAGCTATTCAGTACAGAGATTCTTTTTTTTCTCTTTTTTTTTTTTTTTTTTTTTTAATTCCAACCATCACATTAGAAAATGCTTCAGAGTATGTATCACCTCCTGGAATTCTTACCTAGTCTCCCCGTTTCTGATTCCTACCCCAATTAAGGTTGCATGACACAGAAAAACTAACAGCCCTTGGAGTTGGCAAAATCAAAGGCAGCTCAATCCCTTATTTGCTTTCTCTCTGAAGCAATTTCAAGTCTTGTGACTTTGGTACTGATTTTAACTATGTTGGTTACCTGCTCAAAGGAATACTTTGCTTTAGTGCAGATTGAACAAAAAAGTGCATTAACTTTAGACTGTTTGTCATCAGTTTTCCTTTCCCAGTCAGATGAGAAAAGTTTTTCACTATCAAGTTACAACTTCTGTAGTTACAAACTATGTTCTCACTGCTTGGGCCCTTCCATAGCTGCAGCTCATTTCATCCCTGCTTTCTTTGCTTAAATACTTGTTTAGTAATTTGATCTACACTGGAGTTCATTTATCTAAATTGAGATACCCACAGTGTATACCTAGATCTCAGCCTACCACCCAATTTCTCCACAGAGCCCACGGAGACAGCTATTTATTTAGGGGTGTAATTCTTCCCATCTTTTTTCTCTTCTCCACCTATCCACATAGTTCATCCTTAAGGGTCAGAAATTAATATAAAAGAGTTTACTTCTTTGTAGTTTTCTTCACTTTCCATGCCAAAGCATTTTAATCAATGTATTTCAAAAACCTGCACTGTTGGTCCATCTACTTATTTCCCAAGAGATGCCTCAGCACCCAGAATGCCAATTATCCTTACATTCAGAACCTGGATAACTCTACTGGCTGATGAAAGAAGGCTTTGTTTACCTGCTCCTCCTTTCTTGGTAGTCTGCAGTGGATTCCAAATCAGGCATTGTCCTTGCTGTCTTCCTCTAGCACCCTCAAGACTTTCAGGAAGTCTATAACCCCGTTTCCTACAACGCTGGGGAGCCTTTGCAAGTGTGTTAAATACTGATATATTTCTTCTGCTGTACCCCCCTGTATCAACATCTTAATAACATGAAATAACTCTCTTTCAAAACAATTACTTAAAAGATTTTTATGGTGTGCTTCCTTAGATAGCTACTCACATACTCCTCCTCTTCTTTCCTGCAGCAGTAACAAAAAGGCAGCAGCTCGACTTGTTATTCCCCTTTGTAACTTTCTCAGGGGTTACTGCTTTATCTGCTCTACCCAAATATTTTTGTGTCTGCCTAGGTACACCTGATAGAGAACCAAAACTAGTCCCCTGCTGTAGTGAATGGAGGGCTAACATTCTTTTGAAGCAAAACCATGGTTATGTTTTGCTCATATATTTTATCCAAAGAATCCAATAAAGATCAGACTTTTCTTCCCCAAGAGAGAAAGTTTTCAGATCTACATTTCACAGAAAAAGCAACATGCTCTTAACTTTATCATTTGCATTAGCATTTGAATCTCAAAACCTTGCTTCATTTGTTGCACAGTTTCCAGACTTGCATTTCAAAAAGTCAGTGGGTCTCCCACTGTGTTCAACTCCCTCCTACCTTGATTTTAAATTACAAAGAGGAGAGGGGAAAAGGAGAGAATGTCATGATTGTAGCTGTTTAGAAGAGCAAAATTTCATGCTGAACTCCATACAAAAAAGGGAGCGCTTCCAAGCTTAGAATCCTCTTTTCTTTCTGTGTATAAACTACTCGCTTCATTTTTATCTAAACTATGCAGGATTAACGTTATTATCGTTACAGAAGATGCTGACAGTGACAAGTTTAAACCAATACCGAAAGGCAATTTTGTGTCAAAGTTAGATTTAAGATTGTTTAAACAGCCTGCCCCCTATATCTGCCCTTTCTTTTCTTTCTGTTTCTTTCTGAAACAGCCTGAAGTTACAGAAATCAGTGACTGGCAATGCAAACTGACAGCCACAAATGCTAGAAAAAATTAATATCCTGTGGAACTCTCTCCAGCAACAAAAAAAAAAAAAGGCATTAAATGCTTCTTGTATGGCATTGTTAAAACCAGAACATAAAGAAGTTTCCAGCAAGTCCAAACAATTAGCAACCTCCCATTTCTATTTAAATGCATAGGTCACGATTTTTTTTTCAAGTTCCAAAGGGTTCAATTACTCATTGAAAATTCTTCTGAAAGCAACCTTAGGCATGGCATTTTAAAGCCACTTAGGGAAAAGATGAATGAACAGAATTAAAAGTCTTTCCAGTCCAAGTAAGTGCTTTATAAGCTAAATTGGGAATTCTCCATCTTATTTCAGCTTTTCAATATGTTCTTAAAAACATCCTAAAATTAATATACAGTGGTCAGTGAAGTACTGCACCCAGAGATCAAATCACAATTTCAGATTTTAATCAGAGTTATCCTTTAGCCCTCTTTCCCCCTCACTCTGCTGCCTCTCTCCATTTAGCTGTGCAACTAATGACCAGAGTCATTCCTCGTCATACCGGCAAATGAGCTCCTGTGCCTAATATCCTTCCTGCAGACACAGTGCTTCAAAGTTGTTAATACAGCATCTGCCCCTGGGGATTTAAATCTATAATCTCACAGAACCTTATTAATGCTTTTCTCAAATTACAATGAAGCACGCGTGGTGCAAGGGTTTGTCAGATTTATCCGTGAATGTTGTTTATTCTAATGAAATCAGCCTTCCAACTTTTGGTAAAGTTAGTTAAGCTTCTAGAAACCCTGACATCAGGGAAAGGTATTTCCAAACAAATAAATGAATAACTGTTAGAGAAGACTCTCTGATGCCTAAATTTGACTTTAAATTAAATCTTAGAAGCAGAAGCCCAGCTAGATCTTCTGCGTGTGTTGTTTTATGAAACGATAAATGGCAAAACAGGCCCAAACACCCACAAAAATAACACTTCTTAAATAAATTTCCTCATTCATCCTAGCTGGATTCCCATCATAATGAACTGCACCACTCAGACCACATAAGAGCTCTGCCTGACGTGTTTGTCAGGAACTCCCTCATATCTTCCTCTTACAGCTTTCTTTTGTTTCTTTTACTGCAGACATCCCTATTTCTACTCAACACGCCAGAGAGCCGTGTGCTAAATTTAAACTTATTGGAATCTAATTAAAAAGTTTTTAAACTTTTTTTTTTCTCCCATTTATAATCAGAAACCTATATTCATTCAAATTCAGTTTTCATACACTCTGGATTTTTATATTCCTCTCTGTTCTCAAACCAGGATGCTCCCCTTTAAAACGACAATGATCCTGAACAAATGAAACACAATCTTTTCCAAGGCAGGAATGCAGAGCTCATCATTTGCTGTTCACTTCCCATATTCCCTAAATATTTTTATATTTAGGCTCTGACCTTACAGAACACAATTAACAAAATGAGCAGTTAATGATACAAGATCTACAGGGTAAGGGTGAGTGAAAGGTCAGTTTTATGATCAAGTAATTTTTTTACAACACTTACAGGTTGAAGCAGGTAAATCAGTGAGCACTCCTGGAGAACTATCACTGGAAAAGAAGTGATATTTGTTGCATGGAAAAGCGTTTCCACTGATGCCATTATTTGGTCAAAGCGTCCTCCAAGTCCACCCAAAGTCACAATGACATCAATCTAAAAGACAAAAACCACAAACACTCGCTAAGAAAACTTTCAAACATGATCTCTAGACCCTAAAATTCAACAGTAAAATCACTTTGGGGAAAAAAGGGAGAAAAAAAATAACTACTGACTATACAAAAGAAAACGTCAATTACAGTTATTTACTCCCATTACCGATAAATACCATTAGGTGATTTTTGAGGCTGAGTATTAAAGCTCAGTAAATTCATGACCAACATGTGGTACGTTTAAAAAGGACATAAGCGTTCTCCCTAAAATACAGACCAGTGGGCACATCATCTCCCAGCTGACAAGGACAGGGACAGGAGCGCTCTCCTGCCCCCATCCCAACCTCACCGGGGAGCCGGGCTGCTGCTGCTGCTCAGTTCTCTCATGCTCCATCAAGACTCTGACCACTTTATTTCCCTTAAGCAGAAAGGGAGTGTTTAAAAGCCTTGGTTAAGAGCTTTTGAGTCTTGGGATAAAAGGTCACCGAGTGCAAAGTGTTATTATTATTACTTCCAGTGGATCAGTTATGTTCAGTAATTGTATTTTAAAAAGCTACCACTGAGTAAGTCATACTTTGAGCCCTAGCACATTGCAGCTACGGAGCCCTTAAAAGCTGCCTCAGCAATGGCCATCTCATGAAGTTTTCAACTTTATAGGGCTTAAGTCTATGGCTACTGTTATTACATGAAGTTTTACTCAACCCAGGAGTCACATAACGGTGCTCCCTGTATCTGGAATGATGTATTAATAGCATCAGCTTCTTATTTTTATTACCAGGGCTAGGGCTTTACAATTCTGTTGAATATTGGTTTGCATGAAAATTAAGCTCTTTTCCTTTCGGTGAAGAACGATACCATCTTTCTCATCATCACCAAAAGAAGTACTTGAGAAGTCAGAATGGATCAATATAAGACATTATAAGAGCAGTAAATACCGAAACAAACCCCCTTTTATTTTACTGTCCATAGTATGTATTTTCTGTGCATGTCATAGATCACACAGACCTAGCATACAACCAAGAGAATAGGAACAGTAGGAAAACCTATCCTTAAACAGGAGAAGGTAAAATGCATGTGTTCCCAGCTAAGCCATAACACATTTTCCACCTTATTGATTCCAGTGTAGAAACAAACTGGTTTTGTTTGACTGGTGATGACTGTCATTTAAATGAGTGGATCAATTCTCTCAAAATAATAGTACTAAAATGATGCACCAAGACCAGTTCCTTACCAGACAACTAGCCCCAACAGGGGCCATGGGGGAAATCTGTCTCATTAACCTGGAACCACAGTGAAGTTACGGTGACTTCAGAATCACAGAATGGTTAGAGTTGGAAGAGACCTTCAAGGTCATCCAGTTCCAGCCCCCCTGCCCTGGGCAGGGACACCTCCCACCAGACCACGTTGCTCCAAGCCCCATCCAGCCTGGCCTT
>JAOQGH010000012.1:53477044-53491928 GCA_025769975.1 Gallinago jamesoni
GGCCCCATCCCTGGAGGGATTTCAAAGCCGGGTTGCCATAGTGCTGAGAGACATGGGTTAGGGATGGGTTTTATCAGAGTGAGGTTGATGGTTGGACTCGATGATCTGAAAGGTCCCTTCCAAACTGGACAATTCTATGATTCTATCCAGAAAGAGAAGGAAAAATATTTAACAGCCTTTAGGTCGGAAAGAAACTTGAAGAGTCAGATTGTGTTGGTGGTACTTCACTGCTTCACTCACCCAAAAGAATGCAATTCACAAATGAATTAGGGTGGTGGAGAGAGAAAATGAAGACCGATTCTAGCTTGCACGTATGAAGGGTACTTCTTGTTCTGACATTCACTGCAGTATGTAATTATAAATACATATAATTAGGTGACTTAGCTATCACAAAACGACCCCAATGCTGCTTTCTGCATGACTTGGCTACGCAACCAAACTTGGCAATGCAAACCAGAAATCAATGTCGCTGAGGACTCAGAAACGATTCTAAGAGTTTTTACTTGAGTCATAAGGAAAAAGCAGTTATGAATTCATCTAATTATTCTAGAAGACCTAGTGCTTCTGAACAAAGGGCAAATTGGAACCCAAAGTAATAATGTATACAGTTGTGATATAGTTTTGGGTTCTATTTACTCAAGTTTTATCAATAGCTTCCTGAAACTCCTTAAACCATAAAATGGTTTCTTTTTGGAAGACCAAAAGTAGAAATGTATGCTGTAGCAAGTGTGCACGAATCAGCTCTGAGCATCTTACTATGTATTCTGGAACAGGCACTGCAAGCAAGAAGCAGCTAGGATTTAATGAACGTGGTACTGAGTTTCGGAAAACCTGTGTGTTACTTTAGAAAACAGCTGCGTTACTTCTTGCCCCTCTGAAGAACTCAGATTGTCTTTAAAACACATCTTACATGTAACAGTGTAAAAACCTAACCGAGCTGAAATCTTAGGTTTAGTGCACTGGCATGAACACTACACAATCACTGCAATTACACTCTGGCTTGTACTTTACAAAATATCATCACAGACTACAATGAAGTAGGCTTTAGTCATCTTAACAGGGCTTTACCTACGAGAGTGATCAAAGAATTCAAAGTTTTACAAATAGGCTACTATCTGTAGCTGCCATGTTCCCATTGCTCTTATTTTAACCCCACTTTGATTGTTCATTACAAAACCTCTTGTGATAGCAAAAAAAAATAAATAAATCCCTCTATAGGAATAGCTGGGATTTGATAATGAACCAAATCCAGGAAACACTCAAGTTCCCCTTCATTCTAAGGGTAATTCTGTTAAGAGGGAAGCACCTTACTTGTCAAAGTCAAAACAAATCCTAGGTGTAGGTGGCTCATCTGTTCCAACAGCACTCATTATCATTTGTGTCCTAGATGGCAAGACATCCCTCTGTGCTCTTGTGACGATAAATTATAGGGGGAAAAAAAATAAACTATCATATACAGAGTTTCCTGGCTCGCAGCCAGATAGCTAAGAGAAGCGTATGGAGAAACTCTCCAAACTCTGTCAATACTGATGGGGGAAAAAAGAACCTGAGGAACAACAGCATGTATTAAGGGCGGCAAGAGGAGACACAATTGGAGGTGGGCATTTTGTGACAGCACTCTGACATGTCCCATGGACGTACATCTCCTCTAGAAGATTCAAAATAACTTAACCAAAATCTGGTTAATTATTTATCATCCTGAAGTGAGAAGAGAAGAAAGAGGGAGTGGTATTGGCATTCCCATCTCTCGCTGCTTTGTTGGAGCACAAGTGATCTCAGGCAGTCAGGCAACTTTCCTATCTTGCTACAACGAAAATGGGAGAAGAGGAGGTTTACACATCTCCTTCCATCTTGTGCTGCTTTCATTTTCTTACATGACTCTTGCTCTCACTGTTGTTAAGAGGATGCAGCAACTGTTTCTTAACTGCTTTCACCAGTAGGTTCAGAAGAGAGGAGAGACCTTAGCCTCTACATGAGGAGGAAAGGGTAGCAATCCCAAGAGCACATCTGCCATCAACTCATCACGTTGGAAATTCCCAAGGAATTTTAACTTCACATTTCAGAGAGACAAAGCAAGTGGGCCTCGGAAATCAAACTGTGGGAGGGGAGGGGGAACATTGCCTCCTTTGCCTTTCCAATGAAATGAGCAGCTGACAACTCCATATGGCTCCTTTTAAGTTTAGTACACTGCTTGCTCTGCAAAGGTTCCCTTTGATTCCAGAGGAACCTTCTGCAGGAGGAGGTATTGCTCACCATATGTAATGTTGGCAGGATAAGATTCCCCCTCCCATCTCACCTTTGGGAGGTGAGAGGAAGGAGATGAACATCAAGGCTCAACGTGCCAAGCCTTGAAAATATATTTACATGCTACGGTGGGACTCTTGGTTTGAACACCAGCCACAACAGCTCTTCTGCACTTTGGGTAGTTCATTAACAGAAATCAATACAAGCTGCCTTTTAAAAAAGCCAATGCTTGTTCGTTGACACACCGTGTAATCCCTTTTAGCAGAAGCATCAATGCTTACAAGGTGTTCAGTAAATTATAGCAAAAACCACAGAATGGCAAGGCTACAGAAAACACTGTTTCATTTCAGTGCAAACTTAAAACTAAATACACTGAGAGGAAGAATAATAACTAAGAACCAGAGACAAAAGATGTGTTGCCTTTACCTGGAGGCCTTTCTTCTCTATCTTTTTCTGGAGTATCTGAAGGCACTTGGTGAAATCTGTGAGGTCCTGATCCATGGTCTCAATTAACTCGCATCCCTAGTGAAGAAGCAGCAAAATTGCAGAGAGAGGAAAAAAGAAAAAAGTCAGTCATCTTTCGATTTGGTAAAATTAACTGCAGTCAACAACTCTTAAAGTCTCCACACGGAGATGCAGAATTAAGTAAAAGACTGTTAGCCAAAGTCACAGTCCAAAGCCCCTAGGACCCAGCTGAACACATCATTATCAAACAGCAGCTTGATAGGCACAGGAGTAGATACTCAAAACCCATTCGAGGACACGTTTGAGTTTGGATGAGCATGGTCTAGGATGCTCTGTGGGATGGAAAAGAGTGGGGATGTCATGAGCCCTGGGTGATGAGCAACTTGCAGGATCCAGGTTCCGGGAAAACCACTGTCCTCTGTGGTGGTACCATTACTACATTTCTGCTACATATGTTCAAATGTGTATAAGTGCAAGCATACACAAGCGTTCAAGCTTCCTGGAACCAGTGCAGTTGTACCAGTTAATTTGCCATGATACAACAATTTCCTTGCAACAGGGTAATACGGATGAGAGCCCTTTAAAGTGGAGAAGAGCAGGAATACAGATTTCTTAATTAAGACCTAACACAAGTCTTAAGACTCCGATAAAAAGCTGAGTAAAGAAAAGTAGAGTGTACCTACCACATAAAGTCACTATTTAAAGAGGTTTCAAGGGTACAAAACACTAGTGCACCATTGTGAATTAAAATAAGAACCATACATGCTGGATTTAGAGGTTACTTCTCCTACCACTTCAAGGTCCCCTTAAAAGCCTCCTAGCTCTGTCTTCATGTGACAGATTTTATGTTTCTGCCCTAAACAGTAACAACTGATAAGAGAAAAGCATTCTGCCTACAGAATCTTTGCATGTGTGCCTGTGTGTGTAAAGTATATTCCATTGCTACATTAGGAAAAACCCCAAAACGTTAAAGTGGCCTCTACCTTAGTGGTAAAAATAAAGGCACAGAAGACAAAAAAAGATGAGGGCATAGATGTGGTTTAGTGGATTGCGTGCAACGAAATCACGAGTCTCCAATAGGAAGACACCCACCATGACTGAAATGCTTCCCTGCACAGCCAGAAGGCATATAAAAATCTTACAAAACCACAACACAGGAGGGGATTTGGATGAAATGGGAGAGATACGGGAGGAGATAATGGCACGCTTTATATTATGCCCTTTCTCCTCCCTCCTCAAAAAACTTCCGAAAGGAAACCTGGTCAAAAGTAGTAGCACTTTTGATCCCCAATATTGCTCTAAATGCATTTGCAAGTAGTAGTAAGAGCCCACAGATGTGAAGCATCATACAGCTGCATCAGCACGTGCAATCAAAGGCCTCCTGTGCAGAAGTGATGCTGCTGCCCCCACGAAGAGCCTTGGGAAAAGGCAGCTGGAGCCTGGACTCGGTGCTATGCATCAAACAATCTGAAGAGCTGCCACATCTCCACTCTTCACCAGGGAAGGCCAAGAACATAAAAGTGGCAGAGGGAGAAGGGACACGAGCCATCTGGAGCCAGAGACACCCGGGGAGCCCGAGAAAGGTAGAGGGATGTTCAGGCCCACCCAGAAAGCTCACAGTTGGACCTGAAAATCACTGAAGGGAACTTGTTAATCAAAACCCTTCTAAGTGAAAAGATGTCTCATTCATTAAGAACAGGGTGCTCTCAGACAGTCTCGTTATCAGCACTGAGAGCGGCAAGAGAGACCAAGCTGTGAGAAACTGTGAAGAGACAGAACCTCCTCCACAACGAGCCTTTGAACAGCATGAGAATGTGACAGATGAAGACTAAATCAATGGCAGGGACAGCTACTGCTGAGCATCGGAGAAGAGACAGAACGTGAGTTACCAGCTCTTAAATTAGCAGTACAGAAGGAAGGTCTTTTATCTTTTGCCAGGACCATTCCTTGACTCCACAGCGCTGGAGGCAGAAGTGGTTTATAGGTACTGATTTATAAATAAAACATTTAACCCCCACTTCCTCCCAGGACTTTGAAATATTCCTTCCTGCAGTCACTAACAATCCCGATCTCCTCCTTGGACCCTCCTCAGGTTTTGGCAGCTGCAGGTAGGCTGCAATTCTGCTTTCCACCCAGGGAAAGCCAAATTGTCTCTGTTTTTTTCCTGAGTGATGATCTACAACAGCTAAAATTATTTTATGATTTATTATATTATGCTTTCTACTATCAAAACCATTTCACTTGTGGATAGTTCTTGCCTAGCTTCTCGGGATGTTCTTCAATAAGAAAATATTTCAGAACAATTACAAGGTACTACCAAAGCAAGATAATGTCACTTTGGTGGCTGGAGAGCACTGAAGATCATTTCCTGCAGCTCCAGAAGAAAGCTGTGATGCACCAAGTATAGCCATACTACACTCAGCCCTGCTGCTGTCTTTTCACAGAGTCACAGAATGATATGGGGTTGGAAGGGACCTCTGGAGATCATCTAGCCCAATCCCCTGCCAAAGCAGGGCCACCCACAGCAGGTCCCACAGGAACGTGTCCAGAAGGGTTTGGAATGTCTCCAGAGAAGGAGACTCCACCACCTCCCTGGGCAGCCTCCTCCAGGGCTCTGCCACCCTCAAAGTGAAGAAGTTCCTCCTCATGTTTAGGTGGAACTTCTTATGTTCATGTTTGCGCCCGTTACCTCTTGTCCAGTCACTGGGCACCACTGAAAAAAGACTGTCCCCATCCTCCTGACACCCACCCTTTAAGTATTTTTAGGCATTGATCAGATCCCCTCTCAGTCTTCTCAGGACCAAAAAGGCCCAAGTCCCTCAGCCTTTCCTCCTAAGAGAGATGTTCTAGGCCCCTAAATATTTGCACATATTCCCAATAAAAGGTCTCAAGGATACACCACAGAAATACAATCTAAATGTGTGAAAGGGATGTCAAACACTCAATTATTACAGGCACCCATGATATTGAGATCAGGTTGGTTCTCTGGCAGCAGTAACTGAAAAGGAAACCTGGCTTAACAGTGGTGCCCTGAAACTGTTTCCTCACTGTCTGCACCTCTGACACTTGGTACAAGCACTGCTGTAGATCATACTGAAAAATGTTGACAGCGTGCCACCGTTAAAGCCACGTCTTCCTTCAGATCAAACTGATTTCTCATTCTCTTTCCACACCAAGCAGATCACCAGCTCTGGAATTAGCAGAGATTTTAAATCTGCTCCTTTTGCCACAAGGGCAAAGAGACTGGCTTGGTGAGACCCTGCTGGAGAAGAGGACAGCCCCCATCATTTGCATCTTCCCACATCTTCTTTACGGCCTCACTGGAATTAATGTCTGCCCAGCCCACATTCACCGATGGTAAGAGAGTTTTAGATAAATCTGTTGCTTCTGACATATCAAATCCAGTATTTCATACCACAGAACTGGATGATAATTCGAAGGCAGCTCTCGTCACCCTTCGCTGTATTCCCGAATGACAAATAATCCTCAAGACAAGAGCTTTCCGATGCAGCCGGGGTTTAATGAAAGGACACTCTAACAATTGCAAGCTAGGCAATAACGCTTGTAGTTTTATAGATACCTGCTCAGCTTAATAACATTAACCTTTGGCAAGAAACTTAAAAAAAAGCCAAACAAATTTAACATTAGGAAAGGTTAGAAAAATCAATACCGCACAGCGGGAAAGAAAACAATAGATTGCATCTGATGACGATATAACTTGGCTGAATGATAGGATGAGCTACACAGAATTAGGCTTTGGCTGTTCTGTCTTATTATAGCAGTTATGGGAGGCACATGGCTAAAGGAGGAGGAGCGTGCCAGACACACATAATAGGATTATTGAACCCTATATATTTCAGGCAGACACTGAAATCAAGACAGGCACTGAAATGTCAATCTGAACATCTCAGCACTTCTCCCATTTTTAGAAATATTATGCAGCACAGCAGGTTGTGTGTTTGAAGAAAGCAGTGCGTGGACGTCCATTCCCCAATGTCCTTATTAATCTCTTATTAAAAGAAAGTCGTGTTTGTTCTTTCTCTAATCTTTCTCAGCATGAGAATATAATTAGGACAGAATACATAAAATATCCTAATTTGTACCCTACCTCCGAGACCCTCCTATGGCAAGGCATTTGAGGCTATCTTTTGAAGCTTGTGTCTGGCCGTGCTCACTGAGTACTCCAGTGACGTCCAGTTCAGTCTTTTAACAATTTCTCTTGTGCTGAGGCTCAGTTTTGAGGCATCAATCTCAGCACAGATGCCCTTATGCATACTGTTAATGGCAGACACAGGAAAGCCACGTATCCTCAACTTAAAAGGGAAGGTGGCAGGGAGCTTACAAAGCCTCTCAAAACCATCAGCACAGACAGAGCTGAAGGAAGCTACATAAATTAAATGGTGTTTCTAAACACTCTCCTTCCCCTAGACCTCACCTGCTGAAACGGTAACGCACCCAGTCAATCCCAATTGTCTCACAGACCAACTAAATAAGAGCTACAGATTTACAGAACTATTTCAGTTGGAAGGGACTTTACAAAGTTATCTAGTCCAACCTCTTGCTCAAGAGCAGGTTAGATTAGCTCAGGCTGCCGAAGGCCCTTTTCTAGTCTAGGTTGAGAACCTCTGAGGATGGAGACCCCACGTCTCTGGGAAACCTCCTCCAGTGCTTGACCGCTCCTGTGAAATTTTCTTTCCCAGTGTGAAACTGGGATCTCCTGTATTGCAAATTGTGTTTGTTGCTTCTTTTCCTATTTCTGCTTACATTAAAGAAGAATCTGGTTCTGTCTCCTCTCTGCCCTCCCATAGAATCATAAAATCTTCTAGGTTAGAAGGGACCTTCAAGATCATCATGTCCAATCATCAACCTCACTCTGACAAAAATAAACACCCACACAACAAACAAAATGCAACACCATCACTAAACCACGTCTCCCAGCACCACGTCAACCTGTCTTTTGAACACCTCCAGGGATGGTGCCTCAAACACCACCTTGGGCATCCCCCAAAGGGGTCAATTAGCAGCAAAGAGCTAGAAGGTTCCTAGTTCTCTCTTCTTTTTTAGTGTTAATTTCTAGCCCTAAGAGATTTCAGTCATTTCACCCCTCTGGTATCATCTTCCACTTTTGCCCACTCAGAGAAAAAACCTAGACCTCCCCAAAGACAAAACAAGAACATGTAGCTTGAGCTAGCAGTAGGCATAAAAGCTGCATAGATTTCCTACAGGCCGTAAGTTATGGCCATAAGGAATGATGTAGTAAGATGGCATCAAAACCACAGGGCTGGTTATCTCTAGAAATTACAAACCAGCAAGAAAATAGCACGTTGAAACATTTTTCATTTCGGGAGCAGGATGCAAGTATGGAAGGCAAAGCAGTCAAGCTCACTGATTTCTTTTGGGAGCTTCAAATACTGTTGAACAACAAATATTAAACAGCTCTTTTTTTTTTGAACAGCTTAACTCCACGAACTGCCTTTTCATTTTTGTAGTAGAGAACAAAACAAACACGTGTAATTGGTGAAAATGAATTTAGATATTTAAATAGCAAAAAATATGCGATTAAGCAAAATGCTTCTTTTTTCCTAGTTTTTGGACTCAAATTCGGCTGACTGCTTGGCATCAGCACCAAGCTAATGCAGTACAGATTGCCTGGCCCTCAGTTCTGGGCTTGGATAATGTTTTGACTCGTCCAATTGCACATTAAGTGGCACTGCCATTCAGATTAACTCAAAGAATTTATTAATCATGTTGAAGCATATGGCCTGGAAGGCAGATAACAGAAATCTGCACTCAAGCGACAGCCCCATTACTGAGACAAACCAAGAACGTTCGGGTTTGACCATCACTTCTAACCTTATATAACGCCACTTGATTTATTAAAGAAGTGCTATCTGGTGGCATGAAACAAACCCAGTAAATATATGTAAACATATGCACCACACCTCCACAAACAAAAAAGCTACATGAACTTGTCCAATTTGACACACGCTAAAAGAAAAAAGGGGGGGCTCTGTAGTTGAAACTTCAACTGCAACAGCTGCAGCCTCTCCTCCCTTCCCCTATTTCTATTTTGATATGATCTTTTTCAAAGTAAATAAAATGTTTCCTGGTTTTGTTTTTAGTGAGGCAGCATGTGGTTTCTGGTGGAAGATAGCGTTTTTATACAGAGATAGTAGCAACGAAGGAGTTCTTCTGCATTAATTAGGTTGCCCCCTTTCAAAAGAAAAACCTATTGTTCATTAAATCGTGGCAATTACTTAAAATGAACAAAATATGAATCTGTTCAGTTGGTATTTGACCAATACCAAAGAAAGTCAACATGCCTTCCTTGCCGCCAACTGAAAATCAGAAAACCAAAGGGTTTCTAAATCTAAGAAACCAAACCCAAGCATAAAACCCTCACAAATTAAAAAAAAAAGGAAACAACACCAAATAAACAAACCACAAACAAAAAAAAAACCAAAAAAATGAAACAGCACAGCTACCATTCCATTTGCTGGATAAATACTTTCTTTATCTGTACTGGACCAAATTCCTCTCATTTCTTAAGTTTGGTGAATAAAAGCAAACATCTTAAATAACCACCCACGTGTCAGAAAGTGTAATACAATATATGTCATTGCAACACCTCTATCAAAGGACTGCTAACATCTTTTAAAACTTTTAAATAACCAAGTGGAAAGGTAAGAGCGTTGCGTTGAGAAAACTGAGTTTGGAAGGTCTGTCAGAAGCTGCAGTCTCCTAGAGACAACCCCTATCTCTCTGTACCCATTCCTGGCATCTCAACACTAGACCTACATCCCTGCACAACCCAGACGTGTTATTTCTCCAATCTGATGATTAAAACTGAGCACAGCCCAGCAGTGACAGCCACCTGCTATTTTTGGATCTTCTCTAAAATTTCGCTTATGTGCTCTTCCTTATCTGAAAAACAAAGGTTCAGAGGGAGCTTTAATTGACGGTCAGGCTCCCAGTGTAATCAGTACCGTGAAAAGCTTTTGTCTGCCAAGCTGATGAGGCCCCTTGGATCCCAACCTATTGATAGGACTAATGATGGTGCCTCGTTTTTCTTGGAAAGGAACTTAGAAAGAGGAATTGCTGCTCTATCTCTGTTCATTTAGGTATGAAGATATGAGGTAGCTGGTGTAAGGAAAATCAGAGCACTGAACAGCATCAATCTCTGACAGGAGGAAAGCACATACCACTGACTGTAGGCACCAAGAGCCACTACCCAGTCACGTCAGGAGGTGATTGTCCCCCTGGACTGGCCACTGGTGAGGCCCCACCTCGAGGGCTGTGTCCAGTTTTGGGCCCCTCACCACAGAAAAGCCATTGAGGGGCTGGAGCGGGTCCAGAGAAGGGCAACAGAAACCTGGGCATCTCCCAACACAGCTACACCTGGTCCACATCCTGCTTGTGTATTTATATACCGTAATGCACATATTGTATAGATTTATTTATATTTATATATGCAGTGTGTATATTTATAGAAACAGTAACACACAGTGAAGTTAATACTTTGTTGTTAGCCATAAATACTCTGCACCAACTACGGGCAGAAAATTAACACATAAAAAGAGACATTGCTTTGGGGAAATAAATGGAGGAATGCTCCTATCCCATGCCTTAACAGATTCTCAAGTCAAAAGTACCAATATCTGAAAGGGTGCCAAAGTTAAAGGGCACACTGGTATTTATTTAGCTCTCGTGTTGTGTACTGAACTCAACTTTATGGGTCCAAAAATGATAAAGATTGAATAGATCCAAATGCCTAATTTTCATGTAGACCAGTGAAAATGGGTTCCCCAAATTAAGAAGAGAATTAAATTGTTCTGTATTTCAACAAGTGATACGGCAAAGGTAAAGGCAATAAAAATAAATAATAACAGCAACAACCACCACCACCACCACCACAAAGCTTTGCAATCCATTCCCAGCAAAGATCACCAAACCATCTGAGAGCAACCAACACGAGTAATTGACATGCTGACATTTTGACAGACATAAGGGAAAGCTCAAGAAAATTAAACCACTGCCCAGCAGAGCAGTTCTGACTTCAGCACGAGCAAGTGTTCCACCGAGTACAAACACATTTCCAAGTGAAATTCAGGATATTTGCTATATTTCCGCATAACCGAGGCGGATTCTTGAATAATAAAAGGTCACACATCATATTCGCACAGTCGCTGAATTTTTGATTTTTTCAGCTACCCTGACCTGAAATGTGAGGCTGCTGAACAAACAGTCTTTAGGTCTGAGAGCAGTTCATTACCTGGTAAGCTGGAAACCAGCTTTATCTTCCAGGTATACTTCAAGGTGTCCTTTTTCAATAGGCAGAGGTTGCAGGTTTAGAAACAGAGAATCCCCTGGAATCGGGCTGTATGTACATCTTTCTCCCCATTTCTCTTTTCCACATGATATATAAACATCTACTCAGGGGACTGTTCAGCTGGATACTGGAATATCCAGCTTACTGTGCTGAATATAACTGCATTTCACAGGTGAAACGCTTCAGGCTTTGAGCAGGTGACAAAAATTACATCAAACAACGTAAGTAACGTGCAGCCAACTAACAGCAATGAATTTCAAGCAAGACAGAGCTTTGCAATAAGAGCTTCTGCACTGGTACACCCTAGGTCTCTCCTAGTGGGACATTCACAGAATCACATGGGGTTGGAAGGGACCTCTGGAGATCATCTAGTCCAACCCCCTGCCCAAGCAGGGCCACCCAGAGCAGGTCCCACAGGAACGTGTCCAGGTGAGGTTTGCATGTCTCCAGAGAAGGAGATTCCCCCACCTCTCTGGGCAGTCTCTTCCAGGGCTCTGCCACCCTCAAAATGAGTAAGTTCATCCTCATGTTCAGGTGGAACTACTTATATTCAAGTTTGTGCTGGTTTATACAGCAACAGTTGTTTCTGAAGTCCACCCCTGCCACTTGTAGCTCTCCTTGCAGATAGCCAGCTCAGCTCCCTGGCAAAGGCAAGTGAACTTGTAATAGATACAGACGTTCCAAAGGTTCAAAACCCACTCCATCAACCATCCCGTGAGCCCTGAGCAGTCACTCTCCACTGGGTAGATTGTATTTTAAGGGCTGCATGTCCATCTCCAGACAGCAGGGGTCCCAGTCTGATCTCTACTAATGCTGCAGTGGGTGCCTTAAGTCAATTACCCCGAACAGACATCTATGTGACCTGGGCGAGGGGACAGAGTGGGTCCTCAGCAAGTTTGCTGATGATACCAAACTGGGAGGGGTGGTTGACACCCCGGAGGGAAGTACTACCATCCAGCAAGACCTGGACAGGCTGGAGAGCTGGGCAAGGAAGAACCTCATGAGGTTCAACAGGGAAAAGTGTAGGGTCCTGCACCTGGGGAAGAAGAATGTCAGGCACCAATACAGGTTAGGGGTGGACCTGCTGGAGACAAGTTCCGAAGAGAAAGATCGGGGGTCCTGGTAGACAGCAAAATGACAATGAGCAAGCAGTGTGCTCCTGTGGCCAGGAAGGGCAACGGAATCCTGGGCTGCACAGGGAAGAGCATGGCCAGTAGGTCCAGGGAGGTGATTCTGCCCCTCTACTCTGCTCTGGTGAGACACCACCTGGAGCACTGTGTCCAGCTCTGGAGTCCTCAGCACAGAAAGGGCATGGACCTGTTGGAAAGGGTCCAGAAGAGGGCCACAAGGATGATCAGAGGGATGGAGCACCTCTCCTGTGAGGACAGTCTGAGAGAGCTGGGGTTGTTCAGCCTGGAGAAGAGAAGGCTCCAGGGAGACCTTATAGCAGCCTTCCAGCACCTGAAGGGGCTACAGGAGAGCTGGGGAGGGACTCTTGGTCAGGGAGTGGAGCCGTAAGACAAGGGGTAATGGTTTTGAATTGAAGGAGGGGAGATTTAGATGAGATATTAGGAAGAAATTCTCTCCTGTGAGGGTGGTAAAACCCTGGTTTCCCAGAGAAGCTGTGGCTGCCCCATCCCCGGAGGGGTGCAAGGCCAGGCTGGATGGGGCTTGGAGCAATCTGCTCTGGTGGGAGGTGTCCCTGCCCAGGGCAAGGGGGTTGGAACCCTTCCAACTCGAAGCGTTCTACGCTTCTCTGAGGGCAGAGTGGCCCAGCAGAGCACCTGGAACAGGCAAGGATGCAAGGCAGGCCGTTTCCTTGACTGCTGCCTGGACAAAGCACGGGGCTCAGAAGCATTCTCCTGCTGTGCTTTGAGCTTCCCATCACTCACACGACTGCCGTGGGAACCCGACCCGACACCCAGCCATACCAGTACTCAGGAGGGCAAGGCACAATGTAAGATTCTCACAATGCTTTATTCTAACACATCATCCTATCTGGAAGCTTCTCCTTTTCTGCTTTCCTCGGTTCTACCCATCACCTATTTTGAACTGCTGCTGTTAAAAATAAAAGGAAAAAAAAAAAAAGAAATCAAGACCTGGTTGTGCATTTTGATCAGAAACCTAAGAAAAGCTTACAGTTTCAGAAAACTGTGAGAAGACACATCAGAAGCCCAGCAGGGCTGCATGAGCACTTTTTGAAGGGGCAATTTTAATTATTTATTTTTAATTTTTTTTTAGCTCGTGCATGTCTTCCACACGTATTGATTATTTTGACCGACCCTTTCCTGAGCTGTGAGCCTGAGGCAAATCCGCGTGGAGATAGCAAGATGTGCAGACACGTACTCCCCCAAATTCTGAAGTTCTCAGAACATTTGGCTCTTTTTCACCTGGAGTTTGCAGGCAGTGGTTATGTCTCTACTGTAGTCAACGTTGTGCCTGCAAAGTGGAGCGGATCTAACCAAGCTTTAGTAGGCAACAAAGCTCAGCCTAGGTTCTACCTGAAAGCCTCTGTCTTCTCTGGTGGGTTTTATAGTCTAAACGGAACTAAATGCCACTGCTGCTCCCAGGAGCCCAACAGATGAGTTCATAGCTAGGTAGGGTTTCCCCAAGGACCTAGTTCTCAGCACTGAGCAGGCACAGAACAGCCCTATGAGCAAACCAACGTGAGACCTTCCTCTACCACTCAAAAGCCCCTCCCCACAAAGTGGTTTCAAGCAGCAACGAACATTAGTGACTGCCCTTGCAGACCTTCTCTTAAAGACCTGTCAGACATTTCTGAAGGTATGAGGACACTTGCAAGGAAACCACTTTCTAAACATTTCCCAGATCTGAATTTGCTGTGAGAAGGCAATTAATACACTGATTGGATGATAAAACATGGAGATTAAACTAACCTTTTCAGTCATCCTGTCCATCTTTCTAAAGAGAAAGTTTTTCTCCAGTACACTCTCCGAGTGTTGCGTTTGGTTTAATTAAAAGATTTTTCAAACCTCGGAGGTTTTGCTTCTTTCCAACAGAAAACTGTACCACATCACAACAGATCCCAACAGATGTTTCTCCCGATATTTACCAAAGTCTTCTTCATGCAGCCGTATCTTCCCCTACACGTAGGAGTTACTTAAGTACATATCCTCAATCCATGCCTGCTAATTGTCCATTCAGACACTTCACAGTTTTCCCTTAAACAAGCAAAAACTCCCTTTCATTCCATGTCTACCCAATTACTAGTTGTCCACCCATGGCATCTGGAGACAATGCCCTACTTTTACTATTCGTTGCACACCAGTCATCTCTCTGCCAGTCTTCAGTTTTATAATCCACATCCAAACAAACCAGAAAGAAATCATCTTGGCATCAAGGCAGGGACAGAAGCTTATCAACTAAGGCTTCAGCCGCTGATGCTGCCATGGGAATCTTGTGTGGGCTGGGGGAGCTGTCAGCACCCTGTCCCACAGTCATGTTTGAGCACCGAAAAGATCCTTTCCTCCGTGGGTGTCAGGGTTTGATTCTGGCCTCTCTCCATCACAGTCCTGCAAGTTTTGGTCTCTACTGCAAGTGTGCAATAAATGAATACTTCTAGCAGGCACCGTGAAAGGAAGTCAATAAGCATTCAAGAGGTAGTCTACATGGCAACCAGAACATTCATGATACAAGACATGTAAGGTAGCCACAGTCGCAGAACCATAGAACGGTTTGGACTGGAAGGGACCTTAAAGATCATCCAGTTCCAACCTCCCTGCCCTGGGCAGGGACACCTCCCACCAGGCCAGGTTGCTCCAAGCCCCATCCAGCCTGGCCTTGAACCCCTCCAGGGATGGGGCAGCCACAGCTTCTCTGGGAAAC
>JAOQGH010000012.1:53496531-53511694 GCA_025769975.1 Gallinago jamesoni
CACCCCCAGCTCCCTCAGCCTCTCCTCACAAGACTTCTTCTCCAGACCCCTCACCAGCTCCGTTGCCCTTCTCTGGATCCACTCCAGTCCCTCAATGGCTTTTTTTTGTGGTGAGGGGCCCAAAACTGGACCCAGCCCTCGAGGTGGGGCCTCACCAGTGCCCAATACAGTGGGACAATCACCTCCCGAGTCCTACTCCCCACGCTGTTCCTGGGTACAGGCCACAACTACAGGCTTGTAACCCAACTCGATAACCACAAACCGGACATTTGATGTGGAAGCTGCTTGATATAGAAGGACACAAGAGAGAACAGATAGAAATCTGCATCTGTCTACAGCAAAGATGCATCTCCACTAAATTTCAAGTACAATCCCTTCAGGATACTCATTCAGACTAATCAGATTAACGTATCTGTAGACTGTCCCGTATGATGGATTATCTGAATTTCTTACTTAAAATTTGCATGAAACATGGTGGCTGGTTTGTCTAGAGGTCAAACGGGAGATTTGATCTGAAAATTCTGTTTGCACTTCACACAAAAAGGCACAAAATCTTGAAGTTCCACTGAAAGGCACCCATTGCCTGTAGTTGTCACTCATCCCAATTAGTAGACTTAGTTCAGTGAAAGAGGAACTTCACCTCTTTAAATACCAAGTTTCTATCTTTCATGAAAAATCCAGACTTATGCCTTACAATGCACATGCCAGAGTTATAAAAATGCAGGTCAATTAATTAATTTTTAAAAAAAGCATACACTTCATAATTGTTAGCTTATTTAATATTTAAAAAACAAAGCCTGAAATCTAAATCTATGAATGAGATACGGTGATTTAAAAATCTAGGATATACAGCTTTTGCTGTATTAATTCTACTGTTTGCTGTATTGTTTAGCCAGGAGTCCTATCAGATTTGGGGGAAAAATCCTGGAAGGGTATTTCTGGCAATAATCAACTTAATTTTCCAATAATGAAAAAGGAATGTTGCTATCAACATTCAAGTTAGGCCCATTCTCATCCTACGTTATTTAACGAGATTTAATCTATCAATTGTCAAATCAACCAATAAAGTCATTAAAATGAAATACAGGCTCTCTCCACAACAGATGCAAATCACGTCGGGTCACATTAAATGGACTATTAAAAACCTCCAGAAGAACAGTAACACAATGGTTGTAAAATCCAGTTTTGCTTCTAGACTATTTATTAGCACAGATTAAACAAGTTTAAAACCCAGGCAAACAAAACAATCACCTGCACTGTTTATGTTTAACGATTAGAAATATAACTGGGAAACCATATGCCTGGGTTGCCTGTTCTTCAGAGTCAAGCTGGTTTCACCAAGGTCACAGAAGGATCTAAATTGATGATTCAAAAGAGAAAACAAAAAAATTATCCTCCTCAAGGGTGTTTTTTCAGTAGCTGTCACAATCAGCTCAACTCAGAAAACAGTCGTCTTATTATTCTTAAATGATATGGCCCTCAGACACATCTGCCAAACACGCTCTTAGTCAGATTATTAATTTTATACATCTTTTCATTTTTCACAGAAAATGGTGACTGATGCCTCTCATTCGCCACTTGATCAGTTTTTGGTGGTTTTCCTTTTCTTTTTTTTTTTTTTTTAAATTCAAGCCGCTTTCAGATGGAAACAGAAACCCAATTAAAATGCACACAACCACCGTTTCACATTTTTAAAAGCAACAAAAGATTTTCATTAAAGTCTGGGACAGGCAGGATTGTCCTGTCTCATCAAATTCCATCCAGTGCTGCCACGGGAAACACGTCAAGTAATACTTCTCATAAACTTTCCAGCATCCCCTTTAAAATCACTCAGGCTGCTTCTTCCCCAACTCCAGTCTCCTGGAAGGCTCATTCCTCCAGTGAATGACAGTGCACTTCTAATTTGCCGCTTGATTTTATTTGAACAGATCTTAAATCAACATTATTTTTTATCTTCTCCAACCCTAAACCCTCTTTAGCCCCTTTACATATTTATTTTACTATAATTTCATTAGGCTAAACAGGACAAGCTCTTTTAGCCTTTTCTCACAGAACATGCATTTTTGGAGCCCGCTCCAGGCTCAGGTCCATGATTTTTGGAGACGGGTTATCGGAGTTGCACGTGGTGGTGGCATCAAAACCTTCTACAGTGGCACTAAATGAGATACTACTGCTGGCTCTGAGTCCTTCCTTCATCATGGGATCATCTTTGCTCCTGCTGCTGCCCACATTGTAAAGGGACCACACATCTCCAGTGCCATTAAGGCTACACCTTCTCCTGCACGTGCGACTGTGAGCCTGAGCCGTGGTATTTGGAAATTGAGTCTCCTGACCTTGCTTTTATGTCCAAAGTAGGATGCTGACAGGAGGGTTAACGGGCTTATCATCCAGCCTGGAGTTGTCAACTGCTGGTGACTTTTCACTTCCACGTGCTCCTTCCCATTAGCCAGTGGGCTTTTCCCCAACTTCTACTCTGTCCTCTTTCCCAAAAGCTTAAGACAGGTCTTGCTGTGTCATGGAGGGTAGTAAGACTCCATGGTTGGACTAGGTGATCTTAAAAGGTCCCTTCCAACCTAGACTGTTCTGCAATTCTATGATTCTAAGATGCTGACCTTCAATAACCACGCTGTCTTCAAGGCTCAGTTTGACCTCTTCATCTTTGTGGGTTTTCTAGGTAACTAAAGTAGCCATTACTACACATGGAGACAACCCCCATATCTACCAGAAGATGTTTTACTCTCTACCAGAACTCCACTGAAAAATACCATGACTTCTTATTTTTTCAGAGACTGGGAGCTGAAAAATTACCTGCCACCCACCAGCGAGGCGTGCCTGGGGTTTACCATTTCAACAGCATTTTTTCCCCTCCTGCCCAAAAAGGTGAACCCAAACCAACTTTTGGGTTTTGTTAATAGTTCCATCATAAATGTACAAGGTTATTTCACATTAACCTCTACTTTTTATTCCCACTCTTCTGATCAGCGCGGGCCCTGTAACATTTCTATTCCGTCCTTGCCTGCCATGTTTCCGGTAAAGCTGTAAAAATCTATTTGCATACCCATAACAATTGTTTTAGCTCTTGTGTTTTGCTGCCCAGGTTCTTGCACATTAGTCAACGAAGCATTTCAGTTACTCCTCACTGACCTCATCCAATTTTCTAGCTGGGTTACGTATGTTGTCCAACTACCGCTCCAATCCACATTAAATGGTACTTCCCTCCGTTCCACGCTCTAACCCCCAGTTGTGTCTTTATCCTCTACTAAATAAAGCAATCTTATATGCTATGGAGACATAAATAAGCTTATCTAACGACATTTTGCATTTAAAAGTGACCTGGTTTACTGGATGCACGTGGTTGAACTCAGCAGCTAGAGATAATATTGATTGTTTCTCATCACCAAGCCCTTTCGGGCTTTATGAATAGTCGGTCTCATCATCTCATACCTCATTTTTATTCATACACTGAAAAGGAAAATAAACCATTCTACTTTTTTTCAAACCTAAGCATTGAACTGAAGTCAGATGACTACAATAAAATGATAATAATAAAAAAAAAAAACCTCTGGGTCTACAGCAGACAACTATAAAAAGCTTCTTTAGCTTACTCTAGCTCCAAATGCTCAGCTAATAACGTGGCCAGTTCTGTCTGTTCCCCTTAAACTTACAGCAACTCATATTTAAAAAACCTTCTTTATGTACTTTGAATGATTTTAAACTAAACTGAGGGTTTATTTAAAAAGTGCCACGTTTTTCATTTTAATTAGGTAGCTGCCAAATACTTACTAACCACTGAAAGGTACCTAGAGGACACTATGTGTTTCTTGATGAGAGGGCTGGAGCACCTCTCCTATGAGGACAGGCTGAGAAAGCTGGGGTTGTTCAGCCTGGAGAAGACTCAAGGAAGACCTTATAGCAGCCTTCCAATATCTGAAGGGGCTACAGGAGAGATGGGGAGGGAACTCTTGGTCAGGAAATGGAGTGACAGGACGAGGGATAATGGATTTAAATTGCAAGAGGAGAGATTGAGATGAGATATTAGGAAGAAATTCCTGTGAGGGTGGTGAGACACTGGAACAGGTTGCCCAGAGAAGCTGTGGCTGGCCCCATCCCTGCAGGGGTTCAAGGCCAGGCTGGATGGGGCTTGGAGCAACCTGGTCTGGTGGGAGGTGTCCCTGCCCAGGGCAGGGGGGTTGGAACTCAATGGTCTTGAAGGTCCCTTCCAACTGTAACCACTCCATGATTCTAAATTGGGTATTCTCAGAAGTTACTGACAGGAAGACTTCAAAAACTGTGTTATCTGCTAACACAGCAATTGGAAGACACCTCCTCTCTCCTCCTCTGGCAAACCACAGCCAGTACCTTGAGAGCGGCACAGGGATTGAAGAGCAGTTTAAACTCAATAATTAAGGCAGAATACGCGCTTGAATCCACAACTGCCTGGGCTGAGGACAAGTTGGCTTGTCCAAACACTCAATGAATTACAAAAAAAACATTTGAAAACTTCTCCACTTCCCTCTCCAAGACCAAACCAAACAAATTTTAACTACAGCCGCTGGACCATGAGCAGGTTGATTATGTTGTTGACATAAAGAATCCTTTGCAAGGCCCTCCCCTTCAGACCAAACTACACTTGCACCAGATTTGGTGGGTGCAGAGCTCACAGTAATGGAGCTTTTAACATGGAAAAAACACTTTGAGGAGTTTCAGACACCCTCCACCCTTCCCTCCTGTTGTATCCCATCAGTGGGAGAATAAAATGAGAGCTGTGGGGAGGAGGGGTCAGGAGAGCTGACCAACAGGGGTATTCCACCCCATCTGCCCCATGCTCAGTAGAAAAGCTGAGGGATCAAAGGGTCAGCTCTCTTCCAACAATGGCCAACATCTGAAGAGGACTCTGTCTGTTCACCTGCCGTTGATCCTGATCTGTGTGTTCCTCATTCCAGAGCTGGGATCCAGTTCCCATCTTCTTCACAGCTGCAAAAAACAGCAGCAGAACTCATCTGCTGATGTGTCAGGGGAATTTTTCTATTTCTCTCTAGTTCCCTTTCCTACCTTCTCCTGATGTCACCTTTATTTTTCTCCCTAAAATGCTTACCTTTATCTATCTCTAAAAGAGTTTCTTCTTTTTTCTCAGTTTCCATCCCTCATTTTCCCCTCCCGTGACGTTTCACTTTTCTCTCTTCACTCACTTCACCACACTGGGGACTGTTTCCATTTCTAATTATACTTCCCGATCTAGTTGACATTTAGGAACTCTTATTATATTTTCCATCAAAGGACCATCGCAGCTCCTTCAAATGAAGGAATCCAACAGCACACCGGAACACAAGCCAACTCACACTGGTCCTGAGACTCGCTGGATTTCAGCTGAGCATCCCTCACAGTCAGCTCATCAAACCTTCATCCCACCCTCTTGGCTGGGCTCTACCGAGCACGCTCAAGGAATGTGGCGGGATTGAAACAGAAAAAAACAGAGCTTCAAATGCTTACCGATGACAGGGAAAACAGCAAGAGACCAAAAGAATATTACAGTCAGGGAAATACAGGAGAGAAAAATAAAAGAAGAAGATAGCACAAAGGTAAGCGCGAGAAATATTGCGATTTGCCTTTTTCTACCCAGCTGTAGTTAAAGCTGCCAGAACTGGAGTTCTTTCATTCCCCTCCACCCCTCAGCCATGATATTTCTCTGTCACTAGTGGCTTTCTTTCAAAAATTACATCTTAAGTTAAATTTCTCTGTGATAGACGTGAATGTAACTTTTATAATCCGGGACTACTTACGTGTGCAGCTATAAAAACAAATCTTCTATTGATAAAAATCAAAATTCAGTAAGGAAAAACAACTGTCTGTGCTCCTGAAGCCGCACTTCACTTTTCCTACTGGACTCCTCCTCTGTTTTGTTTCACACCAAAACTCCAAATAACCTTACACATCCATGGTTAAGTTAATTAATACAGGCGAGTTCAAATTTGGCAGCTTTAGCTCATCCTTGACATCCTCACCGCTGACAAGCCACAAAAGCGTTTCTCTTTTCTACCCTAACAACACGCATCACGTCATCTTTGTTCTCCACTCAAAGCCTTGTAGAGCACTCATCCATCTGCATGAGCACAAAGAGACCAAACCTAACCTTCTGGCACCTGCATTATCATCCTTCAGGCTTTGCAATTGCATTGCTGTAAGAGAAGTGTAAGCACCATGAGGGCAACATTACGGTAAGCAAACACGCGGGAGCCTTGGATCATGTATCCCAATTTATTGTGCCTTTTTAAGTTCATAGTTAAGTCAAAGAAGTAAAGTTTATGGTGGCCTTGGTGAATCTGCCTCTAGGGTTTGGAGGTCAGGGAGAATGAGCCTGAGTAGACCACAGACTCCCTTTTAAAGCAAGGGAATGAACTCAAAGCACTTGCTACAGGTCCCATAGAGCACGTCAGAAATATTCCTCCTCTTCCTCTCCAGCCCCTTCTTCCTTTGAAATGAGCAACAGCTTCTCATTCTGCCTCTGAAGCGAGAGCTGCTCGCTCTTTGGCAAGATGCACAATAGAATCATTCACACAGGCTAAAAAACTGCTTCTTAACATATGTAAAAATCGCAGCATCTGGGTTTTGCAGATCTTTTTCTTGGTTAATGATCAGGTCTGTGTTCCTATTGTTCATAGAATGGTTAGAGTTGCAAAGGACCTTAAAGATCATCCAGTTCCAACCCCCCTGCCCTGGGCAGGGACACCTCCCACCAGAGCAGGTTGCTCCAAGCCCCATCCAGCCTGGCCTTGAACACCTTTGAGTACCTAACGGGCGCTCCCACAACACAACGAAGCTTAAAAATCCCACCCAGCATTTGGGCTGAACTTGGAGTTTGCAGCAACGTTCAATGAGCCGCAAGGTTGTGGGTTCCGCAGCTTCATTAGAAACTGTTCTAATTAGCAGTCCGTAGGCACAGGCACAGAGCTTTGTGCTCCAGGAACAATTTTCTCTTAAATTCTCTAAAAGGAAAAGATGGATGTATAAATCCCACTCACATCTAAAAAGACCTATCATCTGAGCCTTCAACCGTTAGTACTGCATTAAAGCTGTCTCTCTGGTGTGAAGAGGCTTAATCACAAAACAACCCCGTTCAATTCCCTTCTCCAGATTAAGCTGTCATTGTTTAAAACACCCTTTTTTTTTTCCCCCCTCTTTTTTGTTCCTTGCACTGGAAATGAAGTTAATCCAATACATTTCTATTTTTTTTTTTTTTTTAACTTTTCTGTTATTTTCTCCACCACAGGATGGTAGATCAGAGTAACGACCTCTTTCAGAGATTAACACCAGATTAAATATTTTAAAACTCTTGGAAGCAACTCAAAACCTCTATTGCAATATAGCTTCTACCCTTTCCCCTCCTCGGGCCATAACCAATGAAAGGGAGAAATAAATCTCATACCGCAACATAATATTAAACTGAAATTGGATGCGAGACTGAAATACCGCCCGCATAATTTTTTGTTCTATAGCTCAGTGTTTTCTTGCATATTCTACTGCCAGGCAGCTGAGCTTCAGCTAAGACCCTTCTGAGAAAGAAAGAAAACAACTCGTAACCTGCAAACTGTCATTTCAAACCTAAGCAAGGGAAAGACAAACCACCTCTAATAAAAGTTTGATCTCTTCATTTCTCTATACCGTCTCCCAAAGCTCCATAACAAGCAGAAATATACTGCAAAAGGGAAATAGAGTAGCAGCTTTGGGGTTCTTTTTTTTTTTTTAAGGAATGAGAACTTGGTCAAATTGCATTCTCTATCCTTCTAGATAAATTAGGACTTGACTCAGGTCCTACTTAAACATACACCGTGACTCTCAATGACCTCAGAAACTTGCTGAATCTCAGCGATACCATATTGATCTTACAACACCAGTAGGACTTCGCTGTTTCTTCAGGAAACAAGAGCGATGTGCAACTCCGGGACATAACACAAAGAATGCACATCACTTAAAAAAAAAGTGCAGGGCTGTATAACTGAATTTGTGGGGTTGTTTGGTTTTGGGGTTTTTTTTGATTATTTTTTTTCCACAAATTTAATCTGCATTTAAATAGATATATTGTTTTCTGGAAACTGCTACCTTGGTGAAAGCGGAAAGAGTGATATTAAGAACTGGGCAGAGGCTTTGTTTTTCACCAGCACATAAGAAGAGCACCTGGAAAGCCCAGAGTCCCAAAATCCTCCATTTTATGGAAGGCTCTTTTCAACAGGACTTCCCAGCCATTATACATATATTAACTCAGCAGGACACAAAACACCTGTACATAATTTTAGGCCTTAAATTTGATGGCATATGCAACGTTCCATTGGTTTAGCTCTGCACGCACACATGCCTACGAAGATGCTACACGCAATCACACTAATACCACCAGAATGGGAGAGAAAAGGTGGTGGAAGTATGTTCATTCCCTCTTTACATCACTATAAAAATTCAGGAGAATCAAACACAGCTATCAAAAGTCAAGCTCAAAACCAAAATCCACAAGGCAGACACTCTCCCTCAGTAAACACTTGAGCTGGGGAACATTCTGCCACAGGTTTTTTTTGTGGGTACTTGCAGTCTCACCTACGTGGTTTGAAGAAAAGCGTGTAAACCAATTTTTGGGGGGAAAATAAACATCAATCTATGAAGCAACTAAACACCACCTCTGACTTAGGAAATCTTATGATATTACTGGGAGATGAAAAAGCACATCAAAGAAGCATCACTGTGCACGAATGTGCTTTCAAAGGTATTCTGCACAAGCCCAGTGGAGACCAGATAGCAGCCGGATGAACCCAGTCCAACCCGGTGTGACTGTCTGTCACGTCTACCTTTAGAAAAGTGGCACCAAGCACAGTACCTCTTACAAATTTCTGACACTTCTGGAATATTATATTACTTTCATTCGGCGTGAATAAGAAATGCACGTAACCCAAATCACCCACACAACTCACTTGGAAACATGATCTTGACAAGATCTCTGATCTCTGACATACTGTACCAAGAATGGAAGCCTTTTATGAAAGCTCCCCTTGAGTAATCACACAACAAAGAAATACAGAAAGCTTCCAGTCCAAAATCCTAAATGGCACATACAGGCATATACAGTTTGAACTATTAATAAAATGATTTATAGGGTTTTACAGGATGGTCCTGTTAACTTGATAAACCACTATCTATATTAAGATGTCGAGGCTCTTCCAATGAATGAACATCAGTAGAAAAAAAAATGCCAATGTATCCAGTTTTGGGCCCCTGACCACAAAAAAGAAAAGCTGTTGAGGGGCTGGAGTGGGTCCAGAAAAGGGCAATGGAGCTGGTGAGAGCTGGGGGTGTTGAGCCTGGAGAAAAGGAGGCTGAGGGGAGACCTTCTGGCTCTCTCCAACTCCCTGAAAGGAGGGTGTAGCCAGGGGGGGGCGGTCTCTTCTTCCATGGTCTCTCGTCCCAAGTCCATGGGACAAGAGGAAATGGCCTCAAGTTGCCCCAGGGGAGGTTCAGGTTGGAGATTAGGGAAAATGTTTCCACGGAAAAGGTTCTTCAGCCTTGGACTGGGCTGCCCAGGGAAAGGGTTGAGGCCCCATCCCTGGAGGGATTTAAAAGACGGGTTGACATAGATGTTTTTTATCAGAGTGAGGTTGATGGTTGGACTCGATGATTTTAGAGGCCCCTTCCAGCCTGGACAATTCTATGATTCTACGGTTCTAAGTGCAGGCAGCATGGGGCACCCTCAACACGTCAGAAGCTGAACTGAGGGAGGCACAAAGCTTTTTAAAGTTGTCAGAGATGTCTTCAGCAGGACATATAAAACAAGGGATTGCCTGAAAGCTTAAGTGGTGATTGTCAAGTAGGAGCAGCCTGTTCAACAGCAAGATCGACCTGCTTCAGATCCGCCCGCACAACTTCTGTGGCTCCTTCCTAAACCTTAAAACCTCTCACAAAAAATCAGGCTCTAAAATGAGCCCTGTTTTCTCACAAAAACATTCAGTCCTAAGAAGAACACTTTAAATGAATCAAACTTCTTAATATTTACAGTCTCATCCTGTATTAAAAGATATGTTTAGAAAAAATACTAACATGTAGGGATAAAAGGCAAATTAAAATAGTCACAGAAAAGTTTAATTTTTTTTAACGTATTTAAATTATAATAACGTAATGGAGGGAAACCAATTAACATTGTGACTTCCCAAAATGTTTAAAAAGCCTGGCCTCAGAAAGCAAGCAGGGAATACAAGACTCAAACATGCAGTTTAGCAAGAAAGTTTAGAAGCTAGAGATATACAAGCTCTGCTTCACTGCTACAAAGACACTTTGTAAATCTAATTATTGGTGCATCATCGTAGAGCAAGAAGACAATACCCACACCACACCTATTAAGCATTTCTACTGCCCCGATAACCATTAAACCCTGGAAATGTAATAGAAAAAGGAAAGGGAAAGTGCTACAGCTGCAGAACTGCCTGCAAAAATGAGCAGTTCTATGGGGTTTAAACAGAAAAGAGAAGGTGAAAAAACAGCGGACTTGTAAATAAGTTCATAGCATTTAATTACAGATCTGAAGCAGAGCCTATGAAGTTTACTTAGTGGAGAAGCCCAACCTGATTTTTAATAAATAATCAGGATTTCAAAGGGCACTGGATTCAACCTTCTGCTTCCAGGCCCAAGTACAGACTTGGTATCATTTTAGATAACATCTTTGGTCTCAAAACTTCAGAAAGTGAGCCTTGTTTGAGGCATAACAATACAAGTGGCTGCTTTAAGTTCAAAGTAATATTCAAAAGGTTTCAATAATAGAAACTTTGAGTTAAAACAAGAGCCGGATGGAACTGCAATGACAGAAATGTCACCACAAGCCCTCCCTGCTTCGTGCAGTGTCACTTCAGGCTCCACAGAGGCAGGCTGACACCGCATCTATTATGGGATCATACGAACACCTGCATATTTATCATCAAAGCCCAAAACCTCTTCTCGAGATCTGTTTTAACAATGACAGCAAATATAGAGAATAAAGAATATTGAATTGTTATTCTTTACCCTTTGCTTACAGTGCAGTATGTTTTAAAAAGGAAAATTTGAACGCGAGGTTCCATTCCCAGCCGTGCTGCGGTTTCATACAGTTTTAATGTTATTTAGCTCTTTTAAGAAATGAGAGAAATCATCACTAATTTTTTAATATAAAGAATAAAAGACTACAAGTACCTACTTGACAAGCCAATGAGGCAAAACCAAGACTGCAGCAAATAACAAGTAAAGCTGAATAACTTATGATGCGTGCTTGTTTATTATCTACAAGAGCATCACGTGCCTAACCCATCACTTACACATCCCACTCAGAAGCCCATTATATGATTACTTTCCAACACGAGCAAAAAAAAAAAGTCCTTTTGCCTTTAGATCTCTTCCCTAATCATGGCATGGCACATTTAACAGATGAAATGGATTAGGAAACAATTCTTCACAGAAACAGTGGTCAGACCCTGGAACAGGCTGCCCGCGGAGGGGGTTGAGTCCCCATCCCTGAATGTGTTTAGGAGTCATTTAGATGTGCTGTTGGGGGATATGGTGTAGGGGAGAACTTTGTAGAGTGAGTTTGGTGGTTAGACTCAATGATCCCAAGGGTCTTTTCCAACCTGAATGATTCTATGATTTATTTGCTTCACGCCTATGAACTTCATTTAAGTAAGGATCCCCCATACGACGGCAAGAACCCTCCTTAAGGGAAAATGAAAGCATTTGTCATGTAATACTTGCTCAATTAAAAACCCTTTGGTTTCAGCAATCTGTATGTCATGTTTCCTTTAGTGGCGCGTGTCTGCTCTTGCTTTCATCACTGAAATGAGGTAGAAAACCTCTGAGTTCAGTAGCAACATCCTGGCACAAAGCTGGAGGGATGGAGGAGTCAGGTCTGTTGTTGTTTCATGACGATGATACAGCTCCTTATAGGCAATGCTTTACGGAACCATAATTAGTTTCACACGCTGAGTTTAACACTCCCCCTTCTTACTCAGCACTGCACTAGGCTGTTCAAGACAAACACTTGTAAATGAGTATTTTTTTTATAACTCAATCATTAACATCCATAAGCTTTGCTATGGAAAAGTAACTCTTCTTCCCGAGTGGTGTGCTATCTCCAGATAGATCAAAAGTCATGTTCTGTCAATGAGTAGCTTTCATTAAAATAAAATAAAAAAAAGAGAGAGATCGGTTTGGCACTCTGTTGTAGATGTAAAACTTAAGGGAACTATAAAGCATGTTTATGCACTATCCCTGGAGGGATTTCAAAGCCGGGTTGCCATAGTGCTTAGAGACATGGGTTAGTGATGGGTTTTATCAGAGTGAGGTTGATGGTTGGACTGGATGATCTGAAAGGTCCCTTGCAACCTGGACAATTCTGTGATTTTATTTTCACTCCCTAAGCTGTAACCTAAAGATTCCCAAGCGTTTTGCTTGAGCGGTTCTCTGAAGAGGGATTGCCATCACATACTTCTCCCTTCTAAACAACCCCCCCTCAGCACAGGACTGAAACCCTCCTACAGCCCTCCCCTCACCGTTTTACACCTCTTGTCCTAACCACGTTAGATTTTAGGCAAAATTTGGCCTCACACGCATTGAATTAGTGGCAGACTTATCAGAGATCTCCGAGCCTCAGAGGGATCAAACATTTACTGCTCTTGCAAGTGCAGCCTGCCACAAAGGCACACCGAGGCAAACTCTGAATTTACATAGTCCAAGATTTAAGCATGAAAGCCTACACAGGCAGGCAGGTGAAGTGTTAAATGCCAAACAGTCAGCTAAAAGCAGAGTTTTAAGCCCTACGATGTAAGAAATGTGAGTTGACAATTATGTTGCTCACTGGCAGCACGGTGGCTACACTGGGAATAAATTTAACTTATGTGGGGATTTGTCCAAAAACCCATTAAGGAAGGCACTCCCTCATAGAATCATTTCGGTTGGAAAAGACCCTTGGGATCATAGAGTCCAACCATCAACCCTACTCTACAAAGTTCTCCCCTACACCATATTCCCCAACACATCTAAACAACAATTAAACACCTTCAGGGATGGGGGGACAACCCCCTCCCTGGGCAGCCTGTTCCAATGCCCGACCACTCTTTTGTGCTCAGTGAAGCACAGAAGTAGTTGGAACGTAATTCAGTGCTTCAGTGGGTGATGAAAGAGACAGATGTCTCCATCTGCAGCTCCCTCCTAAAAAACAGGTGAAGTCCTACCCTGCAAAAATCACACAGAGAAACTCTCTCTAGCAAACCCACGGGTGCCAGCCAGGCAGGAATCATGGGAGGTTAAAAATTTTTTTATCACTCTGTATTTCGCTCAGAGGAAGTCATCACAGAATATTTCAGAAAGTTTTATCCTAGTTCCTATTTGCTATCTTCTGTCATGGTTTCAGCTGAATTTACCAAAACCACACTGACAGATGGCCCTTCCCGCCCCCCGCACCCCCAGAAGAGAGGAGAGGAATAGATAAGGTGATTTAGAAGTTTAGAATGAACTAAACTACTTTAATGAAGAATTAATATTAAACTGAAAAAGAAGAAAATAATGAAATGGGTACAATATATACAGAACCGTATCAAGCTTGGAAGGTGCTTCACAACTGAAGCCTCAAGGAAACCAGTGGAGCCAGAATCACTTAATGACCAAGGGGGGCACTAATGGGTTGGATCCTACAACGCTCCAACACACACAAACCCATGGAAGAGATTTCATTTACCTTGACCTTGTAGTACTCCTTGACTTCAGGCCGAATGGAATCAAAATCACCAGAGATGTAATCGGGCAAGAAGCTGAAAGGAAAGCAACGAGCAGTGAGATGAAAAATTAATCCATCTTACTACATTTAATATTTATCTTCTCAAGAGCACTAACGGGTACAAGCACTAATCCCTCAAGGGAAGAGGAGTTAGTTAAAAGCATGTTAAAACAAGAGTTGATATGAGGTGATGCAAAATAAGGTAACAGTCAAACTGTAAAACTGTGTATAATCTAGTATCCCTCCTGTGCGGAGGGAGCTACACGTTGCTCAGATACTTCTACATCTCCCTGGGTCAGGAAGGCAAGACTCAAACCTGCATGGTTCCAGAAAGACAACCTTCAAATACCTTTCAAACGTACCATTTAGTCAGCAAAGTACTTGAAAAAAAAGAACATATCTGAGTGCTGTACATCAAGCCTCAGGGGATATAGTTTGTCAGAAGATGATGATTCTGCTTCTTGGGCAGCTGGTATGCCACAAATGTTCCAAAGATGGGTATTTTAGTTCTTACTGATGTCATCCCATTTCTGCTTTTCTCCTTGATTATTAAACATACTCCCCCCAAAATATGGAAGCCAAAGGCTCAATGGATGTACACAATGTGTGTGAACCTGATTTCAAATCCCAGCTCTTGTTTGGAGAGTACTACTGTGTCAAAGCACCTAGAAATTGTAATATTGTGATATTTATCTCAACTTGCTTATTGTTTTTTTTAATAGCAGATTACTTGCTTAAAAATATTTAGTGCTTAAATTCTTACCAAATTCGTGATGAAACTTCAACTGAGCTATAGAAAGAACAGCTTCAGAATATTTTTAGGAAAAAAAAAAACACAAAAAATACAGCTTTCCATTGCGCACAATTTGTGGAGTTCTAAGCAGCAGCTGAGAGGTGAAAGCATTACCAATTTCAACGGATAAAGCTGAACTGAGTTTTGAAATTAAAGCTGCGATTTCGGTGTTTTCTAATTAATTAAATACATAGCTCCTCTCCTCCAGGGTTACTACCCTTGATGAGGGGTATGAGAGTCCACCAGCAGATCAGCTTACAGCTCAAGCTAAGCTACAAGGAATCGGGCAAAGCACAGTGGGACATGTTTCTCTTCCACATGATTTTAGAAGAACGGGGCAGGTTCTACAAAACTCCCCACCATCAGTAAAACTTATAAAAATCTCACGTTCTGGCTCTGTTCAAAGATTTCGAAAAAGCTGCATGGGCACTGGCCACCGCTTTTCTTTGAAAACTGAAAACTGCTTCACAGAATCATAGAATCATCTGGGCCGGAAGGAACCTCCAAAAGCCATCTAGTCCCACCCCCCCGCAGTCAGCAGGGACACCCCCAACTAGACCAGGTTGCCCAGGGCCTTCTCGAGCCTCACCTTGAATGTCTCC
>JAOQGH010000012.1:53583693-53600152 GCA_025769975.1 Gallinago jamesoni
AGGTCCATGTCCTTCTTCTATTGAGGGCTCCAGACCTGCACACAGTGCTCCAGGTGAGGTCTCACCAGAGCAGAGTAGCATTAGTAGCACCAGTAGCATTAGTTGCTTTCAGATTTTTTTTTTTCCATCTTTCTTTTTTGCCCCTTCCCTTCTGCCATCCGTCACCGGACTAGGAACCGTATCTCTGCGCTTGACTGAAAGACACTTTGGGTACTGCTCAAAAACTATTGCAGATTTCAGGAATTGGCAATGTGTATTTGAAGCACTTTTCGATTGGAAAGTGCGTGGAATCCAAACTACCCAAAGTACCTTCAGAGGTCCCTCTTGGTGATGTCTGAAACAAGCTGCTTGTAAAGCAAGGGGCACTTATTCCTCCTGCTGTTCTAATTTTATTGCTAAGCCAGAACAGTCTGTACAAGGCTGACAATCAGGATTCACGCTACTTGTAAATGTTAGGAATATATTCTCCTCTCTACAGCTTAAGTTTATATTAAAATGAACCCAGAGTTAAAACTAGCAGGCCGGGATGGTTCATTCTGGTACCTATTCCAGTATTTATGCAGAATAATAAGGTTGGGAATGTTTAGCTAGCTCAGCTGTCTGATTGTCTGAACATCCCTAAGTGCTTTATAATTCAAAAAATGCAGGCATCAGTAGATAAATGGGATGCTTTATTACAGACATTATATCCTTGCAATTCTCCTGTGCCAACAATTTAAGTCCCCACAACCTCCTTAAAACTCAAACACCAATTTGAAAGGTACAATCATTCAGGGAAGGAAAAAAAGAAAAGAAGACCTGCAAATAGTTCCTAGCATATACAGGCAGAAGGAACCCAAGACACACACTCTTCACGTCCAGGTCCTGGAACAGTTAATACAGCCAACTTCCCATTTGTTTCAACTCCTGGAGAGATTATAATACAATTAAAAAAAAAATAAATTGTATTAAGTGTAATCTGTGCAATCTATTTCTGTAGTGATGTAGAGCAGACTGGAGATAAACCTTATTAATTTTATTAGGTCACACTGTAAAGCAGAAGAAAATAGGGGTGTAATAGTCCTGTGGCTCACCAGGAAGGACAACACCTTCGAAAGACCTGGGTTTTAATCCATGATCTACTACTGACATGGGCAGACAGATTCAAACCACGTGGGTCCGTATCCTTGAGTGTATATAATGAGGTAGGAACCAACGTACCTTTGAAGAATCGGGTTTGTAGCGGTTTTTGCCTTTGTTCCTCCTGTGTATAATGCCATCAATGAGGAATACTTTTTACTCAACAGCCCAATGCAAAGAAATCTGTATTACTAATGAATAGACAGATGGTATTTGTTTATCAATCAATTCCATACAAATTGAGAAGAAGATTTATTATGATCATCAACAATACGCTGTCATGAAGATGGATGAAAGGTAAACTTTGGAAAGAGGATTGTGTATTGAAGTGATAACTTTTAGAAATAAGGAGTTTTCATCAAATTAGCTGCTATCGAGTCACTATGGACAACAGCAAACAGAGATTGTGCAGTCTCATAGCTATGACTGGGTTCCTGACTTCATGGAGTCAGGAGACTATGCAGATTGCTGAGATGTTAGGCAAGCTGTTTGACCAACCTGGCTAGGAGTTTCTGAGAGTCCTTTGCTGTGGTGTCCTGGTGAGCACGAGAGGAGTTAAGACATGGGAACAATCCGGTGAGATACTGCACTCTCTTCTGCCTGTCTTATTTTGTCTGGCAGGTACAGGAACTCTCATTGTCTTCTCAGTGTGGGACAGCCACTATGAGGAGTCACTCTACATTTTCCTCTCAGGACCATGTCTCCAGCACAGACTAATTTCTCACCTAAGCGCGTTCTACATGCGTTTTCAGGTCTCTATTTCTTTACCCTGAGTCTTGCTACCTGCGCTGATCCTGCAAGCACAGCTCTCTCAGTAGGTGGCACAAGGAGGCAGCGTTTGGGAAATGAATATTGTGCATTTGGCCTGGATGTGAGAGCAGATGGGTGGGGGCAGGATGCTGGAGGTGTGGTGAACACTTTCCTGCCTCTCTGGCCACGTCCACGTCCACGTGCCCCTGCCTTCAGAGCGAGAAAGTCGCCGTACCTTCACGTGGTGGTCTACCAGGTTCTCATCCCTGTCCCATGGCAATGAAGTGGTCTTGTAAAACTCAAGAGGGCAACCTTTGCTTGCAGTCGTTTGTGCATGCAAGGCAGAGATCAGAAGATGAGTAGTGTCTCAGGATAAGAGGGCTAGCTCCAGTTCATGAATCATTAGTGTCACTTCTGCCTTAGCTGGGCTGAAGTTTGGCCAAGTCCAAGGCCCGTATGGCACTCTCCGTGGCGACGATTGCCCGGGTGGTAAAACATGGGGCCGTTGATAGCTGACGTCCACAGCTGTATTGACCTCCCCACGCCGCTGCTCTAACTCATCATCAGGGTAAGGGAAGAGATGCTGAGTCCTGCAAGGACCTAAATCTGCCTCACGAGGCATATTGTCCTTGTGAGGGCCAGCCACTTCGAGGGATCTCTGGGATGGAAGTGACAGGAGGCACCCAGCTGCTTCGGTGTCTTTGTTAGGTTCCATAAAAGCGGCAGCAGCGCTGTCTGATGAGCAGTTTAGAAGGCAGCGATAGAGAGAAGATAATGGCTGCTATTCTGTCCCATTAAGTCTGAAGGGAGCTGCCTGAGCCTGCCCTCCACTCAGATGCTAAATCTGTTATGACTTGCTTGCTAATTCTGTCTTTGGGTCCCAGATGGAGAGAAAAGAACGTCCTGCTGGGGCAGAGGGCAGCCCTCAGATATATCTGCTGGAGTTGTTAGGTGAGGAAAGCAAGCTCCTCTTATTTGCCCAGCCTTTTCCAGCTAGCGCACGCAAAGACATTTGCTAGCTAAAGATGCCTGCCATGGAACGCTTCTTTGATTGAGGGAAAGAAAAGAAAAAAAGGTCCCATGGGACACCGTGGAACGATGAAACCCCTACAGCGGAGAGCGTCGTGCAGGGTGCGTTATTTCTTCGCGCGCGTTAGACGCTCCTACGTGTGGACACAGGCAGAAATATGCACATGGATAATTATATCGCGTCTTCGTTTGGTTTCGTTGCTTCGGTTAGCTGCAGGCTGACGTATGAGAGAGTTCACGTTTAAATCTTCAGAGTAAAACACTTTGAAAGCAAACCTATTAAGGTTAATGGAATGAACTTACACTGCCCGTGGTTAAGGAGGAGGGGTGAGCGAGACACTCAGTAAATTGTTCACCAAATAGCCTGTCACCTCCAGGTCTGCAGCTGAAGGCCTGCCAATGGATCATTCTATTATCTTTAATGAGCTTAATTTTAAAGTGGTATGCACATCAAATGTAAAATACCGATGCTGGTTCTGTTATCTCTGATCCTGCATCTACCTTAAATATGTTAATAAAGAATATGTGCAGTCTAAGAAAGTGCAAAAAGCATTGTACTTCTAGCATTCACTTAAAAATGACTAAAATTTAAAACAAAAGGTGTTTCTCCCCATTAAGCTACTCCATGCACAAACCCCAGTACAGTACGTACAAAGAAATTTTTAGAAAATCAATTCAGAATTGGACAAACTTACCAAGTTAGTTGTTTGGTTTCTTTATACCTACTTCATGAGAAAAGAGAAAGCCACTTAAGACTTAACCTCGGATTGTCGAAGCGCCTAAAACGCAGATTAGCGCCCCATGAGATTTTTGCTGTAGTTGATTGCAATTATTCTTTGGCACCTCGTCACCTCGGAAAATCAGCCTCGTACATTTTTAGGACAGGCTCCCCCATCCAGCTGAGGTGGTTTGTGCGTTTGATGAAACGTGCAACACCTTCCTGCTCCTGCAGAACCCCTGCTGTTCCTTGCCTCTCCTTAGGAAACCCTGCCGCGTGTGCCACGATACCTACCACGTTCGCTTGGTGGCATTCCAGGTGTTTTCATCTCCTTGCCCATCACTGAAGATACTCCCCGGAAAGTGCCAAGTCAAGCCCAGGGATATTCCATCAGGGAGATTGCTAGGAGGTTTCTTACCATGATATCCAAACGAGGAACTGAGATTCCATATGTATCAGCCCGGTCTTGGGGGTGTAATCACCAAAGGGCACTACAGAAGTGTTATCATTCACAGCCCAAGGTTCTGCCTACGAACCGTAAAGGACAGGCAGGAGGTTGACAGCACAGCTGGAAGCAGGGAGAGATGAGACAAGTTATTAGCCCAGAGCTCAAAGGTGTTTTCTCCCTCAAAAGTGGGAAGTGGGATGGAAGCCAGAAGGGGAAACCGAGCCTAATAGCAAGCTTCGGCAGCCTTGCGATGGCAGAAGTGCCAAAAGGAGAGTATAATTCCGGTGAGCTTAGTCGTAGGTTAGCACACATTCATTGGTAAACCAGAATTTATCACATCCAAAGCACTTCTTATGGGGACACGACGTGTACTTTAGCCTGGCTTATTAATTTTAGCTGTGAAATCTATTCTGTGGACTGAGATAAATTCACAAGGTCTGCAATCAGTATATTTTGAAACACTAAATTGTACTGGTTTAATTAGCATTGGGCCGTGCCACCTGACAGTTTTTATTTAAACTAGTGAGACTGTATTCGGGCAATTCGTCTAGCTCAACGCTCCAAAGTATTTAAGCTTTAAAAGGCTTAAAATTAATACTTTACCTGAACTTCACTACTGATCGGGATCTCTACGCTTTGTGTGCTGCCTTCATTCTTGTTCCCTCTTGTTTTAATATTTCTTTCCTCCCAACTTTCTTTTCCTTCCTTGCTGCTCCCTAAGTTTTTCTTCCCTTCTGTTGAGTTCTAACCTTGCCTTCCCATGGGCCCTCCTACCTGAAATAATGGAGCAGAGTGACTTTAGCAAAGCTGATTAATATTATTTCCTGCCTTGGCAAGAAGTGGAGGAGGGAATACTCTTGCAAACATCACCTACTTAAGATGCTAAGCCAAAGAAATCTGTGTTACACTTGAGGCTATACACTGCAAATGGTGTATCCCAAGAAAAGCTAAACTTCTTTGCGAGGAGGAGGAAATTGCTGACTCTCGATGAAACTCTTTCCTAAAGGTTTTTAATCTGGGATATGACTCTTGGCCCAGCTCAATATCATTTTAATGCAGGCCACAATTATAAAAGGTGCGGTTTTTTTTTCTCTCTTGCACCCCGTTTCCCTCACGTAGTCACACTCTGGGCTTTTATTCCAAGTTTGTTACTTGAGGGATAAATCTATCAACGGAGCACTGACATTAAAACTGCTTTAAATAAGAAGTTGAGGGGCTGTTAAAATATTCTCAAATTGTTGCAGGCTGTGAATCATGGTTTTGTTTTTGCCAGCTGCATCATTAGAGAAACTGATTTCATAATGTAGTAGATTTGCATGCCCCCAGTAAAGGAATTAGTTACACAAGAATATTCTATAAGGAAAGGGAGAGGGCTTGTAGGCCAATTTAATTAGAGGTAAATTTTCCTTCAACAGTGATGCTCTGAGATTTAAGACCAAAACAAAACAAAAAGCCCCCAGTTCTGTAGAAATTAGAGTGTAAAGATCTAGCATTGGGTTATTTGCTTCATTCTCACTACGGAATATGTTTTACCACTCCTACTAGAATGTAAAATATTTACTCTCACCATCAAGGCAATGGAAACATGGCAGATGTGAGGAAGAAGTAAATATCACGAGTACAGTAAATAACACATACACTACCAAAAGGCGGACAACAGACCATAATAAGTCATTACATTCTTTAGTGCCTATGATAATTTAAAAGCATCCTGTGTACTGGAATACGAGCTTGCCATCAGAGCATAATATGATGGACCCAAGAGCAAAGCAAATTAAGGGAACAATATGAAAGCACTTCAGAAAGTTTCTGTCATTAATCATAAAAACCCTATTTGTAGAATATGTGAAAAAGGAACAAGCTCAGTGCTGCTTCTTGATGGGTTAAAATGATGTTTTGGTCTGGTTTGCCAAGGAAAAGATGCTTTTCAAGGTTCCATGAAGTAAATCACGAGGATCTATACACATGAAATCATGTGGAAAGGTGAGAAAGAAAGAGAATTTGGGTATCCCAAGTAATTTCTGAATTTACAGCTCGGTTTCCACCGATGTTGACAGAGAAATGGGTAAGTTTCTTCCAGTTTCATTCTAAAAGCCATCATGAAGGAAGGAAAATCTAAACCCACATGTTACGAGACGCTGGAGAATCCACCTGGGACAGCTCACTTCCTAAATTTCACAATATCAGAACATGTTGTTACTTACAAGAAGGATTTAAAATTACTTCAGCACTTAGACAGACATGGTATGTGGTCTCGTTACTATAGTGTATATATATTTAGGTTGTTTGTACAGTCAAAGTAATTTACAGTTTTGGTACCTAAGTGCTAATGCAACTGTGGTAATTCAGCAGAATACAGTGCACCAAATTTACTGTTGGCTTATTTTGTTAGCATCAAAATCTTCTTATGGGCAAAAATTAACACATTCTCTGTCTATTGAGCTAAGAATTAATTGTTACTCCAATTACTGCTGTAGCAGTCCAATAGTCCAGAATGGTCTCATTAATACAGAAAAGTTTCACTGATGGTACTTTTAAATTTTTTTATTCATAACAGCCTAATACCAATCCTGTTCTCTGGTGTTATGTGCACTGTTTAGGTGTACCTCTGCATCCTAAGGTTGACCATCTCAGTCTCCCTCACCTCACAGTGGCTTTGAGGACTCACAACACCTCATTAGCATTCTGATGTCCTCGCTGGGAAGACCTTAGTGGTAGGATATTCTTCCTCTCCAGTCTCGGGTCTGCTTGGGACTAATTTTGTTCATTTTCTCATCCCAATCTCATTCTTTTTCAGCAGATCCCAACCAAAGTTTGAAAGTTACACAACAGCCTCACTTAATCGTAGAATCATAGAATGGTTAGAGTTGGAAAAGACCTTAAAGGTCATCTACTTCCAACCCCCCTGCCATAGGCAGGGACACAATCAAAGGGCTGCTGTTGTGTACACAGGGACAAGAGGGTCTGTTGATCCTTCGTGGTCTGTGACATTCACCAAGCTGAAGATGGTCCAACTTGGAGACCATCCTGGTGGCTGCTGGCAAGCGTTAACCAAGCTACAACCAGCTCAGGCCAACTCCTGAGACTCTGTACTGTCAGGCTGACATAAAGCTGTAGCCTTTTATTAGTTGATTGCAAAAAATCCTACTCCCTGTCCTAAAATAGCCCAAATCATTTTTACTGGGCTACAATTTATGCCATATATAATTAATTAACGTGTAAATCAGCCGGTACAAAGATAAGGTGGCTGTTGAAGAATGGCTCTTTGGAGCCGTTCCCCAAGGTGATATCCCAATGGCTGTCACTCACATTATCTCCGCAATGCAGCGGGTGTGATGCTTGGGAAGTCTGTCCCTTGTTACAACCGACTTTGATTTCAAAAACAAAGAAAGGAGCTCATAATTTGCCTTTTTTTAAGATTTTTTTTTTGTTGCAAACCCAGCTCCCTTCAGTAACTTCATCTGCGGCTCTGTAGAGGGATAGATGTAACAAATCTAACAAACTACCTTAAAAAATGAACAATAGTAATGAGAACTTCACTAAACTGTAAGTTTAATGAAGTAGGAAATCTGGCTTCATTAGTTCCAGGGTTCACAAGACTGTTTAATGTGTAGTGCCTCAAGCTGGATAAAACTTGCTCAGAGCCTTTCCTAAAATGGTTACACAAATTAAGATCCTCAGTAGAGCTCTGATGATGGAAGGGAGACCATAGAGGGCTGCAATGTGTAAAATCCAAGGTTATCAGAAATATACTGGATACACTGGATTTGGGGAGCTGAAACTCTTCCCTACAATGCCAATTAAAATAAGGGGAAGAACAAGCCTAGTGTGAAAGATTTTCCTATTCCTCACAAAGTAAACAACTCTCTAAGAATAGGGCATCAACAACTCTTGTGCTGGATTACTGTATAATAAATGTGATGCCTATTTCGGTAATTTTTTGGGGTAGTTAAAAAGAAACCAAACCTCCCAATGAGTCCACCTCAACTGACAAAAATGGACGCGACAGCCGTCAATCCAATGGGACTGCAGCCCTTCCCGGTTTGTTCGCTTCCAATCTTCCATCTGAGAGCACAGTATGACTTTTCCTTTGGGAAACGGGTGCCTGATGGTGAGAAGAAAATCCAGAACGTCTGTAGAGCAGATATTTAACAGTACCATCCAGCAGGAACTCTACCGGCCCTGCAGGATCAGAAAACATTTCTTTGCCTATCCAGTGGGAGCTCCAGTGTCAATCCCTTTAGATAAAGTGAACAGGTATATTAGAAAGAGAAAAAAGGCAATTAACCACAAAAAAAAAAAAATTAAAAATGGATTAAGGCATTTCATGTTCTCAACCAATCTTTCAGGCTTTGACCATTATCTTAAAAATGAGGTAAGAGCAGGACAAGATCTCCAATTTAGTCCAGGAATGGGTGTGTGTGTGTGTGATTCATACGGGGAAAAGGCTGGAAAACACTGTGTGATCCTCCTGAGCGCAGAAAAAGTGGGTACAAACAACAGAATAAAGTACGTGCCCCAGGAAATCTGTACCCACAGCTATTCATCTTCTCCAATGACAGTATGAGAACATCCTTTCCCTCTCCGCTCTCCATCCCATCCATTCACTTCAGATTTTTTTTCCCACAGTCAGGAGCTGTACAACTATCTAAATCCGTAAAACACCATGTGTTGCTCGTTCCTCTGCTTTGGCTTATAGCCAACGCTCTGATTATTTTGGACGGAGCCATTCATACCACCGTTGCTCCCGACAGAATAAATGATAATCACTGCTCATTTATCTCCCACTATTGAAGCCGTGTAAATTGGACCATGGCACCATTCAAGTGAAGACAAATTTTGGCAGTTCCTGCTTATTATTCATTTCCACAGCGACTTCTCATCAGCAAGTGGTGTCCAACGCGGTGATGAAAAGTGGGCTTAAATTTGGCATTTTATTAGTGTTTACTTACAAATGCTAATGCCGCTGCCAAAGACTATTGGGAAGGTATTAATCCTCCTCCCAATATCTTGTAAAACCTGTTTCTATAGCGAGCAGATCTTGAACCAGATTCTAATCTCAGTGATTATTTAAAAGAAGCCCAGTTTAGTCAACTCTAAATTTCCAACAGTAACCAAACAGAATTTGACCCCTTAATTAAGCCTGCACTCCAAATTTTTATTCAAAAAGGTCTGGACAGTGCAATAGCACTGAAGCCTCCTACTGGGGTACTCAGCTGGAGATCCAGCTTCTTGTCTCTACTCCAACAAACTGATGAATTGTGAAGTGCTTTAGACAAAAAGCTTGCAGCTTCGAGAAAAAAAAAAAAAGAGGAAGAGAAACATCTGTTAAAGGATTTTCTATAACTCAGTAAGAGTTTCTTAGTTTCTTGAAAAATAGAAGGAACCAAGGTTAAGGTCCTTGCTCTCAGTCAAGGAGAGGGAATCTTAAAAGCCTTATAATTTAAAATTACTTTATAGCTTCTGCCACGCATAACTTTTGGTATAACAATCTATTTAGTACAAGTAAAGAACTTACCTGTCCTCCAATTTGCCTCTTTTAATCTTGTGTGTCTGGTCTCCCCACTTACCTTCACTACCTATTCTGTCAGCAAGTACCATAGCTCCCTTCTCCTCACCAGGGAGGGTGACAAACAGATAAATAGCTTAAAAAAATAGCTTTTTGCATATATTTCCATAATCCATTGACTTTTTTTTTGGTCTTTCCTCAAAAAACCCATGAAGTTACTTGTCCAGTTTTTAACACCGGGTTTCCTGGGTTTCAAAACCTGGGGAGGTTCTGTTGCAAGTGGCATTTCTGGAAGAGCGATTCCATTTTGAGAGAAATTATAGCAAGTGCTTCAGGGAGAGGGAAGTCAAGAAAGCGCTGCGTAAATGAACACAGGGAAAAAATCTGCAGCATTTGCAGGAAAAAGAGAAAAATGAGAAAGTAGTGGAGCTAGTCCTTTGTTTCTCAGTTAAAATAATTGGCAGGCCCTCAGATCAGCATCATGAGTCAGAGTTCTCTGCTACCATGAGACTAGTGGGAGTGAGAAAACATAAGGCAATTTGGTATTTGTTAAAACTGGCAAACCTCCTCATCCAAATCAATTGTAAATAGGTTCCACCAAGTCCCTAGTCAACTACCTCTCTTCAAAATGCATCTCCCTTGTTGCACAAGCCAAAAACAGTGAGAATGGAAAGTTTTGCTAAGCACCAGCTGAACTTTATAACGATCTCTCACATTTAATGAATGTTCTAGATGCAAAAGATTCCAATACCTTGTAAAAAACTGATAAATGACCTATGCACTATTGTGTTTACCACTGAAATAAAGCCACATCTGGAGCAATATGCAGAGTTACTTTGCTACTTGATATTAGATGCAAAGAAACAACAGCAACAACCCATGGAATTAGATTAAAAAATAGGTAAAAATTACTTTAACTGCATGCAGAATATAGTTATTAAATCTGAAGTCCCTGATCATAAGGAATAATTAAACTTGTATTTTTCAGAAGTGACAGTAGAAGTGCCTAAGAGCAGCCAAGGTCCCTCCTGTATATCTTATCAAATATATATAATATATTTTCTCCTGTAATTCTCATCCCTGACACAGGATGAGGAGTGTCCTTATGGTCCTGAACCACCATCATCACTGAAATCTCAAGTTTGCATCGAGGCAGAGTGCTAATTCTGTTTCAAAGCATAAATGGAGACAGATGCAAATGGCAAATTATGGATTGCTAAATAAGCAATGCCTAAATGGTCTCTAAAATGAAGACTCTCCCATACTTCAAAAAATAATCTATTTTTACCACTTTTACTGCTGCAGTAAACTAAAAGGCAAATGAATGCGATGCTACCACTTCAGAAAAGGGAAATGCACTCTGATAGATTTAGCTGGATATTAACAATCACAACCCCAGGGCTCTTCTACCCATAGCTCTCACCTAAAGCCACACAACAATTCTGGGAAAAGCTTCTTATCTCTGTTTAGCCATGTGAAAAAAATACCCCAAAACAAAACCAACCCAACTCAACAAAAAAATCCTACCAAAACCCCCAACCAATCAACAACAAAAAAGAAAACCCCCAAACAAAGCAAAATGACTTAATTAACACTTTGGAAAATGAAATTGGGAGGTGTTGCATTTTGTGAAGATTTGTTACATTCTGATTGGTCTATGGAGAAATGAGACCTCTAATTACATTAGCCATGATGTACAACGTTGTGTATATGTCATCATAATTTCCTTCAGCTCCACCTTTTAAGCCTACCTGAGACGTTAAGTCAGGGATATTTGCTTTGTTATAAGTCACTATCAAATGGGCAATAGGAAATGGGCACAAATGTGACCATAAGAACTTCCATCTCAACATGAGGAGGACCTTCTTTCCTGTGATGGTGGCAGAGCCCTGGAAGAGGCTGCCCAGGGAGGTGGTGGAGTCTCCTTCTCTGGAGACATTCCAGACCCGCCTGGACACGTTCCTGTGGGACCTGCTCTGGGTGAACCTGCTTTGGCAGGGGATTGGATTAGATGATCTCCAGAGGTCCCTTCCAACCCCATGTGATTCTGCGATCAAAAGATTCATGTTTTAATACTCTTCCAGGCATTTTTCTTCTAAACTATTCTCAATAAAATTGAGATTCTATAGAAAAGGCCATGAAGTTGCCTTTTGAAAGCTCCCCCCCGCACCTTATTTGTCCAAATCACGGTGGACGTGTAGAAAAGCCTGTGTTAGAAAAGCCCGTTTCTCCTATTTTTGCTAATGCCACATGCCAGTAAAGAGACTTTGAAAAAACAAAAAAAAGTAAGCCCAGAGCAAGTTATGAGAGATACCTCCGTAGCGAGCGAGTAGCAGCTGTACTCCTTACTCTTGTCCTCCTTGCCTTTGAAATGGGCTCTTTGTTCTTCAGAGCACAGACAGAGACTTCATGAAATCTTCGCCAAGCTACAAAAGCTTGCCAATTAAAGCCCACATGGAAATATTACGAAGAGAGGAACAGTTATCATAATGACAGATGTACCGTACGTAGCAGATAGCAATTTACTTCTTCAAGGGTAATTACAAAAGTTGTTGGAAAATAATCAGGCCCTGATTCAGCCAACCAGGGGACAGAAGGCAGCTGTACAAATACCAATGTTCATTAGGAAGCGCAGCCAAAAATGAAAGCTGAGGTTGAACCGGGTGTCCTGGAAAAAGTTGGGTAAGAGGCATCGTTGCTTCCCGATGGAAATACTCAAAGGTGAGCACACAAGTATTTGGAGAAAGATAGTCAGAGAGTAATTAGAGTGGCTGGCTGTTGATGTAGATGTATGAAGTGGTGAACAGGGGTCTGTTCTGGGCCCAGTCAGCGTTTGCAGAAACATACCAAGAATGATGAAATAGAAAATACACTCACTACATTTTCTGATGAGCTCAAAGTGGTTGTAACTACAAGCACGCTAGAGATTGGGACCAGAATTAGAACAATTAGGCAATTGCATGACAAGAAGTACAAGATACGCTTCGCCAAGACCAGCCAGTTTCACCCATACTATGGAATCATGGAATTGTTGGAGTTGGAAAGGACCTCTAGAGATCATCCAGTCCAACTCCCTGCCAAAGCAGGGTTGCCCAGAGCACATCACTCAGGACGGCATCCAGGTGGGGCTTGAAGATCTCCAGAAAAGGGGACTCCACACCCTCCCTGGGCAGCCTCTGCCAGGGCTCTGGCACCCTCACCCCAAAGAAGTTCTTCCTCACATTGGAGTGGAACTTCCCATGTTCCAGCTTGTGCCTGTTGGACCTTGTCCCTTGGGAACCACTGAAAAGAGTCCGTCCCCATCCTCCTTCAACCCACCCTTTAGACACTCATCAGCATGAATAGGAAGTATGAGCACGGGAAGTTGTGTGCTCAACCATGGGAAAAAATTCTGGATATTAGAGTAGATTTTCCAGAGGTGAATCAACAGTGGTGTCCTATTTTAAATAAGGTGGGCATCACCCTGGGACATGCAAATGCCCGTCAGCATAAGGACATATTTTCACATCGCTCAGAAACTGTGACAGATGGTCTCGAGTGGAGTTTTCTGCACGGTTTTGAGCATGTTCGTTCGGAAAGGCGGAAAACAGCCGGGTGCACCATCAGCCTAGGAAATACACCTGAAGAAGTGAGGGCTGTAAAGACCAGAGAAAAGGATGCTTAGAGTTAGTATGATAACTATTCAAATATATAGCAGGCTGTGGCAGAGGATGAATAGGACAAGAAGGAATGGATTTAAAGTGCGGCAAGTAAGATTTATATTAGCTATTAGGAAAACAAATAATGATGGTTAAACAGTGTGATACACTGCAAGGCAAGGCCGAGTGGGAGTTTTCATCAGTGGGAGTTTTAAGAAGAGGTTATCTCACTTAAAAGAAAAAAAAGTTTACGTGCAACCCTCCAGTCTTGGGAGGTGACAGATTTTATTTTCTTTGATTTTATCTTTCTTACGTGCACACACTTACGATGCACCCTGCGCATTTTATCATACTCATGTGGACACAAACATCGCGTGTCCTGAGTTCATGTTTGAAAAGATACTTAGCTTGATCACTTCACAATTCTCCTTTGCTTTTTCCACTCTTGCTCTGGTTTCCAGCTTTCCACTGCTCACTTTCTCTGTCTCTTGGAGCCTGCTGTATTTTTGGCCTCATCTTCTTCATTCCCCACTTCCCTTTTCCTTCCCTTGCAAACTCTGGAAAACATCAGGGACAACACACAAAAATTAGAGACCATTAATTTGTGACCTGGAAGAACAGGATGCATTTGTCCTTGACGTCTTCTAATGTTCAGTAAAGATTTAAAAAAATCCTTTCCAGCTGTGAATTCCTCTCCTTTCCTGTCCTTTAACACTTGGAATGACTCGACTGCCCATCACTTCTCGACAAGTCTCATCAGAAGCTGCTGCCCCTCCACTGCCCCCCTCGAACTAAACCCTTTTGGTTGCTCCACTTCCCTGCTCCTCTGCTGGAATTTTGATCATCCCAGGTTCCTACTACAGTCAGTAGAAACGTAGAGGCATTTCCAGAGGACAAGAAAGCCCAAGCTGTGGTTCACATCTGCCCTCTGGACATCCCTCTCTCCACTGACTACAGAGCCTAGGGCTTAGACTGCCAACTTACCTCTGGGATGTACCGTACCCTGAAGGAAAACACATTGGAGTGCCCTCAGAAATCTTGTCCTTTTTTTTTGTTTCCTTTCTCCAAGACAGAAAGCTTTCCCCTGCAGTAGGGGAGGACATCCTCATGCTGCCAGTTGGTTGGCACACATAGTAGGTACTACAGGGAGAAAAGGGACATATAGATCATTAGAGAACGTCTACCGTGACCATGTCCTTCTGCAATTTACTTACTTACATACTGAAAAAGAGTGTAATCTCCTACAGAAGGTCTCCTAAACGGAAGTTTGTCCTCACAGGTGAGAAGGCCCTGATGTGGGAGCTGGAGAACCGGTGACAGACAGCGTTGCCTGGAGGACAGCAGAAATTAAATGGGTCTACTAGACTATGGAGCATGGTGCCCTACAAAAAAGCCCACAGCGATGCAGAATGTTAAGCACCTACTAAGCAGAGAGCAAGCACTTAATGAAATGGGAACATTTGATAGCCCGATAAACAGATAAATAAAAACCAGACAGCTATAGATTACATGGGTTTCTGGAGACGTGATTAATCACGAGAGCACAGCTCATCTGGATAAGGACATTACCAGAACCTTTTTGTTTATTTCCTTGTAATTTATAGTGTCTGCATTATAAAACAGGATTCTTAACAGCACATGCTAACAAGGTTTTTTTTTTTTTTTTGGTATTTTTACTGAGCAGAGTTGCATCAAACAAAAAATTGTGACTGTCAATTATTTTTTCTCTGTAAGAAGATGATCCTTTAATCATTCAGATTCCATCTCCTTGATGGCTGAGTTGAGTAGTTTACGTGTTCGGATGAAAAAAAAAAATATACATAAATTTAGAATCCCTCATTGTGATGTCATGTTTCCTGAATGACACTTTTCACGCCCAGACAATAAATAATTCTCGGGTTTTTTCTTACCCTCTATTAAAAGGAGAACCGAAAACACGTTCGGCAGGATATTTCCATTTCTCATGGAGCAGCACAGGTTCAAGCTACGTTTGTGTGAAAACTTCCTGCAAATTTCCCATCTGCGGTTGCGCTGCCGTTTGCGGTGACGGCAAAAGTGAGCCTGGCAGAGGGTTTTTATGATCTCATCACCTCCTCTCCTCTTCAGAGTACCTGCGGGCAACACCAACAACAAGTGACAGCAGCCAGAGTTACCTGATTGTGTTAAAGCTGGTTGAGGTGTCTACATAAACACACCAACATAGACGCTAGTTAAAGTTGAGGCAGGAATTATTCAGCTTAAAAGGAGCTTTGAACTTTTGTTTTAAAAATTCTCTTTAAAATCCCCCCTAAAAAAATAAAAATGTCATTTTTTGAGTCATAAAGTTTTTACGTCGTCAATGAAAATTGGGTTGGCACAAAAAGAATTACAAATTAAACCATCAATAATTTTGACAGCTAGAAAAATGTAACCAGATCTTTCTTCAAAAGAAATCCAAACCACTCTGATCTCCCCGCCTTGTTCCAGGTATTGTTTCTCATCTGGTCATCAGTTTTCTTTTGAAGATGTTTGCCTCAATTTGTCATTTTTTTTTCCATGACAAATAACAGAAATAAATAAATCAAAGAGCCAAGCCCAAGTTCCTACCTCTGGCAATGATTACATTTTGTGTCCGGAAAAGAAAGCGCTCTTGCCACCGAGCATGACAGATGACAGTGTCTTTTCAAATATACCTGGTGTGCCAGCAGAGGAGACTCTGCCCTGCTTTCCTACGAGGGGACGTGCTTGCTAGACACGGGCGTCTCCATGAAGTGACAGCCTGGCAGCAGAGTTCATTTCTTATTCTGTGTATCTCCCTGTTTATTTACAGCAGCTCTGTTCCACCCCTGTATACCCACAAAAATGGGCTTTCATCAGAACACACCCCAGGCATCCCAAATTTTGAAACGTGGAAATAAAAAAAAAAACCCAAACGGAAGAAAAGTCTCTTGCTACAAACATTGCTATTCCTGAAGGGTATCAAGAATGATTATAAACCTCAGACTCCAGTTTGCAAAGTGTTAATGACCAATTTCCCCCACTCTTCTTCTTACCAGTCATCACATCTGAATGCCTCTCTGCATCCCCATGGGTGGAGTCCTATTGTCCCAAAACTGCTGCGAGTCTGTGGAAGGTTTTGCAGGGGACCTGCATATCACATGGCATTTTGATACGCATCACACTGAAAAGTGGATCATAGAATGGTTAGAGTTGGAAGGGACCTTAAAGATCATCGAGTTCCAACCCCCCTGCCCTGGGCAGGGACACCT
>JAOQGH010000012.1:53610164-53620878 GCA_025769975.1 Gallinago jamesoni
AAAGATGATGAGGGGCCTGGAGCATCTCTCCTATGAGGAAAGGCTGAGGGACTTGGGTCTTTTTAGCCTTGAGAAGACTGAGGGGGGAACTAATCAATGCTTACAAATACTTAAAGGTTGGGTGTCAGGAGGATGGGGCTGGTCTTTTCTCAGTGGTGCCCAGGGATAGGACAAGAGGAAATGGGCACAAACTTGAGTATAAGAAGTTCCATCTAAATATGTGGAGGAACTTCTTTCCTGGGAGAGTGGCAGAGCCCTGGAAGAGGCTGCCCAGGGAGGTGGTAGAGTCTCCTTCTCTGGAGGCATTCCAAACCCACCTGGAAAAGTTCCTGTGGGACCTGCTCTAGGTTGACCCGCTCCGGCAGGGGGGTTGGACTAGATGATCTCCAGAGGTCCCTTCCAACCCCATATGATTCTATGATTACCGAGCTAGGAATCGAGGGAGGAATAAGGGCGCTGTTTTATATCAACTCTGTGAGGCCAGGTCTGCAACCGTACACGCCACCCAGGTGCTGCCGTTACCTTCCTTTCCATTACGCCACGATTTATTTTGTAAGTCAAGTTGGCGCCAGTGGAAAAGCGCTGGCTCCAACCCAAAATATAAAATAAATCAGTAAGGATCCACCGAGGGCAACTGAAGCGATAAAAGGCTGAAGTGATACGTTTGGTGCAGGCTGCTGGGAGAGCTGTGTGCGCGTTGGGTAGGGACACCAAGCCAATTTGATAGCACTTGTGTGCCTGGAAAAGATTAACTGTGAGTGCAGATTATTCTCAGTCGTGAACGTGGACACGAGAAAAGAAAAACCCCAACTGGTTTCTGAACGTTAGAAACAGTAAATGCCTGTTTTCTATGGATTCATGGATAAGCTTCTATGTGGATTTGTTGTCAATACACAACCACAAAGTTATCTCGTTTCTCCTCCCCAGTCTCCTCTCACCACAAAGTTTGCAGGGACTTGACATTACTAAGGGATTTACTCATCCAAAAAAATGTACAGCTGAAATGGACAAATAGTTTCAAAAATATTAGGGCAGAAGTGGAAGATGGCAGAAAAACAACCTACCAAACACCAGATTAACAATAAAAGTATTTAACCAAATATTGCAAAGTTGGGGTTTTTTTTTGAAAAGTAAACCAGTCCTATATTAACTGCTTAAAAACCAGAAGGACTGGAAATGGATAACAAATTCTGCCATCTCCTCACACCATCCTTGTATCATTACAGGAGGATCACCTAAGGAAAAAGTTAAATGCTCCTGTCAACTCTGTTTACTTCTAACTCTAAATCTCTTTGACAATTGACAAGAACAGTTATTGAGGAGGTCAAATTTTAAGGGCTGCCGGGTTGAAGTTACAAGACTTGAGCTCAGATGCTCACAGCATCTAACACTGAAAGGCAAGTTCAAAAGATAAAGGCATACTGCTTGAATTTTGAAAAAGGTATTGGTGGCTTAAAGCACAGGGTCTTAATGTGATCATGCATCTCCAGGACCTCTCAAAGATGATGGAGAGTGGCCCTGCAGTGACTTCTGCCAGCTCCCTCAGCGCTCTCGGGTGTATCCCATCCGGACCCATGGACTTGTGGATGTCCAGCCTTGTTAACTGATCTCTAACTTGGTCCTCCTCCACGAAGGGAAGATCTTCCTTAGTCAAGACTATCTCTGATTAATCCAAAGTCCTTAGCTCCTGGGGGTTGGCCCGAACAGTAAAGACTGAGGCAAAGCATATCCATATGTGAATGTATCTTCATAAATACATATGAATGAATATTTGTGTGTGTCAGCGTGTAATTCTGTGGTCCTAACCCTAAGGCACAAAGGTGAATTTGGAATAATCAAACGCCGTTTTCTTAGCCACGGGGCTGGTCCTTCATCCTCCGTACAAGCAAGGCCGTGGCTCACTCCAGCGCACGGGCTGCGCTACCAGCACTCCACTAACTCGAGGAGCTATGACAGAAAACCAAAACCTTTTCCAAGATTATTTTAGTTTACAGGGGAAGAGCAACACTTCGTTGGGTTGGGACGGAGGATAGTTAATGCGCAAAGAGAATGGAATATTTATTTTTCAATAAACACAAGCGTAGCCCGAAAGAAATTTTGGTAACTGATGGCTGGTTTTTCTAACTTTGTGAGCGTTTGCCAGACCGAACACAGCATCATAGCAGAGATGCTGCAGGGTAGTTTCTCTGTCATCAAGCACGAGGATTTGCAAACCTTTGTAAGGAAGAATTATTATCCCACAACACTTTTTGTGGGCTCCTGTGCACTTTTCAAGCTTTTCATGAAAGCTGCAACAGGGCCAACGCAAATGATAGACTACTATTTAAAAACCACTGGCTTTATTGCGATAAAACAATTTCATTTGGTGACATTCACCTCACATCTGGGAGCAAGGAGTCATGGAAAAAGCAGCAGAGAGCTTCATAACTAACAGAAGTCATCCACAAAACATTTTTGTCAGAATACAAAATATGCAAAGCATTAAACACTGGATGTTAAAGAGTAATTAGGGATTGTTTGATAAACTGAGACGACTTTTTTTTTTTTTTCTTTTAAAGTGAAAGCATCTGGGGAAGGGATTGCAAAACCATATCAAAGTCCTGATTTAGCTAAGTGTAGTTGGGGTCTTCTTGTTTTATCTGGCCAGTGAGCCACTTGCTTAAACTCAGGGAAAGTCTTTGGAGGCTGCAGGACTATCAGAGGGAAAAACACATGGCCAATAGGGAATTAGATGAAGACCAAAAAAGGTGATTGTTTTATCCAAATGAATGGTAAATGATGCAAATCTAGGGCCTCGCACAGGCAACTTTATTTTTTGAAATCAGTCTTCAGTTCCTGTCTTCTTTTGACAGTAGGAGTATCGCAGTAGCTGTGATATGCTAATGTATAAAGAAGCCAAGGGGAGAAGGAAGAGGCTATAGAGTTTGGAACAAATAACAGCAAGACAGACACAAACTTTCAGGCACAATTCCCCTTTCTCCAGGTCTGAAACAGAAGCGGCAAACTTCAAAGTGAAATCCAAGCTGAAAACAGCTCGTCTGGGTTTTACTCAGATTATATCTTTCAGATTAGGACAGTGTGCCTATGGAGTAGAGAAAAACAGGGATAAGATTGTCTCTGTGGGACAGAAACAGAAAGGTATTTTTTTTGTGGAATACAGATGAGGCCTTAGAAGTAGGGAAAATTATAAAATGCCATAAAACCAGCATTGCTAACGAATCCATGTTTTTAATGCCTAACAGAGTCAAGAGCTTTTGATTTGCGCTTATCTTCAGGAGGTATTTTGCATGATATGTTTTTGAACATCTATTGTAGCAAATGATAAAAGGGGTGTGCAATACAAGAGATATATTCTGAACCTGATGACAGCTCATTTCTCCAGAGAAAGAACTGTCTTCACCTCTGCAATATTGTTTCCAGCTAAGCCTTTATAGAGGCAAAGAAAGGATGTGCTCCAGGTAGCTGGACAATTGTGCTACCAGTAAAAATATGCCATTTACAGCCAGGCACCTATTCCCAAATTTAAGTGTCCCCTGATCTTAAAAGTGTTGAAGCAGTCACTTTTCCCATATCGCCGTGCAGCTAAACAACAGGGAGCCAAGAAGAGAAACTTGGGAATCGGTTTCAGACCCTGCATCTAAGTTACTAGCCAGTGCTGCCTCCTTTTGTGCCTGGAAGAGGTTAATTTCACTCAATCCAAACATGTTCAAGGAAGGGTCTAGTGGGCTTTGTTGTAAATAGTCATAGCAAATAGGGATTAGAATTTCCTCATCCAGTTTTTAAAGAACTTTACAGGAAGGTATCAGGCGGATTCAGGTAATTACTTCACCTCCTTCATTCTCCTGAAATTATAGCTGTCTGTGACCATAAATTAAAAGAGGAGAAAAAGAGTTAGTTAAATTTATTAAGTGGATAACCTCTTTCTCATAATGATAAATGCAAATTATTATTTAACTGACAGTCACCTGAGGACAATATACTCACGACAGGTGTCATGGAAGCATACCAAAAAAATTAGCATAAACTCAAGGCATTTGATTTAGTGTCCAGGGAAAGATGATTGAATACCTGCAAAGCTGACATCGAGAGCTATAGATTTATCTGAGAGATTTGGAACTTTTTGATCAAATGAAGATTCAAAGTCCCCCCCCCCAACTCTGCTGTATTTATGGAATTACGACACGGAAGGATTTACTGCTTTGGAGGTGGAGATCAATAGCAGTTTGTGAAAAGCCCAAGTTAGAAACATCTTGAAGTAAGACAAGCGTTCAATATAGAGTTCATCGTTATAGACTTTAAATTGTGCAGTATAAAAAGAGGGACTGACGTTTGACCTTCACCAATTCCTGTGTGAGGAGAGGAAAAAAAAGGCATATTTACAGCAAAAAAAGGATGAAAAAGGGATGAATTGAAGCAGGAGATTAAGCACACCAGTTAAAGGCAATTGATGAGCGTTTCTGAGCAGGCCTTGGCAAGGCAACACAAGGCCTGATGCTCCTTTATAAATAATTTATTAATGTTCAACTGCATTAGCCTTTCTCCAGACTCCCTGATCCTTCTTCAGATAGTAAATACATGTTGCATGTGTCAGGTACTAGCTAAATTATTAATATATGTGTTTGTGTAGATTTTGAATGAAATTATCTATTTAGGACTTCCTCTGGCAAAGGAAAAGGGCTGTTGACCTCTGCTCTTACAGAATGAGACCTTGGCCTGATTTGTCCTCCCTCGCGAGAGCTTTATGCACTCACTTCAGTGAGGCCAGGATCTTACCTACAGCCTTTGGTGAAACTTCTGCAAGCTTAAGCGGGCATCACCCACTGGTACCTCAGCCTGGTTTTCATTAGTGCAGATTCTCCATGTCCGAAAGCAAATTGGGAAACTAAAATACAAAGAAAATCTCCGGGATGTGACGATCCAGCCTCAGCTGAATCAGGGTGGATGGACTAGGAGCTTGTCACAGGAGTGAGGTTCAAGGACAGCGTGATTTACACCCAATGCCCATCCAGTGGGAATCACCCCCATCATGTTCAGGGAACCTCTGGGAACGATTCCTCAGCCTTTTCCAAATCCCATCTGTCTCCATCAAGGAGCAGGGTCATTACCATTACTGAGCACAGAGCAACATTCTGCAGTCACAGCTCACCAGTATTTCCTCCTTTCTTCTCTTTTTGTGGGAGAAAAAGAGTAACTCATAAAACTGCAATCTGTGACTGACACAACCCCAACGAGGGCAGGAGGTCCCACAGATAAGTGAAAAAAAGGCAAAGCTCCTAGTTTTGCAAAAGTTACAGAGCTTTCCAGATTTGTTGCGGACACTGTAATGTCACTGTCTTGGATGTTTCCTTCACATGGAAAATAAAGTGACTACAGAGGAGAGGCAGACCAGCCAGTGATTATGGCAGCAGGGACTCTGGAAAGAGGAGCTCGGTCTGGCATCTCTTGTCCAAGGCAAGGGTGGGCATGGACAAACCAGTCTTCAAGTTAACAAAGGGAGAAGGGCAGGAAAAGGTGGAAGTCAGCTTTTAATGTTGCACTTTTAGACATGTATGAAAGCTTCTTTTATATGTCTTGGACAATTCCCCTCCATGAAATTAGGCTCACCTCAAGTATTTGGCTGTCTTGTCTAATTGTAAACTATTAGTTTTGGAGGGTAGGGCTGTAACCCCTAAAGAGAATAAACTAGAGGAGAGTTTTTAGAACACCTAAATGATTCAGGAATCAGGGCTTCAGTGAGATTTAAGAAATTCAAAAAAGCAATTTAGGACTTTGGGGAAAAACTGTATACAATGCTTGATCCACTGAATTTTCATTCTTATAAAAATTCAAGGTACAGCATGACAAAAAAACCCCAACCAAATCAAGTAGTAGGAAATAAGTTATCTAAGGCAAAACCTGAGCACATTAAAATAGCCGCTTGCCTAGAGTTATAATGACTGTTTTTTCTCATTTGTTCATTTTCTTCACTATTGCACAGAAACTAATCTCTAACATAGTCTAAAACTGTCCTCCCATACAGAACACTCAGTCTCAGAAAGTAAACTCTTCCTTTCTTAGATATGTATTTGAGAGTTGTTTTCATACTCCTTTAGAGCAGTCATAAAGCAGCTCCATGAATAGAAAGTCGCCTATCTCCTTTTACCTACAATAAACTTGCCTCTAAAATCACCATTAAATCATGGGCGATGTCGGAAAAAACTGACACAAAATGAGAGAAAAGAAGATTAAAAACACAGTCACGAGGGTACGAGCTTCCCTGAATAAAATCTGAGTTGTGGGTGATTTGTTGGTGAGGCCAGTGTTGGTGGGATGCTCCTCCACTACGGAGAGAGTCACTGCTTTTCCCAGAGGGGTGCGAGAGAAGACCTGGAGAGAAAGAAGAAAGCAGGGAAAGGAGAGAATGGAGTGGAAGGTATGAGCAGACAGAGGAGATAAAGGAAAAACAGTGCTAACTTCTTGCACAAAAGAGTTCTAATAACACCAAAGCATATTGCTTCCTTTTACTAACACCTTTTTCTTTTTTTTTTCCTCCTTCTTGAAAATAACACAGATGAGATATTTCCAAGTAGTCAAAAGTGCAAAGGTTAATGAAGCGCCTCATTAATCTTTCATAATTGTAGCATGCCCTTGTGACCTTTGGATCCGTAGTATAACAACAGCGTTCGGGTTAGAATTCAGAGAAGCCTAAAATAAGATCAAAATCCTGTAAATAAAACTCCAGCATGCCTCAGAATACTGGAATACTGCAATTAATTGCTGGAAGGACAGCTGGCTTTTAGGAATATGGTGTATGAGCTGTTGGGCTGAACGGCCCAAGTGCTGTATCTCTTCCCCTTCTGCTCTATTCACCCTTGTGCTTGTGATGGAGACATTCAAACCCCACCTGGACATATTCCTGTGCAACCTGCTCTGGGTGGACCTGCTCTGGCAGGGGGGGGTTGGAGTAGGTGATCTCCAGAGGTCCCTTCCAACCCTATAGCGTTCTGGGCAATTCTGTGATTCCATATCAACTTGGGTTGACAGTACTATGAAGCAGAGAGGGGGAGGACAAGGGGCAGAATGGCCCCTGAGCAGGCTGTCGTTCAAACTTCTCAAGCAGCATTGGGTTCAGACTTCAGAATAAAATGGGAGTAACCACCCACTAAAAAGAGACAGAGGGAACGAGGTGGCTTTTGGGGTGAGGAAGGCACCCAGTCAGCAAGCTGGAGGCAGAATTCGCTGAGAAGGAAGAACAGCCATTGTTTTTCCCTTGTTAAGAAGTGCCAGACTGCAGAGGTTCTTTGGGGGCACGGCTGGCAGCAGCCCTGGCTCCCACCCCATCTTCTGACAGCCAACAGGAAGGCTTACAGGTGCTCCAGGGAAGGAGAACTATAGCCAGTGGGGCTGTAGTTGGCTTGTTGATGGTCACCGTCACACTGTCTACGTGATTCTGCCTGGTTTTCCTCCTTGTTTTTTTCACCTTTCATCTATCTCTCTACTGGAACAAGACAGTTCATCCAGACCACTTCAGATGTCTGATAGGTGATGCTGATCCTGCTATCCTCCTTGAAAGATTAATCCAATCTACAGTCTTATCATTCTGCCTGCAAGCTTACCTATGTTTTCACTCTGAAGGGTGTAAAATTGGCTGGCTATCTCTGGCTGATACAGCAATACAAGCAAATAACAGCAAATCACTCCTGTTTATTTGTATCACGCCGCTGGGCTAGAGATTATGACATCCATTGTTAGGTGCCATCCAAGCACTGTGAGAAATAGCACCTCTCCCTGCGGTTCATCAAAGAAATGTGTGATCAAACAAGGAGGATTTCATAGAGAAAGGCTGAAGCATGGAGAACCTCAGGGGATGTTTACAAATAGGGTGCAGCACTGAGGAGAGATACTCAAGCCTGGAAGATATCCTGCTTAGGGGTTAAGTAGCCTAAATGGAGTGCTGTGTGAGTAGCAGCCCTCTTCTTGGTACCTAACTACCTTGGGAACATTGCAAGATCTCTGGTCAGCACAGCTAAAGGCCGTTTCAAAAGGTCATGAGGGCATTTTGTTATCATACCTGGGACTTGAACCTAAATCTCAGGCCTCTCAGCTTTGCGCAGACCACCCGTCAGCTTCTTCACCCTCCCACCCTCCCTCACCAATCTTACATTTAGAAGGCAGTAAAGAATAACAATTTATATCTAGCAGATCCCAGACCCTCCCTCAGAGACATCTCTGGTGCGAGAGAGTTTTGGGCCCGTGCCTGGACGAAGACAAAGCAGACAAGGGTGACTAACAGAATGTAAACTACAGCTCCTGATATCATGCAAGAGACTCGGACAACATAATGTGAATATTAAGACCTGATTCACATACAAAAAACATCAGAAAGAAAAACTTGGTCTTAGGCTAAAAATAAACATGCATGAACTAATGTTTAAAATTTATGGGACTCCAGATAATAAGGTGACTGCTCTTATTATTAAATGCAGCTGTAGCTGCAGAAGAGAAAAAAAATAAGACCTCCTGGCTAGATATGAAATTACTTGCCAGTACATATACCTGTAATGTTTCATTTATTTTGATAGTAAAGTCTTTGGAATGGAGAATGTTGTTTATTACTCACAGGTGTAAGTGGGGCTTGCAAGCTGCTAGATCAGATCACCGGTCAGTCTACCACCCGAGCTTCAACCAGCAGCTTCCCCCATCAACCCAACCAGCCAAAAGCCAAGAGCTCCACACCAAAATGCAAACAACCCCTCAAACCTAATCCAACCTGATGACAACCAGAAAAAAAACAGTAAACCAGATGTCAATGCTGATCCACTTCCAAGCCCACTCTCATGACCTAGGATTCCTGGTATTGTCTTACCTGCTGAATAGAATAGAATAGAACAGAACAGAACAGAAATCACCTATACCACTAGGAACATTTCTCATTCCTTGGGTTCAAAACAGACAATTTCCATCTGGGATGAAAGAAAACAAAGATTAAACAGTTAATTAGGGGCATGGAAGAAGACGACTAGCAGGTGCAAGACGAAGGCTGAGAGGGCTGCCATCACTCTCAAGAAAGATCTCAAGGATCAAGGCCAAAAGAGGAAAAGATCTACAGAGGTGCAAAGAAAAAGATGTTCAAGAACACAAAACCCTTCAGTCCATCTTTCCAAGAAGATGACCTCCCCATAAACAGGGTCGTAGCAAATGTCCCTTGGTGCATTGGTGAGGAAATCCTGCGTGCAAAGTTCATACAGAGGGAATCAAAACCCTTTCTTTCTGAATGAACAGAAGCATTTTGGCACCAACGTACAGAATGACAAGAGCAGTACCTTCCTTACTCTTTCCAGACTCCAAATACTAAATCCTAAAGGAAAAGGAACTTTCCAGGGGGTTAAATGAGATCTGAAGAGTTTCCCACAAACTGAGGTAGGCAGAGCTCAGGGCTCCTCAGGGCCCTTGGGGCTGGGGTCTTGCCCGCTGCTCTGGCACCTCCCGGGCACCACTCCTGCCCTGGCTCTCTTGGCCTCTCTGGCCCACTGCAATTTTTTTTTTTTTTAATTAGTTGAGCTACATTAGGTCACATCTGAGCTCCCATAAAGCCATCTCATCTGGTGGTAGGACCAGCCACACAACGCAACAGCATACGTAGCCCGCGGGGTACCGGGCAGTAACCGATTTCATCAGGAAAAGCAGAGGGTGACATCATGTTTGGAAACAAAGACCTTAATTTAGAAGTTAATTCTACTGTTCTCAAAAGAGGAAAAAGCAGTACAAAAAGAGAGCAGTAAACCAAAAGTTGTATTCTTCTGTGAATTTAACTCATGCATTTCACAGATTCATTACAAAACGTTCAAGTCATACATATCTAAGAGATAATAGCTGCTGGATTTTTTTAAAAAAAGCTCTTATTACTCCAGGTCTATAAGAAAATTCTTTCAGTTCAATCACTTTGGGACTAATGGAGCTAATTCAACTTTATCCTAAAATCTTCTGGCTGGTTTAATTCAATATATTCATCATTCTTTTACATATAAAAGTCTTTGTCAATAAATGGCTTTCATAGATGTACAGCCTATGTATTTTGGATAACTAAGCATTAGCAAAAGGTAGCCAAATCTTTCCCCATGCATACTGTTATGTAGATATTTTAAAACTTGTATAACTGGTCTGTAGCTGGTTCCAAAAACTGAACATGCTGGATTTGGGTTGCTTTTTACATCAACTTTGCAATTTTTCTGCTTCAAGGGAACGTACACGTGTGCTTTGTTTTGCATGTATAAATTAACACACTGTAGTTCTGCAAGTCAAGCAAGGCATCTGTGCTGAATAAATTATTCCAGCCTGAATCAAGAAACACGTCTTGTGTCCCTTTTATCAGGAAGCATCTGAAGTGAGCTGTCACCCTATCATGTAATGAACGAACAAATTCCTTGACGTTTAACATCATCCTGATCATAGTGGTTGCACGATGGAGGGTTAGGCGACACAACAAGGATTTATTTGGCTCATCATCTAAACAGCTAGATTAGATGCATCTGAGAACAACTTGCTATCCCGTTCCTATTTGTCATTACGGTTTGTTATTGTCTGACAGCCCGTTCACACGTACGGCTCAGTGCAAGCACTTTGCACTCATCTCCCTTTTCCTTTATGTTCCATTTCATTCATTTCTTTATGTTTGCATGTTTATTTGAGGTCCCTGTGATTTCAGCCAATTGTGAAGAAGCTTTTCTTGATTTTG
>JAOQGH010000012.1:53668297-53689190 GCA_025769975.1 Gallinago jamesoni
TTGCTGGCTCATGGGCATCCTGTTGTCCACCAGGACTCCCAGGTCTTTCTCCTCAGAGCTGCTCTCCAGCAGGTCACACCCAACCTGTCCTGGTGCAGGGGGTTATTTCTCCCCAGGTGCAGCACCCTACACTTGCCCTTGTTAAATTTCATCAGGTTCCTCTCAGCCCAACTCTCCAGCCTGTCCAGGTCTGTCTGGATGGTGGCACAGCCTTCTGGAGTGTCAGCCACTCCTCCCAGTTGTGTGTCATCAGCAAACTCACTGAGGGTACACTCCATCCCTTCATCCAGGTCATCGATGAATATACTGAAGAGGACTGGACCCAGTCCTCTTGTTTGAATTGAAACAAATTGAAGAATGTAAGATCTGTAACAAAATACATGTCTTCTTGATAACCATGTGGAATATTCAAAAAAATAAGCTGGAACAAGAAATGCAGTATTGTGTTTCTTTGTTAAATTTTTTTGTACTGTATAAATCTGAACCAAAGGCTGAATACTGATATCCTGGAAGTGAACAGGCTTCGGTCAAATAAGAAGTGTGACCACGTGGTTCTGTGCCGGTAGGTATAGACATACCCCAGGTGGCTTTGGCTGTGCTACTCAGGTCTGTGGAACGAGCGGTGCATAGATCTCAGCGATGTCTTCAGTTGCAAGCACCGGGCAGACCAACTCTGCCTGTGATGCTCTGCACGTCAGCAGATGCCCAGACAGGCTGTGGCCATATTTCACCCTTGAGCTAGAAGGTCTATGTGATTCACCAAAGTCCAGGCTCTTCTAGAGAAAGCAGTCTTCTAGTCTTGGAGGCCTCCTCATCAGGACTCATGGTGTAGGGCTCTTTAAGCAGCAAATTAATCAGGACATCCTAGCAGTAAGGGGCACCATCTCTGGAACAGAACTTTAGTCTCCCCGATGGTCAGACTTCCATCTCGGGTCATCTGCACCCTTGTTTTCTTATCGTCCTTCAGTCTGGAGTCCTGCTTCTGCCAGGGTTTGTGGTTTTATCACAGGATGAGAATAAAACCTTGTGAGGCAGCTGTGGAAAAAGCCAACACCGCCAGAGGCAGTTCCCAGCACTCTTGAAGAGGCAATAGGAAGACCTTATGGGGCGTACAATTCTGGTCAGCTGTGTTTATGTTTGGATTAGCGCTTGAGAGGGAGCAAAAGCATCCACGAGGGATACAGATATTCTATTTTATGGAAGAGAACGAGAAGTATTTAAGCCAGAGCAACTTGAAAACGAAAGCTGGCACTGACAAAGCAAACAAATGGCTATGAGCTGGTTTTGTTTGTAAATTAAGTTTCTGAAGATGAGAGCAGTGAAGCTCTTGTACGAGCCCCTACCAGTGTAGTACGTGCTGGCAATATGAGAAATGCTAACGTGGAGGTTCACATTGTTATGAAAAGAATTTATGTTCCGTCATTCAGCGGCCCAAAAGCTCCACTGCAGTTGCTTTCACAAATTTTCCAAAGTTCATCTGCTGGTTTTCTCTGCTGCCAAATTCTAGCATTGACCACCTCCTTCCAACACGGTCCAGCAAACTCCTCCTTGTGCTCCCACCCCCTCCTGCTCATCAGTCCATTGATCTAACCCTGCTGACTTCAGCTCAGCTGCCTCCATGAGCTGGGATCTGCTCCCAGTGCTCTTTCTCTGGCGAAGGGAGCTGCTCGATCTCCCCAAGCTTCCATGTTTGCTGATGACGGGAGCAGCACCGGTTCAGGTTGGGTTTTTTTTTTTTTTTTTTTTACAACGCCCTCGGTCACCAAATCGTCGTCTTCTGTTCGTGGTATGCTGTAGTGTTTGAGGAGATCCCCTAGGCAGGCTGGCTGACTTCATTACGAGAGGCATATTCCTGAGGAAATGTCTGCAATTTGTCCAACTTCACCGAATTCTTGATGCTGAAGCCTTTCTGCACTTCTGGTCCACTTTTTCTGTTCGTTCCCTTCCCTACACGGAAAGCTGACAAAATTATCTTTACCCTCTTTTACCTCCCTTTCCCATTTCTCTCCTGTAGCACTTCCCTTTCTCCTGAAATAAATATTTCTCATCTTCTCTCTTCATGTGTCAAAACCACAACACCTCTCTCTCCTATTTGTTCCATTTTTTAAGATGCCTCCTATCTGTTTCCTTCCTTTTATTTCTCTGTTGATATCTCATTCTCTTCTGGTTTATCCCCTGACCCTCATCACACCGTAGGTGTGATTTAATAACTCATTTCTACTTCTTCCCTACCATCTCTCCTGTGGATCTGCCCATCTCTCAAAATTAATGTTGTATCACCTCATTCATTTTTATGAAATATACACAATATAATCCCTCCCCCCGTTCCAGGTTAGGCTCTCTGAGATGTGCCTTCTCTCTCTTGCACTCCAATGAAACCATCTTTGGCAGGGACTTCCATTGAACCTAAAGCTGCAAGGGGGCATAATCTCTCTTATTCCACTGTTGATCAGCACTCTCAACACTGGATGGATCCCTTTTCTTGAATTTTTTTTTTTTTTTTTTCTTAAACATTGGCTCCCACATCAGTTATATTAAGAAGTATCGGCTAATAGAACATTTTCTTGGTAAAATGAATTAAAATCCACTTGGATTTCCTTCAGTAACTATCAGGGGCCCTTTCTCCTTTGGCACTTACACAACTGAATGCGTGTGCTCCTCTGAAGGACACCTCCACCATAGTTTCTTAGTCTCTCGCACTGGGGAGGCGCAAAACTGGGGCATCCTACTCCCAACACTCAAGTGGAGGGAAAGGACCAGTCTCTTCCCTCAACCTCACAGCTACATCCTGGATACCTGGAACCCCCCCTACATGGCTAATATTGACTGCAGCAGGAGCATGTGGCAACTCCTCCTCCTCCAGGTCCATCCACACCGCCATCTCTACCGTTGTACATCTAGAGCTATTCCCTCCCAGTCAGGATCAGGACTTCCCACCTCATTTTTGGACTTACAAGGTCCAGCCAACCCAGCCCTCTAGGCTTTGGAGGACCCTCTGGGTGGCAGCCCCCTTGCAAGTACCACGAGGATGCCCTCTGCCCTGCGATACGTTAATCACTTGGGATGGTTTTGTATTTAGCATGATTACACTGCTTTATAACTTTTTACAGAAATTAGAACAAAACAACTTTTCCATACTTAAAAAAAACCCTGCTTTTGTTATTAATCATCTTGACAAAGCTATTAAGAATGTTTTTAATATTACTGAAAATGAGCATTCTCTGACAAATTATTCTGACAGAAAAAACATCAGCTCTTCTTTGGATCGTGTTAACACTTACTACATCCAAAGGGAATTCTGCTGTGGTCTGGTCAAGCAGTAGCCCAAGGCCTATTTTTAATATGTGACTTTTTGGCAGGATTTGGGATTTTAAGACTAGCACCCCTCAACCTCTCAGAAGGGCAACTGTGAAACCCGAATTAGTTTCTTGTGCTTGAGGATCTAGTGCTCACTTTTCCCTGTAGGTAAGATTCTAAAGAGGACAAGCCCCTTCTACTAAATGCCCAATAACACATCCCGGTTTTGTTAAGAACTTGAAAGTGAGCTTCTTTCATAAGCTTACTCTTCCATAGCAATGAGCGAAAAAAAAAAACCAAAGCAAAAAAAAAGATGAGCTTGATTTTTACAGGCTTATTCAGTTTAAGCAAACATCTTCCATTTCAGATGGAAACTACAAATGAAGGGGAGATTTCTGATTTTCTGTTTTGAAAGCTTTCAATTATATAGGTATGACATAGGTGAAATAAGCTTTCCCTCGTGGTAAATCCAGTGGGGTTTGACACATGCTGATCCCAGAAATATTGTTACTTTCCCATAAATGAGCAGCAGCTAGACACGCACTGAAGCAGCCAAATGAGGGTCTGTACTGCCTCTCACAGCAGTGGAAGGAATTGCTTTAATAAATATAATTTGATTTCCCTATTTAGCTTGATGGATACAGAGAGTAACCGGTATTCTCTATTTTTTTCAAGGTTCCATACTATCCAAATAGGATGCTACCTGCTCCACACCCACTCTGAAGCCCTTCAGATGTAACACAGGTAGAAAAAAGGATCCAGAAGATCATAGAATTGTCCCGGTTGGAAGGGACTTTAAAGATCATCTAGTCATCAACCTAACCCTGACAGAAATAACTACACCATATTCCCAAGGACTACGTCAACCCATCTTTTGAACACCTCCAGGGATGGTGCCTCAACCACCTCCCTGGGCAGCCCATTCCAATGCCCAATAACCCTCTCTGTGAAGAAGTGTTTCCTAATCTCCAAACTGAACCTCCTCTGGCGCAACTTGAGGCCATTTCCTCTTGTCCCATGGCCTGGGACTTGGGAGAAGAGACCGACCCTCACCTCTCTACACCCCCCCTTCAGGTAGTTATAAAGCATGATAAGGTCTCCCCTCAGCCTCCTCTTCCTCAGACTAAACACCCCCAGCTCCCTCAGCCTCTCCTCATAAGACTTACTCTCCAGACCCCTCACCAGCTCCGTTGCCCTTCTCTGGACCCGCTCCAGCCCCTCAATGGCTTTTTTGTGCTGAGGGGCCCAAAACTGGACACAGCCCTCGAGGTGGGGCCTCACCACTGCCCAGGACAGGGAGACCATCACCTCTCCAGTCCTACTCTCCATGCTGTTCCTGACACAGGCCAGGGTGCTGTTGGCCTTCTTGGCCACCTGGGCACTCTGCCGGCTCCTGTTCAGCCGACAGGTGACCAACACCCCCAGGTCCTTTTCTGCCCGGCAGCTCCAGCCACTCTGCCCCCAGCCTGTACCATCCATGGGGTTGGTGTGACCCAAGTGCAGGACCCAGCACTTGGCCTTGTTGAACCTCATCCCCTTGGTCCCAGCCCATCCATCCAGCCTGTATCATGTGTTGGTCAGTCTCGCAGGGAACGGAGCATTTTGCTGAGAAGGGTGGGATGTCCATCAGCACTTTATTCTAGCAGGGGTCTGTCACAAGCTTCAGAAGTTGATTGGAATATCCCAAAAATGCAGAAGGATGCCATCCTCCTCTTGAGGCATTGAGCCTGCACTCTAATGACAAAGAGCTGTCATTCAAGTAGCAAGCAATAAAACGCCTGAAGTGTTTAATAGTTACTAACTCTTCCTAACAGGCTAAACCAGCAGCCTGTTTCTTTCCAGTCAAGAGGTGTAAAACGAGAAAACCAAACATCCAAATTGCCAGGCAATGTTCAACTAAAATAAAGGACCCTTCACATATATTCTCACTTGACAGACCATAAAAGCGAAAATTGGTCCACTAAAAAGTGATAGGAGGGAATAGGAGACAAGGATGAAGGTGGCAGATTTGTTAAACAGTTATTTCGCTCCAAACTTTCCAGAGGACAAAGAAGATGGAGCTTTGTTTTCTAGTCACAGGACATACTCCAGAGGACTGGAAAATAGGAAGCCCATAACCACTGTCCAATGAAAAAAAAAAGCCACAGAAACTATTGTGACAAACAAATTATGGCCTGGTTAGCATAGTTAAGGGAGAAGCAGGATAGGTGAACAAATGTTTTGAAGGACATATTATGAAGATCTTCACGTGCATAATTTGATTCTAAAAACCCAGTGAGGCCCTGTAAGAGCCCTGCTTAAACTAACTCACTCTCATTCTTAAGAGATAATACTGCTGCAGCAGGAGCAAGGGACCTGCAGCGTTTCATACACTTACATTTTCAAAGAGTAATAAGGTTCCACACTGAAGATAATTGAATAAGGCAGGGAGCTATGGTACATAGGTTAAAAAAATAGCTTTAGGGCAGAAAATTAGCTCAGAAATAGGAAACACTGAAGAGGTAATAAGAGGTGTGAAAGAAAAGAGTTTACTAGTGGTGAGGTGCCTCAGAGGTCAGGTAGCTTTTAACTAATGCATGCAAACAATTTAGATAAGAGGAGGCTTCACCTCTTGCAGTTGTTTTATCCACGGGGACTGAGCAGGCAGAGAATACACAATGGAGACCCGGGACATACAGAGAAGAGGTGAAGGTTGGCCATCGTTTGTTGACAAAAATAGTAAATGCCGCGCAACCTTAATTATGCAAAGGTAACAAGGATACCGTGTGGCTCCAGACAATGGGGAAGAGCTGAGACAGCCTGCTTGTGAGCCTTAAATAAGCAGCAGCAAGTGAAGGTAGGGTATTCAGGGTAAATTTTATTACAGCTCTGCTAACAAGGTAACACCTCTCAGTTTCCTCTTCAGCAGATGGACATGAGCAGCCATAACTTCAGGTCAAAGTCACAGTCCTCAAAAACTAGGGTGAGGTTTAAGAGAGAGAGAGAAGACAATGAGCTGCAGATGAAGCCCCTGGGAGCTCATGTGGACTTTTAGATGAAGTGTGGCCAGAAGCAGAGGTGAGGGTAGAAAAAGGCTGGGTTACTCGGTCCTCCCCAGCTTCATCATGTCAGTCTACAGGAATTCTCCCGATTACTCTGCTCAGACAAGAAAAAAAACAACCTCTCCTACATCCTGGTACAAGCTGATCCAGGCACAGAAGTATTGGGAAAACACAGGGAAAATAAGCCCAGTAACCCACTAGGTTCACAAAACTCACTTCAAAACTTTCTCTACAGGCAATATGGTGGGAGAGGAGAAGTATGAGGAGGGAGGAGACGCTGCTGCTATCTTTTAAGTTTTTTACTGGAAGCTTCAAGTGTGCCAGCAGCTCCACATTGGTTTTTTTGAAGCTAAGATCCAGCAGGAATAATTAACTCTTGCATTTCCATTGACCCACTGGTCACTACGCTGACGTTTCAGGGGCAGGTAGGATTCTCCTCCAAAAACAGAGGATCAGAGAGTAATTCATTCCCCTTATTAGATAGGAAGGCAAAGTGGCTTTGAGGTAACATCAGTGTAACATGGAGAGGAGATGAAGCTGGATCTGCCCAATCAGTTAACCCATATGGAGAGATGAGCTCAGAAGCATCCAGCCCAGAAAATTGCTGTCTTTCCTTCCCCCTACATCAATTTACTAATTTAAAGAAGCCTGAGGATTTCTTTAGGCAAGACACAGAAAAAAAATCCAAAGTCCACTGAAGCCCTTTTCTTGAAAACGGGGAGCAAGCGGTTCAGTGTCTCAGCAACACGGATTTGACACTTTTACAGGGACACAAGGATTCTGAGCTGTATCAGAAACAGTGAAATCAAGGGGAAACGCTTCAGCATTTATATATAAAGCTGATCAAGATGTGTAAGCAGGTATTTTACAGCTGGAATTTGCACGAGGTAGTTAACAGAAGAGATACAGTGATTTATTAGAGTAGCATTCACACCTTTAAGTTTCCTCCCTCACCAGTGAAGGTATCTAAGGCCATCCAGTCTGCTAACTAGTGTTAGACCTGAAGTGTCTTCACACTTCAATTCGGAATGCCCCAGCCTATGTATTAAAGTACTTCTTCAACAAACAGACACCCCCTGGCTTCTGTGGAAGGCTGATCTGGGTGAGAAGAATATTTCTCATCAGAATATGGTTTTTTTTCTATGAAGTAGTTAAAAAGATATTTTATTCAGTGTCACACTGTAGTAGATTAATGTAACTGGCTTGTTAATAGCCTTTTCTATAAAAAGAAAATAATAAACAAGTTCTGTTTCCCAGTGTGACAGAAAAGATTTTATCATCTTTTATTTAGCTGTGGTGAAAGGCCACATAGTACTCTTTTTTTTTATTTTGAGGAGAGCCATAAAAATATAGTCCTCTTTCTTAGTCTGTTCTTCAGGAAGGCAAGCAGTGACCCGCCTCCTACACTTTGATAATTTCTTCACTTTGAGCCAATGAGATTTTTGATGACTTTGAAGGGTTACTTTGTTTAATAACAGCAAGAAGTACTTCCTATTTTCAAGCATTATGGATTCAAATGAATGTTCAAACTAATTAAAAACATTGTTTTATCCTCAGAACCTGTTCTAATCAATTGTCAGAAGAGGAGCTAGAAATAATTACTATGCTTCGGCAAATTTTGAGAGGAGTTATATGTCAAAGTGACAGAAACAGCAGCAGTTCCATAGCACTATGGGAATAAGGAAGATAAATAAAAACATCTTAACACAACAAATTCTACCATAGTTTCTTATGTTAGAAATAGCCTAGTGGAAAGGAAGAGTCTTCTCCAAACGGGACAGTAATTGCAGGTATGGATGGATTAGAATATTTTTCCCTCAAGTCATGTTTAATTGATTTCCTCTAAGAGAAACAAGGATATTTGAATAATTTTTCCAGAGGCTTGTGGACAGTTCTAAATGAGCAGGAGTGGCAGTAAGCCATTAGCACTGCTGTCTTAACTGTTGACGAACATTATTATTAATGTGTACATGTATAAGTCAAAGGAAAATGGGTGTGTAATATGCTCATGGCATATTTGCATTCTGGGGACATTTTAGAGATTTGTGATGGAAGTATTCAGATTTGTACAAAGGAAATACGAATGGCAGTGCATGTGTGTTTACCAGCACCAGAAGAAACAGTAATGACAAGAGTTAAAAGAATAGCCTGTTTTGATAAAGAGAACACCGTTCCCAAGACACTGTGTTCAGGAGTAAGACTGAGGAATGTCAGTCAAAGACCAGAAGACCTGTACCTTGATAAGACTACGGCAGAGATGTATCATCAGCAGAAGATCCTGCATCATAGGAGGACATCAACTATTTTGCGGTGTCTCTTAGGTCATTCCTTTGTCTGTTCCTGATGGACTAGCAGAAATATTCTTATCAGACAAGGGCAAAAATAAAATCAGGCAAGGTTACTCCTCATTGTCCAAGATTCATGAAGACCCAGGCAAGCAAGATCTTTAAGCAAAGGACTGTCCTATAGCAACTGCTGCCCCTTAAAAATAGGAAAGATTAAAAAAATAGTCTTATATCAGTCAAGAACGACAGCAATGAGTTGAGAGTGGACAGCCACCATCCCTTGTCCTCTCTTCAACAAAAATTATCTTGGCTATAACATTTACAACATGTATTTTGCTGATTTTGTTTCTTATGTATGGCAATGTAAATCAATGAAGTTTGTGAGAAAATGTGTGTAAAAATCAGTTTACTTGCAGATTACCCAGTATTACAATTTGGCTTGGAGGCAGTTCTGAAGAAAAGTCTTTGGTGAACTCTGTTACACCTGGGAACAGGCTACCCAGGGAATTGGAATCTCCCTCACCGAAAACATTTTGGACACAGCTTGACGGGGCTCTGGAATAAATAATCCAAGACACTGCTTGTAAGAGAGGGTTGGGCTCTCTAGATGCCCTCCAACTTGGACTTAATAGTTTTTATGATTCTTCTTTCATATAATCTCATTTTCAATCTTAATTCAGAAGTTTCCAAGTGTGTTTAGATTGTTTTAGCCAACTGCGATGCTCCTCATACTGGATAAAAAGCCTGGAATTAGTTAGAAGAATGAAATATGGATGGGGTTTGGAATGGCAGTTTTTGTAAAGTATTGGATCCTGTTGGAGAACATGGGTTTGCTCTGGAGAATGTATAGGTTTATTGGAATAGGAAGGAAATCTGTCAGTTTAAGTCCTCTAAGACAGATCCATATGAGAACATTCTGATTCCATCTCACAGCCTTGACATATGCAGTAGGCTCACAGATCTGCCCACATGGAAAACCCTTACAGGCCCTGCATCTCCACTAGAAGACTTCTATCTACTTCAATATATATCTTATCCAATGTCCTTTTCTGAGCACAAGGAAGAAGACAAAAGATAACACAGGCAAGAGATGACTGATAGAAAAAGTAGCATGTAAACACACAATGATTCAGATATAAAGGAAAAAAACAACATTCTTTGGGCACGCTTATTCTTGGAAACAAACTTGTTTCTATTTATTTTCACTTCACCATCCATTCCTATTACTGTCTAAAAATATGTACTTTTAAAATGCAACCAGATAAAGGACTCGTAGGGATAGGAAGTCTAGCTACAAAGCCAGCAAATGCCAATTTCCACATCAATCATATTTAAAAGTGACTTCAGAAAAGATTGCACACTTCTCAAAAGCAATAACTGCCACCCCATGCTATGTTCTGTAAACAGCACAAATGACATTATATGTAATTATGCCTGTCAGGAAATTCTATACAAGCCCACTCCTTTTCAGACAGAAGGCACTCTAGCCTCACTGCAACGTGCGTCAGCCAAAGATGCTAAAAATTTGGCTTCTAATTACAAGAGAGCGACATGGGTACAAATCTCGTTTACCCCAGTGCACGCCAGCCAGGGGGGTAGGAGAACTAGGTCTAGCAAGATAAGAAAAGATTAACTGCTATGTTTTGTCCACCACCTGCCCAGCAAGCTGCTGTGAGACCGTGATGGATGACTGTTCAAGAGTTTTCATGACAAAGAAGCTGGGGAAAAAAAAAAAAAAAGAAAGAAAAAAAAAAGCCAGGTTTAGACCCAGCTGTGCTGATCCAGGGTCAACTTGACTAAATTTGAAGAAATGGAGAGTATGTTAAGCTCCCTTTGTGAAGCTCCCTCTGCTCTGCAAGCAACGTAGGGTGTGAAGCAGCCTCTTGTACACCCTGTAGACACCTAATCTCAATCAAGGAGGCTTTGGGCAGAGCAACAGCCAGTGGTATAGAGGGCATCCTACACGGTGCAGGTCAGAGCAGGTGCCTGATGACTTAGGTGCACGCACAGGTCCCACTGCCACTGCAGGTACCAACGCCACGTTACTCACACCTCACTAGGGCTGTTTATCTGCATCTGCTTCCAGGAACAGCCCGGCCACAAATGCAGGTGTTTTTGCTTCCCTCTCCCCTTTGAGCATTAAAGATGAGTTTGCCCGGGGACATAAAAGGAGGCATCGGCAACTTGGGATGAGGTGTGTTCAGATCTGTGAATAAATCTGTCAACGCTCTGTAGAGATACCTGCACTAACTCTGAAAGGAATGTCATGTTATTGTAGCTCTACTCTTCTGGAGAAATGCTTCAAAACTTGCAACGCCGGCCAAAGAGACAACTAGAAAGCACTTTCAAGCTATCCCAGGATTGTCTTCGATCATTCTCAGCTCACTCCTGTAGTGCAGAAGACTAATCTTGTTACCCTGCGGAATCTGGGCTTTAAATAAGATGCTACGATGAAATAAGAAATCAAAAGAGGTCAGAACTGCAATACCTCAACATGACTAAAGCATATTGCAAACACTTTGAAGAAAAAAATAAAGCAAACCACGCCAGCTATAAGGGATCCAAACAGCATCGGGCTCTACCCCTCGCTTTTTCGCTCCTATATAAAAATAATGTATTTTACACCTAAAAAAAATATATATTTTCTAAAAAAACTAGAATTTGAGCTTTCTACTCTTCATACTAAAAAGGAGCCTGGCATTTAAACTATTCTGTACTTTTTCTTGAGCTATAAGGGTTTCCTTTAACATGGGATAATTAGGTGCAGTCCTTTCTGCTATTCACTCACACCATTCGAGAACAAATCTGCGTGGGACATATGTACATACAGCAATAAAGCAAGTTTTGGTTAAATCTTGCTGTATAAATCCTGTTTGTCAGCCAGGATTTCCTCAGAAATAGCACCAAAGTGTTCAATACTCTTGAGACAAGTAATTAAGCGGAACATTCCAGAACCAGGGATCTGCTGTATCATACTTTACATCTAATTGTTTCTCCAATAACTGTTCTTACATACTAATTGCTAATGTCTTGCTATTTTATTTGGCGAGTGTCATCGCGCAGCAATATAATGGCTGATCTCCTCTATTTCCATTACAAATTTATAAATACAAGGCATAAAAAAAGAACAGATGTCCAAAACCCCTTCCCTTTACTGTTTAATAAGAGTCTGGGCTTAAACGTAGCTAGTTAACTCTTAAAGTTACTCAGGCTGTCCCTGGCTTCTGAAACTCACTTTTCAAAGGCTTTCTCCTCCTTAGATATGGACTCTGGAACCTTCAAGATGTGCTATGTTCTACTAGCAGCAAGATCTACCATTTGTCTTTAAGTGTTTCTGCATGGGGCAGTACAAAATAGCAGATCAACTTAGTGACTGTAGAGATCTTTTATTATTTGTAATGCCATTGCTCAGAGTTGACTAGAGAGTGGCTTTTATTTCATGGCAGCTCAGACTAATGCCTTTGAGTACGTTGTAAGATTACAGTGAAATTTCTGACCAGTTTGGTTTTGGTTTTTTTTTTTTGTTTGTTTGTTTTTAAACCAAGTTGCTACAGTTCACAGGGCTCAAACTGGAAGCAGTGATTTGGGATGCAGATCAACAGAAAGGCAAGAAAAGGACTAATGGGAAGAGGGTCTCTAATCAGATCTGCCGTGCCTAGAAGCTGGGGCAGAGCCCCATCCTCCAACACATTTTATAATCCCAGCAGACCAAAGAAGTTCTATAGGATTTTTGACCGAAGCAAACAATTCCTATGCTCCTGGGAAGTTAGTAAGTTCTGCATGGCTTCAAGCTACAGAGATAACCTTTGCAAGGACCCCTGTTGGGGTCAGTGCACGTAAGCCACCCAGCATTTTTCACTCTTACAGGAGACTCGTGGCCCTAATAGGTTGACACTGAGGGCACTGGGCCACTCAGAGGTCTTATTCGGAGTGAAGATAAGGTTATGCAGAGGTTTATAACACACTATTGCCTGACCACCCACTCAGGAAAGTCATTCTTCCCAATATCTGATCTAAACCTCCCCTGCCCCAACTTCACACCATTTCCTCTGCTCCTGTCATTATTCCCTTGGGAGAAGAGGCCAACCCCCACCTCTCTACACCCTCCTTTCAGGGAGCTGTAGAGGGCAATGAGGTCTCCCCTCCATCTCCTCTTCTCCAAACTAAACATGCCTAGTTCCCTCAGCCTCTCCTCATAGGACTTCTTCTCTAGACCCTGATATAGATATATAGATGAGTGTCCTACTAGGCAGGTATTTTATAATAATCCCCAACATTTAGCTAGGCTAAAATATTAATTTAAAAACAAAGAGAAAACATGTTTATGAAGGAAGTCAAAGAGACATAAGAAACAAGATAAAGTGTTTAGTTTTAACCCCAGTAGGCTGTTAAGCACCACCCCACCCCTAACTCCATTTCTTCCTCCACCTTCTGTGGAACACGGGAAGAAAAAAGGAAAAGAGAAAACTCATGGGTCAAGATAAAAATAGTTTAATAAGCAAATGAGAAGTAAAAGAAGAAAAAAACGAACCATAAAAAAGCAACGCAAAGGCACTCACTCCCATGGGCAAACTGATAACCACCCAGTTCCCGAGCAAAAGACAGCCAACCTCCCTAAACTCCCCTCCTCACCATTTTATCCCTGAGCGTGACATTATACTGTATTGAGTAGTTCTTTGGGTAGTTTGGGTCCTCTCCCCTGCCCGGGTGGGTCCTCTCCCAGCCTCTTGCCCATTCCCAATCTCTTCACCGGGGGGGTCAGGGGGACAGAGTGAGAAGGCCTTGACACTGTGCAAACACTGTTCAGCAATACCCAAAACCAGCCTCATCAGCACAAATCTGAACCACAGCCCCACATGAAGTCCATCCCAGCTAGACCCAGTACCTGAGGAAACCCACTCAAATTGCTCTTTCAAATCCAAACCCCCCAAGCCTCTCTCGCTCTCTGTGTAGCTGAGAAGCTGTTCATCATATAGTCTACCTCAAGTCCAAGGTCTCAGGACAAGTGCCTCTTCTACCACTTCATGCTGCAACCACGTGAGAGAACAACAGCTGAAAAGTGCTACCATTTACTGTCTTGCCTGCTGGTTCTGCTTCACTCTGCTCCCTGCGACAGGCGACATTTTATGCTTGTTGGTTTGGGTTTTTTTCCTCCTCTAAAGAAGTGGTTTGAGGTTTTTTTTCCCCCCCTCCTTTTAAGAACTGAAAAAAACCTCAAGCAAAATGCCTTAATCAGTAGAAAAAGCAATGTGCACATCTCAGCGTGAAGCCTGCCATACCCTGAAGCTGCCGTTTTATGTAAAGACATTTCGTGCAAGCATCAAAGATCCATGCAGAGACACACGAGTCCGCTGTCACATCTTGAAGCCAACCCTGATGGCAATCAACCAATGTGATGATAATGGGTTTGGGGATCACTGACACCTAATCATCTCTTCAGAGTGTGCTACGCTGTAGCTTGCACCTACAAAGTTGTGGTTTTGCTGCATATATTAATTCTCAGGCAAGAACGAATGATGGTTCACGAAGTATGATGTTTTACAGGCTGCAAATTTATCATCAACCTATATTTGTTTGCTTGACTTGTAGGAAAAAATACTTCTGGGTGCTTTAGTGGACATGAAAGCCAATTGCATCAAACCCAAATACTTATCTAATATCTGATGTCTTTCACCTGATGCACACCTGCAGCTGTTATTTCACAAGTTCCAAGGTCTCCAATAGTATATCAAGTATTTTCTTGCTCTCCAAATAGCCCCAAACTTGACCTGTTCTGAGAATAATCTCACTTTGGACTAGTGTTCAGCATAGTCCATCCTTGTTACTGTCTTTCAAATACACAGCACATGAGAACAGTCTCCCTATGTCTCCTGCGAGCAGGAAAGAGGAAGACATCAATGCAGGAAAGTCTAGGTCAGTCTGGAGATCAGGAAAAAATCTCCCCTTTATCCAATGGCAGCTGGATAGCACAGGAGAACAAGTACACGTAGCCCTAAAAAGCATTTTAACTTATTTTCAGAGTATGTAAGAGTTGTCTCAGTGGATCCTGATATTCCCCTTTGCTTTAAAGGCTGACTTTTCCCAATCAGCTATGCCTCAGTGGCAGAAACACCCCACTTCACCAGGCAATAAGGAACTGTTGATTGATTGCTCTGCAAACCATGCTGTTTTACATGATTTTACCATTGAGACTAAAGGTAATTTATTTTAGGTGGCTGGGAGGACATCAGATCCTTTCAGCATGCTCGGAAGTTCGATTCACCTGTCCTCAAAAGGGTTTGAAATTATCCCATTTACATAGTTATTTTAAAATCGGGCCTCAGTTAGTTAAATCTCCCATTCTGACAAATTGCTGAGCGATTTCTGGAAGAGGGTCATTTTGATGACATAGCATTCTTTCGGTCCACACCGCACCGTGTGTGGCTTTTTTGAAACCAGAGATTCATATTCGCCACGTTATGATAAGAAATACAAAAAAAGGTCATTAAACAAAATCAATTTCTTTAAGGAACATCTTTAAAAATGTATGAAACGTACTTTACTGTCTTTGGCTTTCAATTAAAACTGAGTAAAATCTACAAAGGCAATGTTTACAAACGTGGCAGGTTCAAGCCAGAAGGGCAAGTACTGCATAGGTGAAATCATCCAAAATTTGTAATAGTTCAGACTGAGTGCTGCCTTGCTTAATATTTTCCTGCTGGGCTCTTTCCATTATGATCAATAGGATTCATTTGGGATGTAGGGTTAAAGGATTATGGGCGTTCTTACAGAGATGAACTGAATATTACAGATAGGCACAAGACACAAGATTAATCTCTGAAAGCGCCTCAGGTTATGCCACATTTCAGGATATTGTCACCTGGAGCTTGTTCTTCACATTGTACATTCCTAAAGCATTCAAACCTAGAGGCTGGAAAGAAGCCCTTCAAAAGCTTCGGTGAAACAAGATCATATAGACATGCGTGCTAACACTAGGGAAAATTTCTCCCTAAAACCTACTACAGGCAGTAAAGCACTGTCAGAGCATTTTAAAAGACTACTGTCAGAGTTGGAGACATTAAATGGCAAAACACTGTGTCCGAGGTGGGGTCCTGTGGATGGGAACAAGACGGCGGTGCTCTGCAGTTGATAGCCTGCCCATGGAAGAGAGCTCCAAGGGAGAAGGAGGACAGTGGCTGTGCCCAGTAAGACCCAGCTTCCAGACCTCCTGAGCTGTCAGGAAAAAATTATTAGCTCTTAATGGGTCCCCTGGAGAAAGGGGCAAGGACAGATGAGCATCAAGAGCAGGAGATTTGCAGCTGCCTGTCTCACCTTAGAAACAGGGAATTGGATGAAGCAGAATTACCAAAACCCTCAAGGAGAAGACAAGAGAGAAGGAAATACAGAATGCATTGACTCTAGACTGCAGTGAAAGCTGCTAAAATTTGGAGCAGACTGTAAGCATGAAAACACCCTTCAAATCCATGTGGCCAGTACTAATCTCTAGGGTCAGTAAGTCCTGACCCTGTGGCGGAACATGACAAGACACATCCCATCTATTTGAATTTAAGAATAAAAATGCTTCTGACAACAAAGCCGTATTCTGACTGGGCACATTACCAGCCATCGTCGCGCATTCATCATAGTCTGATATTTAATTACAACAGAAATCCTGCATGTTTAATGGGCGTTCATCAAATCTTTTACTTTGCATTATTTGGTTTATTTTTTCGCCTCAGTGATGTAGGCAAGGGAAGTCGGGGAAGCAGCCCTGAACTGCTTTCTGCTGATTTTTTTTCAGGCATCCTACAGCTCCAGCCCTGCATAAGATGGAGTCGCACCACCAAGGGGTATGAACCTTCCCCATTACAATCGACGTCCCGCTGCTCACGCTTGCCACCCACCTTCCCAGAGGTCGAGCAGCTGGAGGGGTGGCAGCTCTTAAACCACATGGAACTGACTTGGACTATCAGAGTTTTGAATACTGTGTGTTTTCTGAAAGACTAACTCTGCCATTACGTCCCTGTTTATTGGGATTATATGGCACTATTCAATTTAAAGAGCAACTGTAAGTCTCTTGTCTTCTCTTAGCACTCTCAGACTTTAAGCCTCTATATAAAACTTAGGGTGAAAGCATTTTGTTTTTAAAATAACCAGGCTTTCTACCACGCAGTCACCAATACTAATATTAAAGTCATCTCTCCCACCGTTACGCGCACTTACCGTTGGGTGGAATGCCTTCTGTCCAAAGGTCTCCAGTCTGTTCTCCTGCAGCACCTTCTAGAAAATATGGAGGCCAGCTACACGTTCAAGTGCAAAGTTGCAGCTTTTGTCCTCGGAGGCCCAGCACAGCTGCACAAGCCCAACTTCTACCTTCTGTCTTCATACCAGGCTTCCTCTCCTTCCATAGGAGGAGGTATGTCTCTGGCACATAGGGACCACTTGCAACTACTAGTGGCACGTTGGCAAAGCCTGCCATGGCAGAGTCAGACCTCATTATGGGCACAGAAACAAGGCTACCTGCAATACAACATCCAGAAAATCAAGGCAGTAAGCCAGAACAGCAGAAGACAGAGCTAACCATAAGCAAAGCTCAGAAAAGAACTGAGCCCCTAGGTCTGGCTTAAATAGAAGCCACAGAGCAGGTGTGGGTGTAGGTCCCATTTTACCTTTGACCTTAAGGGTAGGGCAATTAAGGCTTATTTAGCACCTTCAGGGCCCTGTCAGCAGATTTTCTGATGTCTCCTTCATGGGATGGAGACCAGACACCCTAGATGGGGCCAGTCTTTTATCAGTGGTGCCCAGTGACAGGAGAAGAAGTAACCTACAAAATTGAACATAGGAAGTTCCATCTAAACATGAGGAGGAACTTCTTTCCCGTGAGGGTGGCAGAGCCCTGGCAGAGGCTGCCCAGGGAGGTGGTGGAGTCTCCTTCTCTGGAGACATTCCAAACCCACCTGGACACGTTCCTGTGGGACCTGCTCTGGGTGGCCCTGCTTTGGCAGGGGCTTGGAGTAGATGATCTCCAGAGGTCCTTTCCAGCCCCATTTCATTCTGTGATTCTGTGTTTAAACACAGGAAAGCTTGCCTTGAAAAAGTTAGCAATAGAAACTTGTGCCCTGCATGACCGTAAGCAGATCCTTCCAGCAGGACCCACTTCAGCCCACTCAGGAGTTTTCCCAGTGGCTGCAAAGCCTCTGTAAGACCCCCTTGGCCCAAAGCTCCTCTGAGATGAGGCTGTTTACTCCCAGCTTTCCACCCATCAATCCTGTGTTCTTCCCACAAGCTCTTTGCTGCTTTTCCTGCTGCACCCATTTGACCCTTAAGCTCCGAAGGATAAATTTTGTCACTATTTCCTCCCTGGGTACACAGATTTGTCACCTTTCCTATCCCCTTCTCTGTGAGACTCTGAGATGCTTTCTCTATAAGCACTTTCTGGGAAGGTCCTCCCGGCTCCCTTTGCTGGGCTTTTTTTTGGATTGCCTTCTGCAGGGATTCTGCCCTTTGGTCTCCACAAAAATCTTGAAATATCTTTTCAGGTGGGTTTTTTTTTTTTCCTCTGTTGTTATTTAGGAGAGCTTGGCTCACACGTTGTCTCTGGTCTGTTCCATCGTGGTGGTTTTCATCCGGATCGAGATTCCCCAGCCTTTGGCTCAATGCCACCCTTGCACGAAGAGAAATGCTCCCAGGCCCCGTGTCCCTCTGGAGAACGGCGTAGCCTGTACTCCATCACCCACTCGGCTGCCTCGGGCACGGTGACAAGGTGCCTGCCCCCTGCTTACAGCTTTACTGTGTACAGTTTGACTGCCAGAGGTTAATGATCACATTGGTTTTTTTCAGGTCTGGGAAAAAACACGACTCCTCCTGCAGGTTCAGCCCTTTCTCCCTTAAATAATTTCCCCAGGAATTCCCACACCAGTAGCCACTCGACATGTGCCATCCTCTTTCATTTTCTTTTGCCTAAATCTTGGGCCACGATGCTCCAGCATTTTTTCAGACCATTCAGCAAGGCTGTGCTTCACAGAGGAGTCAGGTAAGATAAACAACACCAAGAAATGTAGGAAAGAACCCAAATATAACTAAAACTATTCATTTGGAGAACAAACCGCTCCCTCTCTCAATGCCTCTGTGAACGTCCTTCCTGGATCTGCTTCATCTTTTCCCCTCCTCCCGGCAGCAAAATGCTCCCAGCTGCAGAATCAAGGCTGACAACCTCAAGTGATGGTTTCCAGAATACATCCACCTTTTCCCAGGAACGCTTGTTGTGTCCTTCCTTGCTTTTCTGTGGAATCACCCAATATGGCAGGAGAGGTCTACCTGCATGGCTGTATCTGGTGTGACTCCTTTGTTAGAGGAATGCCCATTCCTGGAGCCATTAATTGTGGCAGTAGTGCCTGGAAGTCTAGGGAGTCACAGGGAAGACACAGAGGGACTCGCACAGATGCTCTAAGGTGCAAGGGCCACAGGCTGTCCGGGACTATGGAGAAGAACCTCTTCTTCTGTAGTTCTCTTGAGCTTTTCATCACTGGGACAGGGACAGCACACAATCCTTCAGTGTCAGAGTTGTTCGCTCAGCTCAAGTTGGCAGACCTCTTTCACAAAGTTTGCTATAGCTTCAGACAGCCTGCATCTTAGAGCTGCTGCTCACACACACGTCATCCTGGAATCCTGCTTTTTAAAGCTAACTATGAAGTGATGGATGTATCTATGCAGAGCTGGATGATGCAGGTCTATGTGTTGCTTCTCTGGTGCCCCTTATATTGTTGATAATTAGATTTACCTAACAAGTGCAAAATTCACGGAACACCCAGAAAGAACTATTTGTGTGCTAGGGAAAGATAAAAAGGATACCTCTTTTCACACAAATATTGTTAAAACCTACTTATACTTCCGTGAATATCTTTCTCTTCATATTTAAACTTCATAGTTTTGTACAAGGTACAGCGTTTCTTTTCATATTCAAAGTTTACAGCAGTTTCAAATACATATTAATATAGAAGCTGTAATGTATTCTGAGTTAAGCTGTCATAAAATCTAGGGCTTTTCACATCATCACTTTTGAAGGTCGGTGCTACAGAGAAAAAGAAAGCATCTGTGTTGGATCACCATGAAGGTTTGTAACACATTGCGATAAATACTGCAATATATTTCATTTTTATACGTTTTTGATGAAGAGGCAAAAGTGCATCTTCAACAGTTGCTTTTCAAAAATTGCTCATCTGTTTGGAACGGCTGTAAAAGAGATTGAAGCTAAACATTATTCATGGATACATTACAGCTCCTCGCTGAGACCGCAGCTAAAATGAGGAGAGGATTCCAATGATATTTCGTATGGAGTATTGATTTTCCTGATCTCGTCCCACAAAGCTATTGCATGTGCGTTCCAGACAACTATGAGAAGATGGAGATTCTCCTAGCTGGTTTTCTTTCCTAAGTTTATTATTCTTCCCCCAACTTGTTTATACGTATTTTGCTAATTTTGTGCTTCGTTTCTGCCAGAACTCCTAACAAGGGCAAAGTTTGCACCTTTGCAGACTTCTGAGAAGAAGAGACCCTAAACCAGTTTAGAAGTGGTGTATGGAATATCTTTGCCCCTCAGTACACAGCACTGAAAACCAGCAGTTATTTTCCCATAAAAAAAAAATTGTCAAGAATTGTCAAGAATTTAGGTTGCTGGGTGCAGAAACCTGGAAAAGTCCCATTCTAACACATTGGCATAAGAAGCGGCTCTACCTGAAGCCTCATACGGGCTGGAAGGGCAGAGAAGAAGCTGGGATTGGTTTGAGAAATGGTAAGAGTCCAGATTACAGTCTTCAGGCCCCTTGGAGCCTACTGATATGCATTTCATATGGAGCAACACTTGAAACCAATGCCCCAGAGAAGGGGCTTGGCACAGCCAAGTGCAGGCTAGCACGGGCACACCACCAGCACCCCTGGAGGAGCCAAGAGTAGGGAAGAGGTTGTAGACGTGTTAGTAGAGTACTCCATCGGGGCAAATTTGGTCTGTCAAGAAACCTGGCCCTGTTTTTTTCATCTGCAGCAGATTTGGAATCCTGGCCTGCCTAGGGAAGAGTGTGGCCAGTAGGTGGAGGGAGGTCATTCTCCGCCTCTGCTCTGCACTGATAAGGCCACAACTGGAATCCTGTATCCAGTTCTGGACTCCCCAGTTCAAGAGAGACAGGGAACTACTGGAGAGAGTCCAGTGAAGGGCAATAAAGATGATGGAGGGATTGGAGCATCTCCCTGATGAGGAAAGGCTGAGAGAGCTGGGACTCTTTAGTCTGGAGAAGA
>JAOQGH010000012.1:53713939-53729537 GCA_025769975.1 Gallinago jamesoni
GAGATCTTCAAGCCCCACCTGGATGCCGTCCTGAGTGATGTGCTCTGGGCAGCCCTGCTTTGGCAGGGGAGTTGGACGAGATGATCTCTAGAGGTCCCTTCCAACTCCAACAATTCCATGATTCGGTGATTTGCCTCCCCTGGGCAAGAAAGTTTTCCCCACGATTTTCCGTATTGGGACTGGTGGTTTAGTCCTTCGTGTGAGCAGGCTCCACACCTAACTCTTCTGGCCTGAGGAGATCAGGGTAAGTTGGGCTGCTACACTCTGCCAGCTCCTCAGCAACACCATTCAGCAAATGCTTCCTGTCAGATGGCCTCAAACAGGTTGCTTCCACCCACCTTAGTTTTCCTTTCTGGAAAACTGGTAAAATGAGGCTACTGATCTTTGGAGAAGATCATCAGTACTACCTATTAGTGACATCTTTGTCACTTGTCACTATTTGTATTACCCAAAAATCAAGGGGAATATTCTGGCCAGTGAGATTTTCTCCATGCTGGCTTGGACATCTGGAATTGGGGTGGCTGAGCAGGACATCAGTGTGGTGCCGTGATGGGAATGGTTTGACCACCCACGCAGAAAATGGCTTCAAGTCCATACTTCTGGGCAAGGTTTGCTGAGAGGTATAGAACAGTCTGGCTTTCTGCTCTGGGTCTACGTGGATTATTAGAGAAAACACGTGGCTATTCAGGGAGGCAGTGATTTATATTCGGCAGCTGGAGTTGTATCTGCCAGGGCAAAGGCACAACCTCACTCTAACACGTACTGAAGTTCCAGATCTGAAGCAGATCTCCGAGTTCTGCCCTCCTCATTGTAGACTTAACAAACGACTTGATGCTTTGGCTCCTGTACGGCGAGAGCCTGGGGATACCACACAGATAAAGGATCTGAGATGATAGACATTTTCTTCAGATTTGCAGAGCAGCTTTCTTGGTTTCTCCCAACAACTGCTGTGTTGTCTGCAGTTTCTGAATGCTGCTGCTCCTCAGAAATGCCCTCAGGAAAGGTATACCAGATAAATGCATGTTACTTTTATGTTGATATATTGCAAAAAAAGAGATATCACTTTGCTGCCTGGAATTCAGTCCTGTGCTTCTGAACATCAGAAGTTTTACTTCAGCCTTCCAGCTTCAGCAGTTGAAAATAAAAACAGAAAGGAAGGTGACTGAGCAGGCAGGTGCAGAAACAAAAAGTGTATCTCTGCTTTCTCCTCTGGCTGTGTTTTATCTCTCCATGATTTTTGTATTCTTACTAATTTCTCTCTGCATTATTTTTTTTGCACATCTCAAAAATTAGGGGGGGAAAGTGTGATTACTAACTGTCCTTCCCAGTTTTTAGTGGTAACTGTCAAATGTGGAACCCAGGAACATCAGTTCTATGAGAGGTGCGTGAGCAAGCCCCTCTTCATCAAACCCATTAGTTTCGGGTGACTTTCCCCCTTTCATTTTCTTCTTTGCTTCTGGCCCAGCTCCAGCGACGGGCACACGTGGAGCCAGACCAGCCATTCTGCATTTTTCCAGCTGTGATGCAGGAAGAGGTCTCTCCGTCGTAAGAAACCTTTAGACTGTCCCTACATAATTTAGTATGACAGAACAAAAAAAAAAAAAAAAAACGCTGAGGAGGGTGAGGACTTTTGATGTCCCTCACCCCCAAAACCTTTTCTACAAAAGCTGCTGCTGCTAAATCTGCCTGGTGATGGTGGTGCCTGTCTGGATGGTGGTGGAGAATGCAAACGTCTCTCTTTGAGAAGGCTGTACATCTTCCAGGAAATAGAACAGGTGAAAACCAAGTCTTCCTCTTCACTTTAGGCTATCAGTTGCCACTCTTGAAGCTGCAATGAGACACTGAATAAATATTTCTGGAAAGTTTTTAGTGCTCCTGAAACGAATGTAGGATTCCTGCCACAGGGTAGCTGTGTGTTTAGCTCACTGTCAGAAACTCCTGGTCACCAGCCTTCTGAAAATCTCAGCTTCTGTATGAACCTGTCAGGCTAAGGAAGGCTGGTGGCCACCAGCAGGCATAGCTGCTGATGGGCAAAGAAAGACCTTGACTATCCGAGAGGTTAAAATGGGTGTGCTAACCACCATAAAAAGCATTTTGGCCTTGCACAGAGCAGGACAGGTGAAATGGCAGGAACATTATCCGGAGCTTTAGAGCAAGATGAACAGAAGCCGAGCCCGAAACCAAATCTGTGGGTTTCTGGGGCTGGGGCTGCAATGAGGCAGCTTTGCTTTTGAGTGTTGTTTGTCAGGAAGAAACAAACAGGCAAGAAACCACCAGCAGGAAAAGCCAGGAAAAGAAGGAGGAAATTCAAGATGCACTGGTGGGATGATGTTGAGAGGGAGCCAGAAAACTGAGCCAGCTTGGAGTGCTGGAAAAAGAAGTTGCCTCTTATTTATTCGTATTGTGTTGAGAGAAACAAAGATTTGTACATGTTCCCCAAAAAGAAGGACTGCGTGCAGACAACACTTGACGACACCACGAGTTTCTCTTTCTAACAGAAACAAGTCAGCAAGAGCCTGAATATTGGCTAATCACTCAAGCTAACATGTTTGGAGTGGATTAATGAAGAACGTGTTCATTATGTTATATTGTGGCACATTCTGGTTTCTGCCTTTTTTAATTTCTAAAAGTTCCCAGTGAAGGCATTGACCCTAGTATAATGAATTGTAGACTACCAACAATGTGTCTGCTTTTCTTAGTGCTCGCAGACCCTTGTGATTGGGAGAAAAAAAGAAACAAGGTATGCTTGTGATCAGCTTCGATCAAAAACCATGTGTGTTTCAATAACACTTGCTGAAGACTTCTTAACTCTTAAGCAGAGTAACGAAGCTAGATTTACCTGATGTTTCCATTTTTAAATACATATGTTTGTGCTTTAGCACAGCACTTTTTTGGTTTTTTTTAATTCCATTAGAGAAATTTCTTAGGCAAAGAGTTACCCTACACATTGGAAACAAGGCATCAGAACAGGTGTGAAGATGACTTCACATGGCTCAGAGAAGTTGACATCACCACGACCTCCCGAAAGCAAAGGCAACAAAAGTTAATGTTAAGTAAAAGTTATTTATCTCCTGCTTTTCACACAGAAATATCCCAGAAGACTGCAGAGATTACATAGAGAGGGACCATTTTGCCCATCACTGAAATTCATTCACCTCTGTATCATCCCTGTGCTTTGCAATGCTCCCATTACGTGCATTAATGGACCAATAAAACACTCCTTGGTATCCTTTAATACTACGGAATATTTCTTCCTATGGTAGATCCCAACTGACTGAAGCGATTCATCTTGCTATTTCCTTTGGATGTTTCAAGATGTTTATTTTTATTTTTGACACATTTCAGCATAAGCTGCTCCGGCAGATATCTCAGCTTGTGAGCATCTTGAAGGTAACAGCTTGGTTCTTGCGTTCTATAAAATAGTCAGGTCACTAACAGCTGTGCATCCCAATGATCACAAGGAAAATCTCTCAGAATACTTTAAAAATAACGCTGAGATTACTCCACATCCCAGATACATTTGAACTCGATTCACTACACCGTCTCTTTAATCATCCCCTTGACAGAGAAGGATTTAAACAATTTGTCATACCAATGATCTCTGCAGAAAAGTGGGAAAACATATTGACCTGATCCAGTTCCTATGATGTGTATGTTTTTAAGTTCAAGAAGATGAACAATTCTGCTTAAGTCAAAGAACCCGTCCATGCTTAATTTTTAGCATGTGTTCTAAAAGCTGTGAGTGGGGCTCTGATCTTCAGACATTTCTTTCACTGTCAGCTTTTCCCCTTCTGATGTTGGATTATCAAACAGCTAGAGATTAGCTCTTTGTGCTGAGGTTGGATTCTGCTGTCCTTACAGACTCTGAGCAACTCTTTCTCTCGTGAGGAATTCATCGAAATCAGTGAGGTCAAGTGGTAGTCAACCTTGAAACTCTTTTAATTATAATTTACAAAGCTTTCCAGGCTGGTAAACAGGCTGCCGAGAAAACACTAACCCTTGCAGACTTTCAAGGGTGCAAGAACAAATTTTCTGAAGACAGAGTTTTTTGTGTGACACAGACTGGAAATAATCTCCTTCATAATTTTTAATGTCTCTTAAAAACACATATTGAACGTACTGCGAAAATTTAGGAGGAACCCTTTACTTCCAAGCACTTAATATAGCTAGCAGTGAGCTAGAATCATGGAACAGCTACAAGTTCTCAGTGTCTTGATGGTTTGGGGACAATTGGCAGGGCCTGTTTGCTGTTAGGCTACGAATTAAGGCAGATGTTGGCAGCTGTTACTTGCTTTTTCTCTCTTATTGCCTGTCTTCTCTGAGGCTGCAGCCTGGGAGGTGCACAGTGGCTCTTCCTCTTGCTGTGTTCAGCCACTCCTTCGCTCCGTCAGTCTTGGATCCACTTTGCATTCCTGACACATTACAGCTCCTCTGTCCCTTCACAGGTCCTTTATTAATCAAATCATGGATTTCCATGTTCCTTTTGCTTTGGTTTCCTCTCCGACGCGTTTTGGCTCTCCTTTACTTGCCCCAGTGATTTTAATTTACTCCTTTAATTATGGAATTTTCTCTTGCTGTCCCTTACTTCCCTTCACAGAACATCAGCTAATGTAAATCAGCACAACTCTCCTGATCACAAAATGCTCTTTCTGGAATACTGCTGCCTGGTAGGAGGCTGTGGACCGTGTGTCTCCGGGGAAACAGCAGCATCCAGTTTGTTCGCAGCAGTTTGGCTTCCAAGAGATGCTGTAACCAGTCTGACCAGAAATGGGTAGGACGCAGCAGCCCCGATGCTTTCTTCCTACCTTCCCTCAGTTCTCCAACCTTCCTCTTTGTTGTACCTTCTGCCCAGATTCATAGAGCGTGGGATAGTTCAGGTTTGAAGGGACCTCCTCCTGCCCAAAGTAGGGAAGGTTCTGAGGTCAGACCGGGTTGCTCAGAGCTTGTTCCGGTTGAGTCTTAAAAACCTCCAAGGATGGAGACTGTACAACACCTCTTGGCACCACCTTCCCGTGCTTAACTGGCTTAATAGTGTCTTTCCATATCACCTTTCTGGCATGCCATCAGGATCTTGGTGTGCTTTGCTACCATTTATTCCCTTGCTTGGTGTTTACACGGCAGCTTCAGTGCATCAACTGGGGGGTCTATCCTAAGCAGTGCCCGAGCCCTGCTAGTACTGAAATCAAAGGCACTATCCATGGATTAAGGCTGTATCCATTGTTAAAGAAAAGGAAATGCAGTCTGGACCTGGATTAGTTTCTGCTATTACGCACTTCGGTACCTAAAGTGCATCTCAATTTGCTCTGCATAATTTCTTACCCTGACGCAGGGTTGCTGATGCTCCCTTTTCATTTAAAAAACAACAAAGACCAAAATTTTCAAGCTACGCAAATGCAGTTTTTAAAAAGAGACATTAATAAACATTTTTTCTACATCTAGCTGGATAAAAATATTTCCGAGCTTGGACCAGCACTTATTTAATTAAATATTTATTATCTTGTACTATTTCTAGCCAAATTATCAGCTATTGCAGAGAAGTGGAGAAAAGCAACAACATTTTAGAGTCGTGAGACATGTCAACATTTTTAAGGAACATTTTGATAAAAATGGAAAGAAAAGGAAAACATCATGTTAATAATGGCAAGGATCACCTTAACCTTTTGGATGTTGACACTGTCTTAGTCTTCACTTCCTTCTGTGAGGTAACATCTATTTTAGTGATCATTTGAATTTGCAAAGAGAAATAAAACCGTAGAGCAATGCAAGCTGGATTAAGGACAGATTTTATTTGTGAGAGTTTGTGTTTTAATGCTTTCAGCTGTGTTCAACAGCCGATGACTTCTGGAATTATCTCAGAGGATCTTAACTCGTAGCAGTGTAGGGTGCTGTTGTTTCGAAGCGATGGAGAAGTGTGCTCAGTGATCCTCTCGCTGGAACTGCATGGCTTCCCAGTACTCAAATTTATTTCACTCTGACTGTAGGAAAGCAAACACATAGAACATGGCTCCAGAAGGATGTTCTAAAATGCAGCGAGATGGATTTTGCCACTTTTACTTACTGTAAGTAGTATCTTGAATGAAGGTGGCAGGAAATGGCCAATGCAGTACCACTGTATTAACTAATTAGTTATCTGATTTCTGGCATTATTCTTCACATTTTCCCCTCCTGTCAAGCTTTTGGAGTAAATGGTTTTGAGTCGTTTACTGTCATCCAACTTCCTGACTTTAGAGTCATTATCTCTGTTGCAGTTGCAGTAATGCATTGTCCCTCTAAATTACAAGGCTAGATAGTAGCAACTCGGGTCCCCTTTTAATCACTGGAAGACACTTTATTGACAAAAAGTAGCATTTTAACACCTTTTCATCTTATTGCCCCTAGCGTATCCCTCTAGCCTCTTCCTGAAGACTTCCAGTAGCAGCGACTCCAAAATTTCTCCACAGAACCCGATCAATTAGAAATTTCCATCCTCATGCCTAACCTCAATCTCCCTTTCATCAGTGTAGACCTTATTATGTTGTCCATTCATTAAGGGAGGCGAAGTCCACCTGCCAAGCTCAGTCGGTAGAGGATGATGAGATAGCTCCCCCTAAATGACTACAAATATGCCATAAACTACGTCCATCAGCCGCCCAGAGAAAGTCTCTGCTGCTCTGTGCTGGGTCTCTTCCTATTTAATAGAGTTGAATGGGATTCAGCTACTTTTTCAAGGCTTTGCAAGGGCAGCAATTCTGAAAAATTAAAGCTATATTCAGGAGGCGAACTTCAAGAAATATCAGATAGCACATGGGATGAATAGTTCCTATATCATCCTGAAGAATAAAAAAAAAAAGACTGTCAGTGTACTAAGCTTTTAAATTATATAAATAAATGAGATCCAAATAAAAAGAAATACATATATACATAATTTTTGATCTTATATTTGGAGTCAGCCATGCTTTGTGTCACCCAGAAAGCTGCTTTCTGGGTCTTTTTGCAGGATCCACCTCATAGCAATTTCCAAAATTAAAGCTGTATTCCTGCACATGTACATAAATGCAGTTGCATGTAAGAAAGTTTGAAACACCACTGTCACAAGAAGAAAGTCTGTGTTAAAAGTATTCAAAAAGTGAGTCTGACAAATGCAGTATGTAAAGCCAGGAATCTTTTTACTCACACCCTATTTCATCCTTAAAGAATGAAGCATCAGAGTAGAGAAGCTTTATGGGAAGCAGTTTTAAGCTGGCATTGATGTTTTACTACCTGGAAATCAATTTCAGCCTTAGACAGTGGAGCTTCCAATTTTGGTGCCTGCTGTGGATAGAGATAGGAGATCCTGACATACAAGTTGGGTCTACAGAAACTCATGCAAGTGGTAAACTTCATGTTTTGTCACGATGCCCAACAGCACCAGTGAGATGGTGCTCTGTGTACAAGTCCTAGAAAGGCTGGAAGCAGATTGAACACCTTCTGTGAGGAGATAAGCCTTTTGCAGCCCAAAATGAATGAGCAACTGATTCACTGATCTCATTTTTTATATATATACATATTTAAAGAACAAGTCTTGAAGCTTGCTGAGAATGCATGGAGTTGGACAAGTTTATTGCTGTGGATTCATAGGCACAAGCTGAGCAGTTGGAATTTCCAGATTTGCTCAACAATTCTGCTAAAACTATTTTATTCCCTCAAGCATGTAGCATTTATTCTGGGTTTTCTTCAGTGAAGTGCAAATATTGATTATGAGATAGCATGTACAAAAAATCCTACAACAAAACAAACAAACAAAAAAACCCCCACAACCCAACAATAAAATAAAAAGTCTGTCAGTTTAAGTTTACCGGAGGGTGGGTACAAGGAATTTTGGAGCTCTCATTAGCTGAGCTCCACACACAGAGGTTAATTCAACTCGACCCATTGACTGACAGAGTAATAAATTGATTTAAGAAGTAGTTGCATTATGCACTTTCTTCTGTGGTGAATCCAGCGTAGGAAGTCTCTATGGTCTCACCTGAGCCTCCCATGGAAGCAACTTCTCCCCGTTTTTGGACTGCACTTCTCTGTTCCTTCAGCTGAATGATGACCACTGGAGGGACCCCTGGGTCGCTGGGTTGGGAGTAACCCAGCAAATCACAGCTTTTACTCTGCTTGCATCATTGCAGTTGTTGCCCAAGGTGAAGCTTAGGTCCCCAGCACCACAAAAGCCCACCTGCAGGGAGGACGAAACGCAGCTCTGGGGTTTTCAGGGCCTTTTTATGACAGCTTCATCGGGGGAAACAGGGGAAACATACCCCTATGGCACCCCCTCAGGCTACAATCAGACCAGGCAGCTGACCTCCTTCCTCCTCCAGTTTGCCCCATTTGAATAGCACAGTCCTACTCCCCACTCCTTGGATCCAACACCATAGCTTCTTGCCTTCCCTTGCCGTGTCCTCCATCTCCTTGTCCCACCTGCTTGGATCCCAACACCTCTCCTCTCTTTGCTCTGAAGCTTATGCCTGGCAGGCTCACTGGCTTTTCCTCTGCTGGGCTGGATCTCTGCCACCTTGGGGATTACACCCCCGAGGCTGTGCTTTCAGGGACATTTGCCAGGGAAACTCTGCTGGCTTGGGCAACTTTTTGGGTTTTTTTTTGACAAGAGTGGCTTCCCTGCTCCTGTGTCGGTCCCGCCGTTCGCTGGGCATCACAAGGAACTGTGACCACAAATGATCTAGAGAAAGGCACCTCCCCTCTTTTCTTTACAGCCATTTTAGCCAGAGCACTTCACCACCATTGCTTTTCACAGCCCTGCAGAGCGCTGAACGACGGGACAGAAATTACTGAAGCCACCCAACAGCTGCCAAATGGAAATGTCACAGGAGCCCCAGCCTCAGACTGATGCTGAATAGTAGGTTGTGATTTTTTGTTCTTTTTTTTTTTTTCTTTTTCATAAGCTTTTTGCCTTGGACTTTGCGTTACATCACTTTCCTTTTTTTTAGAGCTAGCAAGGATCCCTCATCGTTATAATTTGGAAGAGCCAGGCAGTACCTTTTGATAAAGCTGTGAAAATAAGCCAACAGTTTCCCCTCTGAATTTCCTAGCCCTGTTAGTATCTATGCTGTGCCAGCTAATGAACTGTTTAACTCATCCAGTGACTCTTATTCTTGCTCACTACATGCCTCATGGGTTTATCAACCTACCAGCTTTTTTTTTCGTCTCCCTTCAGGTTTTTGAGAGTTGAGTCCTGACCTTTGGCTAGACGACTGCCACAGGATTTACCCTACGGTGCTCTGTTTTGTCACGTAAAGTGACAATCCAGCAGATAGCCCCGTGCTCTCGCCAGCGCAAACAGCTCGGATGTGAGGTTCAGAGAAAGGGAGGAAGGATGTGGGATTTAAGAGAAGAAATGATGTGCCTCCTCTTCTCTCTCCAGCAACGATCCTTCCCCGCACACAACGCGAACAACATCGGGAGGATGGGGAAGATGGTGTCTCTAGCAGGATTCATCATGACGTGGTGCCGTGATGAACTGGCGTAGAGGAACTGCAGACAGATAATATGCAATTAGTCGTTAGTATTACAGAATACGGGGCTTCTTCATTCTTGTGGGTTAGGAAGACAACCTGGCTGGCCATCAGAGAATGAGCAAACAGTTCCCTGGCACTTTCTTCCTCATTCCACCTCTCCCCTCCCACCCATCCTGGCTTCTTCTCTCTGATTGCTCTGATGTCCGTTTTTGATGAGGTACTGCTAATCGAAATATTGAAGTCACAGGGCATCATCACACTGCCGGGCTTCAGCTGCCAGCCAGGAAAGTGGGTTCCTGAAGGATGAGAGGGGAAAAAACATTGCGAATTTTCTTTGGGTTTGCTTCGCTCTTTTCATTTGTGTGCAGGGACAAAGGAAACTGGGAGTAGGAAGGGGGGAAGAGGAGAAGGGATTGTTCAAAGGAGAGAAAAGACCAACCAGGCCAAAAAAAAAAATTGGCACAAACTCTTCCAAGCTGGCACGGCTTTCTGTTTGGTGTAGATGGCTCGGAGAGGTTGGTAAGACTCAGTAATAGCAAAGAAAATGAAGCCCAACCTCCTTCCCCAGGGAATGAATGAAAAATGAGCTCTGTGGCCACAAGCCTGATGGAGGGGCTTCTTCTTCTGTAGCTAGAGCTGCTGTTTTCCCCACATAGGAATGTTCTTTAGGAAGGATAGAAGGATACAGCTGTAGTGCTAGCAAGCTGCAAAGTTTATGTTATTGGCTAACAATCCTTCCTATTTCTTCAAATACCTGTACTCTATTTAGTGTAACTCGCTCATTTTAAATGGAAAAATAAAAGGTTGTATCTCCATTCTGCATATTGTCACAAGACAGAAATGCTTAGGAATAGAAACAAACCAGCAAAAAAAAAGCCCCAAAGAGGTGGTTCAACAGAAATCAAACATTTCATACTGCTTTTAAACACATGGCCTAAGCCAGGGAAGTTTTGGACCGAAACATCATTACAACACAGGTCAGATTGATCGGTCACTAAAACATTGCCCTCAGTCTGAATTTTTTGATAATGTAAGGTACTCTTTGAGACCTGCTGTACCCAGCTCTCTCTCACAGACTCACACATGTGGAGGATATTTTCTAGACAATTCTTACATTCCAGTTAGCCTGTACTGAAAAGATGTCTGGGAAAAAAAAAAAAAAAAAAGACAAGTTGGCAGGTCTATTTTGTGAGTATAAGTGTTTTCTTCTTATGCAGGTAGCAACACCCTACCTCTAAAATAGCCTCTTTGGGAAGAGAAAAAACCATCCTGGATCTTAATTTACAGGTTTAGAAGAAAGGCTTATTCCTCTCCCTAAATTCAAAGAAAGGAACAGCTCCAGCCTTGCACTCTGGGCAGGCAGAGAATACACTTGCTTTCCTTTTTATTTTGTATATAGCAGAAAGGCCTGATCTGTTATTAAACCCAGCTGAATGCATGTGCTTTGATTCACATAATCCTTCACTGTCTCTCCTCTATTGCGATCACTGCGAGATAGGTTCTAAGACATTAGCCAGAAGCAGTGTTTTCTTAAGAAAAAGGCTGAGAACGGCCTAATCTCTCCGAAAATTGTTCTGAGAGCTCATTTATTTAGCTCAGGAATCTTCTGTCAGCTGCCAATAACAGCCACAAAAGACTTGAAATCAGATTATGCGACAGGACGTTCTCTCAATAAAATTAAGGTTTGAACCCCTCTCTGGTCCATTGCTCCTGCTGGCAGGTCCTTGAATTTTAAACGCACTTTCCTCGGTCACTGTCGGGGACGCCATTTCCCTGGTACAGCCCACAGAAGTCCTTGAGAACATGGGCTCACCACTACCTTTGCATTTAGGAAAACGGGAAAGGCCCGTTAAAAAGAGACACGAAAATCAGGCATACCTACTTATGTGCAAGAGTATTAAGGACACAAGATGGGCCCCTGGAGTTTACCCACAAGCACCATCCACTTCACATGGGAGCAGCTTTGGAGGGCATCGGTGTACGGTGGAAAGCGGAGCACGGTGCAGAGCTGCCAATGGAGATTCCTCCACGACGCACATGATGGCACCACGCAGAGAAAGCTGTTTGCTCCTTAGCACCTCTCAAAAGGGCTTGATGACTCTGTAGCAGCTTAGGAGCAGCTCTCCCTGCTTTTCTTTCCTCGGGTAACGCGGACGTCGGTACGCAAACTTCTCTGCCCTGAGAGGGACACACCGTGCCTTTGGTTTCTCTGCAAATGCTGCCCCTCCTTCCTTACCTGAGTAGCTCGTTGGTGAAGAACGGGTTTGTCAGGCCTTACGTTGATGTCAAGCTAGTTGGTTTTGCACTGGGATATCAGCTCTGCTTCTCCTGTCTTATAGGAACTAGAGTTACCACCTGTTGTATCTCCGCGGGGTGAATTTTAGGAAATATTTCTTTACTGAAAGGGTTATCGGACATTGGAATGGGCTGCCCAGGGAGGTGGTTGAGGCACCATCCCTGGAGGTGTTCAAGACATGAGTTGACATGGTGCTCGGGTATATGCATTAGTGTTGGGTGGTGTTTTGTGTGGTGTGGGTGGTGGTTTGGGGGTTTTTTTTTGGTTGGTTTGGTTGTGGGGTTTTTTTGTTTTTTTTTGTTTATTGGTTGGACTAGATGATCTTAAAAGGTCCCAACCTAGGTGATTCTGGGATTCTGTGATTCTGAATTCTGGGCTGCTGACAGTCTGGTTATCCCTGACCACGATGCTCATAGCACTGCTGCTGCAACAAGCAGCCCTCCTCTGGGACCCCTGGCTGCAGAGATGCAATGTGAATACTTCTTGGGACAGTGTCTGTGCTCCAAAGAGCCAGCCCACCACGCTCCACTGATCTTGGAATTTGATACCAAGTCTGAATCTGCCCCTCATATTCTCTAAGTCTTTTGCTCCATGGCGTACCCTGCACACATCCTCAGACCCCCTTTCAAGCCCGGTGCCAGTGGTTCTTTCTCACCACCTTTGCACCTCCAAAACAAGTCTCACCCCCAGTGATGGAACCCAGCTGGTAGACTTCATGATAGAAACAATACTGGGTAGATGAAGCTGACCAGAGATGCTTATTTTTCATTTTCAGCGGGGATTGGTGGCAGAAAATTCTCTCTCTTGGGCTCCTCCGAGCTTGGGTTTATATCATGATCTTGAAGCCAATCTCATGTTTTTTCAGCACAATTATGTGCCAATCGCGCAGAGGAAACCTATCCTGTTCAGAAAGGAAGGCTGTTTGTCAGGCTGCACAATTCAAGCAAAAGCCAAACGAGAACAGGAAAGATTGGATAGACCCATATTATATCCTTTTTCTAAAGAAAACATTTCTGTTGGCTACTGTCCTAAGAACTGTCAAAGTGATGGCTGTAGGAGCGCACCATATGGGTTTATGATCTACTTCTCTCCAAGTGGAAATACTCCCTTGAAAAGGACTGGGAATTGGTATTTTGACAGAACACCTCAGAAAAGCACTGTGTCACTAAACATAGTACAAAATAAAAACAATATACTAGTTAATGGTTTTTTCATTTTACGTTTTCTTTCTTTCTTTCTCAAGAAGCAATGCAGTTTCGAAGTAGCTTATGTATAAATCTCTTTAAAAAAAATCCCTCTTTGATATCACTCCATTTCCTCTCCTTTGCCTCTCTCTCTTTGCTTCCCCTGCTCCTTCATGGGGTTTCGTGAGTGAGATGTGAGTTACACCGACGGAACAAACATGATAAATTCCTGCTGCCCTATGAAATTTGTTCAGTAGAGTTCCTCTGCTGCTGAGAATCTTAATGCTGTTCTCAGGCAGCATTTTCAATCCATCAGATACTGTACAGCTGCATATGTGCACCACGGTGGGAAGATTTATGGCTTCCTATTTTTAGGATTTCATGTTTTGGCACCTCCATGCTGTTCATTTGCCCAAACTGTATTGTGCTAATTAAACCTTAAGACCTAAATTATAATGTACTTAGGGGTGTTCAGCCAATGAAGTCTGAACATTTCTGGCTCGTGTGAATTTATATGGGAAATACCTTTCTTACAAAGTAAAGTAATGCCATCTTTTTTCATTTTGAAAGGAAAACCTACATTGCTTTTTACTAACCTTTCAATACACGGTTACAATATTTTTTTTTGTCATTTCGGTATATTAAATATATGTATACACTTGATTTAATATATGCAAACACTTAATTTCAATGAATTCAAGTTTTTAGCTTGAAAAGCTCTGGATGAAGATGTTTTAAACAGACCTACTGTCTTGGGGAACCTCCTTTGTAGAGGTTAAACAACAGCTGAAGATATGAAAGTTAAAGGAAAGCAGCAGGATCAGTTTTATGCTGAAATGGCATGGCAGCTGCTGGAAACTGTTGTGTCTCTAAGCTGAGCCCCAGCTTGCTTATGTTAGTATTAATCCCCCATTTTGGCACATCATATCTTTCATAATTAGCCTTATTTAGCAGTCTGTCTTCAAACAATGCACTCAACTTGTTAACTCTTTTGCCATCTCTAGCAAAGAACTCCATTTAACTTAACATGATACAAGCAAAAAACTTAATAATCATCCCATGCAGTCTCATTTTCCCCAGAAGCTGAGTTCTCAGTTATTTAGTACACATTGATTAATAGTTTGACACAACATTGATTCACATCCACGGCTGACCAGCAATTTTCTTGACTGAAAGTGGTAAGGGTGAAAATGAAATTATTTGAAAATGTTTAAATCTTTTACATTAAGAGGGTGCTATTACAAACTTAGATTTTTTTATTTTTTTTTTTAATGGAGGATAACTTTAGGGCTCGTGAAAAATGAAAATGAGAAGCAGGGGAGAAATCCTTGAAGCAGAAGATGTGAAAAACAGACTTCAGCAAAGCAGCAAGAAATGAAGCCCTCTGAATTCAAGAAAACCTGTGGTGCACCGAGTTTAGGACTAACAGAGGACTGAGTTAAATTTCTCATCTTATTAGGATTATGCATATTGAACGAAGAAATAGAATACAACAGAGAGCAAGTCTTACTGGGCTTCCAGTAAGTAATTTCCAGGCATTAAAATGAGATGAGGGGATGAGAAAGGCTGAACTGGAGGAGGCTAAAAAGATACTTTTGGGGCATGTTAATAGAGACAGCACTGCAGTGCAAATCTCCCCTCTCCAGTTAACACAAATGGAAACCTGGACATGAATCTTTGTCCTTCTCCCTTTAATGGGAAAAGAGCTAGTTCTGTAGCCCTGTCTCCCTTGCTTATGGGACAATATAGAAGGCACTTGTTAAATCTTCACTTTGAGAGAAAAGTAGACATCAGAGACCAGAAAAACTCAATGATGTGAGAAGGGAAGTAGTTGTAAAGAATCGTGGAAACATTATCTGGCTTAAGTGAGCCAGAATTATCACCAAAACTGCTGTTTTTATTTCTGCTTTAGTGCCAAGCCCTGCAACTAGATCCCTTATCATTCTCCCTCCTGGCCTCCTGCATAAAAAAAAAAAAAGTAAAGAAAATTCATTGCAGAAGATGGGCTCTTCCCTTCAGTCCTGAGAAGTTTAGGTAAAAATTATACACAGCATCTTTGGGCTTTACTACCTTTTCTAGAAATCCCAGGGCTGCCACAGCCCAAGGGAGGTGATACCAGGGAGAATTCATAGAGCTCTTTAACTAACAAGGTAAAAATGTCATGAAAGCATTCTCTGAATCCCAGTTATTCTGCCTGGTTTGGGGACAGGTCTTTCTGAACAGAGAGAAGGAAACGTAGCCCCCAGCAAGGGCATCCTTGTGAAGACAGTGGCTCTTTCCCCCCACCCCAACTCTCCTCTCTGGTTTCCCAGGTGCTGCCTCCTGGACGATTGTATCTTGCATTTCTTCCTGTAAGAAGGTACTGCTGGCTGGCTTTCTACTTTCAGAAGCACAGATAATACCGCCATTTTTAAGCAAACTGTTTTTCTAAACCACTTGGTTGGAAGTGATGGCTTTTCCCTTCTGGAGGTACAAAACTTCAGTGCACTGGGAACTTGGGAGCTAATGGTACTACACCCTGCTTAAAGTTTGCTTCAGCTTGGGAACAACAGTGGGAAAACAGTGGCTGCCCCATCCCTGGAGGGGTTCAAGGCCAGGCTGGATGGGGCTTGGAGCAACCTGGTCTGGTGGGAGGTGTC
>JAOQGH010000012.1:53729637-53752078 GCA_025769975.1 Gallinago jamesoni
AAGGCCAGGCTGGATGGGGCTTGGAGCAACCTGGTCTGGTAGGAGGTGTCCCTGCCCAGGGCAGGGGGGTTGGAACTGGATGATCTTTCAGGTCCCTTCCAACCCAAATGATTCTATTCTATGATAAAAAGGTGTTAAAAAGTCCATGCTTTTTCTCAGCACTGGCATTTAAAGAGATACATGACACAGCAGTTGTGTCAGATGCTCAGATGCTTAGGCCATCCTCTGCCAAAGAGCTGGTTGGTACAGATCCATATCCATCTATTTGACTGGCAATGAGATTTAGCAGACTGGGCATTGAGATGGGTATGGCAACTAGTTATTGCTTAATTCTGGTTAAGGTGACAGCATAAATCCTAGCCGTGTCTCTATTTCCCTTCAGCAAAATAAGAACGTTTCTCTGCGTCACAGGGCTGATGTCGCGTTACTTGATATTAGACAGAGAAAATGTTAGATTCATGGTGACTACTTCTAGCATCACCAGCCCATTTTCATGTGTGCTACATAGTTCAGGTTTTTTTTTTTAACACAGATTTTCAGATTAGATGATCCTAATGTTCCCTTCTGTCCTTAAAAATGTATAAATCCATCTGACAGAAGTGACACTCTCCAAGAAAGAGGGCATCTGAGAAGTGTCCCACAGTCCTGTCTACCTGTAGACTGTTCCTTCCTAAATTAAAAAGTTCGAGGTGTCGCTGCAATAGCTAACGTCTGCGGATGAGCTCCATTATAAAAGCCAGAAAACTATTATTGCAAATTAACTTGGATGTTTTATCAAAACAACATATTAATGGGTCAGAATATTTATGGCAACGTAACCTATAGAGAGCAGATCTGCATCCCGGGAGATCACTAATCAAAGCTGGCAGAAGGGACCAGGCTATAACGAATATACTATTTAAGAGTCCCCTAGCCAGAACGTAGATGGGATATTTTGAGCGCTGACCTTCATCTTCTCCACCAGAGGTGACAGGAGGACAGTTGTTATTAGCTACAGAAGACTTTCTGCGAGTTTGCTTTGCTGGTTTCTCTTTTCTGGTTTTATATCAGTGACACGTTAATAACCCCGGTGGCCCAGGGAACTCCTTGGATCATTATTGTCTTCCCAAACACCTGCACCACGTGCATGAAGTGTCTACAGTTATTTAAGCACAACCTCCTGCCCTGGACAACAAACACACTGACTACCTGCAGAAGATGAGCGAATCTTCACAACCCTCTTTGAAATACTGCATTAATTAACCCTTCGACGCCTTATTTCTATTCAAAAAGTCAGGCTGGTCGCTCCAGGGCATAATTGGTGGGTTCATTCTTCAGTGCTGCCAGTTATTTTACAAAACCATAAACCTGACTTCACCTCTTCAGTCTCCGTGATGCAGGGGTACTGATGGGATTATGCGTTGTGAGCCTTCTCATGTTAATGACACAGGCACTGAATTTTTTATTAAATCAGGGGATGTCTTATTTGTTCTGCGGAAAACACGGTTTGGAGAAAGTTAGGACTATGACATCTTTCAAATCTGTTCGGAAACTGAGGGATATTTGTCTGAATTCATTAAAAACTAATTCATTTATTTGATAACTGTATCTGATTTTATTTGAAGGAGAATCATTATTTTCATTATGGCTGAAAACTACGTACGACTGGTTGGAACTAATAGCTGAATAGAGAAAGGAAGTACAAGCTGACGTAATTTTTTTTCTAAAAAGAAAAATAATAAATATTTAGGTTATTTGCAGACATCTAAATATATATAATTTAATGCCGTTACCATAGACAACATGCCCTATAAGACCCTGCTATTAAAAGCCACATTTTTTAGACTGCTCCATGATACCTGTACACCTGCTTTAATTCCTTCATAATTATGGAATCATTTTCAAATTATTAATGCATTTTACATGCTAACATAAATATGAATCTGGGTTAAAGACAGGACAAGCTTATCTGATACATTGAAAAAAAATATCGAATTTTAAATCAGTTTTAAACCTGACCAAAAAAGTCAGCTATATTATTTTTCAAGTTGCTCACTGCTTCAAGCGAACAGAAGCACAGGACTTTGTTATTTCTAATATATTTCTCCAACAGCCTTCAAAGTATGGCAAGAATTGCTTTTAAACAAAGGATCCCTGTAGTGTGAACAGCAGTAATCTCCATATAATTAGAAATACATGGCTTTTTAGTTCACTAAAACAATTAAAACAGGTTAAATACTGGGGACAAATGTACATTAATATACATTGCTGCTTTCACGCTTCTTGCATAGCTATGTCTTGAGATATAAAATCCTTTATGTTGCAGATAGTTGCAATAACTGACATTTTCATCTCCCAAGAGCTACTTGCCTTCCTTCTCATTTCAACCATCTCAGACCATTGCAGCTTATGAAGAAAAATTCACGTTTGAACTGCCTGTTGACTTAAATGCTTCATCAATTATGCTTATGCAATATATAATAACTGAACAGAGGGTGGATGGAAGAGATCTAAAATGCCATGTGTGAGCCTTGCAAGAAATGTAAAAGGGAGGAGACCACACATGGACTTTGGGAAGGGGGAGCAGAGGAACTTTGGGAATAAGGTGCCAAAGACAAGTGTTTTCAGTGTTGTAATGTGACACGAGCACACAAACCTCGGAGGCTGCTATTAATGGTAGTGACAGAGGCTACACTTTCTCAGTCTCTCTTGGTACCTCTTGTGCTGAGAATCGATGGTAGATGACCCCAGAAGACTGCTCCAGAAGCTGCTAATGGTTTCTATTGGCTCCTTTGCTATTTAAACTTGGGTGATGCTGGAACAGGAATGAAAAGAAGTTTATACATTTACAAGAATAATATCTGAAAAAATGTCATAGAATCATATGGGTTGGAAGGGAACTCTGGAGATCTGGAGGACCTCCTTCTCTCCAGAGAAGGAGACTCCACCACCTCTCTGGGCAACCTCTTCCAGGGCTCTGACACCCTCGCAGTAAAAGAAGTTCCTCCTCATGTTTAGGTGGAACTTCTTATACTCAAGTTTGTGCCCATTTCCTCTTGTCCTGTCCCTGGGCACCGCTGAGAAAAGACCAGCCCCATCCTCCTGACACCCTCCCTTTAAGTATTTGTAAGCACTGACCAGATCCCCCCTCAGCCTTCTCTTCTCAAAAGACCCAAGTCCCTCAGCCCTTCCTCATAGGAGAGATGTCCTTGGCTTGACTGAGAACAAACACCTGAAATCTTGAAATGCTCACAAACTGATAATCAGGAAATGTGTGCAAAGGTAATAATTCTGTTTGCCAAACAGACTGCTCAGAAGAAATAAAAGTTAAACTGTTTTTATAATATTTCTGAGTCAGAGACTTATCAGGACTGTATGTTTCTCACAAACAGCTTCACTTAACACATCAGCATTTTCCAAAAATTTTGAATTTCCTGCCATCTGAGTAATTTTTGTTACGGCAGGAGAGCCTTAAAAATAGAAGATCTTCAACATGAAAGACTATAGATCAGTCTAAAGCTTCACTCCCATTGCTTTTGCTAAGCTATTTCCCCAACCCCGCTTCTTGGATCTATTCCTCCCCTCTCCGTGTCCCTTTCCAGCTTCCTCCTTTCTACCACACACAGTTGTCTCCACCTGTTAAGGTTTTTCACAGGCTGCATCACTCTGGAGTCCTTACCGTGCAAAGAGGTTGCCTCCTGGTGCTCATCGGTCTTTATCTCCCACGTCTGATTTTTCCAAGAGGTGGTGCAAGAGGAGTACACCAGATGGCGGCTGCACCAGCAGACCACATCTCGTTAAGCTCGTTGTGTGGTTCCCACAGAAATAATTTAGCAAAGTAAAGATTTGTAGTGCCTTTGAGTGACACAAAGTCAACAAATCCGTAAGAGATTTGATGCTGCTGTAGCGAATCTTTAACATTGGGGATTTGAAGAGTGGTCTGTAGCGTGATAACACAAGAACAGAAAGAAGGTTGTTTTGTGACCTCTCTTCATAGTCATTGCCTTCAAAGACCGTGAGTGATTTTTTTTTTTTTTTTTTAAATCGCATATATATGCCAATAAATACATTTCAGGTTAATTTTTCTGGTGCTACTGAACCAATTTTTCCATCAGAATCCAAACTGCACTCCCAGTTGAACTAGCTGGGCTTTGTGAATCATAGAACCGTAGAACGGTTAGAGTTGGAAGGCACCTGAAAGATCGTTGAGTTCCAACCCCCCTGGGAACTCACCGTTCCCACCTCCCACCATCCCTGGTGGGTTGTGACTGAGGAGGGTACACCCCCACAGCCACTTGCTTGGCTGCTAACAATTGCTAATCAACCACTTAGTACCACTTGCTGACATTAAATTTGATACCAGGTGAGGCAAGTTAATCATCTCTCTGTAAGAGGGAGCCTCTCACTCAGTTAGCTGGGAATATATTTATAAGCCAGGAAAATGGTGTGTCAAGATTTCAATATTGTTGGTAAGCGTTATGGATGAGGAAATAACCCTTACCAGACATGTCAGAAAGTGCTTTGCTCTCGGTAATGCAGAGGGATTACAGTGTACAGCCAAATAATGTGCTTTGAAACTTCAGTAGGAGAGATGTTTTGGTGGGGTTTTTTTGTTTTGTTTTTTTTTCTGGAGGAAAAGATGTGCATAACCTTGTGAGCTAAAGGCACTTTGAGAGGATGGGAGGGAAATTCAGAGGGCTGCAGAGCGTATTTTTGCCCCGTAAAGGGGTTGTGTGTGGTATGATAAGGAATCTCAGTGTATGTGATTGGACTGGGGGCTTAGGAAAGGGTTGCAACTTATATCTGCTGTGCTCCCTCCCGTTTGGCTGGGTGTAGAGAGAGAAGTCAAGTTTCCCAACGCGCCGGAGAATGGAGGAGTCCATCAGAGTCCCTGAGAGAAACGCCACAAAATGTCCCAGTAGGAAACCCAGTTTTGGCCTTTGGCCTGAGCCCACCACGCTCATGGTGGGATCTTCACGTCACCTGACAACCGTTGCCGATAGATCGTTGAAGCCCACTGCTGAAAGTGGGCTTCCAAAGACGTACAGCGTGCTGTGTGAAAGCTGCTCTGAGAACTTCACTTAGAAAGGGATGGTTTGGGATTCTCTTGCAGTATTTCAGCCCGGTTGTCAAATATTACTACTAGGTCTCCATGAATTTTCATGATGTCTCCATTTCTCAGGGAGGGGAAAGAAACCCCTCAAATCTTCTTGTCAAATCTGCTTGTAGCTTTCTCTGTATCAAAATATGGATGTGAGACAGAGCTCTCACAGCTGTCTGCGCAGCACTGCAGTCATTAATGAACTCGAACCGCTGCAAAACAGGAAAGTCTTCTACAATGGTGAGTGCAGTTTCTTCAGGCACTGTAAAAAAATGGAATGCATGTGGTAAATATAATCTGCAGATAAGGTGATCTTTACTGGAAAATCATCATTGCCATATTTTAAGTAGGAGAGAAAAAAGTAAATAAATAAATAAAACAATAAAGCAATAACTGGAGAGTCTGGAAGAAGCCTAGATAGGGGATTGCACATGACATAAGTCCTAAAATATTTCAGTCAGGAGTGGATAATAACAGATTATATATTTTAGCTAGACACATTCTTTGTCCTGCCATAATATGTAGATGTAGCTTTAATAGCCCATTTGGCAAATTTGATTTCTTTTTTCAAATTATTCTTCTGAAATCTCCTTAAACATTCCCACCCACCTTCCAGTGGTCTGTTGTTTTTAAATGAGATGCTCTAACCCAGGAACGCAAAAGGATGTTTCCTTCTGAAATCAGACAAAATGTTTCATTCAGACTGAATTTTTTTATGACGTTTGGATTGATTTTTATTTTCAGGCAAACTGAATTTGCAAAACTTGCAAAAGAAATCAAACCTGCTAGTAAAGTATAACCAGCTTAGTTATTCACCTGCCAGTGGTAAAGTTACTCCTGTTGAGGTGATGACGTAGGGCTAGTGTCTAGAAGGGAAAACAGGAAGGAAAATTGACCGCAGATCAAATAAGTAGGATACTGAAAGATAAATCAGGAAAATACTTCTGCTTCTAATGGAAGGCTGCGAGAATTGAGTTGGCCCTAGAAAAAGCTGGGATGATGATAAAAACGGGTGTAATACACGGTTTTAAACTGTTGAGGTCTGTTATACGGTGGATTAGTTCAGCCTCAAAGTGCATCTGGAAAGACTCATTCCTATCCCCTCTTCCAGTGGCAAACCAAGAAATAAGCCAGACTTTTTAAAAATGTATAGATCCCACTTAGGTGCACACGTATATATATCTTAACTTTCATCTCTCCTCATCAGCTATTGCTGGAACCTGGATTTTGAAAGATCAATATATTTCTTTATTTTATTGAGATCGCAGGATGCTTAAAATCTGGTCCATAATCTCCTCTGCTGGTCAAATTGGATACAAGAATACTTTCAACATTACATAGGTTTCTAACTATTTGCTAACAGGCAGATCCTGGACTAGTAAAAATGGGAGTATTTTAAAGTTTTGAGTTAAAGACTGATAACCTCGTATTCCTCATGAATCATTCATATAAGTTCAATGCCACAGTTAATCAAAATCTATGGAAGAGCATAATTTATAGAATGTAAGCCTTTAAAAAGAAGTCAAATCTTAAGTTTTTGAAAGGACTTTTGTTTTTGTCTTTAAATTGAAAAAAAAAAAAGTACAAAAACCCTCTTAGGTGAAGTTTAATTAAAGGTGATGGGAAGCAAAGTGCAAATATATCTTCTGAGATTAAAATTTCTGCATCTCTGCACAGGACAGGTACCCAGTGCCATGTTTAAAATGCAGATTATTAAGTCTTTCATTAGGCATCCAATTTCACATCCAATTTGAAGTCAGTGCAACTTCTGCAATTAACTCTAATGAAACGGGTTTGGACCTTACTGTTCTTGGCATAAGCAAAATAAAATCTGGATCCTACCCTCTATCTGTGTTAAACGTTCTCCTTGGATGGGGCTGACTCTGGAAGTGCAGGTGTCTGGAAATTCCCTAACATTCGGGACATCTAAGTTTCTCAGTTTTGTGGCTGGCTTTTGAAGAGGAACAAAACCTTCTGAATTCTGCCCCCGTAGCTTTGTCGGAGAACATCATCAGCGCTGGTGGGGGGGAAGCGAGCAAAGAGAAGGAAGATGACTCCCCCAGCATCTGGCCATGAGCTCTGCAGTTCTGAAGGCTTGGGATTGCGGAGAGGGATGGAGGAGGCAGACTGAGAGCAAGTCCTGAGAGCAGGTTGGGGGGGGAGCCAGCGCCTTGCTGGAGCCCCCAGCTGTGTCAGTGTGGTGCCCCGTCTGAGGAATGGCTCCTGGTGGGCCACCAGAACATCTCCAGGAGCCAGCTGGCCCAGAGGACGGGCACGCCGCGGTGCAGACCTGCTGTCGAGGAAAGCTCACCACCTGGAGAACTTCCAGCAATGGCAAAATGCATCAGGACTCAGCCAGCCCACCAATGTATCTCGGTCTGGGTGGGGTATGGACTAAGGGCAGCACCCTTGGGGCCACCAAAGGAGGTTAAAAAGGGCCCCTCTGTAACGCAGAATATTTTTCAAGGAATTAAGCACACGAGGAGGGACAGCAACGCACAAAGAAGACCTCCTGCGAATTATTTCCAAATTAAGACAGCAGTTAACGGAATTAGCAACAGAAGTAAAAAAAAAAAAAGGATTTTATTGTCCCCAAACTCGCACGCTGATTGTCCTATTACAGTGTTTTAATGCTTGGGGGTGAAATAAAAAGGATGGGCGATTAGATTATAGGAGCGTTAGGATCAGCGGCGGCATTACGACTAGTCATTACAAACTGCCTTCGCCTGCTGGCCCCCCTGACATCGTCGGGTTGTGTTTAAACAGATAAGAACTAGCAATCCCACACGGAACGGAGCAGTAAATAGCAGGACTGTCTTCTGAGATTTAGCACCGAGCCACAGACCGCTAATGGGAGGAGGGAAGCTGTGAGAGGGAGTTAAGTCCCGTTCCAACTGCTAATTAATCCGACGTATAAATCCTCAAAGAGAGATCTCGTGCCCAACAAAATGAGGCTCGTGTTTTCGTGGAAGGTGCTTTTCTAATAGCAAACGAGAAAAATAATAATAATTAGCCAGTTGACTTGGAAGGCTTTATGTGGGAAGTACACAGCGTTATGTGTGAATCCGTTGCCAAACGGAGAGCTCGCTTTATTTATTGGAGTGTTTGGAGCTACAAACTGGAGACTTTGCATATTAGATTGCAATTTGCATATTTACTAAAACGCTTTGCCTTTTTTTTTTTTTTTTTTTTTTTTTTCCTACTGCTTACCCTCCCTCCCCTCAGAATCAACCCTACAGCAGAGCAGCCGCATTTCTCTGAGCCAGTTTCATCCGCTGACATCAATGGATTCCCACTACGGATGAATGTGGCTGTTTGTGCCTCATGCTGGTAATGATGGCAGCTGTTAGGCTTGACCGTGAACTCAAGAATCCCATCATCTGTCACCCGTGTTTCTCTTCCCAACAGGGTTTTTTGTCAAAAATAGTTACGCTGGGGGGGAGAGTACCGTGGTGAGCACATCATGCCTCAGCCTTCTGCTCAAATCCAGCAGAGAGGGGGAAAAGGTTCCCTTCCATTTTTCTTGCTAGTGGGTCCTGTGATCCCAGGCAGGAAGAGGAAGAAGCTGGGCAGAGAAAACACCCTCACTGGTGTTATGGTTTGGGGAACTCACAACGATTTATTGTCATTTAGACAATCATTCTATTGCCCGATGAGCCCTCCCCACCTGGAAAGGGGATTTGGGGAACACAAAGAAACACGAGGGTTGAAATATAAATAGATTTCATAGGATAAGACTAAATCATTAACAATAATACTAAAGAAGCATTCATCAGGTTACTAATTGAAGATATACAAGAGTTATACTCAGCCCATTCCCCAGCACTCCCAGCAGGGACAGCCAGTGTGGGACCCAGCGAGTGCTGTGGCTTTGGGAGGGAGGGAAGGGCTCAGGGCTCCGGCACCGGGGCAAAGAGTTCTCTGCACCCACCGACACCAAGGGAGAGAGATTATGCAGCAAACTTTCTAATTTATATTGAATGTGACGTTCATGGTATGAAATAATGCTGGTGGCCAGCCTGGGTCAAATGCCCAGGTCTTGCTCCTTCTCATCCCTGCACCTGGCTAACTCAAAAACACTGAGACCTTGAAACCCACATACTGTAGCTGAGTAAAGTAAATATTTTCACAAATCCGGACACCAGAGTCTTCTAAAAGTGCAGTTTTCCCAGGCATTAGAAGAAAAGTTAGTCCTCTGTCGCTCAAACCAGGGCAACCAGAAAGGAGGCAGCTTCCAAACAAAGTTCTGGATTTGTTTGAGCGAGGAAATGTGGTGACTTGGGGTTAACAATGAAGGCAGACCCTAGGCAGGGCACAGGGTGAATTTAATAACAGTGTGTGGGTATCTATCTGTGTCTGTATATGTCTGTGCACAGTAATGACCAACGTTCCTCCTGCACGTCTGGTTTATTTTCCTTTGTGATGTCCATCTTAATTTCTCCCCATTCCCTTCCTACGAATGCGTTCTGTCCTGCCTCCTCTAGGTCTATTGGTTAAGGGGAAAAAAATCAAGGGGCAGCATGTTAAATGTGTTGTGTATTTGTGACTGCAAACACAGAACAAGGAGAACTGCAGCAAAGCACTACCTCTTCCCTTAATTCACAGCGTAATCTTGTTGCCCATCCTACGTGTTGTACCCGGGGGGTTAAAGACATGGAACACATTGCTAAGGATGACACACTCAACTTTTGGGTTGAACAAACATCTTGGGTTTTTTTGCTGGTCGTCGTTTTCTTTTTTGTCTGACTGCTCTGGTCTATAACCCAAAGGGAGACATTTTAACCTAATTGCTAGGAAAAACTGGCAGTGGCGTATGGACAAAGAGAATTTGCGTGATCAGCAGAATGCCATTTGGAACCTTAAATTCATTTACTCAGTTGAAGTAGTGAATGATGTGCGAGTCAAACATTTGAGATGCCCTTGTTTTCTAACCCTGCCAACAGTCTGCTGCTTCTCGTGGAGCGTGTACGTGGGGCTGATGGAACAGTTCAGATTCCGAATGCTAACTCTTAGCTTTTAAGAGCTGTCACTAATCATGTAAAAAAATATATCTTGGCTAAAAATATACCTGTTACTAACTGCTGAAATCTTGTACCTTCTGTGGTCTTACTACAAGCTTGAAGACATGGGGATACTGTTTCAAACTTCCTCATTTTCTGCTAGGAATGGTTAAATTCTTGCCTTTATGAAAATGGGATGATGTAAACCTAAACCAGGCAACGCAACAAGAGGAGCAGGCGCTGGCAAACGTGGCAAAATGCCAGAGAAAGGCTGTGCTGCCACCAAGTTCCACCCCGCAAACTCCATGCCTCAAAGGACTCGCCGTCGAAATGAGAGAACAAGTGGTAAACAAACAGGATTTGGGACTTTGCCGCGGGCTTGAGGAGTGATGAACGTAGCTTTCTTGACGAATTTCTCCCGTTTTGCCTTTTGTGGAGTCTGCTCAGAACTGGTGGTGTCTCACGGGCACGAAACCAGCTCCTTCTGCGTATCAAATTTATGCCACCGCATTCCAGACAAGATAATCTCCTGTCATGGAGCCTTTTTTATGCTATGCTGATTCATGAACAGAGTTAAAGAAAGGGCTGCGTCAGCGGGCACGCCTGGATTTGCAACACTCATTTTACCTCCTGGTGGTTTATAACACTGTCACACTTAATTGAGACCTTTATAAATTTTTCTACAAACAGGCTTCCTGGACTACTAGAAAAGAAGATGCCGCAAGGTACCCAGAAACGCGTATAATAAAAGCCTGGGATCTATCTTCTAGCCTAGCACAGTCCATCTCACTACATTAATACATTTTTTTTATTTGTATATTTAGAATAAATTAAATATACTTGGACCCAGAGTTGAAAATTCAATCTGTCTAAAGACCTTCAGCAGCCTTTCACTTCAGAGAGCCACATCCCCCCACAGAACAGAGATGTCAAACACAATAAAAACTTGCAGAGAGTAACAAAGTTCTAAAAAAAAAAAAATCTAAATAGAAGAAAGAAAAAAAGGAGTGGAGGTACTGAGGTATTGTAATTAATTTCTTTTGTTCAAAGAATGTCTAAATCAATGAAGGTACATTCTGCATGTCTGGCTAAATGCTACTGTTTTTGCTCAGTTCAGCACTCCCCATTTCAGAGCTTGAGGGTGAGCAGGTGGGATAAGATCAGCTGGTGTCACAGTAGCTCTTCCTAGAACGTCTCCTGGAGCTTCTTACATGCATGCAGTGAATTGCATGGTTTAAAAAATGTGAATTAAAAAAAAAATACTCATGAATGGAAGACTTGAGCAGTAGCTCACGGGATGCTTATCTGCTTGCACCCTGAAATAATTATATTTATGCATAGGGCTAGGAATGAAGAAAGCTGCCACAGTTTTGCCTTTTCTCCATCAGTTTCTGTTTCCACCCAGTCCTTGGGTGACATGTTTGTGGTAGAGCCCACAGTGGTATGTTTGTGATAGAACTCTTCAGACTCTTTCTTGCCCCATTCAGGACACCGGGGAGCTAAGAGAACAGAAGTCTATCACCTCTAATCAGGCCCTGTGGTGCTCATTTCCTTGATGCTGCCAGTTTTAGAAATCCACTGGAGCTGGAAAGAAAACTTCCACCTCTTCCAGTCCTCTAGGTCCTGGCCCAGAAACTCAAACAAAACCCTTGCAGTGAACTTATTCCAATCCCAGGCTGTTTCCTGCCTCGCTTTTCTTATGAACATCTTTTGTCAGACACATAAAATCTTCTCTCAGCTTATTTGGGCAGCCCCTTGGAGGCTCACCATAGAAACAGCTCGGTCCTTCCTTCAGCTCTCTGAACTTCCCCCTTGTGGCGACAGCTGAGGAAGGACGTTACCTCTCCACTAAACTTTTAGAAGCTGGACAGTATTGGATATATGTTCTCCTAATCATTCATCTGGATATACACGGCATGCATCAAGAATTGAGATGGCTTTTAAAGCAGAACGGTGCTCTTGCCCCCTAATTCCTTTTCTTTTCTTTTTTTTTTTTTCTTTTTTTAAGGCAATAACAACAAGAGGCAGTGAATTTCTATTGGTCATATGAAAATAGATTTCTAGGAAATTTTTTTTTTTTTGGAAAAAAATTTGCCTGGAGATTAAAAAACTCCAAGGAAAGCCAAGTTAAACAACTCTCTTCGCTCCCTAGGTAAATATGGCCAAAAGCTGGGGGAAAACCACGTGCTCAACATATAAATTCAAATCCTTGTTATCTACTGGCCCTTCTACTGCTTTCTGCCTCTATCCCTACTTGCACATTTCAACTCACGCCACCTGACTTCGAAGGAATTGTACGATGTGAGCCAGCAACGTGTCCTTGCAGCAAAGAAGGCCAGTGACATCCCAGGTTGCATTAGACAAAGCATGGCCAGCAGCCAGCAGCTCCTTCCTCCATCGGTGAGACCACACCTGGAGCACTGGGTCCAGTTCTGGGCTTCCCAGCAGAAGAGACCCAGGGGCGTACTGGAAAGGGTCCAATGAACTGCCATGAAGATGATTAATGGTCTGGAGGATTTCTCATATGAAGAATGACGGAGAGAGCTGGGACTGTTAAGCCTGGAGAAGAGATGGCTCAGGGGGATCTCAGCAATGTACACAGACATCTGAAATGAGGCTACAAAGAAGACAGAGATAAACTCTTTTCAGCGATGGGACCAGAGGCAATGGGCCCAAACCAAAACACAGGAAGTTCCCTCTGGATATCAGGAAAAAGTTTTGTGGTGAGGGTAACCAAACACTGGCAAAGGCTGCCCAGAGATGTTGTGGAGTCTCCACCCTTGGAGATACTCCAAAGCTGTCTGAACATGGTCCTCGGCACCCAGCTCTAAGTGATCCTATTTGAGCAGCTGGGTTGGACCAAATGACCTCCAGCAGTCCCTTCCGACCTCAACCCTTCCATGATTCCATGACATACGTGGTGGTGGCAACAGTTAGGTGTTGGGTAAAATGAACTCGCATCCATGCCAGCTCCACGATCCTGCTGAGACAGGCAATTCAACTTCACACCTTTTGCCCAGTCCAAGTGGACCTACAGAACTTCTCAGTAATGGTGTAAAAAAAATTGTTTCTTCACCAAACATCCAAATTGTTAGACATAGATTAATGCTAATGGCATGGCTCAATGAGTTCATGTTACAGGGAGACCCAAGGAAATATGGATATCCCAAATATATGTGTGGGTGGTACTCAGAAGAGCACCCATACAAGAAGGAGGCTTTGACACTTTTATTTACTCTTGTCTTCTATCAGGAGAAGCAATATCTTGACATGATGTGATGGCAGCGAAATGCTCTGGGCAGCAGGCTGTGAGGGAGCAAAAAAAAAAAGGATGAAATATTCAGTTTTCCCTCTATATGTCACTACAGGTGGGGAAAGGAAAAATTTATGCTGCGGAGAGGCATATCTGAGATGTTGTTTCACACTGCATCTAACCTACATTCACACAGGTTGATGCCAAAAGGCACATTCCTGTTCTCTCCCTTTTCTTCCCAAGGCATTTCTTCCATGGGGCAGACCTGGAGACCACGGAGCTGGAAGGTGAACTCAAAAGCTCATTGATCTCATGAGTAAACGAGTAATCTTTTTTTTTTTTTTTTTTTGGCAGGCTCATTTTCTTTTGGATTAATTACCTGACCCCATTTATCCAATGGCAGTGTGATTGCTAGAACCACCGAAAAAAAGAAGCAACTAGAAGAGGACCACACCTCCTGTGATCTATAATTAGAGCAGACTATAAATAGACCCATTAGATTGAGTGCAAAATCTCAGAAGAAAGGGGACTACAGGGAAGTCTTCCGAGTGATTTTTCCGAGTCCTTCCCCAGGGCTTTGTGCTTCTCAGGCAGGGCAGCAGCTTTGGCTGCCTGTGCTATCCTGGCAGCTGAGGCTAGAAGAGAAGGCAAAGAGACATCGGAGGGGCTCTAGGGGGTGAGAGGCAATTCAGATTTCTGGGGGAGAAAAGGGAGGTGTGAACACAGAGGGCAGAGGGTTAGGTCTAAAACACGTCTATTTTATGTCTGGTTTGTTGTTTTCCGGTTAGTACCCACACAGTGGAGAAAAGTTTGTATTTATAACGTATTTATAATACAGAGAGATGTATTTAGAGTCAGATCACTGACTAAGGGGAAAAAAAAAAAAAACATGAAGGACACAAAGACTTTGCTTTTCCTTGAGCTCAGTGAGGTTTGATGGTCCCAAAGTGCCCATACAGTGGGCCAGGCAATGGCCTTTCCAGAGGAGAGGGCTGTGAAATAATTGAAATAAAGTCATAATTTCAGATTGTATCTATTATTCCATTTACCTGTCTTTTTCTGCGTTTCTTCTTTTTTTTTTTTTTACAAAATATTGCCCAAGCTAAGCCATTCCCGTTTGCGAGCGGGGAAATCCCTTCCATGGAACGCTGCAAGGTTTAGCTTAATTTCCCAGCTTTTTGGCCAGACAAGAATCAGCGGTTTAGAAGCATCCCCTCACTTGGTCCTGTTGCTACCACGTTAAGTCCTGACAAAAGCAGGTTACACAAGTAAACCTGAATTAATATTTTATGTCCACGGCTACGTTTCAGGTAAGTTCTACTACTCGTAAAGAAAAATCACTGCTTGGCTCTGCGAAGGGTAACGGGGTCCTGCCCATCTCATGCTACAGGCTTCTGGAGACCTCTCATCAGCACATAAGTCAATGCAACAGTGGCATGCTTCAGATTAATGCCACCTGTTGAGTTTTCAAGAAACTTCAACAGTTTAATAGAAATGTTTCTATTAAAAGAAAAGGAGAGCAAGAATAAAGCGGGGGCTTCATTCCAGTAGTATATGTGCCTGCCAGCCTCTTCTATTGAATTTTATGTGCTTTATAATCATATTTTATACAATGGTAATTGAGAAGGAAAAAAGTGCAGTATTTTTCTCTGGCATCTTCTTGTAGATATTTATGTTTTACTAAATTAACTCCTTACCACAGTGTGGAGAGTCTAACTTTCAAATATTGTTCTCTTTTTAAAAATAATAAGCCAGCCTTAGCTTCTACTTTGAATTTAAAATGGAGCCATCAGGAAAAAAAAAAAACAAAAAAAGACAAACAAACCCAAGCAAAAATAAGCATAAAAGCCTCAGCTGCACCTATTTTTGCCCATCTGGAATGAGACTGGTATTGCTCCCTCTGTGGAATAGCCCGAAGAATACGGGTGGAGATTCGTGCCTTTAATCCACAATCTGTTTTTACTGTGTTACTGCCTTAGCCCTGTCAGTCTGGAGTTAAAACCCACCGTGTTTCCACTAGCAGTTGTATTGATGGAGTAGATGGATCAGGGTAGACTTCCCGTTCGCAGGGTACTTTTAAGGAGAAATAAAGGGCGGTTTAGACAAGCCCAAGGGTCACATTATGCAAATGATATGTGCTCATTAACCTTTCACATAGCTGAAAACATTTGTTACCTGGTTACCTATTACCCTTTCTCCTTCCTCCCTGGCCCAAAACTCACAACCCACCCTGACACTTCTCATCAAAGATTTAATTTCAGGGAGCTACTGCCATTGGCTCTCTGATCATTAACGTTTTATTACTCTCAGAACATATAGCATGACACATTTCCTGGTAGACTGCTACATAATGCTTTCCACGATTAAAAATCCATAAATAATTAAAACACACCATTATATTTGTCAACATAAATGAACAAACTATATCCTGTGAACAGCATTCTGAACAGATACGAGCTTAAAACACGCAGTAGCGCGTTCAATACCTGTATTTAGGAATAAATCTTCCTCTCTTAAAACAGGTTTATATTCATTTATCCAAATAATGGGGAATGCAGCAGTTCTCAACAGCTATCATTGTTATCAATAAAAATTAATATTTTTGTTTGAATTAAAACTGGAAGCAAAAAAGAGTCTCCCTGTATGAGACTAAGGACCCCTAGGGATTGGCACCTTATGAGCAAAACATGAGAATCACAGAATCATAGAATCATCTGGGCTGGAAGGGACCTTCAAAGGTCATCTAGTCCGACCCCCAAGAAGATGGACAACTTGTCCAGAAGAGTTTGTACATGCGATAAATAATATCCACAAAACCTTGGAAAAGATGCAGGGATGAATGGCTACAAGCAATTTATGACCTTTGAAAATAAAGTCACATGACAATCACAGTTTGGGGATAAATGTAATAAAAAGATTAGATGTGGTCAGTCAAGAACTGAGAGGGCCTTTCTGAAGTTATATAAAATGAAGGGATTAATTACATTTAAAAAAAAATAGCATGATAAAAAAAGAAAATTTTGGGGGTAACATCTGAAAAACATCCTGATTTTTTTCACCTAATCTGATAAAATCATATGGGTAATCGTACACATGGAAGAATAACCCAGATGGGAGAAACTTTGAACAGGACCTAGAGGACTTGTGATGAGCTCTGCTCAGCTTTGACTGTCCACTTCAGCAAAGATGTTTGAAAAACTGAATTTTTAGGGTTTAGCTACAAAGTACTAAATCAAGTTATCAAGGAGATCAAAAACAAGTTATCTGAAGTTTATCCAGTTCTTTTTGAGACATTTTCCTGGCCTTTTCTTTCACTGTTTTGTCATTTTTTAGTACTCAACCAAAACATTCCTATCACAATTGTCTCTTTCTTGGATTTACTATATGCTACTTCATCTGGTCTTTCAGGATCATGCTAAAGAAATCAGACACTTAACCTCCTCAAACTTTCTGAGAGTCTTAAGCATCCTCTTTGATTATAACTTATCTTTTCTTTCAGAGGAAAAAATCACCTCTTTCTCTGATCGCCTTTGATTTTCCACCTCCTTTCTGCTGTGTGATGCTTTTGATCCTATATTCCTCCTTTCGATAAGTCCCAGAACTATCAAGAAACTTTCTGTATTTTGCGTTTGCGTGGATCACCCATGACATTTCATCAGTAGAGAGTGCCCTTTTCAGGTCTGCAGGTCTGCTTGACCCTGAAGTGTTAAAGAACGCTCTCTGCAAGACCCTCATGACTGAGCACTTGCAGGAGATATTTCCAAGGCTTGTCTAGACCTGCTGAAGTCTGGCTGCTGTAAGAGAAGAGCTCAAGTAAGAAATGTTTCAAGCATTCTTTTACAAAAGAGTCTTCCTTAAATTAATCAAAGTCAAGAAAGAAATTTTGATTTTGTGTTCCACAATTCTCTTTCCTCTGACCTGCTCCCTTAAGCCTTTGTTTCCATACTTCAGGTAGAGAATTAAAAAGCCTTTGCATAAAGGGAAATTGAAGCGATGTTTGAAATATGAAACAAGGAAAGATTTCTGAAAGTCACCTACGCAAAGCATAATGTAGAATTCAGCAATAACAAAAACACTGAACATTTTACTTGGGAACATAGATAGAAGGAGAAACTTTTTTCACCAAAAAGCCCTTCACTTCTGCACAGACACCTTCAGATGTCTATGATATCTTTGCAGGGAGACATCAAAATCCACAAAAAACAAGTGAACCATCTCAGAACTTTTGGTGGCCCACAATAGTCACCTTCGCTGAATCTTGTAAGAACCATCAAGTACAGTGGGACGAAAGGAAAAAGTGATACTTAAGAGCCAGAAAAACAGGGAAAAAGAATAATGTGGACTGTGAACCCAGGAGGAATCAGTCATATTCATCAGTCATCAGTTCAATACCATGGGGTAGGGACTCAGCTGACATAAAATGATACTGCTCCTCTGACTTACAGTGACTCAAACTGGCCAAGAACATGATTCAAAGAATATTTGAATCTCCTCTTTTTTTGGTGTTGAACTAACTGAAAACTACTCCAAATTTTCTTTTTGTGAACAAAAGCCATTATAAGGAAAATCTCTTCTTTTAATGAGAGTTAAAACATACTTTGTATATGATTTATTTTCGTTATATATGCAACAATAGCGCATTTTTATGGAACAGAAATTTGCACATAGTGAATTATTTTCCCACATGGACAGCTGTTTAATTTGGGGGAAAAATTTAATGGCAGGGAGGTGCTGAATGAAAGGATCTATTAATTTTAAAATGACAGCTGTTGTAGGATTATAGGTTTTGTGGATTTTTTTTGTTATTAAGAAGCTGGAATGGTCCAAGATGAAGTTAAGTTATATTTTTTGTCATCTTTTTCTGTGCCTACTGAGACAGAGATTAAATAAGATCTGATGAAAATAAAATTAAATTCTAACAATAACATCTGGCTAGAATTAAGACATTTTTCTATTTAAGTGACTTTTTTTTCTTCCTAGTCTCCATTTTATGTGCATCCTGATTTTAAGCTTTTACTTCCTATGAGAGCCAAAGTGATTTTTGGATTGGTGAGTAAAAGGCTATTTAATATGTCACTCCTGAATTTCTGCATTCTCTTTCACATCTCTACTGCCTTTCACTTACCCTATATTAGAAATGTAACCTTTTTTCTTCCACTGGCTTTATGAAAGATGCAACAAAAAGGCTAAAATCTTGCTGCTGAAAAGATTTTGTTTAGTGATTGATTAACATCTCAGAATACAGCCTGCACACCTCACGTAACTTTCAGGTATTCTCCTACCATTACTGACGTTATAAAAAGGCTTTATTTTTGTATTGCAATAAAAAAAAAAATAGTCTAAATTTAGAAGTGCACAATCATCTGGATAAAATGCTAGTTTTCACTAAACATTAATTTTGTACCAGGACCCGGGGAACACAGATGTGCAGAAACATTTGAACTAGCACTGTCCCAAAATGGTACATCAGAATAAAGCAAAGAGCATTGTGAATGTATTTTGTACAGGTACAAAAACAGATGATCTGAACCCAAACTCTTAGGTCTGTCATCTCAGATTTAGCTCCAGGCAGATTTGACCATCCTGGGATGTGCCTCTCTGTTGAACATTCCCTGGATGGCATGGGTTTTCCCAGTAGCTTGTGTGGATACATCTTCCAACCATAGCTGACCCAACTGCTGGGCTCCTGATTGAATATGTTCCCTTAAAGAGATGCTCTTGGGGAACCATGTCCTCTGCACGTGTCTATGAGACTCCGGTCTTGCCTGGGTGCTGAGGCAAGCTAACGCTTTTACCTGGATGGAACTAGGTTATTTCAAGAGGGAAGAGCAGGGAAAGCTATCCAGACTTAGACAATTTCAACTTTGTCTTAACCTAGACAAGACAGAGAACGTTGCTGAACTTGGGTAGAATATTTCTAATATTGACAGCTGTCATTATAACTTGTCTTGATGAGAGAAAAGCTGGGCATCCTTGGAAGGACGTGTGCCCAATCAGAGGATATATTGTGTTAACCATCACCAACAAGTCAACTAGGAACGTTCAGATTCCATTCTTATAATGCCCTGATGGCTTTACTTCAATTATCTCAACTTCATGGTCGGGGATACCGAGACATAAGGATTTAAGTGAGCTGTCTGAGGCCACACACTGAAGTCAGCAGTTAGGAGAGGTCATAACATAGGAATTTCTAATTCCTCTGCTTTTCAGCATGAGATAATGCTACTTTGCAACTGAATGCCCTATATGAGTCCTCTACAGGAAAGAACGAACATAAATAAATTCTCCAACATCTACTTTTACTGGTGGTAACAAAGAAGTAAGTTATGTTTTGGAAATGCTAGGCTTTTCTTTATTATCAGCCCTCTGTCAGAGCTTCAATTATGTTCATTTGTCACTAGCAAACCTCTATTTGAATGAATAATTCACAATAGATAATGCATTCGTTGAACTTTGTCTGTTTCCCTACTTCTAGGCTTTTTAAAGCAGTTATAAAAAAGTTTCAAAAGAAGATACCAGACCTAGAAACACTTAACTTGAAGTACGTGAGTAATCTCATTGAATTCAATAGGGCTACTCAGGTGTTTATAATGAAACACACATATGAGTGTTACCAGCTTACTGGAGCCTTCTTTTGAACTTTGAATATGAAATTAAAAGAATAATTTTTCACCAGCATTTGAGTTTAAAACTGACTTTTAAAGAATTTTGCATACAGCAAAGGTTTAATGCACAAATAATCACAGATGGTGAATATGAACAATCTTGTGCATGCTGTTTATTCAAAATTGAGATTCAAATATGAATAAATGAATATTTATTGAAATATTGTTCCCTCCATCCAGATTTCTAATACAAATCTCTCCAGAACTATCACTACAGAATAGGTAGGAACTAAATTGGATCTGTGGTTACAGGAGCAAATGATGGTCAAATCCTTTTCTCTAATACCTAGCAGAGAAAGAAAGGGCCACTCTTTAAGGGTCATATTGTTTTCTGCTTGGTACCTCAATTAGGTTGATTTTCCTCTCAAGTTCATACATGGTAATCAGTAAGAACCTTATGGAAATCCATCAACATGGATTGTGAAGTGAAGTATAATGGAGTAAACCAGAGGAATAAGGAAAAAGACCCTCTGTTTTCATTATGATCATGCAATAAAGCTTTATACTTCTCCTTACAGTGTTTCAGCAAATGACCTGCAAGATTTTTACCTCTTAATATTTTACCCAATCCCATATTCCTTTCCATTCCATTCCAGTAAATTAAGGCAGATTACAGTTTGGCCCACAATATCTCTTACTGTGTTTTCAGTCCAAAACAGACTGCTGCAGATGAAGTAAAAATGCTCCACACGCCACATTCCTGCCAACTTTGTGCAAGAGGAGTAGAAATCAGACAAAGCATCAGTGGTTCCACAAATTCAGTTTAAATCACATATTGTGTTTGTATGTCTTTAGGGAACAAGGAAACTTGGTTTCATTTTTTTAAAGCACAGCTAGTGGGAGGCTGTTATGTTTTTGTCAAGCTATAAGAAGACCAGATCTAATTATGTTTTGCTTGACCTGCTTTTTTTTTTTTTTAATTATTATTATTAGGACTTGGAGCTGTTCCTCATAATCTTTAAGGAAGTTTCCCCAGAAATCCCTGTTTTTAAAATGTTTTAATATGGCCTATACGCCACTGAAAAATTAAATTTTGAGGGAGGGGAGGAAAAATTACATGTGTGTTTGAACAACACGAAGCAGCCCACTCTGTCATAAGAAGCCATAAATACATTCCATTTTTTAAGTGTTCATATTGATATTTGGTGTGTCAGGAAAGAAGGAAGGGAATTTTCTAGCAGATGTTTGCCTGCAATAGACGTGAATAATTTCCAGGGTACAGGGATGCTGAATGACACAAGGTGTGGGTCATCTGTCTCCACCAGCACTCCTGAGACTTTTCCAAGTCCATGGTGCCCCACAGCATTAAAGCTGTGAACTTGCTGATATGCTTGCTGATATTGCTGAAGTGACAGCAATAAAAACCGAGCAGAAATACTCATTCAGGAAGAGTTTTGTCTCCTTCTGTTCCGTCTTCTTCTTATAAAGTGTTCTTAACAGCTGGGGCTACACATGAGGTACGTCAGCAGGCTGGAAACCATTAGGCCAAACCCTCTGGAATATTTATTTCCAACATCTGGAAACTAATCTGATTCTGCTGTAGGCAGTCAGGAAACTGTCTTTGAGCCTGCTGGTCACGTTAACTGGTAGAAGTGACTGGGAATCCAAGACATGGGCTCTCCTGCGTTGTCTCCAAATGAATGTGACCCATGAATGCCCTCTGTTAAATTTCACAGATAGTCCCAATAGAAAAATCAACCTTTTAAAACTTAACTGTCCCTAAATACTTGGACAAAAAAAAAAAGTATTTAAAGCCCATTCCCTGCAGTGACAGTTTTAATTGTTTAACAGTATCTGCCTTTGCCTTCCCTCTTCCACACTCCCTGTTACTGTGTTCCAGATACTTCCCATTTTGTATGTAGGGCTTTGCAGAGGAACTTCCTTTTGTCAAAATTGGAGATAAATTAGAGGAACTTTTCTTGAGTTACAGATCTTAAAAATAGGTTTCGAAAAGCATCTACGCTTTTGTGTCAGTTCTATGAAATAACATGCCTTAAAAGTTTGCGCCTTTCAGGAGAGTAACTCTGAAAAGCCATGATTTTTAGGAAAAATCACAGTGACAGGCTTTCAGCTCTAGCAATTGAACACTCTTTTCCCTATGAAAAATGGCAATGAATGCTTTTTATAGATTTAAATGGAAAAGGAGATTAACCTTGATGCTGGATGCACCAAATGCACCAAGGGAGCCTTAATGATGGACTTTCTGGACACAAAAAGGAAACTTGCAGGGTGTTTTTTTTTAATGTCATCTGGAATGTACATTTTGCAGGTTGCCGTGACTCAGACGTGCCGGTTTTCCTCGTTCTTCAGAGCTGAACAGGAGAAGTCGAAGTTTATATAACTCCCCCCCTTCCCCAACCCTGAAGTTCAAGTTGCGCCAGGGGAGGTTCAGGTTAGATATTAGGAAATATTTCTTTCCTGAAAGGGTTATCAGACATTGGAA